>OU744317.1:55695789-56895789 GCA_916610145.1 Eristalis arbustorum | reverse complement strand
TGCGAACTGAGTCACATTACATATTTTAAATATTTGAGACGATTCTTAGAAAATTCCAAAGAAAAAGCAAGCTAGAATAAGCACATGTCTATTTATGGCAAAAAACAAAACAAAGTACGTTCAAATCAGATGTCAGCCGTATTGTCTGAGATAAGTGTTGCCAATTCAAAGCACATTATAGAGATGTTTGCACTTATAATTCTATATAATAACAATATGGGGACAAAGCCCGCTTGTTGTGCGTACTCTCACTAGTGGAATATTAATATCTTCTTTAATTCTTCAGACAGGGTTCGAAGGCTATTCAGGAAACAGGATTTCATGCAAATGTTAGTAAGAAACTGTCAAAAATACACGACAGCTGACAGAAAAAGTTAATCAAATTGGACGATGGTAAGGGAGGGCTGTCAATGGTGAGCTTGAATACATTTATGAGATTGCTTTCTGGTTTTCTTTCATGAAAGCGCCAGACTCAACGTAGGACCTCTTAATGGCTCAATGTTGGGTTTTTGATTTGTGCTTTCATAGACATTTAAAATGAATAAAAGTTCCCGTCTCCATGTCTTCCGATCCTATCAAGATCCATACTCACAGTCAATCACTTATCACTACAAAAGGTATCAAAGTTCCTCTGACATCAGATTGGCAACACCCCGGGCAACTCCGTCGAATTCATAGCGAACAATCGAAAGCAAATTGAAAGGCACGCCAGCCGTCAATGACGTACATCAAACGCTGACCCTCAACATAACAACGATATCTTATGAGTAAGAGACTCGCATCTATATAAGGATTTATGGCAGTAAGATGATCATAATTCACAGACAATGAGACAGCAAATATCGTAAACAATAACTCTATAAAAGGAAATCGGGTAGCCAAAAATAAAATCTCATTCTCCAAAGTCATCCAGTACACGCCCCTTACATCGTCATCGTCATCGACATGTTCATTCACAATTTCGATGAGATCTACGTCTTAGAGTGTACATAAGCACACTGACACAATGTGAAGCCCTAAAAGGTCTTCCAAAAATATCACCTCTGTTCGGTCGGTCTCATTGACAATTCAACAATAAAATGAAAAAACAAAAAATGCAAATTCAAACATACCGAAATTGTTTAGTTTTATCGATGAGCTCTGTTACTCTGGTCCTCCTAATCGGTGCCGGGGAAGCTCCTGGAGACGAATCCCTCGATTCGGCGACCATAGCGCGAGCGAGAATAAGATCCTCCTCCTTCATGGTTCGTTCGGCGTTTGCTCTAGTTTAGATTCGTTCGTTAGGCTCACTCTCACTTGGAAGATCTCATTAAATTCACAATTTATTTTGGCTAAATTTAGTTTCTCACAATCACCGAACGCGTTACTTCCAAACAGAATATGCACTCAACGTGATCACTACTCGAAAATATTCACCGCCACTATATTGTGTAAATATTTGGAATACCTCACCGGGCGGGGTATGAAATCACGTTGTTTTATGTATCTTATTTGGAATTTGGAATGAAAAAAAAACAATATCAAGAAAAAAAACTCGAAATAACGAAAAAGGAGTTTCGCTGTAGACGTATATTGTGTATGTACTGCGACTGAACCTTACACGATCAGTGATCAGAATAAACTGAGTTCAGTACTGAGTTCTTTGGAAAATCTGTCGATTCGCTACATAGCTTTGGGGTGTGTTGTAGTTGCTGTTTCGCCTGGCTATCGTCGATCAGCGGTGGAGGCTGCATTGGTGGACCCCCTTTTAGGTTCCAACAAGCACCTCTCGGAATAGAAAGGTGTGCGCGCCGACAACGACGACGACGACGGCAGCGATACAGATACAGGCTCGTCGTGTCGGGGCATTGGTTTTGGCAAAGAATTCTCAGTGTCAGTGAGGAAATTTGCATAACACCCAAACGGCCGAACAGACGAACTAACACTTCCTTTGGTTATGTGAACAGTACAGATACTCGTACATTGATTTCATTTTATTTATTTGCGTACATATCCGTGAGATTTTGTTTTTAGATTTCTGGATTATTTCGTTTTTAAATTTCCTCTACTGGCATCGTTGAAAGAGGTACGAAAAAAAAGTCGTTTGTTTATATTACCTGCGGTGCAGAGGTTAGTGAGTGAGAAAATAAGCGAATGAATAATTAGGTACTTCATTCTGTGGATAACTGTGAACGCTTATTTAGATTGATAAGAAGTATTTTGGGATACTGCTTGCATGACTGACGCTTTGTACCTGTAAGAAATAACATCTCTGCAGGTAATTCACACGGAAGCAGTACGTTCGCGTGGATACGACTGGTTGCACAGGGTGTTTTTTTTCAGAAGGAGGATTGCTTCAGATGGCGTGTATAAGACTTCAGTCCCGTTTCCAAACTCCTCTGGAAGGCTTTCCGGGAGGATCGTATTAAGAGGGCATAAGTGGCATTTTATACAAACCTGGTTTAAGATTGCATTGGTTGTAAGACCTACTCTGATCTATGGTTCTCTGATATGGTGGAGAGTGCTGGAGAAGAACCTAGGAATAACAGGTTGTCTCGAAACAACACTGACGGCGGCCCAAAACCAGTCAATTTTTTAACGCCCTTGACCTATTTAGCAGCAACAACACAGCCTAATCTGAGGCCCAGAGAGGCGGGTCTATGAAAAGACAAAACACGGTCACGCTTCCATACTCAAGTGTTGGACAGCAGCACACTAGTCAAACAGATTACCTGCCCGAACTACATGCTTCGAAACCTATCAGCTTATGCAGACAAAGCGTCAGTGAGGTATCAGTGACGAACACGGTGACTCTGTGCTAGGCACTTGGGCATACTGCCATTCAAGGCAACAAAAAAGCGGACAGATGAAGGAATCCGATCTTGCATCCCTCCCAATCCCTTACGCGCTTACGCCGCCTAGCTCTATAAGAAGAAAACTGGAAGACGAATAACCCTAAACAGAGTAAAAACTCGATGGCTCAGTGTGGAAACTAGAGCAATAGCAATGGCCCTGTGACAATGACACAAAACAAATATCGGAATCACTAATCAGTTTTAGCTGCAATGAGCTGCGAACACATATTGTTGCATGCATCATGAGTGAACCGGTCCCAAGGTTACCCAATTACCTACCTACCTACCATGTGACCACAGTTATTTTAGCTTTCACTCCAATATTTTCCACAGGTCATAGTAGAGAAATTCTTCAAATTGCAGATCGACGTCCACCATTTCTTCGTGGATTTCAGAGAAGCATATTAAACCATGTATTGCCAAGTAATTCCTCCCAAGCTCTTCAGATTGTCATGATGGAAAATTCTTTCTGCTCCATCAAGGCTGTTGAAAAACACAAGGCGTTCAATTTAAAAAATAAGTACTTACATTGAGGCCATTGGATCAGCACGTTTGAGAAAATCTTGTAAGTCTGAGTGCTCTACAGTCTACAACCGCTAGCTTACACATATGACTCTAATGCGATTGACCGATCATAGCGTGCCTAGAATGAGGATTCAATAAAACGGCGTAGTGGCATTGAGACAGAAATGAATATCGATGTTTTCGCCAAAAGATCAACTAGGGAACGCAAATAACTCTAGACAATCGCTATTGCTTTGAAGGGAAGCGTATAATTTTGCTTGCCGCTTTTTTCGCTCATGCTTAAATTTATTCACATTGTACATAAATGTTCAGCTTTATTCAAAAATGTCGGGAAGAACAACTGAAAAATGTCGGTTGTACCATTCCAACTTAATAGTTTTTGTCAGTACCGGTCTGATATCCATTCTCATTCGATTGCGGATGCGAGTTACTCCCTTTGCAGTCGAAATACCGAAGCCTGTATGTACCCTCCAAATGCCTCCCTAATAAAAATGTGAACACTTGTACCAAAACAGTTACCAATTTTTTCGTCTAACTTATTGTAGGTACTCGTGTTATAGAATGCAATTGCTGACATTGAGTATTCAATTCATCAAAAAAATCCAAGTCCGCCTCGGATCGAGATTAGAAATCATAGAGTTCGTTTTCATCCCTGTGTTAAAGTCGAAAAGATTGTGACTTAGAATCCAAAAGACTGTACTCACTCTACAACATTTCCATGGTGGAGCTATTTCGGGGTGAACTCACTTTAATACATAAATCTGAGCCAGAATTTAGGGACTTTCGTTGAACAATGCTTTAGACTAACATTACTGAGTATATTGTTTGCTCTCTGTCATCGGTTACTTGGACAAATGTTGTAATATAACAATTGAAATAAAGAATGTCATCATGTCTGGTGGTCCTATAGCTTCAAAATAATGTTAACCAGGATAAAATGCCTGCACATATTGTTATACCAAACCATTTCATGTTAGTTTTATCACAGCGAGGTTTGCCGCGTTGACAGCTTTGTGGAGGCGGCATATATTGGCATAGATTTCAACGAATGAACTCTAACAAACAAATACGTTATTTTCCACAATTTTCCTGGTTATTTTAACTTCCCCTGAGCGTTCTTGAATTTCTTGCACACTAGTCCTTCGATAATGTGAATTAATTAATACAAGACATTTTCAGATTTTTGAGCAATGCACATTACTGGAACTTCTTTTTCCTCTTGTACAAACCAAACTGTGAAGGAAACGGTTTGGTTTGGACACCGCGATGAGGATAGACCTATTATATCAAAGGGTTGGAGTTAAATCGAAAGACATACATTTTCCTCATAAAACATGGTAAGTCCTTTTGATGTCACTAAAGTAAGTATATCCTTATGGAAGATGAGTACCAGATCAGCGTCGGACATTCACACAAGATGTTCTAGGAAATGTCAGCCTCTTTGAGGAAAAGCCGGCAAAGCTTGTCTTGACACAGGCTTAATCTGTTAAAGTAATATTTCAGACCGCAGTGGCCGGTATGAAAGATCAATAGGCGGAGTATTGAATTGCCTAAGACCATAAACATATGTCCACTGGTCTAGAGTAAGTTTGCATTCGTTAATCAGACGAGTCCCTTAGGTTGGACGAAGGTGACTTTAATGCAGCTTAACTATTAGAAAATATTTGAGTTATAGCGAAGAGAGAGAGAGAATTTGTCTTGCATAGATCTCGAAGACTCGACATTGATACGGAAATGCATGTGTTGGGTTCATAGACTCCACTACGGAAATCCTCTTACTTCAGAATCCTTCTTTGATCCATCTGTGTACCACACTATACCATATCTTCCAGGGTCTAGTGCTCGGACACCATTGGTCCATTTTTCACAGTCCAATATCTTAACCTCAACATAATAAAAAATACTTACTAAACTTAATGAAACGACAATTTTTAAATACCAGTAAAAACAAGACAAAATGATTTTTTTAAGCACAGTTTTATATATCATTTTTTTAAATTTCCTTACACCAGGTTGAAATTTCAAAAATTCACATTACTAAGCCGACAACGTAAAGTTTTGCCAATTCACATTATAGAGAAAAAAATTACACTATCAAGGGACAACTGCAATAAAAATAAAGTAATTATTCTTTCAACTTTTCTTGTATATTGTTCACTGATTTAAATTGAAACAAAAACTGCAGAAACACGTCTATCAAGTGTCAAAATGAAAATAATTAGGTGGCATTATACAAAACAAGAAAAATAAATCAACATGTGTGACGCTCATTTCAAGCTGTTATGGGTTAATGTATACGATTGACCCTTACCCGTCGTCCGTTTAAAAGCTTGTTAATAACCACTTAAAAGTGAAATAATAACATGCAATGTGTAATGGATTCGGATTGAATTAATCTAATAAAAGTCTTCGCAAAATTTTCACACGTCTTGGAGAAAATATTTCGGATTGATGGAATAATGATTATGATATGAATGGAGAAACAATTTTGTAGAGCGGCTCTGCTATCGACGAGATTTGAGCTTGTTACGACAGGACTGACAAAATAAGGGGTGAGTTGTGATACACTTTGTTAAGATAGATCAAAGTAATAATAAATAATAGAAATAAAAGGCACAACATTAGGCAGCAAATTATAACATTTTAAATTATATAGTATTAAAAGAAGACTCAAGGCCCAACCCCTTAGAATCCGGTGCATCCGTTGCGTCTTGTTAAAAAATGTACAACTCATAAGAGCTAATAAGAGGGAGCGGGAATAAGAGGGCTTGGGCCTTCACTCTGCTGCTTGTTTGAAAAATCACTAAGGTAAGCAGAATACAGTGATGCATCTGCATTATAGGGACACTCAGATCAACGTTAACAGCTGACCTAGGAGCCTTACTCGATCTTCTTGCCATACTATTTGCTGAATGTGAAATGACAGACATTGTGTGACGAATTTCCTGGATTTCGAAATGAAGCACAATACTAGGAGGACGAACAAAAAGTCGCGATTCCTAACTGGATTGCCTTGGAAAACGTCGCAGATGGATCAAAATTGGATGAAGACAGAGAATCAGGTATAAACGACAGTTCGCCAAAGATGTCTATGGGGCTCCTGTTGCTGATAGAATGCAGTGTATTCCATGCAGAAAATATAGACGGGCGATCTCTTATTTTATACACAGAAACTAGATAGTCGGGCGACCATAAAGAATCCGTCAATCAACTCCAAGATGGTTCGATTTTGCCGTATGCATCCCAAGCAAGCATACGCAATCTTACCCTGTGCTGGGTCTCTGGGCACAAGAGTAATCTTTGCTAATTTGTAATACCGAATCCGAAGATACCAATTTTGATACTTCCTCATCTAGTTCTTTAGATTATCCTAGTGATTTGTTCGGTTTCTCGGTAGATTTCCCGAATTTCATACGTTCAGCCGAAGGAGGACATCGTTGGTGTACGGTTGTCTACTGTGGTTCAACGGGAGTCCTTTGCAGATGGAAAAGATGAGGTTGTTCGAGAGACAGTGTCTTCGCGTATGTCTCGGTCTGCATCGTACACCCGAAGCCGAGTACAAGAAGTTCTAACTTCACAAGGTCCTTTACAACTAGGCAAACTTAAACAGACATATGTAGATAATTTTATAATTAAACTGATCAGAAGTCATGGTGAACAAGCTTCTTCCAACAGCCTGATCTTTGGGGCTTACTACCCTAATACCATGTACCGGAGTGCAGAGTGCGACTCGACGGCCTTATTCCTCCAGAAGCATTCCTCTACCTCGATACGAGGATGAGGATGGATGTCCTATTATCCACCATGTTGTACATCGAACAGTGGAGAGACGACTACGATAAGAACGGCATGTCCCTCGCAGACATGAGGATCTCCTCCGGTTCAGTAGACGATCTCTGCTCGCGATAGGAAAGAGTGTAGTGAAGAGCTGCACTTTTTCTGGTGGTTGCACCGGAACGGATCTCGGCCTCAATTGGCTAATCAAAGCGATGAGACGGTTGAACATGGTGACCAACTTACGTAGTTTTTTTAAGTTAGTTAGTTTTGAGATAAAATATTAAAATAAAGGTGCACCACGATGTTATGTAAGCAAAAACATTGTGTCAGCGGAAAAGGAAGAAATAGAGACATATTGTTAGATTAGCTTGGAGTACCCAAAGAGGATCGGTAAGCTAAGATTAATTTCAACAAGTTATTGATAAGTTAATCAAGCTAGTTTTAAGTCTTTTGGTCTAGCGAAGAGGAGAACGTTCTTTGTTTTAAGGGCGGCCTTGAGGTTCGTCACTCAACGCCATTATGGCAATTTAAACAAGACTCTGAGGTCCAGCTTTTTAAATAGATACAACAGCTGGACAGCACATGTTACGTAATGTTATAACAATAATATGGTTGGAGCTAGAGGCCGTAGAGAGCCAGGGACTAGCTCATGTGTGCGTAATATAGTTCTTTCACGAGTTATTGTCGACGCCGCACGACCAAGTTTGAGGAGCTTTTTCTGGACAGGAATACTCTTTGAGTCAGTGACTCGAAAGAGGTGAGATCATGAAATGTATATGGTCGTACTAGGGATCGAATCTTCAAACGTAGATCCACGGCGTTAGGTTCTACACACATACCAACAACGCCACGAGACATCACAACAAATTTACTATACTCCTGTTAATTTTATTGAAAATACCCATCTAAACTAACTCCAAGATTTTGTCATCAACTCTGCAGTACCTGCGACGGATATTTGTCATTGATCAGTTAAATCATACAGACTGATTTGCTATTGCAATCCAAGCAGACACCTCTTGTAACAACACTCTCCATGTACTTTGCGAAAAAGTTTTGGAAAACGAAACTGAAAATTTAATCCACACCCAACACATCCACAACCATGTGCATGTACATTAAGTCAAAAAATTACTAAACTTGAGGTCATAATTCAAAAATGACTTGTGGGGGCGCTTAAGGTCGTCGACCCAAAGTAAGCGACTCACAAAAGTCCGAGTATTTCGCAAACGGGTTTGAGGAAGTCGCTCACTTGTCCTAGATACAAACCTGAACAATTAAAACTCTAATAATTTATCGACGTTTTGCATATCTTCTAGAATTTGTATTCAAGGCTGAGAACAAAAATCCTTGTAAAAAGTTCAGTGCCAACGTCTAAGCTGGTTCTAGTAACGACAGAGATACACATTCACGTGCTTTATACGTCGACTTTTATTTTTTTCTTCTTTCAAGTGGTAAATCCAATCGCGTTAAACTTGATTGTGTGATTACTCATGTGAAGCTTGAGGTTTCGTCTGAACATGCAGGTAGATCCACTCTCGTGTGCAGGAGACACGACGCCGAACTTAGAAATGGGAAATGTTTCACACGAAATCAAAGCAAATATCAGCAAGCTATCACTCGGCTTGGTGACACAATGTGTGTGAAAACATGTAAGCGTCCTGCATGACAGCTAAACCAAATAGTGTCAAGACACTTAGTCAGTAGCCAGCAGGCGCCATCGTAACACTTTTTTTGTTTGCAGTTTCAGCAACGATATGTAGTCGAAGCTATCGATTGAGCTGTTTGTCGATTCGTGTGAGTTTGGATGTCGTAGCATGACTTTGACTTAAAAGGTCTATTACCGCCTAAAGTGTCTGATAGAGGCGCAGCAGTCGGCCGTTGCATTGAATTGCGTGTTCGTGCAACAAATGTTGATGACCTTGTGTGGCGGAACTTTAAGGCGTTTTGTCGGCGTGAGTTTTAGCTTCAGTAGAAACTGCGCTGAGTGCACAGCTAATTGGGTGACATTAAGGAGTGTACGGGGTACGTTCGTTTGTGGGCTTTGTATTTCAATTAACTTTGAATAATCTAGGGGGGTACAGTAGATATCAATGATTTCTTTACAGTTGGTGACGTTTGGAGAGGTTGGCTGCGCAAAAATTAAGAGATTTCATACCTAACTCAGTCTACAGCGAATGAATAGAGAAAATCCAACAAAGGATGTTGCAAACTATCGAAGCTGCTGGTCTTGCCATAGTCATAATGTATTCATGGATGCTTGGGTGCTTTCCAAAATGCTTCCGAGAGAAAAGTAATATGGAAATGACATAAGATGTCGTTATACCTTTCAGGTGACAGAGGTCAGCAAACACCCTAATGATTAGTCAAAAAATGAATGCGTCTAGAACCTACAGGGTTGTTAATCCTTCTTGCATAGACGCTCAAACCAATTCACCAAACCGAAAATTATATTTTCATCTAAGTTCAGCAACGAAAAGTCTCGATATTTATTCTGGTCTAATAGTTGAGTTTTAGAAGAAGATTTATATAATTTTTATATATAGATATCTATGTCTATGTCCTTATTCAATTTGGTTAACTGGAAGGGCAGTCACACTGCAGTCAGAAGTCGGGAACATGCGGTCCTTCATATTAATCGATTCTGTTGGCTGGAATAGACATTATTGCTCTCGATCAAATTATGGAAGAAGTTGCCTTCAAGATAGTGCTCCCATCTTTCTCCCATCAATCCCTCAAACTCTTACAGAAGTTGTGTGGGAGATGGCGATCGTTTGTAAGTCAAGTATGTATTACATAGATAGCCGACTTCTACTTCTATTTACTTACTTACTTAAGGTGGCGCTACAGTCCGGGGTGGACCTGGGCCTCAACCAACAAGCGTCTCCAGCCAGCTCGATCTTTAGCTAGCTGTCTCCAGTTTCGCACGCATAGTTGGTTGAGGTCCCTTTCCACTTGCGTGCGCCACCTGAGTCGCGGTCTTCCTCTACTGCGCCGTCCCTCGGGGGTGGATTCGAAGACTTTTCGGGCCGGAGCATTGGTTTCCATCCGCTCTACATGACCTAGCCATCTCAATCGTTGGATCTTCACTCTTCTGGCTAAGTCGATGTCGCTGAACAGCCCGTATAGCTCGCCGTTGTATCTCCTCCTCCACTCACCATCTATGCAGACGGGACCGAAAATCACCCGAAGAATTTTCCTCTCGAAGCAACCAAGAGCTGCTTCATCCGCTTTTGACAGAGTCCATGCTTCCGCGCCATATAGCAGGACTGGGACGATTAAGGTCTTGTAGAGCGTTACCTTGGTTGTTCGAGAGAGGGCTTTGTTCACCAATTGCTTTCTAAGCCCAAAGAAGCACCGATTGGCAAGAGTTATTCTTCGTTTGATTTCAGCGCTGGTGTCGTTGTCTGAGTTGATAGCGGTTCCTAGGTAGACAAAGTTTTTAACTACCTCAAAGTTATATCTGTCTGCCGTGACGTTCTGACCGAGACGTCGGTGTTGGGTGTCCTTTCTTGTTGACAGCATATACTTGGTCTTACCCTCGTTTACCGCTAAGCCCATCTTCGCGGCCTCCGTTGCAATACTCACAAAAGCGCCTTTGACATCATGCTGCGTTCTTCCGATAATGTCAATATCGTCGGCATATGCGAGTAGTTGGACGGACTTTTGAAAGATTGTTCCTCTGGTGTTGGCGTTCGAGTTTTGAACAATTCTTTCAAGAACGATGTTGAAAAAGTCGCATGACAGCGCGTCGCCTTGTCTGAATCCTTTTTTGACATCAAAGGTCTCGGTTAGGTCTTTACCGACCTTGATGGAGCAGCGTGCATTCTCCATCGTCATCCTACACAAACGGACGAGTTTGGTAGGGATGCCAAAACTAGACATTGCTCTGTATAGCTCGTCTCTATAGATGCTGTAATACGCGGCCTTAAAATCGATGAACAGGTGGTGGGTATCGATTTGTTGCTCCTGGGTTTTCTCCAAAATCTGCCGAAGTGTGAATTTTTCGTCGATGGTGGATTTTCCTGGCCTAAAGCCACACTGGTATGGACTGACCAAGTTGTTGACGAATGGCTTTAGGCGTTCACACAGTACGGCAGATAAGATCTTATAGGCGATGTTAAGGAGACTTATCCCCCGATAGTTGGCGCAGTCAAAGGGGTCTCCTTTCTTGTGGATCGGGCAAACAATGCTGAGGTTCCATTCATCGGGCATGTTTTCCTCCGACCATATTTTACAGATGAGTTGGTGCATGCTCCTTACCAAATCATCGCCTGCGGCTTTAAAAAGCTCGGCGGGTAGGCCGTCAGCTCCAGCAGCCTTGTTGGATTTCAGTTTAGATATAGCAATCCTCACTTCATCCGGGTCGGGTGGACGGAATTGTTGATCTTCATCGTCCCTTTCATTGGGGTTGAATGGTTCGTTCTGCCTGACAGCGGAATTTGGTTCTTCGTCGCCGTTATACAGTCTGCAGAAATGGTTTCTCCATATCCTCAGCATCGACTGTGACTCTACTACGATGTTCCCTTGATCATCCTTACAGGCTTCGGTTCGGAGTTTATAACCTTGACTGGTTGACTTTACCTTTTGGTAAAACTTCCTTACCTCATTCCTGCAGTAGTATCCCTCTATTCTGCCGATCGCGCGCTTCTCATGCTCCTTCTTTTTTCTCCTGAGAAGCCGGTGTTCGTCTCTCCTCTTCTGCTCGTAGAGCTCCCGAGCAGCTCTTGTCCTTCTTTGCAGTGCCGCTTTGTATGCTTCTTGCTTGGCTGCATTCGCCTGCCGACACTCATTGTCAAACCAGGGGTTTCGTTGTGGTGGCGGATTGAAACCCAGCACATCAGAGGCGGCATCTCTGATGGCTTTTTGGCAATGCTGCCACTGGTCTTCAATACTTAATGTTGGCGGCGTAGGATTTCTTAAGAGGTTGAGGGAGACACGATCGGAAAAGGATTTGGCAATCTCTTGCGATTGTAGCCGGCCGACGTTGAACTTCCTCACAGTATTTCTTTGTCTTGGCGGTGTTCGGGATATCCGCAACCTTACCTTGGCTACTACAAGGTGGTGGTCCGAGTCAATGTTGGCACCTCGGAACGTTCGGACATCTATAATACTGGAGGAGTGCCTTGCGTCGATCGCAATGTGATCAGTCTGATTGATGGTTGATTGATCAGGAGATCGCCATGTCCCTTTGTGAATGTCGAGATGTGGGAATTTTGTACTGGCTACTACAACATTTCGCCCCGCAGCAAAGTCGATCAGCCTAAATCCGTTATCGGATGTGGTGTCGTGTAGGCTGTGCTTCCCGACCGTACTACCAAAGATGTTCTCTCTTCCTAGCTTTGCGTTAAAATCGCCAAGAACAATTTTAATGTCGTAGCTAGGGCATTGCTCATACGTTTTGTCCAGGAGCTCATAGAACCTGTCTTTGGTGTCGTCATCTTTCTCCTCTGTGGGGGCATGTGCGCATATAAGGCTTATGTTGGCAAATTTAGCCTGGATGCGAATTGTCGTGAGGCGCTCGTTCACTGACCTGAACGATAAGACTTCTTGCCTAAGTCTGCCTCTAACGACAAATCCACATCCAAATAGGCGCTGTTTTTGTTGCTTGAAGCAATCACCGTAATATATATCACAGTTTTTCATCCTTCTTTTGCCCGGTCCATCCCATCGCACTTCTTGGATGGCGGTTATGTCTGCTTTGCAGCAGTCTAGGGCTTCCGCTAATTGTTCGGCTGCACGTGGTCTATAAAGGGACCTTACATTCCACGTACAGATCCGAAGGTCGTGGTCCGTATATCGTTTGCAGGGTTCGTCATCAGTAAAGTCATCCGTTTCCGAGGCTTGTTGTTGCTTCGTAACTGTTGTTTTTTGTGTGGCCGGGCAGTTACCCCGACGGCACAACCCCCAACCTGGAGGGCCAGTTCCTTTTTTGTAACCCCTAGGACAAGAGGTCGCACTTATAAGTTTGGCAGGTTGAGCTCGGGTGAACTACAACCAGTACCCGATGGCTACCACTTGGAGGTAAAATAAGCACAATTGGTGTGTAGGAAAAGTTGCAACACTGGGCATCGCCAAGTTCACGCCATTCAGTGCCTACCCGATTCCCACAGCACCCAGCCATCCTTCTACTTCTATTGCCCCAACTTTTTTAAAGACACTTTTGTACACTTCACCATCATAATTTTCTGATCCCTGATCACTTAAGGGATCGCTGGTGTAAGCCACGAGACATCCACTCGATCCTTCGCCGTCGACTCGAACTCCCCAGTTTTTGGACTTGGTCCAACTACCTCGTCCTGGGTTTAATGGGACGCCTTCTTGGCGAAGTCGCATTTAAGCTCGCCTCGGTAGACGTTATAATGGGAGCATTCGTTCCACGTTCCACCATCAAATCATATGATATTCCCGCGTACTACCGTGTTTCTCACCACATCCCAGTGAGTAGCACGAAGAAATCTCATATTGGCAGCTTGTATTCGCAATATTATTTTTTCGGTCATTAGAAACATTTCATGACCATAGGTAAGAGTTGGAACGTATCTTGAGTTTTCTGGCCGCAAGCTCGGCCTTTCTTATTACAGATCTTCCAAGCTGTTTTAGCATGAATCCAGCTTGGCCAATCCTATAGAAAAACTCAGCGTTACTCCTCCCACTCACTCGTGAAAAGACCCCGAAATTCTTGAACCTTCCACCGGTTTCAATGGGACTTTACTCATGTGTAGACTGCATTGCACAGACGTTCTGGAAATTGCATTCTTCACTGATTAATCAGAGATTAAAATCAACGCGGCGTATTAACACAAGTGTGTTGTGAAAATGCATATGCATGTGAAACAATGCCTGGAGGTCAACTATTTGTGATAATTCTTCAAATTCGTCGGCTTATCTCGTCTGATTGGTCTATTTGTAAGAAATTTGCGACAATTGATTTGTTGTGTGAGTCGAAACGAAGTGACTTTTTGTCAATACTGATTAAAGTGATTGTGTCCTTACAAGATGATTTGCCTCAGTAAGAGACATGAATGGAAGGATATCAGTTAGAAAGAGAGGGACTGACGACATCATCACCTTTTCAATTAATTGGTGTATTGAGTTGACAATTAAGATGCTTAGTAGTTCTATCAAAATATAATCAGCAATAAATGCCAGTCTGCGGTTGGAAGGTGATTTGTCAAGAGATTTAATGGCAAACTGACTGTCCCAACACATATCTCTTGGATATCAAATTGTTCCTGTATCTAGGAATATTCATTATATCTAGACAATATTTTTAATCTTCAGTGCAACTGTGGAATTTTTCAGCGTCTGGATATCAGTTTTCCACAGCGATGACTTTGGACTACTGGTTGAGAAGATCTTCTTGATAGATTGAGGTAGTAGGGTAGTAGGCTCGCAAAATCGTAAGAGGACCAGTGCGAGTGCAAGTTGGAGACATGTCATAGTGACAAATGAACCCTGAACTGCCCGAACTTTTTCCAATAAAACAAGAAAGGGTCTATCATTATCGATATTCGCCTGGTAATTTATTGTTATTTCATCTTCTTGAATGATTTGTCGCTCATTACATAAATCGGTTCACACATCAACTGTATTCCAATAAGAATCCAACAAGATAAACTGTATTACCAAAAACAGAACATTTAACATATACTTAGGCGCAACAGTGATAACGCTTCAAGCTTCTTGATATGACCACAGCGCTACACTCAGTAAGAAGGAAAATCTACACATGTTTTTTTACACAACAACTGTCAAATTTCATCATATTCCGTCTTGTCAAAAAATCAGCCGCAGGTGCACGCACGTCTGTGATAACAATATTTCCTTGTTAATTAAATTTTTATTTCATCAAATTGGTACAAATTCATTCGAATCGAAATGGCAACAAAGACCCTATCGATTTTCTCACGAACCAATCGAATTGTGTCATATTTATCAACACAATCGAATACACGGTGGGTACTTAATCTGCAGTTAATACGTAAAGGGTCTTGCGAAATGTGACGTAATGTCTTAACCTTTGTCGCTGACTACTTTATTTATATCGAATTTATTTTTGAATAGTTATAAATGAAATTGTTGTTACTTTCATTTCAAGGACACGAAATGTGGCAGTGAATACAATTTTATTGCGCCGATATGCAAGTGAAAAAGCCGAAGACAATGTAGAACTAACAGAAAACGAGAAGAAATTGACGGCAGAAGTTGAAACTTTGTCAAAGGAAGTTGAAGAGTTGAAGGCAAAATCGGATGAAATTCTTGACAAGTACAAGCGATCACTAGCGGAGAATGAAAATATGCGCAATAGGCTAACGAAACAAATTAGTGATGCTAAAGTCTTTGGTATTCAGAGCTTTTGCAAGGATCTACTGGAAGTTGCGGACATTTTGGGACACGCCACTGAGGCTGTACCCAAGGAAGAGGTAGGGAGTTGAAATCTTAGACGAGAATTTGAAGCCAGTTCTTCAAACAATGAAATTTTATTCATTTTCTACACTAAATAGAATTTTTACGCCAAAGCCAAAAATAATCCAATTCTCTTTTCCATATTTTAGATCAACGACAACAACAAACACCTAAAGAACCTCTACGAAGGTTTGACAATGACGAAAGCATCCCTTGATCAAGTATTCAAAAGGCATGGTCTGGAACCAATTAATCCCCTCAATGAAAAATTCGATCCGAATCTGCATGAAGCTCTTTTCCAAAAGGTAACACAACACCTGTCACACTCAAAGCACAACTACAGCATGCTGACGCTTTCTTTCCTATCTTTGCAGGACGATCCAGATTGTGAGCCAAACACAGTAGTAGTGGTTAGCAAAATCGGCTACAAACTCCATGAGAGATGTATACGGCCAGCGTTAGTTGGTGTTTCGAAAGCATCATGAGTTTGCTAAGTAGTTCCGTAGTAATAAACTGTTGGTTTTTTATTTCATCATTTAGTTTGATGAAAGCTATCAAAATGTATCGTTATTTTGTATCTTATGGATGATTGACTATATTGAAATGTGAATTGAATTGATATTTACAAAAGAACCCAATAGTGACTTGGGGCGGCGTAAGATGATTTTCTCTTATCTTTTTTTTTTGTGACCGTTAACCAAGCGCTGTTAACCTCAGTTCTCAGTGAGCAATTCGTATTCCCTTGCTTTTCACATTTTGTATAGTTTCTTAGTTGTTTCATTTCTTTTTAAATAAAACGAAATAAGAATTTAAAATTGTATTTTGACTGAGTTTGAGTTGTACATAAGACTTACAGCATACAGGGTCATTAGGCAGAGAGTTGCTGGGCATCAAATTCCTCGTAAATTCTCCGCAGACTATACGCTTCCTAAACTTAAACTATAAATAAGCTTAGGGAAAGGAGGGCAGAGCGGTGTGCAGAAATATTAACTGAATAATCTATACTGACAGCTTCAAAATGAGTGGCGAGGTTGGCGCGGACTTGTAATTGAAATTCCTGAATATTTTATAGGAATCAGAGAAATGTGCCGTCAAATCAAAATGCACTGAAATATCCTGGCAAGACGGAAGGTTGTCATATGTGTTGATAACACAAGATATTTTTTCCTGTCGGGTTGAGATATCGTCATTAGAAGGCCAGCTCAAAATATCCCTTATCTGGCTGCCACATCACAGCGACATTGCAGGAAATGAGAAAGTCAGGCAAAGATCTGCCCTTCAATGCTCGCTTGCGGAGTATATGCACATACCAATACAAGCCGTGAAGGATAGTATCTCTATGTATTTCCTTTAAAGGTAACCCTTAGGCTACAGTGAGCTAGCTAGCCGGAACTGTGCGCTGCACCATAATGTAGAAGCAACATCAGAAGTATCTCTAATTCACTCGTACATCAACCCACGGTAGTGCAGTATACAACAACTAGTGGTAGTTAGTCGGTTATCGGTAAAATTGGACCGGTGCTTCGACGAATACCAACTACAGATACGTACCCACTGGTTCATCTGTGTACAAAAGTAGCCATAGGCGAAGTCATAGTCTGTCTGGGGGCAATTAAAATCCTATAGCGACAAACTGTGCTACATCAAGAAAATATGGCTAAGTATATGGATATACAATTTTTTTACAACGATCAAAAACAAACGATCTCATTCAGCTTGCTGGATTGTTGGCAGTTTGTACGGGACACTGATGTAGGAACTAAGTATCCCACACAACAGTCCAACAAATCAGTCCAACCGTTGGCATGCAAATGACATCGACATCGTTGTGCGTTCCCAACTTCCGGTACTGGAAACTTTCGGGGCGGTTGAAGAAGAGGCGACCAAAATCATGCTCTATAAATCTCTTATCTTGTCAGTCCTGCTTTATGGAACCGAAAGCTGGACGCTAAGCTAAAAATTGCAGAGCTGATTATTGGTGCCTTCAAAACAAAAATTCTACGTCGGATATCTGCGAGGAAGGCGAATAGAGAAGAAGACACAACCGCGAGCTCTACCAGCTGTACTAGGATATGGATGAAGTCCGGAAGGGAAAAATCCGTGGACAACGAGCGTATAGACACCAACGCTCCAGCTAAGAGAGTCCGAATCCGAGTGTCCTGGTTCGAGAAGGAGAGGAAGATCAAACCTACGGTATAGAGGACAAGTCGTGGCGGATGTAAGACAACTCTTGTCTTGAACTTGGTCTTGATGAAAGCAGCGTGCCCAGGTTTGTCACCGATGGAAGGCAGTAATTGCTCAGGCTCGGACCTTCAATGGCTTGCGGGCCTGATAAGTAAGTTGGATGCGGGAAGTTGCTGCATCACATGTTGCAATCTTTGACGAAAGGCTATTACCTGGGAATGTAATTTGAAGCAAATCATCATTTGTTAAATTTCCATCACAATTGGTGTATCATCAGTTATATGTTGGATACTGGAAAAAACATATCCAGCTTGAGTTAAATGCTCTTTATTTAATTTTATTGCACTTGGAAACGGATATTATAATATGTACAAATGTATACATTTATGTGTCCCATGTCATGTGGCAAAGCATATTGTTTAAATTCGCAGTGGCAGCCAATTCCGTTTTAAAAATCAAAATTTCGAAACCATTTCACCGAGTCCCATTACAAATGGATTAAAACAAAACCAAAAAAACCTTCCACGAGTTCATTCGAAGGTCATACCTCTTAGATTACCTGACATTTCTGATACCTGCCAAGGCAAACCCTTGTGACCTTTCTTTTTAAATTACCAAACAATTACATTCTTGGCCTCTCATCTGAGGCGGTAATTCCGGAAATCTGAAACACTCTGAGAACGAAACGAAAGTATTCAGACCCTTGCTACCTGTAGGTGGCAGAACATGTAATTACCATCACCCTCGATTTTCTACTTCTTGCATTTTGTTGAGGTTTTCATTTAGTCCTTCTCAATACTTCGTTTCGTTAAGATATCTTCGAGTAGAAAAATGCATCTGAAAGTGAGTAATATTTAAAAACAAATAAAAAGAAATATAATTTCTAAGTTGTGACTGTGTTTTTAGGCACTTCTGGTTGTAGTGAGTTTCCAACTTTGCGTAGCCATCCTGCCTGTAATTTATCAAAAGGACAACACTGTGATTGCAACCGAACCGGTTAAGGCATCTCTTCCGCAGGAGCATCGATTCGTATCCGTCCACTATCCCTACTACGAAGTAGTTAAGGAATCATCAAACGTACCCGAGGAGATTTTATTGCCACCGTCCGACAGTCTGCCAGAAGATTTGATTGAGATCGCTGCAACAAAACTCGGCATCACAGACTGGGATCAGATTCCAAGCATCAGTGCATTGGGTGAACTCTTGGGAACAACAACTCGCGAGGAGACCATCGACACGATACGGCAATTAACTGCAACAAAAAGTGGAATCGATCTGATCAAGGCATTCATAGAGGCTTCCGATTACACCGACAATACCGCCACTGAAGAGTCCATTCAAATTGAAGCAGACACATCGGGCCCATCACTGCCGACCAGCCTTGTGAGTGAAACACTGCAAAAGGACTTAGAGATCGCACAGAAAATCTTCACCACACCTAAGCCGGAATTGGGATTCTTTGCGAAGATTTCATCGTACTTACGTCTGTTCGATTTTTTCCCCGACAATCAAGAGATCGCCATCGCACCGGTTAATAAGGAAGTGCAGGAATTAAGTCCGAGGTCGCATAACAAACATCATGAATCTCATCATCAGCGTGTTGATCAATTGCAATCGGACTCGATTGGTCTCCATATTCCGGATTCATTCCCCATACCCATTCTGCCAGGCGTTGATTCTGCTTATTCGTCGCTTCTTTCATACCGGTCGCATCCTGTGAGAGACGACGATGAGAATTCACAGTTTTAAAAAACTAAATTAAAACGCATGTTTTATACATATTTTTGATCTATGTTATGTGAATTTGTGAAGATCAACTGTTTACATTCCGAATCAAAATAAAATTTATTTTTATCAGCATTATACAACAAAAAAAAAACAGTAGTTTCCTTAGTGTGAAACAGCTGGAGATATGACACTCATGCATTCTTCCTAAATTACTTTGCAGGTGTGTATACTTACAAAATTCCCATGATATATCTCATGTTGGGCGTGGATGTACTTACTTACTTATCAGGCAGACGAACCACGAAGGGGGTGAGCCTGAGCAATTGCTGCCTTCCATCGGTGACGGTCCTGGGCACGCTGCTTCCAGTCATCAAGGCCAAGCTGTCTTACATCCGCGATGACTTGGTCTCTGTAACGGAGGTTCGGTCTTCCTCTGCTTCTTGAACCAGGATCCTCTTTGCTGGAGCGTTGTTGTCCATTCGCTCGATGTGGCCAAGCCGGTGTAGTCGACGGATTTTTGCCCTCCGTACTACATCCACATCCTTGTACAGCTCGTAGAGTTCGCGGTTGTTTCTTCTCCTCCATTCGCCTTCCTCACAGACGGGACCATATATCCGACGTAGAAGGCACCAAGAATCAGCTCTGCAGCCTTACTTAATGTCCAGCTTTCGGCTCCATAAAGTAGGACTGGCATGACTTTGGTCCTTCGAGTCAGGAGTTTCGAGCCCAGTTGTTTTGACAGACCGAAGTAGCATCGGTTGCCAAGGGCGATTCTACGTCGGATCTCCACTTCGATGTCATTCGTGGAGTTTACATTTGCCCCGCGGTAGACAAACTCCTTTACTACCTCGAAATTGTAGCTGTCGATTGTAACGTTTTGGCCTAGCTGGTGTGCGGCGGATCGTTGTTTGCTCGACAGCATATATTTTGTTTTGTCCTCGTTGACCTTAAGACCAGCTCAATTGCCGTGAAAGCTTCCACTATGGCACGTTGCGACCGCGAGATAATGTAGATGTCATCAGCGTATCCCAACAGCTGGACTGACTTGTAGAAGATAGTGCCTTCGGTGTTGACTTTTGCCCGCCGCACTGTCTTCTCCAGTACCAAATTGAAGAAATCACACGAAAGCGCATCTCAGAGGTTCAGGGGTTTTTTAACCGAACTGCACGGTGCATCGCGTATGTGTTAGCGTGGTGCGACACAACCGGATCAGTTTTTCCCGGGATCCCGAATTCGGCCATCGCTTAGACTAGCTCCTTGCGATGAATGCTGTCGTATGCTTCTTAAAATCGATGAACAGATGGTGAGTATCGATTTGAAACTTGCTGGTCTTCTTCAGGATCTGCCTTAGTGTGAAGATTTGGTCTATAGTCGATTTGCCGGGCCGGAAGCCGCACTGGTACGTGCCGATTAGTGCGGTGCAAAATGGCTTTAGACGTTCACACAGTACGCTGGATAGGATCTTTGAGCAGGGATATACATCTGTAGTTCTTGCAGAAGGTAGGATCGCCTTTTTTGTGGATGGGGCATATGGAGCTGATATTCCAGTCGTCGGGCATGCTTTCATCTTCCCAAATTCGGGAAATGATTTGGTGCATGCTTACTACCATTACATTGCCCCCAGCTTTGAAAAGCTCCGATTTTTGGCTGTACCGACCTCTTCAAAGCTAGGTGGGAGGACTACTTCGTCGACTGGAGTTGGGATTTTCTGGTTCCCTATCACTCTCTCCTGGTCAGGCCCGCTAAGCAGCTGTTGGAAGTGCTGCTTAAACACATCCACTATTCCCTGTGGGTCCGTAACTAGGTAACCCTCGCAATTTCGAAGAGCCTGGGTGCCTTTCCTAAAGCCTGTGGCCAGGCTTGGCTTTTTGTAAAAGGCCCGTATTTTTTGCTTGTCCCTAGACTCTTCGATATCCTTGAGCTGGGAGGTTGCGAGACACCCTTTCTTCAGGCGTAGAATCTTTTTCTCCTCCCTTCTAGCCCGGTATTCCTCTTGCGCTGCTCTTGTTTTCCGTTGCAGCGCTTTTTGGTATGCCTCCTCGGTTACACATTTTTTCTGCTCACACTCGCCATCATACCACGGGTTTTCTTGTCGGGGGTGGTAGGTATCCTAAGGTAGTTTCCGTTACCTCTTTGATGGTCGGGCGGCAATGCAACCACATCTCGTTGGCACTTGACGCAGGCATACCGGAGAGTCTCTCACTTAATTGCTCTTCGTAGGCTCTGGCAATCTCCGGTGTGCTAAGGCATCCAATGTCTCTTTGTCGGCTGGTGCAGCTTTCTGACATTGGACAGTCGAGCTCTGAATCTTGCTGCAACAAGAAAGTGGTTCAGAGTCGACGTTTGCCCCCCTGAATGTTCGCACATATTCGTCGTCAATAAGCACATGGTCGATTTGGTTGGCGGTTCGACCATCCGGGGATCGCCAGGTTTTTTTGCGAGGGAACCTTGTGCTACTTATGACCATATAACGTGCTGTCGCAAAGTCTGTGAGTCGGAAGACGTTATCTGTTGTCGTGTCGTGGAGGCTGTGCTTTCCGATCACTCGGCCGAAGATTTTTTCCTTACCGATTATAGCATTGAAGTCTCCGAGTACGATTTTGACATCGTACTCCGAACAGGCTCCGTAGACACCGTCCAAGAGGTCGTAAAAATCCTCTTTGACAGAGTCTTCAGCTTCGTCGGTAGGGGCATGTGCACATATGAGGCTGATGTTGTAGAATCTGCCTTGGATGCGGATTACAGCCAGGCGATCGCTTATCGGCTTGAAGTGGATGACCTTCGATCTAAGCCGTTTTCCCACAACGAATCCGCATCCAAATATGTGCAACCTTTTGTGACAGCTGTAATATATGTCGCACTCTTTCTTTTTCATAATCCCTTGTCCTATACAGCGTATTTCCTGGAGCGCAGTAATAGCCGCTTTATACTACGTGAGGATACTTTCTAGTTTTTGTGCGGCCCCTGGAGTGTAGAGTGTTCTTACATTCCAGCAGCTTTTTCCTTTTTTCTCCTTTTTCGTGCCGTGTCGTCGTTGGAATTCCGTCCGTTCTTCCGAGGCTGCTTGCTCTTCCGTAACAGATATTTTTTTTTCGTGGGTGGGTTGTTAGCCCTCCGCACAACCGCTGGGGAAACGCTGCATGCATTGGTTCACCTGCGTATCTCTACAGCTGAATTGACTTGTACAGATAGTACCTTTCGTGTTCATAACAGTCAGCCTCGCTATCGGTGTGGGTTAAGACAAGAGCCAGATTACCGCTAGTACAGATTAATAAGGCTTCGAAAAAACTTACTTAGACGGGTTTAGCCTTACGTTGTGGGTATGTACGTCGACCCATACGCACTCGAACCTCGGAATCTAGTTTCGATTCCTGGTCAGTACGATACAAACATTTTTCACGGCTCCACATTCACGAATCACTGACAATGTTCAAAATGTATTACCTGTCTAGAAAAAGCTTCTCAAACTGGGCCTTATTGTAATGTTTAAGAAAAGGTGTTGTGAGCGGATCGTTTCTTATTCAAGAGCATACATATATTTTGTCTTGTCGACAAGACCAGCTCGTTTCGCATGTTCTTCAATTCACATGAATACTTCCACTACGGCTTGTTGGATACGCGACACAATACATCTGCGTATCCCAACAGATGAACTGACTTGTAGAGGACAGTCCTTTCCTTCTTGACTTTTGTCAGCCGCACTATCTTCTACCAAATTGAAAAAAAATCACACGACAGCGCCAAAATCCGTTGCAGGTTTCAAACGGTTCAGAGGTTCTTAAACCAAACTGCATGGTGTTTCTGTGTGAAACTTGAAAGCATAAACAAATGGTGGCCGATAGTCGAACCCCCGGAATTTGAACGTGATTAAAAGGCTGAAATATTTGCTCTTTTTAATGTGCAGATCAATAAAATTTTGAAGTAATTAGTTTGTTTCGATAGTTTATCAACGCGCGTTTTTTTGCTAATTGGCGAGTAGTAAAAAATGTCTTTGAGTGTGCCGCTACTTTGAACTACGATGTTTCTGATAAAATAACAACTTTGATACAATGTAACAACAATGTACAAAAACTTGTACTTCTTTGTATGTCAAGGTTTTTAATTGATCGAATGTTGTGTGGGTAAAAATCCTTCACGAAAACTGTCTAAATGTTCTAATTAACGAATAAAATATTTTCCTTCACCTCATTTCGCTCCAAGGCTTGTCAAACCGCCACCCAAAAAGTGCTGAACGCAAGCCACAAATTAACAATATTTATCGTGATCGAAAAATCGTGATTTCTACCCAAGAACAATTTAAGTGTCAGTGTTTTGCTCGATAGAGAATTCGTATCTAATCAGCATCTCCAATATGAATGAGAAGAAACAATATGCTATTTCCTGAGTTCACGGCCATTGGAGAGCATCCTGTTTGGGTGGACGGCAAACTGCCAGATGGCGCTTTTACCAGGTTTTCAATTCTGGTCCAGTCATCACTTGCGTTGGGATTAAATTAACGGAACTGCGTATCACAATGGACCAACAGAGTGCTGGTAATTTCGCTGGCAGCGAAGTCATTTGCATCATTTTTAAATATCATTCTTCAAACAAAAACCAACAAATAAATACTTCCAACAGTCAGTAATTTTATTCATGCAAAAGTGAATTAGAAAAGCCATATCTATTTAGTATATAAAATATTTTGTGAACTCACAGAAATGTTCCCGCAGTTGCCTAAAATTAGAGCAAGTCAAATCCACATAAACATACATACATACATTTCATAAAATCACAGTTATTGAACTCAGTTCTGATAGGCTTATAAGTTTTAGAAATTGCTGTTGTAATGGACTTTTGTCTGAGTTGTGCAAGCAAACATATCTTCAATATGATTTCGGCAATTCTCAATGGCGTGAGCTCGTATCTACTTGAGTTAGAGCCCAGGACTGCACATTGGAATGCAATCAAATTAAATAAGATTCGTCATTCTTTGAACTGCAATTAAGATGTGATTGTATTAGATTACTGCTGAAGGAAAAAATAAGAACCACTTACATTTCTAAATATAGCCACATGATTCAAAAGAAGGTGGATGCTCATACGGTGGCGGTTCATCGGGATCCTCACAGGATTTAATAGTTTCCGTGGTGAAATATTCTTTTCTTAAATGTATTGTTAGTAGCGCAAAAAATAATGTTGTAATTATACACGCAAGAAAATAGCAAATTTCACCAAGCATACTATACAATTTTTTTTATTCTTCAAGTAGCCTAATTGTAATTACTGTGCACTCATAACAACACTGATTGAAATTAATACAAATCATTAAACACAGTCTTGAACCACTTTAGAAAAGTACTCGATTAGATAACGCTGGGTAATCTATTTTTCGTTCGAATTATCTTTTAAGAACGTAAATATCAGTTTATTAGTCTGTTTCTTTATTTTTATTTTTATTTTTATTTTAATAATCAACACCCACAAACGACGCGTGGGAAGTAATTACAACTAGTTTAATTAAATGTACAAGTTCAATGTCATGATAAAATTACAACCGATGCCGCCTTGCCGCTGTACACCGCCGACGACGTGTGAACACAAAATAGTCGATTTGAACAATCCACAGTACAAAAAAATATAGATAATCAAGTTCGAAACAAATTCTGATCGGGCTTTGTGACAGAGACGCGCAAAATTTTGGAGAGCACAATCGGGTTTCTTTGTATATTGGGTCAACGTACAAACGTATGTATACAAATTGTTATCGCGTAAAGTGTGATAAATAAAATGCCGCCCCGAATAAACAAATGTTGATTTAAGATTTGTAGATTATTTTGCTTAGACAGTATATTCTTACATTTTTGCTTTTGTGTCGGCACAGCTTGCGCAGAGATGTGATACTTTCGATTTTTCTGGCTGTGTAGTCTAACTATTTTTTAGGGAAGAACTGCTGAAAAAAAAGCCTTCAAAAAGGTTGGCATGTGTTAATTATTGACTAAGAGATTGTAGATACACATATGTGTCAAGACACACCTAAGGAAGCTAATTGACTCGTATTTGTATTCGTAATCAAATCAAACTCGAAGTAAATAAGCAAACAAATTAACAGGTAAGCAAACAGTTGTATGAATAAATTAATAAACTAATCAAATTTACAGTTCAAATAAGGTTGGTCAAGAGCGAGTAGTCTTCGCATTCCTAAGGTTCCGTATCGCGAAAAATTATTTGAAAGAAGTAACTCTGAACACTATATATTGGGGGCACTCGCTGTCGTTTCTTTTTAGGCTGAAGATATATTTTTATAACATTTTATACTAGCTAGTTCATAAATAAATAAAAATAATATACAATGTGGTGAAATTATTTTGTTAAAAAATTCGATGTTTTCCTATACCATCCAGAGCGGTATGGAGGAACAACCCCTCTTGGATGAAGCATGGAGCACAAAAATTGTTCACAGATGGGTTGAAATCTGACAAAAAGTTTGGGACTGGTGTGATAGGACCAAGATGTATAGTGTAGGATACATACACGTTGCTCTTTACATTAACACAATAACATTCACATCGCCTCAGCTGTAGAAAACCCAAAAACACACAAATATTCACATACTCAGGTAGCTAAGCTGTGCCTAAGTTGCTAATTCAATTCTAAGGCTGTCGGGGAATATCAGAAGGATAACACCATGTGATGAAAAGACTGACATACCAGCCAACTCAGGTCCTCAGATATTCTTAATTGGGCCCTCCCCCATTTATGGATTCAATCATACGGACACTAACCTTCAATCGCACCATAAACCTAAGCGAGCCAACGAATTCTCCTTAATAAAGCTGACCAAAGAGTGCTAACAAGACTGCGTAACAACGTACGAGTACAGAAATCAGTGAGCAGAAGAGAAAGCACCTATGGAGTATATACTACTACCAACTGCCCGTCCATTTACGAGTTTAAAGATGATAAATACATAACAGGGAGACTTTGTAGTTTTTCCAATCCTCCTAGAGGAATTCACACATTTCTGAAGGCATCAATTAAATCCCAGACTTCTTTTGGTCTGTCAAATAATACAAATATTTTGGGTGGCGCTACAGCCCGTAGATGGCCAGAACCTAGCTTTTCAGGAACCACGTGACATTGTTCTCCAACGAGTTGAAGGGACCTACAGTTGTATGCCGACTCCGAACGACACAGTTTTGAGAAGCTTCTGTTAGTCGCTTTGAGTACGCTTTGTACGCTTTGAGCATTCTTATTGACTCGAAAGAGGTGGGCTATGAAAATTATTTTTTGTAGATCATGTTCCACTCCACGCAATGGACGACGATAGAAGAGAATTCCGTCCCCCCGATCTAGACGAAGTCAAGGTAGCGATACCGAGACTGAAGTCGAACAAAGCTGCTGGAGCGGACGGATTGTACGCGGAAATGTTTAAGGCAGCTGGAGATGATATGGTTGGGCGCATCTATAGGATATGGTCGGAGGAAAGCATGCCCGACGAGTGGAATCTTAGTATCGTTTGTCCGGTTCACAAGAAAGGAGATCCCTTTGACTGCGCCAACTATCGCGGGATAAGTCTCCTTAACATCGCCTACAAAATCTTCTCTGCCGTTCTGTGTGAGCGCCTGAAACCATTCGTCAACAACCTGATAGATCCCTATCAGTGCGGTTTCAGGCCACATTACGGCAGATCCTCGAAAAAACCCAAGAGATGCAGATCGAAACCCACCACCTATTTGACGACTTTAAGGCCGCATATGACAGTGTGCATAGAGACGAGCTATACAACGCCATATCTAGTTTTGACATTCCTGCCAAACTCGTCAGATTGTGCAGGATGACGATGGAGAAATCTCGCTGCTCCATCAAGGTCGGTAACGAACTCACCGAGACCTTCAATGTCAAAAAAGGTTTTAGGCAAGGCGACACGTTGTCATGTGTGTCATGTGTTCTTTAACATCATACTTGAGAAGATCGTGCGAAACTCAAACGTAAACACCCGAGGCACGATCTTCCAAAAGTCCGTTCAACTGCTTGCTTACGCGGACAATATTGACGTGATTGGCCGAACTCAGCGAGCCGTCAATGAAGCGTTTGCTTGTATTGAGACGGAGGCGGCAAAAATGGGTTTAGCGGTGAATGAGGGCAAAACAAAGTATATGCTGTCATCAAGAAAGGACACAACATCGACGACTCGGCCAGAACGTAAACATAGGCAGCTACAACTTTGAGGTTGTAAAGGACTTCGTCTACCTTGGCTCCCAAGTAAATAGTGCAAACAACATCAGTACCGAGATTAAACGCAGAATAACTCTTGCCAACCGCTGTTTCTTTGGGCTCAAGAGGCAATTGAGTAGTAGAGCCCTCTCTCGAAAGACCCAGCTCACGTTATATAAGACCTTGATCATCCCTGTAGTGCTGTATGGCGCGGAAGATTGGAGTACCTCAAGAGCGGATGAACACGCACTTGGTCTCTTCGAGAGAAAAGTTCTGCGTTTAATCTTCGGTCCTGTTTGCGTTGAAGGTTCTTGGTGAAGTAGATTCAGACACGAACTTTACGGGCTGTACAACGACATGAATCTAAGCAGGCGCCTACGGATTCAACGCCTAAGATGGCTAGGCCATGTAAAGCGCATGACATACTCATAAACAACTTTTCTTCCACTGGAGAGATTTCAATTTTGCTTTGATTTTCGATTCTAGAATGAAAATGTTTTCCTGTTAACAGAACCCTACAAGTTGAATCACTATTTTAAGAAAGAAATCCATTATTTCTCCAACAAATGTTTTCAGTAATCTCGAGTTTGTATACGTGGGGCCAAACTAAATGACGTTAGAAAGATAAGATTTCGTACTGAAAAAACAAAACTTTATCCACAGATTTGTGATTGATTGATTGAGTTTTGCTTGACCACGCGTCGAAGATGGACATCAGCAATGATAAAATACGCCATATTTTACGTTTCTGTTCGATAAAGGCGAAAAAAAGTAAGCCAAGCGGGTGAGTAATGTTTATGGCCAACATACGATTCAGGCGAAGTTTTTGTTCCGTTCCGGTATTTTCGATGACAAAGGTGCACCACGGTCTGGAAGGCTAACTGTCAGAAATATCGATAAGATCATGAAAATTATCAGGTCAGAGCCATGATCATAAATGAACTAATATTATATTATTTATCAGTTCATTTATGCCCATGATACACAGAATACAAGGTAGAAGGTCCCCTCGTCTTATGTATAAATCACGTAATAACTACGGTAGATTGTGTTCAAATTCCACTTTAAGCCCGGAAATAACACAAACTCTTTTTTAGATGTAAGATATATTTCAGAAATTGGAATTTATAGACACCATTTCGGAAAATTGCTTAAAACAGGTAGATTGTAAAAAGATAATTGCTTATAATTTCATAGTACGTTAATTCAATGAGATGTAAAGTATGTGTATTATGAAGTTGTACTCGCAGGTGTGAACATATACCCCAATGAAGAGCATACAATTAATTTTAATATTTTTATACGGAATTTGGTTCAATATTTCCTCACAATTCGTCTCCAAATGTCCTCTCTCACAGAAACGGGTACCCGAGTGACGTCCCACAACTTTGACAGCAAAAAGAACATATTACCTTGTACTCTGTGTATCATCGGTCAGACCGTAATGCAAGCTATCATCGAGTCTGAATTTTTAAGCATACGTTTTTTTTCTGTCAATTCTTATTCGAGCAGATGAGGTTTCACAAAGATTTAGTTTGAAATTTGAAACAGCAGTTCTGGGAATTTGCCGTGGAATTTTCGAGAGGGGGCAATATCATCACACAACGTAGGACATAGGATATCCTTTCGTTTTGAAATCGTAGACAACACAAGGACTATTTCGATTGTCTAAGAACTAAACATGGTCTGAATTTCTACATATCAGTGAATATCTGCTGAATCGCAAACAAATGGACAGATTTCTGAAGCGAATTTTGAGTCATAACGAAAAATTGATCACTTACGACAACATTAAGCGATATAAAGCGATTGTTCAGATAGTCTTGCTAAGCACCCCAACGGACTAATGCAACGCTGGGACGAATTGCCGGAAGTCCTCGAACAGAGCTGCACGGTATATCGCGTCTGTGCTAGCGTGGTGTGAGACTCCTTTCTATTAATACAGATTAAACATTAAAACAAAGATTGCAAGAATCTTTTAAAATCTTGGAGTGTGGTGCAAAACGGCTTCAGACGTTCACAGTACTGGAATTTGTAGGCGACGTATACCCTTTGAGGTCGTTGCAAGGGTTATGTTCACCTTTTTTTGTGGACAGGGTATATGGAGAAAATATTCCAGTCGTCAGCTTTACAGATAAACTTTTGCTTGCTCCCACCAGAGCATTGCCGATGTTCTGGATGAGCTCTCATGGTAAACCATCTTAGGGATCTATTTCAATGCTTGCAAGAGGATCAAAACGAGCTGGCCTTACCCAGCCTAAGCCACTAGTGGCATCGTGGTTCTTCAACTTTTTGATAACTGCCCCGATTTTTTCAAACCTAGGTGGGAGGACTACTTCATCCACTGGAGTTGGTTCCTCATCAATCTCCTTAAGTCAGGCCTACTAAGCAGCTGTTGAAAAAGCTGTTGACTTCGTCAATACTTATTCTGGTCCTACACAAAGCTTGGTTGGTGTTATTGGTGGCACTGGAACGGGCGTTAGTTTAATGAAAGAAGAGCATTAACCTTAAGTTCTCACCGCTGCAATCGAGTAATAAAACCTTACTCTATGGCATGAGGCTTGGAAGTCGATTGATTCAACCATAAACTATAAGCGTCTATACTGAAGTGTGTCTGACTAGTGATCCCTGAACAGACCACGTGCGGCCGATGAGCTCGCGAGGGCCCTGGACTGCTACAAAGCAGATGTTACCGCCATCCAGGAGATGCGATGGATGACCCGGGCAAAAGGAAGAAAAGAAACTGCGACATCTACCACGATGATTTCTACAAAGAGAGAAGACAGCGCTTATTTGGATGCGGTTTCGTTGTTCGAGGCAAAAAGTCTTAAGCTTTGAGTATATCAGCGAGCGCCTCATAACAATCCGCATCAAGGCTAAATTCGGGAACATCGGCCGGATTTGCGCACACGCCCCTACGGAGGAGAAGGATGACGATAGCAAGGATGACTTCTATGATCTCCTAGAAAGAACATACGATCGATGCCCCAGCTATGACACCAAGATCGTTCTAGGAGAAGGACGATCAAGGAAGAAATCTTTGCTAGAGTCATCGGAAAACACAGCCTGCAAGACAACACATCCGGGAACGGACTCAGGCTGGTCTATTTCTCCTCGAGGCGTAACCTCTCTGTGATAAGCACGCGGTTCCCACACCTCAACATCCATATGGGGACCTGGCGGTCTCCTGATCAATCAACTTTCAACCAGATTAATCACATTGCGATCGGCGTCAGACACTCCTCCAATATTCTCGATGACCGAACGTTCCGAGGAGGCAACATCGACTCTGACCATATCCTTGTTGTAGCCAAGGCAAGGATGAGGATATCGAGAGAAGTACGGAGTTGAAAAAGAACACTACGGCTTGACGGAAGGCTACAATCGCAATCGACAGCTAGGAACTGCCTGCACATTCAATAGAAGAAGGATGGAAACGTCAAAAAGCCATCAAAGAAGCTGCCACTGATGTGCTGGGTTTCACGACATCACCCAGAAGGAACCCATGGTTTGACGATGAGTGCAGGCAGGTACATGCAGCCAAGGCCTACAAGGCAACGCTGCATTGAACAACGAGAGTTGGTCTTGAGCTCTACGAACAGAAGAGAAGGGAAGACCAGCGGCTTCTCAGAAAGAAAAAGAAAGAGCATGAGAATCGCGCGGTCGTGGAGATGGAAAGGTGTTATAACAGGAAGGAGGTCCGAAAGTTTTACCAAAACAAGTATCAGGAAGATATAGACCTCGGACCGAAGCCTGCAAGGACGAAAATGGACAACTAGTAGCAGAATCGCAGTTAGATGGCGCACACAAGTGGAAAAGGACCTCAACCAACTTGGTGTGCACAACTGGAGGCAGCTGGCGAAAGAACGTGCTGGCTGGAGAAGCATTTTGGTTGAAGCCCAGGTCCACCCCGGACTGTAGCGCCAATCAAAGAAGAAGGAGAAAATATTAATTTTTTTTTTTGTAACTTTTAACTGGAATGCTTTTTTAAACAAAAAAAAAAAAACAGAAATGCAGATAGACGCGCTATCGAATAAACTATCAACCTGCATCAACTACGGCCTGTACATATATAGGGCCCCACTCAAAGTATTTTCAAAACATTGTTCCACTTCAGATTGAAAGATAGCGATACCCATTACATACTGTTTTCTGAATGAATAAGATTAAATACCAAGCAGAAGTGCTTAAAGTAGACTGTTGCCATTTAAAAATAAACGTGGGTTTTCCCATTCGCGTGTGTGGAAGAAAGTCAGTAGCTCAAATTTTTATCATAAGCACTCATCATAACAAAATCACTGCGATAACTAGCGATAACTAGTACGTTGGTAATTAGTATACTGATGATGAAATAATTGAACATTGTTGTTGTTAATTGTACACAGTAAAATTGGAATTTATCAATTAACTGTAATTCATAAAGGGTGTACCAAAACAAGAACTAGATTGAATATTCCGATAGAATATAATAATTGAAATTATTTTTGTACGTGTATTTCTTATCCAACTGCGGTTATCTGTCTTGTGCTATTTGCTCCCAGCCACGCACGTCCAACTTATGCAGGTCCCCTTCTAGCTGCTTGCGCCACCGTAGGCGTGGTCTTATCTTACCGCGTTGTCCCTCAGGGTTGGAGTAGAAGACTTTCCGGGCGAGAGCATTGGTTTCCACATGTGACCTGGCCATCTAAGACCAGAGATTCAAACTCGTTTGATAAGGTCGATGTCGCTGTACAGCCCGCACAGTGCCTCGTTCAGTCTCCTCTTCCAAACACCATCCGTACATACGGGATCGAAGATAATTCCAAAGACTTTTCTCTCGAAGCGACCAAAAATATCATCGTCCGCTTTGGTTAACGTCTACGCTTCTGCGCCATACAGTAGCACTAGGACTATCGATGTCTTATATAGAGATATCTTGTTTCTTCGAGAGATGGCTTTATTCCTCAGTGACCTTCCGAATGCAGCGGTTGGCCAACGTGATCCTCCGTTTTATCACCGCATAAGTCGTTGCTTGTATTAACTTCGGAGCCTAGGTAGACAAAGTCTTTCAATACCTCGAAGTTAAAGCTGTCTATAGTGCGGTTGGTGTTGCTGGAACTTTTTTGAAGACAGAATATACTTCGTCTTACCCTCATTAACCGCAAGCCCCATTGGCCGCTTCCTTCCCCATGCTCACAAACGCCCCACTGACAGCCCGTTGTGTTCTTCCGATGATGTCAATATCAATGGCATATGCGAGCAGATGCACAGATTTGTGTCTGGTGTTGACATTTGAGTTCCGCACGATCTTCTCAAGAATAATATTAAGAAAGTCGCATAACAGTGCGTCTAAATCCTTTTCTGACATCAAAGGTCTCGGTACAATCTTTACCGACTTTGACAGAGCATCGGGTGTTCTCCGTCGTCATTCGGCGAGTTTTGCAGGCTTGCCAAAACTAGACAAGGCGCTGTATCTCTATAAATACAGTCACATGCGGCCTTAAAGTCAAAAAGTGGTGGGTATCAACTTGAAACTCCTGAGTCCTTTCTAAGATCTGCCGTCTGATCTATTTGGGCAATTGTGGATTTCGCTGGCCTGAACACGCACTGATATTGACCAATCAGGCTTAAGGTGTTTACACAGAACGGCTGAAAATATCTTATAGGATAGGATTTAGGAGGCATCATAATTGGCACTGTTTAGACGGTCTCCTTTCTTTAAGATCGGGTAAACGATTCTAAGATTCCATCCGTCGGGCATATTTTCATCCGACCAGATTTTACAGATGCTTTGAAGAGTTCGACAGGCAGTGTATAGGCACCAGCAGTCTTATTGGACTTCAGTTTGGCAATTGCTGCCGTCACACCCCGACATATAATTGCCATTGACAACTGCTTTTACCTCGGTTTATTTAAATAACTGTTACGCAAGGTTACTTATATAAACCGAAGTACTACTAACTTGGAGCAATAAATACCCTCAGCAGAGAAAAGATCGGATTCTTAGTGATTCTCAAACAAAAATTCTGTGTTGGACTATGAAGAGGACTACTCAAATGTTAGAAGCTTAACCAAGATGCGGAAGGCAAAACTCATAGAGAGACTCCTCGTGTGGGTTTTGAATCTGAATCTGCTGGCTCCGGAAGGAACACGATAAATCTGCCTGGCAGCGTCAAAATCATTAGCAATGGATGCGTCCTAAGCCGAAGATCAGTTTAGATCACTAATAAATCCTTTGTTCTACAAAACAGAACTACCTGTTTTTTTTTAGTCCCTTTTGCATTTACAATATTTACATTAAGCTTTAAAAAAATGTGACTCCAAAAACAAACTTTCATAATTTATGACTTCACCTTTTTCGAGTCATTGACAGGGCTCAAAGTGTATACATAACTATCCAGAAAGAACGTGTTGCCGTTCGGTTCCCCGGGAGACCCAGATCCACTTAAGACTTCTAGCTCGGAATACACAAAAAACAATAATTTACATCGAGGTGCTGAACCATCAATCGCCATTAAAACCACGAAATTAAAAACGCCTTGCCTTAATGATGCTGGATTACCCAACATCGCAAATGTGAAGAAGTCACACGAATTTGAATGTGCTTGTTGCTTCCAAAATTAAGGAACAAATTTGGTAGATGCTGGTATCCAAGACTCCGCTATTCTCGAATAAATATGTATACATCGACTATTCTCTTGGGTAAAACAGGATTCGCACAATGGACACATCTTCTTGAGCTGAAACTTCAAGCCGATAATGAGTGTAACTGCCGGATGTTGCATGTTGTTCTTCTTACATTCCCTTTGATACCATTAGTAGCCCTAGCCCTGTTTTTCTGTTAAACAAAATGTACTTGCTTGAAACTAAGAAAAGCCGAAAAGAAGTTCCGTATTCGAATATTCCTATATTTAAAAAAATCAACCAACAACAATGTCATTCAAAATCAACAAGAAATTTATTTCAATAAGTGCACTTCAATTTCATTGCCACCGGTTAGTAGAACGAGTTTCTTCTCTTTTCCAATACCTCTGGTGAATGCAATCCCCGTATGCATCGTCTTCGAACAATCCTCACCGATGAACGAAACTTCTTTTTCGGCATAAAAATCATAGACCCTCAGGTTGCCATTCGAGAGTGCCAACAGCGTCCAGCCATCACTGGAAACCTCCAAACTTCGAACCAAATCCTTTCGGAGTACAGAGCCGTTAAGAAGTATCTGCTCATCAAACACTCGTAATTCGAAAGGCTTTTTTCCATCAACGGCCGTTGCCTCAATCAACGCGGCCGTACTCGGTCGAAAGTTTTCATCGACGAATTGCCTCTCCGGTGGCAATCTTTCGTTGCGAATGATATTCTGAATGGCACACGATTTTCCAATCTCAAAATCAAACCCGCGTGCCCTCGACTCAGCTGTTTCTGGGCGGCGGCGGTGTTGTGGCTTCTGAAGCATTTTTTGCTGCTTATTGGTTTCCTCTTGGTTGCAGTTGAGCAGTGCCACCGATCCATTCGACAGTCCCACAGCGAGGAAGTTCTCATTTTGCATCAACTTGATCGCGGTTGGGAATAAAAACCCACCGCCGGCGATGGTTAATTTTCGAAAACGTTCCCGCTTCAGGGTTTTTGAGCATGAGATGATGTAGTTGCGATTTGTTCCGACGAAAATGAGCTCAGTGCCGCAGTCGAGATTTATGAACCTCAAGCCCTGGACGCCTAGTTTCATGTCGTTTTTAGTGTCGGCCAGCTCTTTAAGGATCTCATCATCGAATATTTGCATTTGAAAGTTGAGCTTGGTGCGTTCGAAGGAACTTTTTGGACGAGTATTTCCAAATTCCATGAATTCTCGTAAATCGCAGATGGCACTTTGAATTAGTTTAACTCGAGCCCATGGTGAACTGTACTCGAACTTTGAGTCTGATCCGTTGGTTACTTCATAGTTTCGGGCGCCGGTCTCCACCAAGGTCCATATTGTCAAAATGCCGGTTTCGTTAAGTGAAGCAAACTGAAATATAAAATTGTGAATTGGTTTAGACAATAGAATATTTATATGTAAGTAAATTGAGTTTGAGAAAAGTGATTTTTTTCTGTCAATGGCAGTGCTGTCTTGGCAGGCATGGGCAGGTTTCTTGTTATTCAAATATTGACTTAGATATACATTTTTCGGAGGTAGTGGTACATTAACATACCTGCCCAACTTATGGTGCGAGAGCATAGACATTCTTAAGAGCAGATAAAAAAGGTATTTGCCTTTCGATTCTGAGCCATTGGGACAACGCAACAGAGGACGTCCTCGAACAGAATGGCTCACACAAGTGGAGACTGATATCAACCAATTTGGAGTGCGCCGCGGGATGCGGCTGCCGAAAAAAAAACTGGCTGGATAGGCTTCTTGGTTGATTCTCAGATCCAACCGGATTGTGGCGGCAAGCAAAGAAGAGGAAGCAGAAGGTCTTTTAAAGATAAAAGTTCTGCGTTAAATATTTTGTTTTGATTGCAGAAGAAGGTTCAAAAACGTATTTACGAGTCTAGCTAGACGTTCGTAGATTCAACGCACAAGATGGCAAGGCCAAATAGAGGGCATGGACAACACCGCTACAGCCAGAAAAATCTTCAACTTCGAACCAGTGAGACCACAATGGAGAATAAACGCGAAACCGATGGCGCGTATAAGTGAAGACGTGCTTCAACAAAATTGGCGTTCGAAATTGGAGACAGCTGACTGAGGATCGTGACAACTGGAGAGGGCTGTTCGATGAGGACCAAGTTCACCTGTAGCGCTACTAGAAGAAGCTGAAGTTGTAGCACAAGGTGGTAAATCTTAGGGGAAGAGTCTTTAATGTGGAATGTATCCAAGGACTCGCTAGTATACCTACTTGTAGAGCTTTTACAAATGTACTTGCTTACATTAAATAAACACAACTTCAGTATTCACGGTTGTTATTTTTATTTTTACTCAATTAAAAGGTTTTTTTTCTTGGCAGTTGTATGATTATTTCCTGGCGATAAAAAAACCGTTTAATTCTACTAAAATGCTACTAGTTCTCAGAGACGGAATACTCAAGAAATGTTGAGTCGAACGCAATGTAGTACATTGTAGATTTATCAATTAAGGATCGTCGTATGTTTGGAAAGTACGACTTGCGGAATAAGATCCAATTACACGAGTATGCCGCTGAAGAGAGATACGAAATGTCGTTGTGCAAAGTGTGTAATAGTAAGATTGGAGTAGATGCAACTAAATGCATTCGGAGTGCTTGAAACTTAAACCAGCTGATATAGATAATCTTGCAAGAAGTAAGAATTGATCGTCTTGTGTGGAAAAATCAAGAAACAATGCAAATTGACTGTCTCTGTTGTCACCTAGTGAAAGCTCACTCAATATAATACTCAAAGAAGTGTGTGATCTATGTTCTATGTGGCTGACTATGAAAACACATCTTTTGTTAAATTGATAGTAAGGCATAAATAAGGTGGTTAGTAAGGCTTATGTTTGGAAAAAGTAAGGACCTATATTAATTCTCTTTTAAGGGCTATTATAGTGTATATGTAAGCCATCAAATCGGCAGCCTGATTGCATGTTTTTTATTGGTTGACGTGACCCATGCTTGAATGAGGAACAAAATAAGGAAACTTATATGAAAAGCAATGGTTCTCCAATCTTGTTTTCCATATTCATTGCGGATCTTTTAGTGTCCATGCCGCACTTAACGTACGCCAACGATCAAGTAGCGTACAATGGTAGCGTATAAATGGTCCAAAGAACGAGGTAATAAATATCTTAATGACTTCGATAAAGTTCAGCTATTTTGTGACGATTGGAAATTGGTTATCAAACTGAAAATTGGTTACCTGTTTCCAGATTTGTGAAACTTTTAAGGACCCCGTTGTACATGGCATCGCGGAATACGAGTAGAAACTGACGCAAGTCCTGAGTAGTTGATCCGCAAAAATGACAGTTAGTTCGAAAAGTGTGGTAAGATACTTCGGCATTTAGATGTATTTGACAAACATATAAATATTGATTTGATAAAAGCCAGAAAAGCGCTTGTTGCGGCAAGAGGGTTGTTTTTCAACAGCCAATTGGATATCAGGGTGAGGGTAATCTGGTCAATGGACTTCATACTGCCAATTAAGGTATATGGTTGTCCACTGTGAGGTCCCTTAACAGACGACGATGAACTCGCGGAGGCACTGGACCTAGCGGTCTCCTGATCAATCAACCGTCAACCATGTCATATTGCGATCGTCAGACACTCCTCCAATATTCTCGATGTCCGAACGTTCCGGAGAGCGAACATCGAATCTGACCATTTATATGTAGTAGCTAAGGTAAGGATGAGCATATCAAGAGAAGTAGAGTAGAGAGTAGAGAAAAATCTGGCCTTACGAAACCTCTAAAAAGAAACCCATAGTTTGACGACTAGTGCAGGCAGGTACATGCAGTCAAACAGCCAGCCTGCAAGGCAACGCTGCATCGAACAACGAGAGCTGTTCGTAAAGGTAAAACAAGCAATAATACAGCGAGCCATCAATAAGACGTTTGCTGATATTGAAGCGGAAACGAACTTTAAGGTAGTCAAGGACTTCGTCTATCTCGACTCTGCTGTTAACAGGGACAATAAAACCAGTACAGCGGCATGCACCTAGTTAAGCGTCTTTTCAGACATCAGTGCAACAGTAGAACACAGCATGCCGGTAATGATGCGATTGAGACGGAAGAGACTAACATTTTTCGGTTACAGGAAAAGGACATGCAAGAACGATGTCTTCCATAAATCGTCACAAACGGTCGCTTTAACATCGATGTCGTCAGGGGAACTTCTTTTAGGCGGCACGGTAGTAAACAGCACAAACGACATAAGTATCGAGATCAAAAGCAGAATATTTATATATTCCTGACTCACCCTGTTTCTTCGAGGCCCAAAGGGAATTGGGTAATAGAGTCCCCTGTTGTGGGTTAAGGTTGACTTTGTACATATTAGGTAGCTCTACTGTACGGTGCAGTAATGAGACATGGACAATCTTCAAAGCGGATGAAGATATTTCTGGTCGTTCGTTTGAGGGTTTTGTTGCTATACCGATTGATAACGTCTGGTACCGCTGTTCAGCTGTACGACTGAGGACCATTATAACTTATCTATTTGTGTACAGATCAAACGTTAAGAGTAATGAAGGCAAATCGTAAAAGCTATTCGATAATTTTTTTGCGCCCGCGTCAAAGATGGCGCAACCAACCCGTTTTGATGTGTACGATGGCGGCAACTAACCAGTTATAACTAAAAAGGCTAGTTGATTAAGGCCCTGATTAAGATAGCGTCATACCTCTGTGTGTGGTGAAGACCGATTAGCACATAACACAATATGTGCACAAGCAAAAACTCAACGAGTGCATTATTTCGAGTAATCAATCAGTCAATTGACCTAGACCATTGTCCGATTATCTCCAGATAACTTTTTGGGGCAATCTGTGAAAAGCAATAAATCAGAGACGATAAATGTTCCCGGTATACCGTAAACCCGATTAGCAATTTGATTGGAACCTGTTGCGTCGTCAGAAGTCCGAATTCGTATATCAAGTGCAATTAAAATTATGAATCATTTTGCCGATGAAGTCAAAGTCATGACCATTGCCACAATTTTTTCCAATCGGTGGGTATCAGTAATATGTGTGTGTAGAAGAGAAATAAGTACTACTTACTTGGACAGTCTTAAATATCTCCATGCCGGTAACACCCTTAGCAGCAGAGCGAAAGCTTTTCACATCTATAACGGCGCCCAGATCCATTTCTCGGGCGTCAGCACCGCCCAGATTCGGTGCAATTGAATGAGTGGCAGCGAAATGAGTTAGATACCCATCCAGCTTCGAACAAAAGGAATAGGTTTCCCTCAGGTCCCACATCGCAACACTCCCATCCCTCAAGCCACACACGACAATGTCCGATGATTCATTGCAAATCTCTGCCTGGCACACCTCGCTCCAGGTTGACAGCAGTCGCACTGGCTTGCTGGGATCTTCGCTGTTCCAGACCATGATCAGATTTGAGAAGTCATTCTGATACACATTCGCTATGCTCTCGTGAACTGTCAAGATCAGATTGAATTTGTGATTAGCAAACACCCGCACCACCCTTAGAGCGTTGAGTAGATGGGTGTTCAACTTGTAGAATCCGTTGCTTAGGGCTGGTAACTCAGTCATGGTAAGATGACGATTTGGTGCATTCGATGAGAGTACCCGGGATATGAGCAGTGATGAGTTTTTCAAAAACGTGTTGAGCCGCTCAAAGTTAACGAATTTATGACGCATTGAGCAGTCGGAGAGCGATGTGCCCTGCCGGCAAGTTGACAGCGCTCTTAATGTGTGGTCAAAATGGTTCTCAGTGGAGATTGTCTTGGTTAGGTCATCACCGATCGCTTCTCCGAAACAGAGGGGTGCTCCAGTGGATCCTTGGACGCTGACCATGTCATACTGCGGGGGATGCTGAGTCCAAGCTGATCGTAGCTCGTTCGTCTCCGTTTGGCACTCGCTATCCATTCGATCTTCTTGGGTCTGGGTGGCCGACTGCAACGTATTGAAGCTTCCAAACATCCGCATATAGGTGTCGTACGGAATGGGCTTCAAGTCGAGAAGCGTGAAGGTGAGCATGTCAAACTGGATCTTCGACATGATCTCTACACCTCTCTTAGTAATTACGGGACGTGAGTAGAAGCCGGAGTATCCAGAGAATATAACCGTTCCGGGCTCGAACGGCGCCGTTGGGATACTGTTCTCGTAACTTATTCCCGAGTCCAGCTGCTCGTAGTTGGCCAGAGTATCGAGACTGTCAAAAGTTTCGATTGGACGACGTTTCTTCGAGTGGAGGTCATAGTTGCCGGAGTCAAGCTTTCGCTCGTGCTCTTTGTCGCGGTGTATGACGGTAATGGGGAATTGCGTTATCTCTGACTCATCGTCATCCTCTGAGTGGGCTTCGGGTTCTGTTTCACTCGAATCGGATGTGGGTGTGCTTTCGGGCTCCTCTCGGGCGCTCGACTCAGGTGAACTCGACGATGACGATGCAACTTCTGCAGACGATGAGCCTGTCTCAAAATCGGACTCGTAGGACTCAAAGTCGTCTTCATAATCGGGACTTGAATCGGATGGCGCGGGACTTTTGGTTGTATTCGAAGGTTTTTCTGTCTCCTCGAAGATCACCTCAAATGCCACGGGCTCCTTCACTTTGACTGGTTGCTGGACGAATGGTTCCAAGTCTGCACTTACCTTAGATTCCCCGAGGCACGGCCTTGCAGGGGCAGTTTCATTGGGCTTTGAAGACCTGATTTTTAGTTTCGCCTCCACTTCCTTTTTCTCAACCATCCGCTGTTCTGGGAGTTCTCTTCGTTTCGAAGGCGGCGAGGAGACCGTCACATTGTGAATCGACGACATCACAAGATTTGGCTTACTCGAAGTTTGGTGCTTATTGTTGAGCTGTTTCGTTGGTGTCAAAGCGTGTTTCGATTTAAGTGGTGGAGCTTGTTTTTCGGCTGTCCCTCGGGACTTCAGCTTTGTCGGTGTTGAAGAAGTAGTGGAACCAGATCTGGATAGTGTTCTATTGCCAGGTGATGTCCTTGAAATACTTCCAGTCGTCGTCCGACTTCCAGATGGCGCCTGCATACCTGTGCGACTTGAGAGCGGCTTCTGTTTGCCTTCATCTTTAGATGCGTTGGCAGGCTCGGTTGTTGTCTTTGTTATTGGCTTTTTCACGCCGCTTTTTTCTTGAGATTTTGTCGTGCTTACGGTTCGTGTGGGTCCTGGTTTGTTTGGCAATTTTTTGAGGTCAGTTGAGGGCAAGCTTACTGGCTTCTTTGAACCTTCAGTTTTTGAAGACTGTGTAAAAGGTTGTAGAATTTTGAATACATACGTTTGAATTGATATTGGATTAAAGGGTGCTGTCTTTGTGAGTTTCAGTGAGTTATTTTTGAACTTTACTTAAATTTAAGAATTAGGGAAATCTACGGCTTAATGCTTCATCGTAAGCTTGACCCAATAAGTCTTTTCTATAAATTCTTGCTTAAGGTCGAAGTTAGCTTACCTCTTTGACACACCTCGTTGTTGTTCAACAAGCAGAGTGATGCGTGGTTTAAATCTTCACCCAGATTTGACAATACCTACCAAGAAACAGCTAATAATTGCTAAAAGTACAATAAAGCATTCATAGGAAAGGGTGACCAGATAGCCATGATAGTTTCTCCAATGGTTATGCTTCAGCAGCTATTTAAGTTGACAATGATATAGTGATGTCGACTATATCATTGTCATTCCATCATGTCTAAAGCAAAGTATTGCCGAAAGTGTGATTATTAATTGTTATTAAAAAAGCATGGGAGTTCCAACTAGTCCTAAGCTGACAGCAAAGAGAATGTACTATGTATTGCATAGAGGTAAGCCAACTTGCTCTCCATGATCCAGCAATCCGTATCAAGAAGTCAATTATCGACAAAGAGGTTACAATCGGTTGCTGACATTGAAGGTGCATTGTTTCGAATCGATTTTCTGTGTTTTCAAACATCGGCTCTTCTGGGAGTTCCCTTCGATTCGGTGGTGTTGAGAAGACCGTCACATTGTGAATACCGACCTCAAGCATGTACAACTTTGCATTCTCAGCACAGGAGGAGATAATACTACATGCAAATGGATACAACACATGCTCAGCCGAAGAAAAAATGAATACTACAATGACAAAGTCAGTATCAGAGTTGCTAAAGGGCACCCTCAGGGCGGGGTACTATCTCCCCTACTATGGTCCATAGTAATAAATTAACTGTTTGTCATCCACGAAGGCTTCTATGTCCAAGGATAATCTGCTGACGTTGTGATTTTCATTAGGGCCAAGCACAAAAAGCACTCAGACTTGACACAAACTGATGTAAGTCCCTAAAAAAAACATAAAACAAAAAACGTACTCTCTTCGGTAAAACAATAAAATTCTCAAGAGATGTCAGGCTTAACACAAGACCAAAAACTCAACTGCAATTCTCGCATAAAAGAGACCATTAACAAATCCAGGACAGCTCTATGGACCAGTCTCAGTGATAACAATTTGGGCGTTAACCTACCCTAAAATAAAACATTAATACATTACCAGACCAATACTTACTTACGCTGCACCAGTCTGGTGGTATAAAAGCAAACATACATCTGCACAAGCATAGCTTAACAAACTAAAAAGACTAGCTTGTGTCAGCACAACAGTACTAGAAGTCCACAAAAACATTCCACCCCTTTATCTACAGACAAAGAGGTTAACGCCTACAAGTTCATCACAGAAGATGACTCTAACTACAGGCTAATCAGGCAGAACGCAAAGACAGGTGGGCTCAAATAAATCTTGTCAGGAACTATAGCAACTGCGAGAGCAATAATGCCATTCAGCCTATCCCGGCACTTTCTGGGAATGTCTACAAAAGCTGAAGAAGCTGAGCAGAAGTGACAGAAGTATAAACTCTGTTTGATGTCTGGCCACACAGGGATAGACAGCAATGAAATGGCCAACTCCCCCGCTAGGAAAGGAGCATCAGAAACTTTTACGGGGACCCGAGCTCTTCTGCGATTTAGCAAATCATGTCCTCTGGGAAGAGTTCAGCGAACTTGCAAGAATGAACCGGACGGAATCCCAGAAACAACGCTCATCGCATGAAGCAGGCGACTAAACTATTGGGTCAGAACAACCGAATGAAGTTTAAGGCAAAATAAGCAAGAGGGTTTACTAACAGGGAATTGCAAACTCAGGGAGCACCTAAGGAAACTGGGAGCATCAGAAGAAGGTCGGTGCAGATTCTACGGGGAATACAACGAAAATCCAGAACACATACTGGGATTTTGTGCGGCACAAGACCACAATAGACTGAGATATCTGGGCAAGCACCCATTATCATAGGGAGAATTGATTTCACTAGATCCAGCTCTCGTTCTCAGATTCCTAAAGGAAGAGAGCTTATAACCCTTAACTCTTTTTACTCTGAAAAGAACAGTTTGTGAGGGGAGATCTTAACAAAGCAGATGTGCAGAAGAGGACACAATAGATCTTAAAGTCGCGATTCAATATACCCTCAACAATAATAAAATAACATGCTTATCATGTTACTGAGCAGCTAAAAACTGAGCAGGCATGAAACCCAGAAAATACCTCTCATTGATCACTGCCTGTCTATTTACAACTTCAACCAAAATTACAAGGCCACTTTTCCCTAACATGACCAATTATTACTGGGCGGGGATGGTAACAGGCAGGAAAAATGTTTCTACTAACTATTTGCCTTGATAGAACGAAACAAATCCTCAGACTCTGGACTCTGGACTGGACACTGGCCAGTAAATAAACATCTAAAAACATGAGCTTAACGCAAGATGACACCTGGGGAGGAACCAGAGATAATGTAATGAAATGTCTGTGAAACGGATGTGAAGCAGGAGGAAAACAGCTGTGAAATGTTATAAAAAACGCTGTCAGATGAATCTGAGGGGCAAGAAACGTAGAAGTGGCATATCTCCTCCTTCCATTATCTCTGGGAGGAACTGCACCACACATACTGTGTCACTGTAACTGCATCAGACCACGTCATCTACACGCGGACAAAATTGCCGCCGGTTCACTCAAAAATATAGTAAATTTCATCATGAACTCCGACTTCCTTTGTGAACTCGAAATGGAGGAATTCACAATACCTGGCCCCAGTCCCCTTTACAAATTACATTCGATTAACAAATAGAGAAAATAAGTAAATTAAATTCAATTCGTCAGCCCTAGGAAATTATTTTGTCGTTTTATCCATATCTCTTTTTTTTAAGAGTCCAAATTAAGAGTCAAGTAAATCAAAACAACGTCTTTCGCCTTCTTTTGTATAATAACAAATTTACTGTGGCAACCCCAAAATAGAAACCTGTTCTCATCTGTACACTGAACTTCCGATGTCTCTGCTGATTCGATGAACGCCAAAAATATACCTCACACCTTTCCTGTTCCTGTTCGTTTGTATGCTCTGTTTATTTCATAACTAAACGACGTATATTTAATCAAGACTTATAAAATCAAGGTTTACCCTGGTCTGAGAGCAGTAAAAGTCCACCCCAAGTCCAGTCGTTGGACCATCAAACACGTAAGAGCCTTTGTCACGCAATATTCCCCAAATTTTCACCGAAAAACTATCCCTTATCAACAATGTACAAATTAGTACTAACTTCTTGCTGAGTTATGACCTAATTCCGTGAAACCTAATCGCGATTGCATCGACACCAACCACAGAATTTATATTAAACGATTCGACACTCGATATTCTGGACGATGCATCTGTTAATCTATTCAAACACTCCACACTGTTTCTAATTCGAACATTGGTGCTGTTGTTGTTTTGAGAATTTAATTTTCATTTCGTTTGCCTGTGACGATCGACGATGGTGCTAGATACGATTTGTTCAGTGTTTGACGTTCTAAATCCAGTGCATAGCCAGTTTGGGTGGAGAGTGTTTGATCTGTACTTGGTGCGGGGGACAGTGCAAAGTGATTTATTTTTCAAAATTTCTATTTACCGTTTTCACTTGTATTTTAGTTCGTGGATTTTTTGACATTTCAAATTCTATTCGGTCGACGACAACGTGAATTTTCGTCTATTTTGTTGAATCAATCAATGTAACTAGTGGTCATTTGTTATTGTTGTGACGTTTTTCAATTCACTCTTGACAACGACGCACGGCGCAAGACAAGAGTGTTGCACCAAAGTACTCAATGGTGAGTATACGTTTTGCTTGGTTGATGTATATGCTAAGGTAGATTAGTTACAGCACCAGTTGATAGGTGGTGTGTGTTGGCTGCGTTCAGGTATTCAGTACACTCGTTATTTATATTGAAGATATTATTATGATACAGTCGAACCTTCATAAGTCGAATAGCCACGAAAAAAATTGGTTTCGATTTATGGATCATCCAAAAAGAACCGACTGCATATGCTCAGTTGAATCAAAGACCACGACTACTATTCCCTGGGTGCTATTATTGAAAACGCCATTTAGAAGATCTCAATGAAATAATCATAAAATATAATGACAAGCAAAATTGTTATTCGCTTAGCTTAGGAGAATTCGAGAAAAAAAATGTTTTCTTCCTATGAACATCCTGTTGAAATTGAAAACTATTTTGCTCCCCTGCAAGAAAAGTCTAGCATACTTATCTGGGCTTTTGGAATATATATGGAATATATATATACGATCGCTGAAGTAGTAGGCTCCTAGATGCAGGAACCTACGACTGGCAAGAGCACTGCAGGAGCAGAGAAGGTGATGAGTGTTCTCTTCCTCCTCTTCATCTATGCAGCTTCTGCAAAAATCATTATATGGTGCACCCATCCTGCGGGCATGAGTGCCAATTACACAGTGCCCGGTTATGACTTCTATAAGGGTCCTTACTGAGGGCTTGCTGAGTCCAAGTAGACTGAGTGACCGTTTTAGGTTGTGATGGCCAGATTTCTTTTGTTTTAAGGCAGGTGGTGCCTTCTAGCCATTTGTCATTGGTGGTTTTAATTGTATGAATCCTTAAAAGATGATAGGCTGTAGCGATCGGCATGGAAGGTGGTACCCCTTCTATCGATAGGGATGAGGTTGTACCACACCTAGCGAGTTCGTCGGCTTTGCAGTTTCATGGTATGTCACAGTGTCCCGGCACCCACATGAGGTGAATGTTAAAATGCTCGGCCATCTCGTTAAGAGACAGCCTGCAATTAAGGGATGTTTTAGAGTAGAACATGACATTGTCCAGGGATTTTATGGCGGCCTGACTATCGGAACAGATGGTGATATCCCTTTTTGATATCACATTGTTTTTAAGCCAGAACAGCGCCTCTTTAATCGCTATGGTTTCTGCCTGAAAAACGCTACAGTGATCAGGGAGCTTCACGGAGATAGCAATGTTGAGGTCTTGTGAATAGACACCCGCACCCACCCCTTCTTTTGTCTTTGAACCATCCGTGAAGATGCGCAGAGGATCTTTCGGTGTTTGCGTATCAGTCATCCAGTCCGATCTGGAGGGAATACTGATTGAGAATTTCTTTTCAAAGATGGCCTGGGGTAGTAGGCGGTCGGTGTCGCTAGGTAGGAAGTTGAATTCCTTGAGAATGGTTGAGTGGCCAGTGTTGAGTTCGGACCACAATCGAAGTGTTTTGAGTCTCATGGCTGTACTTGCTGCCGCTTGTTTCCCGAATATTTCCAGAGGTGGGAGGTGGAGGAGAATATTCAGTGCGTCTGACGGAGTACTTCTCAGTGCCCCGCTGATACACAGCCAGGCCAGTCTTTGTACTCGGTTGAGTGCATTGCAGTTTATAGCCTTGTTTAGTGCTGTCCACCAAACTGAGACAGAACACAGAAGTGTCGGTCTGACAATAGAGGTGTAAATCCAGTGAGCGATGCGAGGTTGTAGGCCCCATTTGCATCCAATGGCCTTTTTGCAGCAAAAAAATGCAGAAGAGGCTTTTTTTTACCCTTTCCTGGATATTGAGCTTCCAGTTTAGCTTGCTGCCTGGAGCTAAGTTCACTGGTATTTTCATTGGCAAATTGCGATAACCCATATTTCTTAAGTTATATGTTAGACTTATTTCGTGATGTAGAAAATGGCGTTTTCAAATCTTGGCGGCCTGAGAATTATAGCATCCCCAGTGAATGCACCTGATGATATACAGTTTGTCAAGAAAGTGTTTACACTAGGTAAAAAAACAGCAATTTCTACTTTCTCGCTTCAATATTAGACACTTCTATAAACTTTATTTCACCATTTTTTTTTATTTCTATACTTCATGTCTTAAGAAGTAAATAACATAAACAAAACTCCATATAACATAACAATAGGAGCAAAAAAAAAAAAGAAAAACAAAAAGCAAAATGGAACAAGAATTCAACTGTCAAGAAAGTCTTTACACACATTAATACTGTATTTAATTATAAAACTATTTTGTTTCAAAAGCTTATGAATTTTGCAAAATGCGCATGTTGGTATTTGGTGCATCAATAACCGCCTTTAGCCGCATTGTCATTCATCCAATTAACTTTTTTATATCATAATTATTTGAAATGTTAACCCATTCTTCATTGGTGTACTGTATCAGTTGGTTTCTATTTTTGGGGTTTCTTTTTGCTACCTTCTTTTTCAAATGTGCCCATAGATTTTCTATTGGGTAAAGGTCTGGGCTCTGAGTTGGTGTATCCAATACTTTGGTGCAGTTATAAAGCAGCCACGTCTTCATCGTAAGTTCTTTATGTTTCGGATCGGTGTCTTAATAAAACTTAAATTGTGGTTTTCTGCCCTTAACACCGCAATTAAAATCAAAATTGTTGGCAGTAGCAACCACAAGGGTTTACAAAATGCTCAAGTACTCTCTGCGTCCATGGAGTTTTCGTTGCCGGGGCTGGATATGCACTCCTACACTATCACAGATAACTTACCAAATTTAACGGTTGGAATGATGCTCTTGTTAATCAACGATTTTAAAGGTTTGCGCCACACTCTATTGGGCCCCTCGTTGTAATGCAACATTTTTTTTTGTTTCATCACAAAATATGACATCATCCCAGTACTCGTTCGGTTGCATGCTGTACTCTGTAGTGAATGATAAGCGTTTTTGTACATTTTCAAACGAAAGAAATGATTTTTTTCCGTGCAACTCTTGATGTGTACTCATTCGTTATCAGCACCTGCCTTACAGTTCCGTGGGAAACTTGTAAACCGCACTCTTGGTTTATTTCTCTGGACAAAGATCAAATGTATATTTGGGCGTTTTCATGCACTTTTCTTAGTAAATAGGGCTCATTTTTGACAGATAACTTTTTTGGCCTGCTTTTTGGTGCAATATTTTCTAACCGATTTTCACGTTCTGCTCCGTTAATTATATTGTAAATGGTTTTCTTAGATAAACCAAACATCTCGGTCATTTCTTTCATACTTTTACCATTATAATGGTTATAATAAATCAACTGCTTTACGTCAAAAGAAATTCTCTTACCAGGCATATTAGAATGCATCACCAAATATAGTTCTTACTCATTCAACAGCAGAAGTAGCAATGAACATTTTCGATTTCGACTTCCTACATTTTATACAGAACAGAAAATGAAAAAACCGCTATAATGGTACATTTTGTAGCGGAGTAGAATGTGTAATGACTTTCTTGACAGTTGAATTTTTGTTCCATTTTGATTTTTGTTTTTTTGTTGTTCCTATTGTTATGTTATATGGATGTTTTGTTTATGTTATTTACTTCTTAAAACATGAAGTATGGAATGGAATGGTGAAATAAAGTTTATAGAAGTGTCTAATATTAAAGCGAGAAAGTAGAAATTGCTGTTTTTTTTACCTAGTGTAAGCACTTTCTTGACAAACTGTAGATTTTCTCGGTAATCAGATTTTTATTTAAATCTATATATTCTACATAATTTTCGTGGCGACATTTTACTGCAAGAAGTGGGAAAAAATGCAGACTATAGATTGGTACACTGAAACCTGTCAAATCGGCCACCCCTGTAAGTTCGGCACACTAGCCGCCAAATACCTCTGAATGTTGGCCACTTACCTATCTTGGAACTAGGCCGCATTGATTGATATACATACTTATTATATTTCATATTTAGTACTATATTGCACAGTTGAGAAAAACAAAATTTGAAAAAACTTCCCAAAAACCAAGGTGAGTGGTCCATTAATGCAAGAAAAAGCCAAAAGGCTGTCGTGCCATGGAACAACCGTGGATGGAAAGTTGTCTTAAGACGAATTATATGCAATTTCGAGTATTGTGCGGCGAGAGTCCTTATGTTAACCATAAGGTTGCAATCAGTTGGCTAAGGCCGGTGTGACACAGATAAAATGGTACCAAACGGCTGATGGCGCAGATGGTTGAGTGCCTGCTCTTGGTCATAGAGGCCTCTGGTTCGAATCCCAGTGAACGTAAAAGTTAATATGCTTTTATCTGCTTTTCAAATATAGTCCAGTCACTGCGCTTGGTATCACAATGGATCAAATGGTTTAGGCTCCTACTTTTTCGAAATTATAAGCGACCTCAGCAAGACATCAGTAATCTAATACAGGAGTTCGCTCACAAAACTGACTGTCTGTCATAGAAAACACGCCACTCCCTGTTATTGATCCACGTCTCTATGGGGCGGCACCCAGCACAGGCGAATTTCGAACTGCTCGGTTATCTTCTTAAGAGTTGTACCGCAGTAGATGAATATTTTTAGTTTTAGAGAACAATGCCAAGGACTTAATTGGTACTTGACTGTCTGTAAAGATACAGATATCTTGAATCCTTGCGTTTCACCACCAACTAGGACAGGGCTTCAGTAATTGCCATTATTCGGCGTGGGAGATGATGCAGTGATCGGAGAGACGGAAGGATTTTTTCAGATGTATACACTCTGAGAAAACGCCATCTTCCGTCTTGGATCCAAAGAGGATCCTTACAACATGAGACAACTGAGATCACCTGACGCAATGTTCAATGTGTCTATATTTTGTATATATTTTTCGTACACATTGAGGAATTTAATGACGCCGAATTGCATACGATATTGGATGGAGATGACACTTTGACCGTTTAAAAGCTATAGGAAAGATCCAAAAGTGTGGAAAATGGGTGCCACATGAATTGAATGAAAGGCAGATGGAAAACCGAATAAACACTTGTGAAATTTTGCTTTAAAGACACGTAAGAAAATCGGTTTTGCATCGGATTGTTACTGGCTATGAAAAATGGATTTATTTTAAGAATCCTAAACGGAAAAAATCATGGGTTAATCAAGGACAACATCCACTGCAAAACCAGATCGATTCGGCAAGAAGACAATGCTGTGTGCTTGGTGGGACCAGAAAGGTGTGGTGTACCACGAGCTCCTAAAACCTGGTGAAACCGTTAATACTGATCGCTACCGACAACAAATGATCAATTTGAACCATGCAATGATCGAGAAACGACCAGAATTGGCCAGACGACACGCCAAGGTAATTTTGCTTCATGACAATGCACCTGCACACAAGGCAAAACCGGTTCAGGATACAATCAAAACACTTGGCTGGGAGCAGCTACCCCACCCGCCGTATTCACCAGACTTGACTCCTTCCGACTACCATTTGTTTTCATCGATGGGACACGCATTGGCTGAGCAGCTAGTCGATTCCTACGAAGATTTCGAAAATTTGGTGTCTTTTAAAGACGAACAATTTTATTGGCGTGGTATTCACAAATTGCCAGAAAGGTGGTCAAAATGTGTAAAAAACAGTGGCCAATACTTGGAAAAAAAAAAACTTCATACCGGTGTACCTGGTAGACCAGAAATATACCTTTTTAAATTTAGGGAAAAAGTCTCTTTCATTGAGTACAGTAGTTATTACAAATGTTGCATTTTAAAGCTATGTTGTGCCGCCACTGGTCAATTTGCAACATTATCGTGTTATTCTGATGAAGATTTTGTACAGGTACTGGCGGAGAAATGATGTGAGAAAAACGAAATTGCGATTTCTAGATTACCTACCCGGTAATACCACATGTCGAACGACTTTGTCGTATGACCAATTTGTAGCAGATTGCACAAATGTGAACGCTCCGTATGGAATTTCAACTTTTTCTCTTGGGTGGTACAGCAGGTAGTTCAATGTAAACACATGTGGTACGGCCGCAGTACAAATTTTCATTTACGTTCTAGATTTAAATGACTGAGTATCGGACCGGGGGGGCATGGGCTTATGTACACAGGGCAAAGTTTGCTGACTGCACCCAACCTGGTAGGATGCCAGCGCGATCCCTGCTTGTCCATAAGTCAAGTTGACATACAGCCTCCTAGTGGCGACCCTGGAAAGCCATCATAACAACCGTTGTGTGGTGAACTTATGTATATGAGCGATCCCCCTCTGCCCGAGGGTCAAATAATGGGCCTGGCCTACCAGTTGTAGGTTGTGCGTGAGGTTAACTCCCTCACCACATAAAAAACCAACGGTTACGAACCGACAACAGGCCTCAGATATGGACGGATGACGACCCCAGCAAACGATCAAAGGACAATGATTTTCGGTTCTGCACGTGGAATGTGAGGTCCCTGAATCGGACGGATTGTCCGCGGAACTGTTTAAAGCAGCTGGAGATGATGTGGTTGGGCGCATGCACCAGCTCATCTGTAGGATATGGTCGGAGGAAAGCATGCCCGACGAGTGGAATTTTAGTATCGTTTCCCTGATCCACAAGAAAGGAGACCGTTTTGACGGCGCCAACTATCGATGGATCTGCCTCCTTAACTACTCTCTGCCATATTGTGTTAACGCCTGAAACCCTTTGTCAAGAAAGGTCATCACGGAAGGACGCACAACATCGACGTCTCAGACAGAGCGTTATATTGGGCAGCAGAAACTTTGAGGTAGTCAAGGACTTCGTCTACCTGGGCTCCGGAGTAAATAGGGACAACAACACCAGTACCGAGATCAAACGCAGAATTACTCTTGCCAATCGCTGTTTCTTTGGGCTCAAGAGGCAATTGAGTAACAGAGCCATCTCTCGAAACACCAAAATGACCTTGTATACAACCTTGATCATCCCAGTCCTGCTCTATGGCGCAGAGACATGGACGCTTTTGAAAGCGGATGAAGAAGCTCTTGGTTGTTTTGAGAGAAAAGTTCTGCGTACGATCTTTGGTCCTTTTTGCGTTGATGGCGTTTGGAGGAAAAGGTTCAACCACGAACTAAACGGGCTGTACAGCGGCATGCACCTAGTTAAGCGTCTTCGGATCCAACGCTTAAGATGGCTAGGTCATGTAAAGCGGATGGACACCACACCTCCGGCCCGAAGAGTCTTCGACACCGAGCCATTGGGACAGCGCAACAGAGGACGTCCTCGCACTAGATGGCGCAGACAAGTGGAAAAGGACCTCAACCAGCTTGGTGTGCACAACTGGAGGCAGCTGGCGAAGGATCGTGCTGGCTGGACAGGCATGTTGGTTGAGGCCCAGATCCACCCCGGACTGTAGCGCCAATCAAAGAAGAAGCAGTATTCACAAATTGCCAGAAAGGTGGTCAAAATGTGTAGAAAACAATGGCCAATACTTGGGAAAAAAAACTTCATACCGGTGTACCTGGTAGACCAGAAATATACCTTTTTAAATTTAGGGAAAAAGTCTCTTTCATTCAGTACAGTAATTAGAGAAATGATGTGAGAAAAACGAAATTGCGATTTCTAGATTACCTACCCGGTAATACCACATGTCGAACGACCTTGTCGTATGACCAATTTGTAGCAGATTGCACAAATGTGAACGCTCCGTATGGAATTTCAACTTTTTCTCTTAGGTGGTACAGCAGGTAGTTCAATGTAAATACATGTGGTACGGCCGCAGTACAAATTTTCATTTACGTTCTAGATTTAAATGACTGAGTATCGGTGGATGTATGAAAATGATATGTTTTCTCGGTACAGCTTAGAGTCCTTTGTTTATTTATTACATTACCACAACTAAAAGAAGAACATGCGCCCCGATGTTGATGCCATGAAACTACCTTCATGATTGATGTCCGTAGTACAATGTGAATGCAAAGCACTTTCAGTCGTTCGGACATGTCGTACCACCCGGTAGTATGCGTCAAAATGCTAGCAATAACAGCCAGCACAGCTACATTTTGTAGCAGCGTTTCCTCTAAAACGAAAAACTGAATATATCTCCTGGTAAAACAGATCTTATATTCAGGAGAGTGTACTAAGTAGGAAGGATGGCAAATCGTAGAACAGTGTCATGACCGCATGGCAAGGTATAACAATAACACCTCTTTATGTTCCACTCTGCAATTAGTGTCTCATAACTCTCATATTCAAGTTAGTTGTATGTTGGGGTCGTGATCTGAGATAGCTTAACTATAGGGATTTTCCAGGAAATTGAGAAGCGGTCGGCAATAGCTCACTCTCTTGTATGGACATATATCCATACGAGAACCTTTCGCCGCATAACGCATTCCATCAACTACCGATGGGTAGAAAAATGGACAGCAAGCGTTAAAAAATGTGGTTGTCTCTTAATATATAGGAAATAATTTGTGTTTTGGTGTCATATAGGGCCATTAAGAGCGTCTTTTTAGAGGTTAGATGGTAGGAAATTCGACTGCTACAACTACTCTCCGACATCCGCTCAGACGACTGAAACTATATAGCCATCGGTAGTCACTACGTTTCATCGCCAGTTATTTCTTTACATCGGTTCAATGACGTAGGTTGCTACTTATTGTTTGCAAATGGTTCAAATACTCTTTTTTATTGATATTTTTTTCAGAAGGAAGGGATGGGTCGTTATCTAAGCTAAGTGGTCGAAAAATAAGATCTTATCATTCACTCTTTTTTAATCAATTCAAATTATAATTATTCGATTTGTTTGCCGAATTTGGCTTATCATTGTCTGATAAAGAAACTTCCAAGATCGCTAGGAAAATTTGTGTATAAAAGGCTTTTTTTACCAGTCACTGGGCATAGTAGTTCTCTATAGAAAAACTAACAAACACTCAAGTCAACATGAAGTTCGCACTCTTCGTTATTGCTGCCGTCCTTTTGGTCGCCCCTGCCTTTGGCAAGATCTTCACCCGTTGTGGTTTGGCCCAGGAGATGTACAGGCTTGGAACACCAAAATCCGAACTCCCAAAATGGACCTGCATTGCCCAATACGAGAGCTCATACAACACCGCCGCCGTCGGACCAACCAACTACAATGGATCCAACGATTACGGTATCTTCCAGATCAACGACTACTGGTGGTGTCAGCCAGCCAGCGGCAAGTTCTCCTACAACGAGTGCGCACTCTCATGCAGCAACCTGTTGACCGATGACATCACCAGGTCCGTCACCTGTGCCCGCAAGATCAAGAGCCAACAGGGATGGACTGCATGGTCTGTCTACAACAAGTACTGCTCGGGAACCCTTGCTTCCGTCGACAACTGCTTCTAAATTGTACTTGAGTTTTGAATAAAAAAAATGCATATAAATAAACAGCCCGTAGTTAACTGAGATATGAATTGCGTTTGACTGCCTTTCCTTTTTTACAGATTTCTAAATATTTTCCTTTGCCTATGTCTACCATGATTTACTTGTAGTACATATCTGCCTTGTGCGCCAATGGACCACGAAGATATAGGTTGCAAATGAATCTCCGTTGGAATTAAAAGAAAATTCGAAATAGCTTGAACCTTACCACAGGACTTAACATTGTCCAGAAACCCCTTTCGATTCAATTATCAGGGACAAATGAACCGAAACCGAAAAGGGTTTCTGGGCAAGGAAATCGAACGGATATCTGGACAAGGAAACCGAAACCGAAAGGGGGTTCTGGACACGGAAACCGAAAGGAAAGTGGTTTCTGAACAAGGAAACCGATAGTGGTTTCTGGACAAGAAAACCGGAAGGGGTTTCTGGACAAGGAATTCGAAAGAGGTTTCTGGACAAGGCAACCGAAAGGGGTTTCTGGACAAGGAATTCGAAAGGGGTTTCTGGACAAGGCAACCGAAAGGGGTTTCTGGACAAGGGAACCGATGTCGAAAGTACTTTGTAGACAAGGAAACCGAAGGGGATTTTCTGGACTAAAGAACTGAACGAGGTTTCTGGACAAGCAACAGAAACCAAAACGACTTCCGAATAGTTCCTTGAATGCGACCGTAGGGCAGACCCAGGCCGAGATGGCTAAACCAAGTCCGAGAACTTTCCAGCGTGCACTTGGTTTATTATATTAATTTAGAGTCAATGGTAGAGGATCGAGCACAGACTTTGCGTACGTGGCTGGCCTACGAAGTCCCTTCTGTAGAACATTAAAGCAGAAGCTGTTGATGCTTGCAAAATAAGTAAACGCACGTTGGAATCCAACACAAACACTGGCAATATCTGTTGTTGTTTGTCTTTTTCTCTGTTATCTAATAATGCTGCCCCTCCCGAATCGTGATACGACCTTATGATGTCCTTCACAGCTGTCGATCGTTCGATTCGTGAATGTTTGTCCAAGATTAATAAACGAACGCCCAGCTTTTTTGATTTCTAATGAGATAAATGCAAAACTTTCCGATTTGCCCCTAAATGGCACGCGTTTTTGATTGAATATATATTTTAATTAATTGATAGCATAATTGTCAGGTATATCGGCTTCGACATCAATATCGTAAGATTTTTAATTGAATGGTTGTGATCTACACCTCCTATCGATTTAATAATTTTTCAGCCATATCTGAAGTCTTGAACTCAGCTTCTATTTGCTTGTTTGTGTTCTAGTGCGTCAATACGGATTGTTTGAGAAATACGTCGATAAGAAATTGAGTGCATCCCGCCATCGTCATAACTTTAAATTTTTCACTTGAATCACATCACAGTCGCTTTGGGAATGTATGTTCCATCCCCCACAACCTGACAAGCTCAGGCGTTCACACAAAACATCAGAGATCTATTTTATATCTTATACACGATGTAGGGGAAACTGATCCCTTGATGTTTGCCGCAGTCAAATGGTCTCCTTTCTTGTGAACTGGACAAACGACGCTGAAATTTCAATCATCGGGCACGCTTTCCTCCGGCCATATCTTACAGATGAGCTGGTGACTGGATCATCTCCCTAAATAGTTACGCGGACGATAGAATTAATTTTTCCAAATTCTCAGCGTCGACTGCGATATTACTACTAATTGTCCATTTTAGTTCCTGCAGGCTGCTGTCCAGTTGGCATTACATGATTCGGGACAACACAGTATACCAGCACTGACGATCTCATCTGCAGATTCATTGCATGCCCACAGTGTTCACGGACCCAACTTCACATTGTTGGGTCTACACATGGATTGCATGCACTGTTTTCAGTTTATCAATGTTGTATTTTTGACAGGTCACATATATTCGATATCCGAGAGTTTGGATTTGCAATATTTTTTATTGGCCAAAACGGATGACGATCCCGGTCGATAATCATCAGCAATTATCAGGCCATTGGGACTCTAGTCAGGGTTACTGCTGTATCTCCCCACACTGACTTTTCTCTCAAGATACCGATCATATTCGCACGCAATGATCACAAGAGCCATGTTCACCGACGCATTGAAAATGGACACAAGTACTGCACCGGATTCTACTCGAATACTGTGGATAAACAGGGGTCATTCAGGCTCAATTATATGTGAAGAGTCTTCCAAACTTGCCGATAGAGAAAGCGAATACTTGCAGGAAACCGATACCGACACCCAGCCAGGATTGTATATAACGAAATCAAAGGCTGTCATGAAATGTCTCACTGAGGTCCATCAGGTACCACAAGGTCTGCTGGGTCCCGGGACGCAGTCCACAGGACGAATTGGCCACACAAGGATCTTCAATGACCGTCAGAGAAGCGAGCTCGTCACTGCAAGCAATGATCAGTACTTTAAACCACATTATATGCGATAAAATATTAAAAGAAACAAAACACATTGGCTTGCATGAATTGACTGTCAGACGAGAAAACAAAACAAAGAAGTTTCTCCGATCGGAACAATGATCGGGAAATGGAACCAGGAAATCAGTGATGCGGACACAGCCAATTCCGATATATCTGATGTCTTAAAAGTCACTAAAGCTTAGAAGAATTTTGTACTCCCGACATGAACGGATTTAAAATGGGCCCTAAGGACCCAGAGTGGAAGTCAGGTCTCACACTCCCCTCAGCAAAAGGCCTAATCTATTCCGGTCGACATCTACTTTCAGCAAGACGCATGGTGGTTCACCCGTCCATAGATTTTTGTAGTAGATCTATGAATGAGGAAGTGGAAGAGACCACCACACACCTCCTTTGCTTGTACGGTTCTCCGTAGGAACGCGCACTGATCCCAAGTTTCAAATAACATGAACCACTTGAATAAGATTGTGAGGCAGCTAAATTGCCTCGTAGCAAGCACCAGATTGTGACTGGAAGTGGAGTTATCCAATTCGCGTTGATAGCATTCATCCGTCCAAACAAAGAATCAGATCAAAGTGGATACCCCAACTCAAATCACACTTCGACCTTATGTTTCTACACTATGGACGGACGCTCCTTCTATTGTTTCATTCCTATAAGAAGCATTTAGAAAACTATTCCATGTATATCTTAAATTTCAGACACCGGTTAACCTCATGTTAGAAAGAGCTACCTGCAAGTGATCCCTTTCTTAAAAGCAGCAGCCAAGCAAATGGATAACGTACGTTGAACACAAGGAAAAACTCCCAATCACCAACACAAAACTGATTTACTAAGATAATTTGCATTTTTAAAACTTTAATCAAAACTCAAGAACAATATTTAGAAGCAGTTGTCGACGGAAGCAAGGGTTCCCGAGCAGTACTTGTTGTAGACAGACCATGCAGTCCATCCTTGTTGGCTCTTGATCTTGCGGGCACAGGTGACGGACCTGGTGATGTCATCGGTCAACAGGTTGCTGCATGAGAGTGCGCACTCGTTGTAGGAGAACTTGCCGCTGGCTGGCTGACACCACCAGTAGTCGTTGATCTGGAAGATACCGTAATCGTTGGATCCATTGTAGTTGGTTGGTCCGACGGCGGCGGTGTTGTATGAGCTCTCGTATTGGGCAATGCAGGTCCATTTTGGGAGTTCGGATTTTGGTGTTCCAAGCCTGTACATCTCCTGGGCCAAACCACAACGGGTGAAGATCTTGCCAAAGGCAGGGGCGACCAAAAGGACGGCAGCAATAACGAAGAGTGCGAACTTCATGTTGACTTGAGTGTTTGTTAGTTTTTCTATAGAGAACTACTATGCCTACTGACTGGGGATGAAGGGTTTTTATACGAAAAACTGTGACCAATATCTTGAAGAGGTTCCCTATCAGACAGACTGATAAGGGAAAGTTAAGAATGTCTATAGTAAGGGGGATTGATATCAGCTAATTAGTCAGTTATCTCAGAATTGTTATTGATTTGATTTTCTCTCGTATCGACTGTTATTTAAATTTTTTTCGGCAGATGGCTGCTGATTTCGGATTAGGGTTGGAGTGCTTAGATGAAAACAGGTGACTTCGGGAAAACATGCACTCCGTGTTCCAAACTATCATTTAGAGTAATAAAAAACAAATTGCTTTAATAAATAGATTTTCTTTGTCTTATAAATAATAAACAAAAGTATGTTATTTCTATTTACTTCTAACTCCGATTTGGGTCTACTTGTCATTATTGAACAATCATGTTATCTCCTTACAATATCTTCGCCGTCCGTTCCAGTACTTTCTGCACCAAATTATGAAGAAGACTCTCAGAGAGTAATTTTAGAGCTTGTTGCGTTCTTGATCTGAGCTACGCAGATTCGTAGATTTTCGTTGTTTTGGGTACGGAACGAACCTCTTGTGCTGTTCAACTATGGTGGTTTAAGTAATCTTGGAGCTACCGTAAGTAAATCAGACGTACTCTTTGATAGCTCTTTTCACAGTAAAGGTGGAGATATGACGTAGACCACGACAACTTAGGATGCGATGCTGGATGGCTTAGTCTCGTTATAGTGTAGAGAGTTGTTTATGGAGGTCAGGTCCGGATTCCGGACATAGACATTCCGGGCAGCGTCTATGATGGTAACTGTCAGATAACTCTACACTAAGCAAGACTAAGTTTGAATTTTTCAATTGATGTTGTAATAGATTACATACTTTTTACTCAATTAATTAAATAATTTATTTCAAGTGCAAGCAGATTTGGCAGCCCCGACAACGGTCTTAGCTACTGCTGCTCGGCCTGTCAAACGCGCTTTCGTTTATCGGCTCTTTCCGATCTAGCCACCATTGTGGTACGACGTGGGACGTTCCACGAGGAGAATAAAAGAAATTAAATATAACTAATAACATAAATAATAGAGATTTTAGAATATCATTATTGGTAGTAAATTCTGGTAGATCTTACGTAGAAGACTAAACCAAAATGTTCATTGTTTGGTACATTTTCCGGGTACTTTTTGCCTTACTAGCAGCAGCAGCTGTTATATGGGGATTATCGGTTTGGATTATTAATGCAAGCATCACAAACAGATTCAATTCACCGTCTAATATGAATCGGTTGAATTGATTGCTATTATATAACTATTGCTTCTCCGTCTCTTAAAAAGGAAAGAAAAATTTGTATTTCGCGTTGTGAACATAGACTTGGCTGTAATTTCATAATGGAACTGCAAAACATTGAGCGAAAATGAATTCTTCCATCCAACTGCCAACAACACGAGAAGGTCTGAAAATCGATCCGTATACTCACTGGAAATCAGGAAACCAGCCGGATCTGCTGTGACAACCCAGAAACATTCCATCATCTGCTTTGCTACTGTCCAGCTGTCCAGAATCTGCGCCTAGCTTCGCTGCGGACCGGACGTAGTAAACGCAGATATATCAAATTATTTAAAATTCATAAAGAACACGTCTGAAAGTCGATTATCTATATACTTACTCTGCCTTAGTGTGAAGATTTTATCTGTAGACGATTTGCAAGACCGAAAGTTGCACTGGTACGTACGTACGTGGTGGTTTCAACCATATTTGACACGATAGGTTAGAAGTAGTTGTGTAATCTATAAATGAAAGGATCTACGATGGCCTCCGAGTGGAAGTGATGGCCAATGATTATACTCAACGTCTTTAAATCTAGCCTATCCTAATATGCTTGTGCTACAAACTGCTTGATGCCAAAAGGGTGTTTTATTTTTAGTGACAGATACTAAAATAAATACTTAAATTAAAATAAAACACAAACAAATGAAAATCCGTGAAATTTGTGTGGCAATACTCTTGGTGCGTACATGGTGTGTTCTGTTAGTCCAATTGTCAAATACCTTTTTTTTTTCATTGTCATATACAGAATTGCAAAAAAGAGGATGCAACATAAAAGGATATATGTTCTTAATAAAAATGTATTTAAAACAGGTATCCATTATAAAACAAAATCTGATAAAAATAGATGAATTCGATTGCTTGAGCAATTTAGGGTGTAACAATTTCTTTTAAAAATTAAATAATCCACCTCACCACCTACACCAAACGGTGACTGTTCTCGAATGTAAAACAATGGCTTCAATTTGATGTTAACTTGTGTGTAAATGTTATTCAATTACATTACACTAAGAGACAAGCTTGTCAAAGGACAGAAAGAGTATAAGAAAAATAATCTAGTAAATAAATAAAGAAACTGTTGTATTCTCTAAAGAATAGCTGAAGAATGATTCGAACACAGAATGTGCAAGCAAAAAGTGTGGGCAACGCACCAACCACTACGCCATCATACGCGACAACTTCCTCGATTGTTTTTAGCTTCACATTCTGTATAGTTTCACGCCTATTCTTGTGATTGTGGATCTATTAATGAGGACTTGCCAAATCAAACGAATATAAAAACTACCAATAGTAAAATCAGTTAAGGAAGACAAGCTGGCTCTTGAACATCACGTCTGAAAGTCGATCATCTACTTACTTACTGTGCGCCTTAGTGTGAAGATTTCATCTATAGACGATTTGCAAGACCGGACTGGTACGCGTCATTTAGGTGACTTCTTCTCTGCGACTGGCTTCGCAGTGGCGCATGGTGTCACCTCAGTTTTGCAAAACCTTCTTAATGGTTACGCGCTATAGCCTAGGGATTGGCTGGATGATATTGGCCTTAAGCATTTGAATCGTTTCAGCATTGTTGGCATAACATTAGTCTCTCACGATACCCCACAAAAAAAGGCCAAATGGGCAGCACCGAGGCGGTAAATTTACATCGCCAAGACGGCTTAGTTAGAAAACAAATAAGTAGTAGTTTTTTACTGACCAGTGTTATATTTGCATGTTAATCCACCTTGGAGTTACAATGCACCACCGCCTCCGCAACCGACCATCGTAGGGCTATCAGTGTGATTTTCTCCTCTCCCACTATCGACGATATGAACGAAAATCACTGATATGAAATAGGATTAATTGAATTGATAACATACAGCTGGCCAGCCAGATAAAATCATTCGTACTCTAATTTGGGAATGACTTGCAAATTTTCGTTCGATGGAAATGTGATGGAAAATTTTGAGCATGAGATGTTTGAGTGGCTTGGATGAAGACGACCAGTAACCAGGCAAAAATAGGCGACTTCAGTTGGAAGCGATCAGACAGAGTTCAGATAAAACCGTCTTCGAGGTAAAGGTGAGCAAGTAGACGAAAACAGCAGACTTCAGTTGGAAATGATTTTATTGACTTATGAAAAAGTATCTATTACAATTAATATCACATAATCTTGAGTGTGTGGGACGCGCGGCGCACGTCTCATAAGAAGTTCTTACACCAATACTGCTTCACCGACCTGACTCAGACTAGTAGCAGGCTAACCAGACAACCCATAGCCGCAAGTGCCCAGCTGACGGTCCTCATCACATGGCCCCCGCTGGTTGGGTACTTCTGTTCAATGTACTTGTCGAATATCTCCTCCATCACTCTTCTGGATCGGTCCGCCTTCAGTTCAGTCACGCCGCGCAGTCCATCGGTCTTGTCCCTGAACATGATGTTGTTCTTGCTATCGAATGGCCCATACATGGTGAACGGAATGGTGGCGCTCTTGTAGTATTTCCCGAACAGACGGTCCATGTCACGAAGGGAGTTGTAAATCTCGTTCCTCCGTGTCAGCGTTGCATTGTGCACCATGAGGTGGCCACGTGGCGTCCAGTGCAAGTAGCAGAACTCGTACTTGGAACCCTTCTCGTTCGCTCCGAAGGGACACAGGACTCTGAAGTCATTGCGGCCGATGTTCTTTGTCCAGGTGGAGTTCATGGTTCCGTTCATGAAGGTCTTAAGGGTGAGCGAGCTGACGAATGCAACATCTCCGCCCTCGTGCAGGCATCGCAAAGCGCCTTCATCGCCCTTGTAAATGTCAGGGCACTTTCGGCCCGACTTCGGATCCCACGTGCAAGAGTCCCTGGAGAAGTATTCCGATATGGATGTGGGGGTGACAGTGAAGTTGGCTATGGTCTCTAGGACCGACATGTGCGCGGCTCCTTCGAATGAGGGCAGGCAAGCCTTGCGCGATCGGAGATCTTTGAAGTTTTCGAACTTGGAATTTCTTCGAACGACGGCGATTGTGACATACCGCTCGTGCATGTCCTCCGCGAACTCGTACAGAAGAGGCAAAAGTTTGTAGTCTCGCTGCGCTTTAATGCGATTGTCGTGATCTACGAGAACAATATCCGACGTCTTGTACATCGTGTCGTCCAAGCAGGTGTCTAGGCTCTCCGAACGAATACACTGGATGTTGGGTTGGATGCCGTACACCTGGGCGGCTTCTTGCAGCCAAGAGCACTTGATGTGCTGCACAATTGATGTCGTGCAGAAGACTATTGACCTGGGAGGATTGCACTCGGGAAAGCTGTAAGCTCCTTGGAAGGCGGTGGCCTGATCCAGGTAGTCATCGATGGGGATGGTGTTGTCTAGTTGGTTGATGTTAACATGGTACGTCTCTAACAAGCTTAGGAGGGCGTTCTCCCAGCTGTCTGTGTCATTGTGCGACAAGTTGGACACAATTTCGCGAACCTTTGACGCATGACTCCGTCTAGCTGCGACGGCTGGCCAGGGCTTTGCCACCCAAACACATGGGTGCGTTGCATTTATCGGTTGCAGGTGTCCATCTGGGCACAGATAGCTGTATTCAGACTCCTCTGCTTGCGCCTGAAGGCCGCTCAGTCCAAAGTGGCTTCGAACATCGTCCAGTCTTCCCCAGGCCACATCACCACCCCCACTCGTGAGGCAGTACAGGGCACCACGTCGTCCCCAATGCTTGTCTCCGATTCCACAGCGGTACTGATCGTAGCACAGCTGACAGAGTGAGGGGTATTTCCTCTTCAGCAATCTATCCTGCACTGGATCAGGTACCCAGGGACCTGCCTTGCAACTAGGTCCGAAGTAGCTGGCGCTTGCCTTGATGCGGTCCTCAGTCAACGAAAGGCTTGGGTCACAAGTCTTCGGCACCAGCAGTGACTCAAAGTACTGCAAAGGAAATGAATGAATGTTACCGAATTCGAGAGAGGGACGGACATTGATTGACTTACATTTGCCAGAACTTCGGTCCAATGGTTCTCCAGACCATGTCCTGGATGACAGAATTTCGCCTGTTTTAGGTCGTGTATGGAATGAATTCCAGCCTCGTTATCGACCACCGCAACGATTTCGTACTCAAACGGCGTATCATGGAATCGTAGCTCACTCGTGACTAGGATTTCCACACTCGCCCATCGTGCTGCGACTAGATCCTCAGATGAGAACACTCCAAAGTGTGCAGTTCCCTTGTGAATGCGACGAACGCAGTCCAATCTATCGACTCCGACTACACACTCCATGTTGGTTTTAGCCTCAAGGGTTGGGCAGAAGAGTGGTGTTTTCCTATAGGTGCCCCGTCCCTCCACAACGCATACTCGAACTGCAAAGGAACAAAACAAAGGTGGTTAGTGTGGCAAGAGAGCATAGTCGTTACATAAAGTGCAGGCGTATTTAATGGTTTTAGATAGTGTGCATATATTATTTGTGTTCTGGATGGCGGTCCAGGCAGTTGGCATCGGGCATGTCTTGTTTATTACTATTCCTCGAACCCAACATAGACCTACATGGACGTTGTTTTAGCAAGTTGAATGTTGCGTTGATGTTTCATGGAGTCCAGCGCATTGATTGGTGCATCTGGTTAACCTCAACGCTATAAATCGTCTGCTTATAAAATATCTTGACCGGTTGTACTGTTTGGTGGTGATTTGGTGGCTTATCTCACGAAAGAGTGAAACCAGACGGGTTCAAGTCTGATATGCACAAAATAAATGCTGGTGTTGAACAAGGTGAACAAGACTCGGTTATGTCTCCGACATATTATGACAAATTAATGCTGGTGTCCCCCAAGGTTGTGTTCTGTCTCCGACATTCTTTCTCATTTTAATAAATGGTCTCTTGTCTTCTACTTGCAATCGAATCCACTTCCTGATGACAGCACACTCAGCTCCTTCTAACCCTCAATAATAGGCCATTATTCATAAAGGGTGCTTGTACTGATGAAGCGGAAAACTTTAACAACAATGATAACATATTCGATGTCGCCAAAAATTTTGCGAAATGTTAAGATTTCCTTAATCGATCGAATCTACAAACCATATATTCGCTCTAAGCTTGAGTACTTCGCTCATATCAAGTCTGGTTTCCCCAAGACTTGCACCTACTAGATAAAATCCAAAAGCGAGTGATAAATCGTAGGCCGCAGCAATATCGTGGGTTCATTAGACTCCCTCGAACATCGACCCTCTTTGTCAGTTTTTGTTTTTTACAAACGATGCTCAAGCTTTCTTTGAATTCACCCGCAATACATTGCTTGCCAGAGATGTCCATCAATTTACCTTTAATCCTACATTCGGCAGTTAACTTAGAGACTCCTTGGAAGATCATCTTTCATTATTGGTGGAATCAACATGAAACTTCTATTTCAAGTTAGTAAAACGCGCCAGAATCTAGTTCTTGGACAGTTTTTCATCTGCCATACTTTCTATACATTCCATAATCTTTATGCAAGTAAGTGCATTTTTTAGCCGACTCGTTTTTTAGCCGCAGTACACGAATGCTCTTTCCAGCCCAATATATCTCACAGACTACAATGCGCGTATATTCAAGACAATGTGCACATGTACTCCTAATCTTCCTTTCCCTTCTATGACTCCGGCCCGTGCTGTGCCTTGACGGCGGAAACTTAAGGGTACTAGTGTACGCGCGAAAAATCCTCTGCAGCATTTGCTGAAGACATTTGCAATCAACCCATGTACCACAAATTAATACATAAAAAATACGCCGTACATGAATATTGTTCAAAAACAAAAGTGTTACTCTTTGATACAAAGATGAACAACAAAAAATTCCACAAATATTAAATTGAAGCCAATCCATGAGCGTTGCATTTAAAGTTCAGTCATCTCAATACCTGCAACAAGCTTCCAAATACGTCAGTTTCGGGTGTTATTTAAAAACTGCGAGGCAGAACCTGGCGATCTGTTGTTGCCCACAGTTATATGGCTAATTCGTACTAAAGCGATTAAGAGATTTCTTACTCGAGATAAATCAACAAAATGGTTTCTAACAACAAATTGGCAATTAAATCCTCAACTCGAAGACATAAACTTGCTTGTTAATTACAATTTGAAAGTAATGGGAAAAGTGTAAACTACCAACGTGTCTCAACCAGCTAAAACGCAGTGAATTAAAACATTTTAAAAATATGACGGAAGAGTAGGTTGATACATAGGTCATGTGGTCAGTTTAGGTTAAGTTAGATAAGACACGAGTGTGGCCCACTTAGATCCTATTTGCATCCATTGTGATTGATACACCGATCCCTCCTTGGCCAGGGGAACTAACTGACACCTTAGAAGTACACGATAGCGCCTATGTGGTCTCTTCGGAGATAGCCCAATTCATTACCTTTTTTTCTTTGAATTTTAATGCTGACATTTCTGCTAGTCTGCTCAATAGCTTTCCAGCGAATCTTCTGTGTTGGAATGGCCGGACAGGTGAAGAGGTAGAGTAGTATGAGAAGACTAAAACAGACTGTTCAAATATTATTATAATTTGAGGACGATAACAACGTAGAAGACGTAGCAGAAAAGACTGCAATTTCTAGCGTCGCTCGAGGATGAACAAAAAATTTCGACACAAAATTGCGATATTTTGCTGGAATTAAGAGCATTAACCGACTTGTTGCCTACTTTGTAAAGAAAACGGGCAAAATTGCAACTCATCTAACGTCCTTTTTTGGGTCCACGTACAAGTGCGAATAATCATTCTCATCAATGAGTGCCAACAAGACCATAGCGTTTAACAGACCCAATTTTTTTGCGAACTACAATCAGGGCAAGTGAACCAAAATACGAAGAACTTGCTTTAAAAACTCAGTGTCTAATCCTATGAGCATTTAAATAGTATTCCGTAAACGATATTATCAGTTTTCTTTGTGAGTAACGTGTCACTAACTTATATTGCTATTCTTTTGAATAAAATCTATATATAAATACGTGCTGCCCATTTTTGTCATACGCTTGTATACCGTTCTAATCAGCAGAATGGCATGATACTTACACAATGTGTACGTTGACAGTTGAGTAGAACCAATTAGGTTATTTTGCAACATATTTAAAGTTGTACGTGGCTTACTAATAAAATATTTTCAAGTCTGCTCCCTTGTGAAAGTCATTAGCAGAGATGCTAGGGGTAATAGTAAAGTCGATTCGCTTTTGTGCATGTGGTTCGAATTTCGACAAAGAGCGAACCTAGTAAATTATAAATCCATACTCATTTTGCTTGCAGCATATAATTTATGTTCAATTTAACACATTTACTTTTTATTAAAGTTGCTTGTTTCCCTAGGACCAATTACACTTGAATTTATGTTCAGAAATATGGCTAGCACGCGTAATCAATTCCATTAACAAATCGTCCAGATGAGGCCACTCCAACTCTATAGAAACTCTCACATGTTCAGCGAAAATATTGACAAGCTTACTTCCGAATACAGAAACATTGAAAGAGAGAAACTAAAATTATTTGTACATTGCATTCCGTTCATGGTCGTCGATGAAACGTGTCCAAGCTCAATAAAACTATCTGGTCAGATTGCAATCGGAGTCAACTCACCTACGCACATAAACTTGAGACAAGAACTGGTTACAGCTTTCTGCTTATCTCAGAGAACCAAGACAATTTGCGCTATAATATGCAAATGTGCATGGGAATGCGTAAAATGAAATATTTCATACACCGGGTTGCGATTAATTATCAAAGATCCAATCTTTATCGCAGAGACATGCTTGGCAGAACATGACATGTTGTGTTAGCACGTCATTTAAGCTTCAATCAGGTAAGATCGCTTCACTCAGAGTCCCTACCACAATCGGTCAGTGCTAAACAACTTAAACAAATGCGATGTGCTCAACTGGATGACGAACAACTCATTAACACTAGATTGTGATGCGCTTGAATCACAACTAATAAGTATGAATATTCCTGGGAATATCTGTGTTGTCTGAGCCATCAACAAATTATCATCAACAACAACAACCGAGAGTCACTGTGGAATGAGATAAAATTTAAATTGGTTTTGCGGTCAAACGTCTTTTTCAAGGACACGAATCAAAGTCAACTTCGAGTTCTTGTTCTTAAATCGGGTTCTATTTTCTCCCATTGATTGCTAGGCATTTAAGTGACTTTTGTTTGGCGATAATTGCTCTGTTTCTGTCTGGGGAGCACGGTTTGATGGTGTTGTAAGGTGACTTTTCCAGGCAATTACTTAAAAAAAACCGCCCTGTGGGGTGATTTGAGGGAGTTGTTCCAGTTTGCATGATGGTCGCAGACTGCGATTCGAAAGTTGTTTGCTATTAAGACCTGAATTTTGACTTCTAAACACGGCTTATAGTCTCCAGGACCAAGTCATTAATTTTCGAGTTTGGTGTTCATTTGCTTTCCCCCACAACGCGATTGCACAACTAAAAATGAAGTAACCGGCCAATCGATTGATTAGCTAGACGGATATCCTTGTTTCGAAACTGGTCAGATCGGATCAGAAGATTATTACGGGCCGGTGACGACAACATCAATTTGTTGGCTAAGCAGCTTTATCTGCAAACAGAATATGCGCAATTTTTATGAAAAATATGCATATGCGACTGCGTTCTAGCAATGCGTTGCAAGAAATCTTGAGAAAAGTCATTTGTAAGGCAGTGTGACAAGAGCAATAGGGGATGTCCACAAAGGAAGGACTTTGTCTTTCTACTTGGTATGCTAGCTGGAGAAACTTGTTGCTTGGTCCCTAGTTCCAACTTCCTCACCTCGACCAAAGAAGATTAGGTAACAAATGTGAATACGAGGGTGCGCACTCGTTGTAGGAGAACTTGCCGCTGGCTGGCTGACACCACCAGTAGTCGTTGATCTGGAAGATACCGTAATCTTTGGATCCATTGTAGTTGGTTGGTCCGACGGCGGCGGTGTTGTATGAGCTCTCGTATTGGGCAATGCAGGTCCATTTTGGGAGTTCGGATTTTGGTGTTCCAAGCCTGTACATCTCCTGGGCCAAACCACAACGGGTGAAGATCTTGCCAAAGGCAGGGGCGACCAAAAGGACGGCAGCAATAACGAAGAGTGCGAACTTCATGTTGACTTCAGTGTTTGTTAGTTTTCCTATAAAGAACTACTATGTCTACTGACTGGGGATGAAGGGTTTGTATGCGAAAAACTCTGTGACCGATATCTTAGAGGGGTTCCTATCAGACAGACTGATAAGGGCGCGTTAAGAGTGACGATAGTAAAAGGGATTGATATCAACTTGTTAGTCACTTATCGCAGAATTGTTTTTGATTTAATTTTATCTCATGTCGGTTGTTATTTAAATATTTTTTCTGCAGCTGTCTGTTTAAATTTTGTCAATTTACACTTGGAAATGACTTTACTCATTTCAACATTGATTGGTGAAAATAACTGGTGCCCTTGCGCAGGATGACAAGCTGAATGTATTTTTTTTCGAAAATATAGGTTATACCATAGCTGAAGATTTTCAGCTTCATTCTTATTCATCATCTTCATCCTTCATCACTTTATTAAAACCACCAACTGTTTTGCGGACTAAGATCGACTCGATCCTTTGGTACCATAACGGACTTACTTTGGCAGTCAGCCACTGGAACCCAACGCAACCATGAATCCGCAATGCCTGTGTTGCTTGAATACGAGAATATTTATGTCGACATCGGTCAAAAGTTCAGACCATTGCAAACCGAACTTACTCGAAGCTGAAAGTTTTCATCGGCTTGGATCGATACTTTTGTTCCACACTTGATTTTAGAATTTTAAATGTCCAAAAATTCATATAAAAGTAATAGAAGATGTGAACGGGTACCTGAAGGGACTTATCTACAATGATGAGGGCAATGAGGTAACATCCCTAGGTGACCGCTTTTGAAACAAGTTGGTTATGACTGAGTCCATTCGGTCATGCATACAGATGCTAGAACAAGTCGGTGCGGTTTATCAAGATATGTACTGTAGCCCCTAACCTAATCTAAGGATGAGCTCCTAGCCCCTGTACACCATAAGGCCATTTCGATTTCAACACAATGCGGAATTACTTTGTGTATCAACACAGCTAGTGTACCTACATCAAGAATTTCGCAATCAAACCAGGTCAAGAAATCTGCGTTAACTGTGCCGCGAGTGACCAGAAGTTACATTCAATATTAACATTTGACTCTGTCCGGTTGGAAACGGCGGTCATTTCAGCTGGAATGTAGCTTAAAATATGCATTGAACTTGTTTATTTCCTTCGATGTCAGCGACGAGATTTCATTCACTCACAGCACTGGTTTGTCGCACTGAAACTAGTCAGTTGATTTAATTATGTTGAATATTTTAGCCAATTAATGATTGATACGCAGCAACATAGTTGTTGAAAACAAGAAGAATGCAGGAAAGACCATCAAAGGTCAGTGGAAGGTAAGGAGACTGGAACTACACTACATCGAGAAGTAAGTTAGGAAAGCCGAAGAAAAAGTACAATCGGGCATGCTTAGCTTTGTGTGCACGTTCAATTAGATTTATCGATTAATTAGAAGCAAGTGTAAGCCCCTTGTCTAGACATTAAAAATGTGTAGTCGTCTTGAATGGCAACTCTGTCACTTGACAGAATTTCTGACTCGGTAGACAGCTTGCATCAACACAGGGGAAGGTGTCAAAATGACAATTAAATTACAGTCATTCATCACAGGAGGCACTTCGCGGAAGATGTATTGGCGACATTTGAAAAACTCGTCGAACAAGTTAATCTTGTCACTTAACATCGAGTTACCAGCAGACAAAGCGAAAGTCCGCTTCTGTTGAAAAATCAAAAGTTTATCACACCGTAGTCAAAGAGTCTAAGTGGGTTGACAGTCGACTGATGAGTCAAAGTCTCCGTTTGTGTTTCAGGAGGATGTTCCACACCATTTAGGACAGCCAGGATGAGAGACAAGACACACCCCAGAAGCTAAAAGAAGACATGACAATTTATTTGAACCGCTGTTAAGTAACTAAGTAACCAAACAGGACCACAAATCAGAGACTTTAACAGCAAACTGAAAACGAGTCGTTGAAATCAGATGCACAGGTAAAACCGGTTTAAGGAAGCATCTGCAAGTTTTCAATGTCACATAAGTACGGACAACCCTTCATTAACAACCGCGCAATGACAAGCGAATTGAGACACTCATCTTCATTAGCGCTACACACCGGGGACTTTGTCATACCACAGCACACGTTCAACAAACGCACTGACATTGATTTAGTACGTTCAAGAACTGTCAGGCAAAAAAAAAATCGCGGGAATTCCCAAACCACTGGGTTGAATTCCGCTTCACCTATTAATTTGCAGTTCAGACATAATCGACCGCCACGCCAGCAGTGCGGCAATGTGACGGTATTCACCTTGAAACATAGCTCCTCTTGCCGGTTCATTGCCATGAGTCATATTCTGTGCGCACAAGGAAACCTGAAACTGTGAGCATTCATGATTGAAGCACTGACAAAATGAAAAAAAAGAGCAGACCATCAAGATTGCTGGTGTATCTGCTTTTAGAAAACGAGTTCATCTTAGATTGAGTTTCGGATTGATGTGGTTTTAAAAATAGATCTCATCGGAAATTCGCTTGAACATGATCTATTGGTTTGAAGGTCAAGTACAAAGATTGGAGAGTTAGACGTGACTTTGATGAGTGTGGGATGTGGTGACTTTTATTTTCAATAAGGGGGGATGGCGTGCGATACCTTGACCGACTCGATTACTGAATCGGAAACATTAGTGTCTTTGAAACTGATCTGAATATTAATACTGAATTCGATAGGCTTTGATGATAAGCTGTCATCGTTACGTCTGCTTTAGTAACAAGAGGTTTGTCAAATATAATAGTGTGTCTACAATTCTGAGAGCACCTTCATTTATTAGATAGTAACTCCCTCGTGTGGTGGCCAGTGGTATTGTGGGTATTTGCGTCGACCCCAACGCACTTGAACCTCTACATCGTAGGTTCGATTCCTGGTCTGTGTGAAAAAAACGTTCACAGCTCCACCTTCTTCGAGTCACTGACAATTCTCAAAGAGTATAACTGTCCTGGAAGGCTTCTCAAGCTATTCAGATTCGGCATAAAACTTGAGGGCTCGTGAGAGAACAACAGAATGCACAACACGAGTGGTTGCTGAGAAGCTCGTGTTGGCGCTCTACGGGCTGTAGCGCCACTCAGAGTATTATTATTATAATCCTGATGTGAACAGTCACCCCTTGTGTACACAAGTGATATAAGCTTGTTTTGAGAACTGTCTTTGATTGATAAGCTAGCATCTGTAGATCGGCTTGGATTTATTCATTCGATCTTTCTAGATGGTCATTCACTTGTGGTGCGGAAATAAATAGTTAAAGATCAGCTATTTTTAGAAGAGGTCGCTTAACAATTGTTGAACGTGTTAAAATTGTGACAGAAGAAAATCGGTAGCAGACACGGTTACGAGTAGATTATTTTTGAAAACTCCCATTTGAGCTTAAAAATAAACTCTTTTCCAAGACAGCCATGTTCGGTCAAAAAACAGAATGCAATAAAAATTCACTTGAACGTGATCGGTGCCGATTGAATAAAGAGTGGCGATATATATCGATCAATCAGCATGTATGTGTTTCATTGTTGTTGCTGCTCTTGTATTATTTATGTTGTATTTTATTTCCAGTCGAGGATGCATCTCATCGTGGGTTACATTTCGAAAGATGCGTCAATTCATGTTTTTATCCGATAAAAACATAGCAGGGAAGTTTCGAGTGACGAACGAATTGTGAGTTGTGTGTTCTGAGTATACAGGGTGCATCATTTGACAGCTTGGATCATCTCGAGGCTTAGTTAGTGATCCTGAAGCTACACTTATGCCGACTCAGAATTTAGTGGCTACCAGTGGTTCTAATGGAGCAATCGCACATTGATTACTATTTTCATTTGGAAATCTCGATACCACTATTGGGACCAGGTAGTGAAAGGAATTAGTGATTTTTGCTGGTTTATGGATAGGCGTTGGCGAGAATTGTGGATTGTCTTCCGGTGAGAGAGGACAGGTAGTGCCTGCCACCCGCTGACACATGAGGTGAATAGGGAAGTTTTTGAATAAAATGTGACATTAACCGGCTCCATTTTGGTTATAACACTGTTCTCGATGCAGGCGAGTGAGTTTTTAAAATGTTTTCCACCTGTAACACATTTTATTTTTATTAACTTTTATTATGATGACTTAAATTATGTTATCGTAACCCTTATGTGCAACCATTAATACATACCTAATTCGTATTATAAGTGCATGCATAAATTTCCTTAGGCGGACAAGAGTTGAATGCGGTATTAATTTAGCATTATATTATAATGTACGCCTCTTAAACACTGGAAGCAAGGTTGAATCGAAATATTTTTCGGAGATCTTTGTTTTCTAACAACAGTCTATCAAAACTTGCTACGACATTCTATTAATGACGAAGATGAAGTCGCAGCAAATACAGAATGTTATAGCAAGATGAAAACGTTGACACACACAAGAGCAGCACGCAGCTCTGAGGAGGACAAGTATCTATAGAACATGGGCGTAGACTCAAACTCAGTTCTTATTGTGAAAGAAGGCTCAAGCTGCTACTGATACAAATCAGTATAATTTGCACAGAACAGAGAATAATTGTGTTAAAGCAATTCCACTAGAAGGCCTGAAAGATAAACTGATAGGTTTAAGGGATATGGTCTAAATAAAGCATCATGAAGGATTTTTCTTAACCAATTGATTTAAAATGTATTTATATTTTATTTATGTTAGGCGTGTGATGCTGAGGCAGTTCTTAGCTATCGGTAGCCTACTTTCCAATTTTGGTAGTCCATCATTCAAGCAGCTATAGTTATTTGTAACAAAACCAATATTTAGGTTATTTGGTGCTTGGAATATTATTCGAATGACAAAAAACAACGAAAACCCATCGCTAAGAGAAAAACTTATAAACACTGTTCAATGGGTAGCGTTATCAGTCAAATTGTCAACAGTCAGAAAAACTAACGAAGTTGATCGCCGCAATGGTGTACAATGTGTTATATTCCATGTCAATCAGATGCTATTGAGAAACCGAATTTTGAAAAAAAAAAAAATGTTCCTCGTCGCTAACAATAATATGCACAGCAGGCCCAATGAACAGGTCTAAATGTCGTATTTGCCAGGGTGCACTGACCAAACACGTAGAGTTTTAGCTTAACCCGAGAGGCAGAATACCATTAAGTTCGCATTAGAGAGTCTAGAAGTTGAACTAAGAACTTGATTGACTCAAGCCAGTTTTTGGTATTTCTCCCCATCGATGACCACGGAAATTCAAACGATCCAGTTTAGGCCATTCCAAATAAAATGCTTATGGACCACCACTCTTTCATTACCACTGCTCAGAAAATATAGCTGCCAAGAAAAACCTTCTAAACCATAAAATGGTGAGCGAAAAATACCACACCAACGTAAATGGAACCAGCAGAAGCTGAACGCAGGTAGGCTCACAAAATCAAAATGCATGCTTCAGCATTTTTTACCTGGCAAAGAAGACTTTCCAGTAAGCCCCTACACGAGTCTAAATATACACAGACGCCGTAAAACATATTGTCACAAAAACCGCTCTTACGGCACTTAAAACATCATCAAGGCTATGCATCTCTGAACTAATAGTAAGCCGGCACCTTGACACGGTTTCTTGTGTTTTGTTTGTGAATTCAACGAATACGCCCACCAAATAATCGCACAGAATTAATTGAAAACAAATTGCTTACTCTTTCCATTGGCGAGCGCCTTATTCGCAGACACCGCACAAACTGCTATCAGCAGTGTCACACAAGTCAGTGACAGGCGTATCATATTTTCCTTTTTTTTTTTAAATATTCAAACAATAACGTCACTTCACTTCACTTCACACAAAATTAGTTTTTTTTTTCAAAATATTGCTCTCCTAGAACGCGATCGAAAGCTCCAAGCTCAGCAGCAATGCATCGCATGCAAATAGTATGTCTGTCGAAGCACGCGTATTGGACCCGGATTGCAGGCAAACTTTCTGTCTATCTCAACCGCACGACGTTCACCAACTGACTGCCTAAGTCGAACTTAAGTCTCGAACTAAATGCGATGCCGTTCATCCGGCCGCTTACCAGTATCGCGATGTACCAGGAATCACCTTTTGATTACATATTTGGTGGATTTGCCTAATTGTTGGATGAGTTAGTGGGACGCGACATGAGACTGTTCGATCTTTTGTGTAAATAGATACAAAACGAGTTTTTTTTCTTCGTTCGCTTGACTGAGAAAGTGCTGTGATTGGAGCGAAATCTGATTGATGGCTTAGGGCTTGTGTGGGGGGTTAACAATTATATTCATGGGATTTCTGATTATAGATGCAACACGCAGTTCGCTACGGGGATCATGGACGCAGTTCGCTCTTCATCTGTGACGTGTGGAATAATACGAACTTGTATTATGTTAATGGGTGAGGATGGGATTTTTTGTGTGATTCATTTGCTGTTGCTGGCGGGGGTTTATTGAGTTTATCGAATTATCGAGTATCTTCGGTGGAGAATTGGAGTTGCGTGGATACCGCGAAATGTGCTTTTAGTACTTGAGTGGTAAAATGACCTCAAGGATAACTGGTTTTATTTTATATTTAATTTTACATAAAATTACTTTTCTGATTAAAACGTGATAAGTATGCCGTTGTATGCGCATGTGTACAGACATGTGTGTACAATCGTAATTAAAACAACTGGAGAGGTTCAGTGGTAGCTTGTTCATGATCTTGTATTAATGGTAGTCGTTTTAATCGTTTGTTACATCACGGAAATGTATTTTGTGGTCAAATAAATTTCAAGATTGACTTCAAACCTGACGCGGTTACTTTGAGGCGGGCCCCAAGATGTAAACAAACAAGATTTTTGAGGTCAGAGTGCTGACGCTGGGCGGAGTAAAATGAAATTTCTGCCAGATTGGTATTCGCTTGCATTAAACAGAAGCAGACAGAATACACAGCCGATGAAGAATACCTTGTTTGTAATCACAAGATCTCACGCGGCAACGAATGGTGACGTCGTGGATTAAACCTCAGTGGAGTTTGTCCTACTTTCAGCTTTTGATTTCTTTAACCATCATTTGACGTCATTTCCCGGAATTTCTTATGTTTTAATGGACGTATTACCTTCGTTGTGTTTGTTGAACTACGTCAGCAGTTGTGAGAGTTAAACGCATTATGACGTAGGAAGCGGATCAATTTAAATAAAATAGAAGCAGATGTCGGTTATAATTGGATGTCTTGATGACTATGTGGGGACTAAGTTCGATACGATAAGCATGACGGTAGAACTGTATCAAATGATCATCGAAATGCATATGACGATTGAGATCAGCTAAGTGTAAGAGGTGAAGCAAAAGCTACACAAGGTTGTGCAACGTCTAGCGAGTTTATCGGTCTCGCATTTACCTAGTGCCTTCTGCACCTCACATGAGGTGACGAAACGCAATTGTCTATCCGAACATTTAGTGATAGTCTCTCTGAACGTGGCATTGCTTTTGAGCCACGACAGTAAATTTTTCATCGGTAGGGTATTTTCGAAACGGTCTAAAATTGTGGAAAGATATTAGGATAAACGTATTTCTTTATCGATTTGCGAATATTCCAACGTCTAGAGGACTCTAGTAGGGAGGAGGAGAAAAGTGTGGAAGTGCACACGCTATAATTTGACTATTGTGGCGTGAATTGTCAGTTCACTAAGCGTGGCTGTTGGTCTTATTTATATCCGATAACTATTTCCTACAAGAGCAAATGAGAAGATCTCGGAAAAACGCATAATGTTTATATATTAAGCGACAAACAAACTTTACATTTTTACACTTTACATTAATACATGTAAAAAAATAACCAAAGGTATACAAAGTCTGCAGAAACTGCTACATTACAGGAAAAAAAAAGGTCCACACTGCGGGAAGTTACTTAAATTTGAATACATCTAGTGACGTCAATGTTGTGTGTTTTTTTTTTGTTCGCGTCCAAGGATGCAATATTTGAAGGATACTGATAGCCCGTGATATCGGCATGCGCGATTAACACCAAAACCCAAGTACTCGATTAAGGGAATACTCTAAGTACTAGCCTACAACCTGTACACTTCGACTACTCTCCGCGCGAGTGCCTTTAGAACTGGTTAAAAATAATTTTGCTACATTCGAAGGGTTGACATCATGAGCCATTATTTCTGCTCGAAATTGTTCCTGCACAATAACCACAAATGAGCAGATTTCACTCGAAATCTACTGTCTGATGACGTCATGCAGTAAATAAGGTCTTCTATACTCGGCATCTGGGAAGTGGTTGTAGCGAAAGACTGCGTGCGCCGTATCTCGTCGACATTTGGACATTTCAGAGAAAGGGGCGAGCTATCGTGGCGAGCTATGTGTATTTTACCATTCGACAACGTGCATATGTATGTCACCCCCAAGTCATCCCTAAGGCCTTCAAACTTAGTGTACCTTGTCTACCTTCCCATCATACACACTCCAAATAGTGTATCAAATTGCTTGAGTGAGGACCTTCCTCCATTGATCAAGAAAAACAATTAACGAATGCAATTGTAATCCAAATTGGAGTTTGCGCTTTGTGGCCAACACTAAAGAATTAACCAGTGTAACTCCACAGAAACTTGATCTGGCAGTCTTTCAATATGGAACCGCTCGTTAGACAATAAGCAGAACTCTGCGATCTATGCAAATTTATGCAAATATTTGTCAAAATGACGCATGTGTACAGCGGGCCTTCATTATTGCATTAATGAGTGCCAAGGTTTATCACACAAATATATGGCCCCAACTGCGAGGAAGGTGAATGGAGGAAAGGACACTACCGTGAACTCTACGAGCTGTACAGGCATGTGGATGCAGTCAGGAAGGCAAAAATCCGTCGACTACACTGACTCGGCCACATGAAGCGAACAACAGCGCTCCAGCTAAGAGAGTCGAATCCGAGCCTCCTGGTTCGAGAAGGAGAGGAAGATCGAACCTCCGGTACAAAGATCAAGTCATCGCGGATATAAAACAGATTGGTCTCGATGACAGGAAGCAGCGTGCTCAGGACCATCACCGATGGAAGGCAGCAATTGCTTAGGTTATCATTATCTGGCCTGAAAAGGAAAAAGTAAGTGAAATAAGCTTAAGGCCATTTTATGTTCCCTGAAAGGACTCTGGACTCTGTGTATGAGATACGAAATTTACCCCCTGCAGAAAGCTTCTAATAATGTTTTCTGGAATGCCACTCCGAAAATTTCCCACATTGCCTTTTCAAGCTTCCGCTCCGACAGATGTTTCCTATTTTCTTCTGCTTTTCATATTTTTCTAAATATGATTACTTATGGCTATGATAACCGAAATTCATTGCAGATCGTTGAGAATCAAACATGATCTGGAAATATTAATTCTCTTATGAGGGTCTACTCTTGGTCGTCGCTGAAGCGTTGACGTATTAACGAAATATTGGTGTCCGGATCGGTACGAAGTTCAGAGGTTTGGCCATGACGCAGATAGCATAAAAATCAACTAATTCAACAACTCGATTTAATGATATAAACGCAACATATTCGCACACAATACATATATGTACACATCAATAAAAATGTCAAGATGTATTCACTGACTGAAATTAGATATCTTCAATCACGCCTCCATGCCAGCGAGCCCAAGTGAAACTTGTAACCATACGCTAATTGTCTTAAACATGCAAATGTGGCTGAGATATTTTTATACCTTGGATCAAATCAGCATTAAGCAGAATCGATAAAACAAAATTCGTCATTCGATTGACGTTAGTTCACTGGAATTGGGGGATTTTCGCGGTTTTTTTGTATGTTTCTGTTCCTAGGCCACTGCGAAATTTGTGTGGCTTTCGCATTTGGAAGGGGAATTCCATTGCCTTATGCACGCGTATGTATCTCCAGGTATCTTTAGTAGAGCACGTGTTCCAATCATAGCACGGGATTGAATAGAATTAATGTGAATTCGGTAATAACTAGTTTAAATGGCTCACTCTAAAAAAAGGTGGTAATAAATTTCTTCGGTGGCTCGGCGCTCCTTGCAGCTCTAACTCAAATTTATTGGTGCATGATAAAATGTCTGACAACGTGAAGGTCATCAAGAAACAAATGCCTGAGTATAAACTCTATATAAATTTTTGGATTTGAATACTTTTCTCCCCCTCTTTGAATACCATAGTCAGGTTCAATAAATTTTAAATAATTATCATAAAATGGCATACATGCAGTTCAACCATTAAATCACTAAAATGTCTATACCATTTATGCATACACAAATTCTGCTATAGATTTGTTCGCGGACGTCTGAACACACGAAGCGATAGATTGTGAGAAACTTGTGGAGAAGTGACTTATCTTGTTGCAAGCACTGGTCAATGAAAAAAATAGTCACAAGTCTCTTAAGCTATGTTCATTGGAGCAAGGCGGGCTTGGAGGTACGTAATACTAAATTTTTCGACAAATTTGCGCTGCCAATTTTATTTCAATTCATCCAACATGCACTGCTCCATAAGAATCGCTAATTATGGCAGTGTCTTCCAAGCGGAGGCCAGAACGATATCAATGTTGTTAAAACTAGCGGGTGATATTAGCATTTTAATGGAGGGTCAATCGCCAATTAAGGTAACTTCCGCAAAAGAAATTAAGTCCTAGCTGGTGGCATGCTGCCGCAATGAGCTGGGTTCATAATTTTATGCTAGAGGCCCATGGACATAACCGGCAATGCAGCGGTGGATAAACTTGCCAGGAACGTGGTCGAAACGACGAATCCAAGGTAATCCTTTGGATCAGAGCAACCAATGACTGCGAAGGCTACGACGAAGAGGAAAAGAAATTACCTTTCCCACTGATCCTGACTGAAAATGGCTTAACTAAGCGTTGACGTAATTAATACGATGTAGAGTAATGACACCACTTTCCCCCACCGGGCATCATAATGGGTCTAGGAGAACCTAAGTGAGCAACATCCATTTAACTTAAACTATGCTGATGTTCAGACTTAATGTTCAGCGATATCTCAAAATACCGCTGTCAGGCAGAATGTTTCACTCAATTTGGACGATGACAGACGCGAATACCGTCCCCCAGACTTAGACGAGGTCAAGGTAGCAATATCAAGACTGAAGTCTAACAAAGCTGCTGGAGCGGACGGTGTGCCCGCTGAAATATTTAAGGCAGCTGGAGATGATCTGGTAGGGCGCATGCACCAGCTCATCTGCAAGATATGGTCTGAGGAAAGCATGCCCGACGAGTGGAATGTCAGTATCGTTTGCCCGATCCACAAGAAAGGAGACCCCTTCAACTGCGCCAACTATCGAGGGATCAGTCTTCTTAACATCGCGTATAAGATCTTCTCTGCCGTTTTGTGTACCCGCCTGAAGCCGTTCATTAATAATCTGATAGGTCCATATCAGTGTGGCTTCAGGCCAGGAAAGTCCACAATAGACCAAATCTTCACACTACGGCAGATCCTGGAAAAGACCCAAAAAATGCAAATCGACACTCACCATCTGTTCGTCGATTTCAAGGCCGCATAGATATGACAGTGTGCATTGAGACGAGCTATACAACGCCATGTCTAGTTTTGACATTCTTTCTTTAACATCGTCCTCTAGAAGATCGTGCGAAACTCACACGCCAACACTAGATGCACGATCTTCCAGAAGTCCGTGCAATTGTTAGCATACGCCGATGACATTGACGTGATTGGCAGAACTCAGCGAGCCGTCAGTGAGGCTTTTGCTAACATTGAGCCGGAAGCGGCTAAAATGGGTCTGGCGGTGAATGAGGGCAAAACGTCTTGGACAGAGCGTCACAATGGGCAGCTATAACTTCGAGGTAGTCAAGGACTTCACTTACCTCGGCTCCGGAGTAAATTGTACAAATAACATCAGTACCGAGATCAAGCGTAGGATAACTCTTGCCAACCGCTGTTTCTTCGGGCTCAAGAGGCAATTGAGTAAAGATCATCCCAGTCCTGCTATACGGCGCGGAGGCCAATCTCGGAGGACAATCTCGAAAGCGGATGAAGAAGTCCTTGGTCTCTTTGAGAGAAAAGTTCTACGCACGATCTTTGGTCCAGTTTGTGTTGACGGGTTCTGGAGGGAAAGATTCAATCACGAACTGTACAGGCTGTACAGCGACATGAGCCTAGTTAGGCGTCTACGGATCCAACGCCTACGGTGGCTAGGTCATGTAGAGCGTATGGACACCACAGCTCCGGCCCGAAAAATCTTCAAATCCGAACCTGTCGAGCAACGCAACAGAGAACGCCCGCGTTTAAGGTGGCGCACCCAAGTGGAGAAGGACCTTAACCAACTTGGTGTGCGAAACTGGAGACAGCTAGCCAGGGATCGCGCTAGTTGGAGAGGCATGTTGGTTGAGGCCCAGGTCCACCCCGGAGTGTAGCGCAACACAAAGAAAAGAAGAAGATATCTCAAAATTGTCTAGAGATTTGCGCACTTATTTCAGAATGTTGACGTATAAAATGATGACAATTAAAGTTGCACAAGAACTCAACAAATTATGGTATATTAGAAGTTGAAGAGTGATGGTGTCATGAATGCAATTCGGTTTAGGAATCCTGGATGCGTAGAATATAAACTGCCGAGCACATGTTATGGCAGTAAGTCAACGACGCCTACGTCAACGACTTTCAACTACTACAAAGGCAAATGCGCGATTCGTCGCAACACATTCCAAAGCAATCACGGCGTTTTTAGAAGCTTATAGATATCTGCAGTTCATCTAATCGACTTCGTCTATGAAATTCGTAACTATGCATGTATTTCATCGTCTGCCAATCATATAAATTGAGAGGACGATTTTTTTGACATCTGAATCTGACGTCGTTGGGAAACGAAAACCCGTTTAAACTAGCAATTAAGCGTTGATACCATCAAGCACTGAAGATAGCTTGATATTGGGCCCGTATTTCCACTTCATTGTGAACACTTAGGTCTGACACATTATGTATACTGTCTGGCAATCGTGTGAACATAGCTTAACTCTGACATTATCTGCACCACCGGCGATCTATCGAACGCTAAAATCTAAGTCATTGGGCACCTTGGATACCAGTTTCCAAAGCCATCAATTCGACAGAGAACAATAGCGCAGTGCCCGCGAGCTATTTTTCTGATTCATTCGATCTCGTCTAAACAGTTTGTTTTGTGCCAAATATCACCACTTGTGATTTACGACGGTAGACGGGAATAATAAACATGTGGCAAAAAAACCGGCAATTAAATGTTTGCTTATAATTTGATGTCAATAAATAAATTTGGAGTTTTCTTCCGTTGGAAACAAAATTTGATTTGTCCACATATTCAGGGTGAGCTAGGGTGTGTACGACCTTTTATTTAAAGATTAATTCTTAATATTTCTTCGTACAAATGTTTACTTCTACTTTTGGCCAACATGCCTCTCCATCTAACCCGGTCTTGTGCTAGTTGCTCCCAGCCACGCACGTTCAACTTAATCAGGTCCCCTTCTAGCTGCGTTCACCACCGTAGGCTTGGTCTTCCTTTACCGCGTTCTCGCTCGAGGTTAGATTCGAAGACTTTCCGGGCCGAAGCATTGGTGTCAATTAGCCCTCTGTGACCTAGCCAACTAAGGCGAGCTATTCGAACTCGGTGGATGTCGCTGTACAGCCCATGCAGTGCCTCGTTCAACATCCTCCTTCAAGCTCCATCAGTACATACGGGACCGAATATAATTCGAATGACTTTTCAATCGAAGCGACCAGGAATATCCTCGTCGCTTTTTTTAGTGTCCATTTGGCAGGACCGGGACTATGAAGTAATAATACAGGGATATCCGGATAGACTGGATCCGAGTGGTAATACAACATGCTTACGCTGAACTGGTGATTGCTGGATTGGAAACGTTGCTGGAATTCCATCCGTCGGGCATACTTTCATCCGATCAGATTTAACAGATGAGTTGGTGTACGCACCTTACCAAATCATCACCAGCTGCTTTGAAGTGCTCGGCAGGCAGTCTATCGGCACTAGCAGCCTTTTTGGACTTCAGTTTGGCGATTGCTGCTTTCACGTCACTCAGGTGGCCCCCTTTCATGCAAAACTACATTGATCAAGGAATGTGTTGTAATAGCCAAGCTGTGATTAAATCTCTGTCTATGGCCTCATTTAAAACAAAGACTTGTCTGATTTGCCGCTTATTTGTTGGCGAAACTGACGGGATCTTATTTGCTTCGTATCCAGCACTATGATACTCTAGAAAATTCAGAGTCTAGAAAAGGGCACAAGTTCAGTACTCTTTCGGATGGAGATCTACCTCCCATGCTGTTCGAGATCTATGGATGCTAGGAACGGTTGTACACCACGAGTATTCGCTCTCAATTAGAAACGATCACATTCCTAGACCAAAATGGCGAACTGTTATCGACGCAATAACTAAATACTTGAACTCACGCCATTAGATTGGAACAGGACTACAACGACATCTCCAATAGCTGCAGAGACAAGGACCACAAAGAAACTATTGCGCTCCTAGGGGTTTTCTTCTTCAAAAACATAACCGAATCATGGCCATCATACTACTGTCTGGTTTGCCGAATAGTATCCGAGTGGTAACACAACATGTTTACCAGTGAGACTGCTGCTTGCTGGTAGTCATCCTCTTCAACCTATCCAAACCTAGACAGAGTCAGTATTAGCTTAGGTTGAAGTGGCTGACTGCTGTGAAACGGGAAAGCAGCCACACTTGGGCCAGCGTTGGTCCACTGTGCCACCACGCGGATCTGTCACTATTCCGCAAAGAACTTAGAGTGAAGAAGATGACTGACTACTTACATTGTTTAGTCCGGTCAGGTTATTGAAGTAATAGGTTTCCAGAAGTCTGTGTCTGAGGGATGAGAGAACACTAGAATTGTATACGAGTTATATAATGGTTTCTTCCGAATCCTCGCTTCTGCAGCTCCTGCGGAGGTCATTACAAGGCAGGCGTGGCTACCAATGGCGCCAGCGCCATGTTATAACGTGGGTTCTAAGATAAGGCCTGCTCATGTTGATCAGGTTAAGAGATCTTTTCGGAGCCCGCTGAGGACTGAGTTGAGTAGTTATGAGGGATCCACACCATCTATGATTTGCTTGGACAAGCGTGTCCAGATTCAGTAGATGCCTTACAGAAGCTATTAGCATTGATGGCATGTTGCTATCCGGAAAGATCACTTATATTGTACTTTTTCTAGCGATTTTCTCTGTTTTACCATTCTCTCTGTCTTGTCCGACTCGATAAGTGATAGACAGAAATTAAGAGATGTCTCGGAGTTGAATCTGACTGAGCTCAGTGATTTTATTGCTTCCTGGCTGCCGGAACAGATGACGATATCTGTTCTTGATATTACATTTTTGCTTGGCCAGAATAGAGCTTCCTTTTTCGTCGCAGTTTCAGAGCCGAAGATGCTACAATGTGGACAATCTGCAGACTTCCAGAAAGCCTGGGTGGAAGCTGGTTGAGAAATTCTTTTCGAAGAGGTGTTTAGGTATTACAAAATCAGTGTATATATGTGTCCAAATCTTAGTACTTTTCAGAGGCGCAGCGATCTCAACCTGATCGCCGTATTAGCTACTTGCAGTCTACTTTTTAGGTCTACCGGTGTGAGGTTGAGAAGTATATAACAACAGCGGAGGAAGTGGTCCGTAATGCTCCACTAATATCTATGTAGATCATCCTCTGCACCTTTTCGAGTGGCTTGAGGTCCAGAGCGGTCCCCCAAATAGCGACACCTTACCGCGCTATGTGTCTGACCACAGGCACAGATTGTCAACAAATCTTCAACTGTGCACAACTTATGTGCGTTTCAATTATCAACAATTTTATAGCAGAATTATCACACGAAAAAATATCATGTTTCATTAAATAGAGGCCGGAACTTGAATGAATGTAAATCTCAGGAAACGAGCTTTAAAATAATTATCGTTGAATGTCACGCTTTTCGTATCGGGCTCTGGCCGGAAAGGATTTTCTTACAAGAAAATTGAACACTTTTAACACTTGTGAGATCTTCGAAGATCGCCCACAAAGATCACCTGATCAATAATATTGTTAAGATTTGGATCACACAAGCAAGATTATGTATGGATAACGTAGGGAACTCTGGGCTCATCTCGCCAAAAGATTAACACAAAAAAAACCACACACCTAACGTAATTATGCTTTTTTTAATTTTATTTAAAACTCAAGTACAATTTAGAAGCAGTTGTCGACGGAAGCAAGGGTTCCCGAGCAGTACTTGTTGTAGACAGACCAAGCAGTCCATCCTTGTTGGCTCTTGATCTTGCGGGCACAGGTGACGGACCTGGTGATGTCATCGGTCAACAGGTTGCTGCATGAGAGTGCGCACTCGTTGTAGGAGAACTTGCCGCTGGCTGGCTGACACCACCAGTAGTCGTTGATCTGGAAGATACCGTAATCGTTGGATCCATTGTAGTTGGTTGGTCCGACGGCGGCGGTGTTGTATGAGCTCTCGTATTGGGCAATGCAGGTCCATTTTGGGAGTTCGGATTTTGGTGTTCCAAGCCTGTACATCTCCTGGGCCAAACCACAACGGGTGAAGATCTTGCCAAAGGCAGGGGCGACCAAAAGGACTGCAGCAATAACGAAGAGTGCGAACTTCATGTTGACTTGGGTGTTTGTTAGTTTTTCTATAAAGAACTACTATGCCCACTGACTGATAAAAGAGGCCTTTTATACAAATTTTCCTTGCGATGTTTGGAAGTTTACTTATCAGACAATGATAAGCCAAATTTCGCAAACAAATCGAAAAATTATAATTTGAATTGATTAAAAAAAGTGAATGATAAGATCTTATTTTTCGACCACTTTGCTTAGATATCGGCCCAACCTATCCGTCTAAAAAATATCACCAAATTGGTTGAGATGTTTCTCTACTTGTGTGCGCAATCAGGTTTATTAGGAACTCTAGTTCGCGGTACCAATAGTCGAGCATATACTCGGTGAGACTGTGTAATATTCCATACAGTTGATCGGTGAATCTTCGTCTCCTAATGCCATCAACAAGACTGAACGCAGAACTTTTCTCTCGATAAGGTCAGGAGCCTCAGGGAGGGAACCAAGAAGTGGACTGGAATGATAAAGGTTTTATGTAATGTTAGCTTGGTCCTCTAACACAAGGCTCTACTACGTAATTGCCTCTTGAGCTCTTGAATGTTCTCACTGTTAATTTGCTAGCCGAGGTAGATGACGTTCTCTCAAAAGTATATATACCTATGGTTAAGTAGAGGCCAAATAGTCGACGGTGTGCGTCCTTCTTTGAAGACTACTAGTTAAACGCACACATGCGGGTAAACCCCAGCGTAACAATCTGTCGGTTGAAAAACCATCCTTAACATCTGTCACATCTGGCATGACATCGAATTCGGGAACATCTGGTGTCAAGTGGGTCGACCTCCTAGTCACACAAGCTAGTTGTCATTTAGTTGCAAAATAGTTCTTAAGCAACATCGAGAAAGGAATGAACAAATATGTATTTCATTTTAACACCACTTTTGGTTAAAACTTCAGTTCAGAAATTTATTCGGTTTCCTGTTAATAGTGATCTGAGTTCTATTTGTAGTTTAAGTTAAACGAGAGTAACCATTGGTTTAACCTCAGTTCTTACTTTTTTCTCCCTAATGATATCCATTCCATGTATTGTAAGTTTAAGCCATCACAGTGACACTGGGCTCAGTTTAATTTGTACACTGTTTTGCTCTCATTTACCCCTCAACTCATTTTTGGTCTCCGAATCAATGCTGGCAAACGAATCATTCACGACTCGCTTTATTCGACCATTGAACGACCAAGTCCTGCACACATATTCAAGTCACCGTGCAACTTCCCTATCGTCACCCCGTAAAACTTGACGAGTTTGGTTCGTAATGTAAATAAATACATATGTGTGCAGATATGAATTAATTCAGTTTTCCCCAGCATCTGCTGTACACCCGTAGACTGTACTGATAAGAGCCTGTCAGTTTATTCCAAATAGGCAGCGCTGAGATAAAACAGTAAAAAAGATCTTACAAGCCATATTTAAGAGGCATATCTCTCGGTGGTTGGCGGAGTTAAGTGATACCCTTTTTTTAAGATGAGATTTCACTCATCAGACATGTTTTCCTTCTACCATATCTTCGACATGACCTGGTGCTTGAACCGTACCATCTGCAGGCAGTCCGCAGCTTTAACCTGCAGATGATTGTGGGTGATCGAAATACGTGACCATCCTCTAGGCAACTGCCTAGTAAAAAGTCAAAACAAGAAGAAAGGTACTGTACTGCTGCGTAGATAAACTTCATAGCGTTCTCTCGTAGACACAATTCTCGATTGCGTTTATCTCTGTAATTGGGTTTGGGTAAAGCATTCATTTAATCAATTTATACTATGATTGGTCATCTGCACTATCAGTAACTGATAAAACTCTTTCAAAAATCGTCCAATTTGTGTGTATAAAAAGCCTCTTTCCGCGGTCAGTGGGCATAGTAGTTCTCTCCAGAAAAACTAACAAACACTCAAGTCAACATGAAGTTCGCACTCTTCGTTATTGCTGCCGTCCTTCTGGTCGCCCCTGCCTTCGGCAAGATCTTCACCCGTTGTGGTTTGGCCCAGGAGATGTACAGGCTTGGAACACCAAAATCCGAACTGCCAAAATGGACCTGCATTGCCCAATACGAGAGCTCATACAACACCGCCGCCGTCGGACCAACCAACTACAATGGATCCAACGATTACGGTATCTTCCAGATCAACGACTACTGGTGGTGTCAGCCAGCCAGCGGCAAGTTCTCCTACAACGAGTGCGCACTCTCATGCAGCAACCTGTTGACCGATGACATCACCAGGTCCGTCACCTGTGCCCGCAAGATCAAGAGCCAACAAGGATGGACTGCATGGTCTGTCTACAACAAGTACTGCTCGGGAACCCTTGCTTCCGTCGACAACTGCTTCTAAATTGTACTTGAGTTTTAAATAAAATTAAGAAAAAATGCATGTATGTCGCTTGTGTTGTTGTGTGGCTGGCGGTGGGAAGATGGGAGTTTCATCTCAAAATGTTAGTCTGCTTTCCATTTGTACATATAAGCGTGAGCTATGAAAAAGAGCGAGGAGTTGTTGAAAAACGAAGGAATTTGCCAGGTTATCGTTACCTAGACTTAAGTCAGCAAGCAATCCATCGACTTCACAAAAATAATACGCTGTGACAATGAAGGTCTATTCCGTCTACTTGTCAATAGATAATATACGCCAATGTCCATAATGTCCGATTCGTTAAGTTTCGTTGAGTTTGTTTGCTTTGGTTTAGTTAAATGGGAGCAAAATGAAGTGTTCTCCAAGAACGTACACGTATACTCGGATCTTGCTTATTTTCTTCTTAGAGCAATTGTGGGCACTTTCAAATTTACTTTTGGCTGCTTTTTGCTCGGTGTTATTGGCCCCTAAGTGTGGCACTATGAATCATAGGAATAATAATATTACTACGGGTGGCGTACTCCTAACTTCTCAGCAATCAATGGAAGTCACAAACAGCTTCATACCGAATCCGTAAGGCCAAGTTTCAGAAGCTTTTCCTAGGCAGGGATACTCTCTTTCAGCATTATCAGTGACTCGAAAGAAGTGGCGCCGTGGAAAGTATAAGTTCGTACCAAACATCGAACCTAGTAACAAAGCTCCAAGTGCATTGGAATCGACGTACATACCCACAACGCCGAGACGACTTTGCCTCATAGCAACGGCATAATTAAATACTTAATTTGTAGAAAAATAAGCGATAAGTATGCAACCAAGACCGTTTAATAAACACATTGTTTAAGCTTCTAAGACAAAAGGCACATTATCACGTCTTGCACCAGCTGCAGTCATTGAAATGTTCAATGAAAATTATCGTAATTTCCTATGAAATTCCAGTGAAAATAATTTTTTTGACCGCAACACTCACTCTCTGCGGCGTCAAGTCTGATGTCTGTTTCATTAATATCTTATGAGCACTTAATGGGCATTTAAATACGTAGATGTGTACCTATCGTCTGGAACTTAAGTACTTTCCCGCCATGATGGCCGTTTTGCATTAAGATATAATTACAATTTCAGTTTGAGACTTCATAAAAATGAGTTCTCTTAATCTTTTATGACATCTAAAATTTTGCGTACTGAAATATGTACAAAATTGAACTGCCTGAGATACTTTTGCCACATTGGTGGGTAAATCACAACCACTTGTATGTGCCTACCAGTACACCACTGTCAATTCGAATTGAACACTGATAAGTGCATTCATGAGCGCCGACTGTGCATTGTGAGTGTGTTTCAATATTTCAATGATTGCGTGCTTAGTCTGTGTGCGTCCAACGTGAGGAAAAGTAGTCGTCGTCGTCGTTCTACCTCCACGATCTATTTTGTTTTGATTAAGACTACTTCAATCTTATTTTGTTTTTCATAAATTTTGATGAGTGAATTTCTTGATATAATCGCGGAAGTTACGAATAATAAAAGGTTTTATTGTGTGATGAGAGGAATACTTATAGTTGCACGAGATGTGAGTACATGGTACAAGGTACGTGACATAAAGCGGGAGGTTGGGTAGCGATTGCTGCGGTTCGGGTGGTAAATTGTTTCTTTGTGTACGACAGATTGAAAAAGATATCGCTGACTGATTGACTCAATGCAATTTAACTCTCGTGTGTTTTCTGAGGAGGTTGACCGCTTGTTCTTGACATTGAGTCTTAAGTACATATGTATATTGCAGTCAAGGCTGTTGGCAGATTTGCAACATTGGCAGTCAGGGAAGCAGAGGAAATATCTGATAACACATGTGATAATTAATGTACTAACATCCCGATGGAGTATTCGATTACACAGATTAAGGCACTGGAGTGTAACCAGCTTGTACTAGGTGATCTTCGATCCGATTACGCTTTCATTCAATTATGGAACTGATACATCTGCTTGCAGTTACTGTCTAATTGATCTGTGCCAGTCATTTCGACTCGGACCGACTATTAATAAGCATATAGCTTGCTAAATCCATGTTAAAACTTTTAGTTGCTCAAATCAGGTTTTGCACAGTGGAGCTTCGATAACTCGATTATTTGATAACTCGAACGAAAATGGTTGGCAAATAGGAACTTCGATATCTCGAAGACATTACTTGGAGTCATCTTCGATAAGTCGAATTCTGAAGAGTATGGTCGTCTGGCTAGACACAGGTATAATCTTGATTTCGTTATGGGTGTGTAATAATGTGTAGGTTAGTATATCAATTGATACGAACTCAGAGCAGTGTTTTTATTTAAAAAAAAAATATACTCCTCTAAGAAAAGACAAAGAGGAAGAATTAATACTCAGAGTGAAGACACATATGAACAGTGCAGTGCGAAAGTGTTCAATTGAGCCGAATCTACTTTAAATTGGAGAACGGTTTGAGTCAGCCGAATTGATTGCAACTTCCATAAGCATTTTGTGAAATGTAAAGACAACCGATTCATTATTCAAGATGTCATTCAAGACAACACTAAAACTCTCATTTTCAGTCATCTACAGAATATTTTAGATAATATATTTTAATACGTATTTAAATACAATACTTTTTCGCAAATATACGCGAAATTGTTGGACCTGATAGAATAAGAGGAAGGTTGGTCACAAGACCGGTGGCATTGACAGTAAACGTCTGTTGTTCCTTATTGCGAAAGTTCTGCAATAATTCCAGTTTTTACATTTCCTGAAACAGTATTGGAGAAACCATCATTGCCATTAAAAACTACAAAAAGTGATGTCAATTCACCCAGCATTGGTACGACTTTGTAGTCTGTCTGCAGTATGTGTGACGTGAGAGACGTGTGAGATTTGAGATTTGCACGTGTGAGTTTTGCCAATGGACAGATTTGTTTTAGAAATATGGTTGCCACATGCACAAACAAACTAGAACCATTGTGGGGGCATTGAAAAAAATAACATGCACGTTTCATTTTACATACAATGGACTCTCCTCGCCTTAGAGAATGTTTTTATTTTGTGCGCAAAATTGAGGAGATTGGAAAAATGTGGTTAACAAAAAATTCGAGTTAGGGAGAATCGACTGAATATAAATATGTTGCTTATTGATTTGGTTTTATATTCCAGAAATAAATAATCATTAGTAAATGTTTGTCCTTTAGTTTTGAAATGAATTGAAATCAACTGCCTCCAGCTGCTCACACCAAGTTGGTTGTTGCGCTGTTCCAATGGCTCGGTATCGAAGACTCTTCCGGCTGGAGCTGTGGTGTCCATCCGCTATACATCAACTAGCCATCTTAAGCATTGGACACGAAGACGATTAACTATGTGCATGCCGCTGTACAGCCCGTACAGTTCGTGGTTGAATCTTATCCTCCAGACACCATTAAGGCAATCATTTCCAAAGATGGCACTAAAAACTTTTCTCTCCAAACGAACAAGCGCTTCTTGATCCGCTTTCATTATCGTCCATGTCTTTTTTGCCATAAAGCAGGGCAGGGATGATCAGGGTGTTACATAAAGTCAGCTTGGTGCTTTGAAAGATGGCTCTATTACTCAATACCCTCTTGAGCACAAAGAAGCAACGTTTGGTAAACGTACTGGTTTACTGCAGAGTCGAGGTAGACGAAGTCCTTGACTACTTCGAAGCCCATTATGACGCTCTGTCCGAGACGTCGATGCTGTACGTTCTTCCGTGATGACAGAATGTACTTTGTTTTGTCATGGCTTACCAGACCCATTACCCGCTTCCGTTTTAATTCCAGCAAACGCCTCATTGACGGATCGCTGTATTTGTCCAATAAGCGGAGTGACTTTCGGAAGATCGTGTCTTGTGTGAATGTTTGAATTTCGCACGACCTTCTCAAGTATGATGTTGAAGAAGTCACATCACAGCATGTCGCCTTGATGGAGCAGCCAAATTTCTCCATCGCCATCTTGACGAGTTTGACAGGAATGTCAAAAGTAGACATGGCGCTATATAGCTCGTCTCTATGCACGCTGTCATATCTATGCGGCCTTGAAGTCGACAAATAGGTGGTGGATGTCGATTTGAATCTCTTGAGTATTTTCCAGGATCTGCCGAATTGTGAACATTTGATCGATGGTGGATTTCCCAGGCCTGAAACCGCACCTATCAGGTTGTTGACAAAGGGCGCTCACACAAAACGGCAGAGAAGATACTCTACGCCTCTTAAGGAGGCTTATCCCCCTCATAGTTGGCGCAGTCACAGGAGTCTCCTTTCTTGTGAACCGGACAAACGACGCTGAGATTCCACTCATCGGGCATGCTTTCCTCCGACCATATCTTGCAGATGAGCTGGTGCATGCGACCAACCAGATCATCTCCAGCTGCTTTAAACAGTTCCGCGGACAATCCGTCCGCTCTAACAGCTTTTTTGACTTCGTCTAAGTTTAAGTCGTTCTTGTTCATCATCGTCCAGATTGAGTGAAACATTCTGCCTGACAGCGAAATTTGTGTCGTACTCGCCGTTTAACAGCCTATTGAAATGATTTTTTCAAATTCTCAGCATCGACTGCGATTCTACTGCTAGCTGTCCATTTTCGTCCCTGCAGGGTTCTTCGGTCCGAGGACTATATCTTCCGGATACTTGTTTTACCTTTTGGTGACACTTTCGGACCTCCTTCCTGTCGTAACACCTCCTCATCTCCTCGACCGCGCACTTCTAATGATCTTTCTTTTTCGTTTGGAGAAGCCAGTCCTCTTCGGTGTTGTTCGATGCAGCGTTGCCTTGTAGGCCTCCTGCTTGGCTGCATGTACCTGCCTGCACTCTTGGGTTTCTCTTTAATGGTTTCGTAAAACCCAGCACATCAGTGGCAGCTTCTTTGATGGCTTTTTGACAACGTTTCCATTCTTCTTCTACTGTATGTGCAGGCAGCGTGGAAATTTCAGAAAGTTTCAAGAGACTCGCTCGGCAAAGTTCCTAGGGGTCGATTGCGATATCCTCATCCTTACCTTGGCTACAACGAGGAAATGGTCCTAGTCGATGTTAGGCTCCTCGGAAAGTTCGGACATGGAGAATATTGTGAGCTATGCAGTCATTTTAATAACTAGTACTGCTATGATTAAGATCTATTGCATCCACTTCTTTTGTTCTAGTATCCGATTTCAGCCTTGAGAAATGTGACAACTTTACTACCTACATAAAATTTCTTGAAAGTTTCCCTTTGTTGCGGCTAGTCTTGGGCATCCGTGGAAATGCGTTCAAATGAAACATTGTTTATATTCATATGATTCATATAATTGACTGAGTATATTGCTCTCGTGCTAGTAGCCATAAAAAACCATTTAAATTAACAGAAGCTCACCATACCCTCGCATCAGCCAAAATACCATGCTCACTATCAATCGTTTTAGTCAATTCCAAAAAAGTTGACAGCAAACGTTTCCTTAATTTGCAAAGAGTCTTTGCCTAGGAAAGTTCTAAAGATTTACACGGACTCTATAAAATCTCAAGTGTAAGCTTGAGACCCGGCCTCTAAAACAAGAAGTCATGTGTTCAATCTGATATTCGATTGAGCTAGGACTCTAGACATGGGTCTTGCACAGTGCGCTCATTTGGCTCGGACCACGACTCTTTTAAAAAATGATGTCGAATTCCATGATCATCACCATAAGCTCTATCAGTTTCTGCTTATTTTTTTTCCTTTATGCATATCACAGACGTTTTTAACTGAAACTGCCCAGTAAAAGCATGTACAATGATGTTGTATGCAGTCACCCCAGTTCACAGTTTTTATTAGACACAATGATGTCACATAAAATGGATATTATTCGACTTGGAAACATTTGCCAGAACCTCCTTTCACTTCAAAAATTAAGTCATAAGGCACATCTTCTTGGCAACCAGTGACGCCATTTTAATTATTCTTAAATCCTATTAAAGTGCGCGAAGCACTGCACATTCTGATTTGTTATGGGAAACAAGTTTCTAAAAAATACTTGGTATCGATGTGGCGGCATCTATTAAATGACATTAATTTGTGACCGCATTGAAAGGCATTCACTTTTTTATGGCTTTGACGTAATGCAACGGGAACAATTTGGGCGAATGGTACTGAAGTGGTGCTCAAACGAGCTGCTCAATCCTTTCAATGGTTGTGGACATATTTCCATTGGCTAAGCCCATGTTTTAGATTGTGGTTCATTGAATGGAAATAACGTTAAATGGTGAATAGTCCTCTGGATGTTATCGCATCTAACTAGTAGTAACCGTTTTGTTGGTGGTGGCCCGTGGCGTTGTGGGTATGTGCGTCGACCCCAACCTCGACGTCGTAGGTTCGATTCCAGCACTAAGCGCCAAAAATAAATTTGACGACCCCACCTCTTTCGAATCACGGACAATGCCCAAAGAGCATTTCCTGTCTAGAAAAAGCTTCTCAAACATGGCCGTTCGGATTCGGAATAAAACTGTAGGTCCCTTCCATCCGTTTGAGAAAAATAGCACGTACAACACGAGTGGTTGCTGAGAAGCTAGGCCCTGGCCCTCTATGGGCTGTAGCGCAGCCCAAATTATATATTATGTAACCATTTTGTTGCGAGGAGCTTACTAGGTTATAAGCCAGCGGTGTTTGGGAAATCGCTTGAGCAACATCCCTGCATGCTTCCGGGAGCGTCATAGTCGTGTAAAGTGCAGATTGCTCCAACACGTCACTCATGACTCAAAGTTGGAATCCAGTTATGCGTTTTACGACAATCGTACTCTCGTAAAAATTGGAAAATCTGTCCACAAGCCGTAACTGAGTCGGTACTAGAGTGTTGACTCTATGGCGTTTTGGCATCTGGGTTAGTTCATTAAATGGAGATCGTAGTGTACGCCTATAGACGTACATTCAAACTCTTAGTTGTGCTTGTGGAATTTTTGGGTGAATTTGTTAAATGTTACGATAAGGTCCGTGAGTTTTGAGCAGGGGATGGCAATTCATTTCTGCTCAGCTGAGAAGGTCATTGTAAATGACATTTGCCCCCAGAGGAACATGAGCTCACCAACGCTAGACCGTACCTGGTAGTTTGGTTGCGCTACAGCCCGTAGAAAGTCAGGGTCTATCAACCACTTGTGCTGTTTGCATTCTATGAATCGAAGCTAGACGCCGAAGTTCAAGTGAGTATAAGTTGACGCACCTACCCACTACTCTTCCGGCCATTAAATTTAGAGATAATACGTATGGTCTACGGCACGAATGTGCCTAACTTTATACAAATGGAAGGAAATGTTCGTTTCAAAATAAATTTCAGGCCAAGATTAGTTGCGGCTCATTCATGTTCTGTGAGGTGCACCGGTTACCCAAAGCTTAACTCGCCATTTATTTAACTATTGTTGCAGTAGCCCACCGGTTGTAGCCTCTGGTGAAGGTCTGAAGTAAGCTGCATAAACAATGTTGGATATATCTCCAAGTACTCGCTGTGCCCACCGCGTCGCAGCCAAAGATTATCATTAAAACGGCTCCCCTTTCTCTTGAACCTTTTGTGACGTACATCGTTACCATTAGTACCATCGAACAACACGAGCATTACCGCTATGTCGAACCGCATGTTCTTTTTCCAGTGATCAGTTAGTTTCAGTCCTAAATAAGCGAGCGACTCTACACTGTATCGAAAAGACATAGTATCTTCATCCATCTGCTGCTGCACTCATCACTCGTTGATATCTAAAACGTGAACACCAATATGTACTGTGGTCATACCGCTTGCGTTCACATTGTACTACCTGCCGTACGACCAAAGGAAAAAGTTGAACTGCTATACGACTGTCGTGCAGAAAGTTCACATTTGCACGACTAAGTACAAATTGTTGCATACGACTTAGTCGTACTATACGGTATTACAATATGATGGTACCTATATTCAGCACTCGCAACATCAAAGTTGCAGTAGTGGCAGGCGTTCTCGGACTGTAGAGCGTTATACGCGTGCCTCAAAGCTGCCGACTGCATTACGTGAACATCACCGTCAACTACAATGGAAGTCCTATTAGCGTGGATTCTAGCAGACCAGCCAACACATCCAAATCGTATTGCAATGGCTGGTGCTGAACAAAGTGTGCAAATCGCTCGATAGAATGAATGAATAATTAAATTGTTTATTAAACAATTCAAACGACTTTTTCGTACGGACCCTGCTTGCTACATTTTACAGTATGCTTGGCAATTGCCAACGTCTCCAGAGATGATCAGTTCAGTGGACTTGAACAGGGCCCATTTTATTTTAATCGTGGATATTCTGAAGAACATTGACCTTTAAGACGTACAACTGACACTCTAAGTAATTCCGAATCAATTTCAGTTAAACAATCAAACTCATGCATGGTTCATTGTATTTGTATGTGTTCCTTTAATGTTTTTTTACAAATCTAATCGTAGATAACCGGTTTCATATTTTTTCCCACATGCATAATGCATGCGCTCCCTCCAACAAACACCCGTGAAATGCTCAAACAAAAATGGACTGACACCTTTCACATTGCCCGTCTAGGTGTTCTCCACGGGGGTTTCCAAAACACAGACGAAGCATAGGTGCGCAAAGTGACGTGAGGTATCCAGGTAAACTGGTGTACACTCTGAGTCATGTACTTTAAATTCTAAAGCGGGTGTGAGTTTTTTCCACTTAAAAGCGGTTTTCCCCTGATATTTAGCCAAGATTTAAGTTGATTTGAAGAGGGAGCAATTACCTGATTCTATGGACTTACACCTTGATGAATTGAATTGATTATTTGATATTATCAGGTTTGTTATGGTTTTTCTGTAGGTCAATTGGAGTTTGTTTGTGACGATTTCGGTGTTTCCAGTTACAGTTGCTTCAATTGAAATTAATTCGGATGTAGGAAGCTGCTGTTTGCTGAAGCTACCTGCTTCTCATTTGAAAAATTACTTAGGTTAGCTCAACTGCTTAAAGATATTTCCATTTTTGTGTGGACCCAAACGACTTGAGGTTGTTCAGTCATAAAATCATTCCTCACACCTCTGGTTCTATATGAAGTTTGAAATCACTTACTCCAGAGCCGAGGTTGACGAAGCCCTTGACTGACTCAAAGCAACGATGTAGTGTGTGTTCTTTGGTGATGACAAGAATGTACTCATTCTAGCTGCTTCGGCTTCACTGCCAGCAAACGACCAAGGTAGAGCAATACCCTGAGCAGCGAGATTTCTCCATCGCCATCCATACAACTTGACGAGTTGTGAAGGAATGTCAAAACTAGACATGGCGCTGTATAGATCGTCTCTATGCTGACTTGACTTGTGCACAAGCTGGGATCGCGCTGGCATCCTACCAGGTTTGGTTCAGTCAGCAACTTCCACCTGTGTAAATAAGCCCATGCCCCCGGTAAAGTTCTTCACACTACGACAGATCCTGGAAAAGACTCAAGAGATATAGATCGATACCCATTACCTTTTGTAGGAGATTTTTCACTACGATTCTACCACCGATGAATTCTGTGATAGATTTTTCGGAGTTAGCAGTGCACTTGTCTGGGATGGTAATATTTATCTGACTGGTTTCAATCGACATTCGGGGTAAAACAAGGTTGCTTCTTGAGCCTCCGCCTGTTCTCACTCTTTCTGGATGATCTGGTAAAATTTCTGCCGGGAGGAATGTTAAGATTGATAGTCTATGACATGGATTTTAGCTTGACAGATGTTGCTGCTTTTGCCCATGGGTTCTTGTTCTAAGTCTATGACATAGTGTGTGGACTATGTATTCATTGCGCCACTCCTTTCTGATGCTACTGCTTAAAATAACTACCAACTAGTTGGCGATTTCTGCGGACCTTTTTATTGCACAGTTTGAACGCTTTGATCTTTTTTTTGGACTCAAAGAACTATCAACGTATTTTTCCAGCTGTCTCCAGTCTCGTACACCATGATGGTTGCGGCTGGTTCTGTGACTCGAAAGGCACACAACGCTATCGCGCCGCCTGTAAGCTTATGTGTCTGGAGTACCACAGACTTTCCTGTCTAAAGAAAATAATGCCATTGGTTAGAAAATGAGAATTTTAAAGGGAAAACAAAACTAAGATTCAAATCGTTGTTACTTTGGTGGCGATGGTCAGTTTTCGACGTGTCTTGACTTGACAACTTTAATTTTAATTTGTGTACACACTCTTTTACTTATCACCAAACTGTCGCTGTTCATTTATTCAACATTTTTATCATAGTTACGTGAACGCGCAACGTATGCAAATTAGAAAAATTGCCTCACGAAATTCGGAGTCAGTAACCGCAACCTTAAGAGCGACATCTCCAAATTTCGGTCGAAATTCTCGCCCTTGTAGACAGGTTTATTGTTAAATTTGAGCTTGTATATTCGTACATGTGATGTTGCCGAGGCAGTCAGACAACGGGTTGGTCGATGTGTCGAACATATCGCTCAATATCACGACGTTATCAAAAATTGGGAATCGCTTGGACCACATTATGGCGTTTTTCGAGTGAGGATCTTGGTTTACACCCATGCTGACTTAAGAATTAAAACCGATGGAAAATCACGGCGTACGTCTATTTAAAAAAGCTGTCAAGTCATTATTGGAAGACCTGTTTATCGTTGAGAGAGTCACTGATAAAAAGGTATAAACGTTAATTTACTCGATAACTCATGTGTGACTTTTGATAACTTATTGCCAAAAGTCGCACACGAGATATAGTGTTTGTAACTTTTTGCAAACGTGCATTCGAAACTCCAAGGTTTCTTAAAACGCCGATTTAATCTGACAGAGATTGCTTACTTCCTAGTTTCATAATTGCTTTATTCGTCTGCGTTGTTATCTGATGATCAGTGTCTGTCAAGAAGTCATTAAAATTTGTCGAAAGATATCAAAGAGACTTCGCGTCATAAAATGCACTTAATTCTATGACTCCACTCGATGAACTCTGCTGTATGTGATATAAGACACTGCACTCTGCAATGTTGTTGTAAAATGTATTTTAAGCTATAAATACAGTCTATCATGTATATGTACGATAAATGAAAGCAAATACGACTAACGATTGTGTGACGTGAAGATTATTTGCGCTAAGTGTCAATACATACGGCAGAATTTATTATCTCTGCACTTTGGTTTTATTGCTTTTTCTGAAACAATCGGAATATGAGTGACTTTATGAATGTGTTTGTACAATGATACGACCGGAGTCGCGTCTGGATTTAATGGATCGCGCTGGTATAAATTGCAGATAGATATTCTGATGTCATTTAAAGAGTCGTTTTGTAATCGATTGAGCTAGCTGTACTTAGAGATCAAAAATTTTATTTCAATTGGCAAAGATTGATGGAGAAGAAACAGACTAAGCTACCTTTACCAATATATTCTCTAAGCCCAATGGCAGAGTTGACGTGACTTGAACTTACTTAAAGAGTGCCTTCACATAGGCAGAGCTGTGGTAGACACCACTTTTACTGCTTTAACTTATGCCCAGTTTCACAGTTTTGGTTTAAACTTCAGTTTAAAAAATAGTTCGCTTTCCCAGTCTCGTTTAATCGTTGAGCTGAGTTCAATTTGTAGCATAAATTAAACGAGAGCACACTATCACTTAAACCTCAGTACCGTAGCTTATCCCTTTCTTGGTTGAAGGACCCGCTTCAAAAGGAGTACAACAAAGCTAGTTTAAAGTACAACGCATAGCAAATATGACGAAGGCGCGTGTAGTTTCTCAAAGATGGAGCAAGCTCATGTAAATACACCCACCAATTGTCGATCGCTTTACACAAGCGATGGTCAACTGAAATATATCACTCTCAAACCGGAGAAGTTCAACCACAAACTTGAACTGTGTTCAAGGTTCCGCTGAACTGAAGTTTAAACCTTGACTTTGAAGCCGGGCATTCGAAAATCGTTTATTTAAAAAGAGCGATCTCCATCAGCGCTTTCATTGAATTCTTTGGGCCCTTTAACCAAACTGGACAGTCTTCAAGCACTTCCATAATCGATCTTATATTCCACAGCGACCACTGCTCCTAATAGTGGCTTTCCACCATCTTCCCTTGCTTCCACTCAGTTTCCTCTTTCTGTACGGCGTAGCCTCTTTTTCCAACATGACTTGGTCGATCCCCGACTTGCATTTCGGCCCCGTTACAAAACTAAGAGACCCCTCAACTCGTGCAAAAGTAATAATACGGTCACCACACCACACTTTTTCCCTCCACTGTGTTCATAAACCATTTCATTCCCTTACAAAACCACATATGTACTTCCCTTCCCCAAGTGTTTTCCTTCTTGAAAACCTGTTACACGTGCAACCTTCTCGGCTGATAAGTGCATTCATTTCTATTCATGTTAATCGTATCCGAGGAGTGAGCTGCACAGCACATCCACACACACCACCTCAGATTACTTAATTTTAAAGTCAAATATTTACAATTCACCTTTGTTACTGGTGCTAGCCAGCCCCCTCATTGAGCGTTTGATATCACTGTTATCGCTTTTCTTTTCACAGGGTCTATCATGCTGATTAAAGGGAGTTGTAAGCCGTAACTGATGTCAAGCAATCTTATCAGCGATTTCAACAGTTTTAAATGATACGGAGTGCGGTCTAGTCGCAGATATCTGTCAGGAGGCTGTCATCGAATATTTTTGCCCGGGACATACCGTCGCATTGTGTCACTTAATATGGATTACTGAGATCGTCTTCGGAGGGAATACGTCGTTTGATTCGTGCAGCTGCTGAAGTGTTCGATTTTCATCCGATGTGATACTTTGTTCGTTGTGATAATAAAACAAAATCAAATTAATTGAAACAGTGAGACGCACTGTTGCTGTGTTTATCTGTTGCCAGTTGTGAAGATATTTTTAAGTGAAAATGGTGAAAATCAATAGAAAACTCCTGCCGATCAAGGCGCATTACTTTTTCTTTATGGCTGGTGAGTGTAATTTACTTATTTAAATGATGGTGTTTCTTCTGTTCTAAGACCATCATGACCGATAACGTCGTGTGTGTAGTTTGTAAATGTGCACAGATTAGTTTATCTAACAGCTGGGCTATAAATATAAAAGACCCTCTCGCATTGATATGGTTTTATGATTAAATTTAAAAATTCGCATGATTGTCGTGTTCTTTGATGCGTGTGTCAGCTTTAACTGATATCTAGAAGATGCTGATATAAATAAATGGAATATCTTCACTCTATCCTCCGTGTGAGGCGGTAGATATCATTTCCGTAAATTAAGATTTATTCCTTGTGAAATGCAAAAATGATGTCTACCTTTAGGTAAATTTAAAAATGCGCGTGTTTAAAATGTGTTGCCCGACAAGTTGTGTGATTTTAAATCAAGCTGTAGGTAGTAGCATTCTTGCACTTAGGCCAAAGTAGTCCCATTGTAGCGCCGCGTGGGTAATTCAAATTAGGAAAGGTGGTTATGGCAGCCAGTCAGTTTTGTCAACAAATTGTACCAGTTTATTGCTGAGATCTGCTATTGCAGACCTGAACCTTTCCTAGTTGAGGCGAGAGCAGGACAGTCGCAGAGGAGATGCTGGACGCTTTCCTATTCATCCTCGTCTAGGCAGCTTCTACAGAAGTCATTTGAGAATAAGTCTAGTCTTTTGCGTAAGGGCCTATTAGGCTGTGTCCATTGATTATTCCCAATGCAGTGTTAATTTTTGATCGTCTTAAGGAGATCAGACTGCTTGATCTTTCTGGATCGGGATAAACCCAGCTTTGTTTTGTTGTTTTACAGGTACTGCCTTTCATCCTTTCAGCCATCTGGCATTTATTTTTTGAGTTTAGAGGTTATTGGGCTGTAAGTTAAAAAAAGCTAAAAGGGTACCTATGCTACAAGTGCAGTCTGGTGCCGTGTTTCGTCAGCTTTACAGTTTCTATGGCCTGGCACCCAGCAAAGGCGAATTTTGAACTGCTAGGATATCTCGGTAAGAGATGTACGACAGTCGATTGCTAGTTTTGAATTTGAGGGTAACGATGCTAGGGATTTTATTGCTGCCTGACTACCCGTAAAGATACAGACATCTCCGATGGACCTCACGCTCCACTTTAGCCAGGTCAGGGTTTCGCTAATCATTATTACTTTCGCTTGGAAGACTCTGTAGTGTCCGGACAGACGAACAGACTTGTTCAGGTTTACGCACTTCGATAAAATTCCGCTTCCAACGTCATCTTTCGTGTTAGAACCATCTGTGTATAAGTGTGCCGCCGTACCACGGTCTCAATCAGGGTTTCGAAGCTGTTTTCTGGGAAGTGCAGTTTTGTTGTATATTGGTGCCGTGTCGCGCTTGGTTGCTATTTGCTTACCATAGATATCCAATGAGGTGAGGTTAGATTTCAAGTGCATCGTTGGTAGCCGTTTTGAGCGTTCCACTGATGCAGATGCTTGTCTCTGTGCCTTTACTTAGTTTTTTTTTGAGGTGAGTGCCGATATTCAGTATGGCCAGCACACAACCAAGCCGTCCAAGACGATAGATCGGATGACAGCTACAAAGAGCCAGTGTGTCATGCGAAGCTGTAGGCCCCATTTACATTCTATGACTTTGTGGCTCTTTTTATGAGGCCGTGGTGGCTTTCTTAAACTTTCTTCAACTTCCACTTTAGCCTACTGTCTAGTATAAGGCCAAGGTATTTAGCGTAATGCGATACTGGCATCATTTGGAGTGAGGGTCAAGGAGAGGAATTTTGTATTTTCCAGTGAAGAGGACGATTTCGATCCTCTTAGCGTTGTTGGCCAGACCATTTTTAATTGACCATTTGTTTAGTAGGTTAAGACCATATTGCGTTAGATCTCTCAAAACTTGAGGGTATTTTATTGAGCACGCTATAGCAACATAATCCGCATAGGCAATGGTTTTGCACCCTGTTTTCTCAACATTAATAGCAGCTTATTTGGTGATATGTTCCAGAGGATAGGAACTGCTCCATGTTGTGTGCCCCGTCTGTTTGAGCTTTTTACGCAAGCGTTTCCTAAAGAAGCATTAAATATATATATAGGGGGTGGCGCTACAGCCTGGCCTGGGCTGGCCTAACTTCTCAGCAACCACTAGTGTTGTGCGTGTTATTGTTCTCTCACGAGTGAAAGGGACCTTCAGTTTTATGCCGACTCCGAACAGTTTGAAAAGCTTTTTCTAGGCAGTAAAGACTCTTTAAGCATTGTCAGCTACTCGAAAGAGGTGGGACCGTGAAAAGTAATTGACTTGGGGTCGATGCACACACCCAACACGCCACGGGTCACCAGTCTAGAGAAGCATTAATTACTCTAAATGTGAGTAGTTGGTCTGTTAGTGCTACTAGTCTCGCTTCTACGTTTAGCTCTTACAGAGCCTTTGATTGTTCGCGGGAAGATGTTGGTATAGGCTCCTACTATGTCTAGAGAAGAAACCATGTCATATTCCTTGAAGTTTAGTGAATTTGGAGGGCCGTTTTATGGATCACCTTTGTTACACGCAAGTTGAGATATGGCGAAAGTTTATTTGGGTCTATACATGTTTTTAAATGTAGAGTTTCTACAGTTTTTAGTTGAAGAAATTATGAGATGATAGGTCTTAGAGCCTTAGGATGAGCTCTTACTCTTTTAAAATATAATTTGCGGAGTTCAGTTAGCCAAACGTCTTCACTATCTCGAAATTGTAGCTGTTGAACGTGAAGCTTTGTCCCAGACTTGCCTGCAGCATATCACCGCCGTAAATAAGTAGAGCATTTTACAATCTATGTATGCACAGATTCTGCATCTCCCTTAGAAACAAAAACGTGTATAAGAATGTATAAATGAGTATATATAATACCTAAGTATAAGCAATCCAATAAAACTTACTAGCGAGGACGGTCATGTCCGTATTAACAGCATACGCAACCTCAAATTAAAAAAAAAAAATGCAAGACCGATTCTGTGTAAGAATCTTATTTCGAATCGATGCGCCTAAGCGCCTAGTCTTACTTAAAATAATTTACAGTGAAATTGGCAGTTCAACAATGGAGCGAAATCTAAAATGTTGTAAACAAGCAGGTATTTGGGCAGTAATAAATATGTGTAGCCACATATCATATTCACATATTTGCCGACAGAATATGTGAATTGATTAATGAGAAAATGCAAATTCATCTGTTGTGTGAAATCTGACGATTCAGCAATCAGGCAGAAATAATTGAGAGATAAACATATGACACAGTTAGTTCAATGAAAATAATCATCAAAAGAGAACAAATGATATTCTCGTATACCTTCCAGTATAAAGATCATTACTGACAGCACGTTTGATGGTCGTTCACTAGATAACTATCAAAACGAACAAGAGCACACGATTATGCACTCACTTTTGATTAATCGATTAGACTTATCGTGCAAGGTTAACTTTGCTCAAATAAAATGATGTCATATATTTTCATTTAATCTGTTTTTTAATAGCTACAATATTATTCGGAATGTATGACTTTTACGTGATCCAAGTAGTATTCTAACTCAGACCTGCCAGATTAGTACTCCAACAAGAAATTCTCAGTCAGATGGTTGGATCGGCCAATCTGGGCCAATATTGAAACAGCTTTGAATATCAAAGTAATCTAAATGGCGTCAAAGACAAGTTAGCGGTCTTCAATTCAGTGCTTGTTGAAAATCCCACCGACACGTGGCACGAATATCTCCATGATCACGTCCACCGAGGCATCTGTTTCGATCCGTAATAAATAGGATCAGTAACTTCGGTGCACAGATTGAAAAAATAATTCTCGCTAGTTTAGTAACTTTGAATAAACCTAAACGGACTAAAATGACTTCATACAAGCCAGTGCTCCCTTGTGCTATACGACTTGAACAATTCCAAAAGCAAACGAGGAAACTCTTGTTATTTTCGGGAGAACATTTTTACGCGAATCCAACCTCAGATCTCTCTCTGTGCAACACCGGAAAACAGGACGGTCGAGTTAAAGCGTTTGCATCTAATGCTTGACCGCACTAGCTGAAAAGGCTGTTCGAGTCCTAGACAGTAGCTAGATTAAGGTTACTCCACATGTGACCCGAAAGTCTTACGGAAGTCGTCATTATTATTGACACATGTAAATTTGTTTTTAAACATCAGTGTTTCTCCTAAAATTGTTTGAAGGTCGGAAAAATATTCAGCCTGTCGGCTGAGGATCAGCCTTCATTCGGTAAATAGAAAGCCATTTAGTGCCAGGATTTTGTTATGTTTAAATAAATATTTACCCTTAGTTACCATCTGTATGAACCTGAGGTGAATGGCAAGCAGATCTTGAACCTCCGATGAGGGAAGGTCTATGTTTTAGTCCAAAGCTGTCACGGAGTTTCATAACACAACAAGTGGTTACGCTGAGAATAACTAGTTGATCTTGCTGCATGCACCCGAAAAGTCGGCCAAATGCTCTCTCTTGGCTTACAAAGGCTAAAGCCACCCCCATTCATTCATTCATTTTAATTCATTTTTATTTTGGAATTCATTGCAAATCTTATATACTAGACAAAAATGCTTAAAACTAGTTGGACGTACTCAGTCATTGTCCATGAATGGTGCTTGTATTCATGAAACCGGACAACTTTCCATCCTTGGTATGTGTATCAACACTTAGTGGTAACTATCACATATTCGAGGTCGCCAAAAATGCTATGGAATTTGTAGGTTTCCTTAATCGATGTAAGAAATATTCTACGCACTCTAATTTGGCTTTAATTTACAAGGCGTATATTCCCTAAGCTTGAGTACAACGCTCACATCTGGTTTGGTACCGTCAAGACCACACTGCACGTACTACATAGAATCAAAACGAATAAACGCAATACATCTGATAAGAAACAAATATATTTTTAGTTTGTTTTTTAGTTTAGTTTTTCATCCGCACTGCACGAATATGGAATGCTCTTTCCAGCCCAATATCTGCGCACAGATTACAATCCGCTGATATTTTAGACCAATGTGTATAGGTACATTCTCACCCTCTCTCCTTCTATTCGTTCTGCAAGGGCTGTATCCTGACCCAGGACAATTAAGGGCACTAATAACCCCTGGACCATTGCTCAGTCCTGCTATACGACACTTGGACAATTCCAAAAGCAAAAGAGCTCTTGGTCTTTTCGAGAGAAAATTTCTGTCTCCAATCATAAATCCTGCTTGCGTTGTCATCTAGAGTAGAAGATTCAACGAAAAAATGCTTATGAGTCCAGCTATTAATCTGCGGATCCAACGCCTAAGGTCTTTTTCTGTGTGACTCTAGAGCAGAGGACGGTCGGTGACCAGTAAAGGTGGTGAACACTAGTGGAACCTCAACCAACTTAATTTGCATATAATGTTTGACTGCGCTAGCTGGAAAGGCTTGTTTTTTGAGTGCCAGGCAGCTAGTATCACATAGCAGCTAGACTAAGGATACTATATAGATCGTTATTCTTCATGTATGTGGGTTCGATCCGACAATCTAGCACCTCAAACTGTATTCGAGGCAACTGGTTTTTCAGATGCCGGATGATGATCTGAAAAATATTCAGCAGCCGATGACTATGCCCTATAAAGTGGCTCTGTGATGGATCCAAAAAATGTAATATCCTAGAGGGTCAGTCTTCAGTTATTTCCGGGATTTTGTCATGCTTAAATAAATGTTTACCTTTAGCTGCCACTTGAGTGTAAGTGAGATGACCAAGCAATAAGGGAACCAGAACAGATTAAGAAACATCAATGTTGTATGGCAACCAAACAGTGTTTCAACCTCTGATCAGCTCAATTTTGTCAGTCCCATGCTGTCTTGGACTAAAACTTAATCTTATCTATGCCTCTATTATTATTACTTAGAGTACTCTGGATACAGTTCACGTCACTACAGTCTACGTAGCTTAGGATAGCGTATTGCAAAATATTCCACTGCAATGACACTGGTACAAGTTCCTGGGGGGAGGCGAAGCATGAGACTATCATACACATAGTTTGAGCGAAATGCTTTTCTTTCTCCATTTTCGATACAACCCTAGTAAGCATCAGTTAACACAAATGCGTAACTCTGCTTCGCATCCATGCCACTCAATGCTCGCAAAATTAGCATCTAAAAAGGTTGAACTAAGTTTTAATGCTGGTGTCAGTTCACTGACTGTATTCCTATTGGAAAGGATTAAGTGACTTAAGTCTCCCTCAGGCCTTTAATGCAAAATAGAAAACTGCATACAGATTGCATTGAACCAACCTGTACGTTTTAAATTAGTTTCTCACACACCAAACGATTAATGGTGAAACAAATCTCCAATGCCCTTCAGCAAAAGTACTCAACCAATTGTATGCATTCCCAATCTTATGTTTACAGCAATGGGACCAATCCTCCCTCAAATATCGGTCTATGGCAAACAGCTTGGAATCGAGCCCGAAATCATGGGCTACATTACGTCAGTGCTTCCGATTATGTATGTCATTGCCAAGCCAGTGTTTGGTTTTCTCGCAGATTACTTTGCTGTAAGTACGTTCCTCTGCGTGGCAAGATTTGTGATAATTGTTTTGTTTTAGAATTTCCGAAAGTGCATCTTCCTGTCGCTCATCACCGTGATGACATTGTCCTACGCTGGATTCTATTTTGTGCCAGCTTCTGTCGTGCACACAATCAACGAGACCGAACAGTTTAACTTGACGTTGAATACATCCCTTCTTGACGTATGCAAGAGTGATGTAAGTTACCGGGCCAAAGACATCTTTTCTCATCAGCAAATGCCAATAATCACGTCCCCTTTACTATTTTCAGATACTTACCCACAGCGCTCAGTGCGAGGTTGCTAGACGTCTCAAGTGCGTATCATCATCGAATGAGTCTACAGAACACACGGTGTTTGCAATACGCCCCGTGGCAGACCTCACAACGAACTCCACAGCGACAACGGATGCTAAAGACGACTTTTGCCTAGAAGTAGGCAGCAATATTTCAACGAGTAACCACTTGCTGGTTACTTGCGCTGTCGATCGAAGTAACTCGCCCGACTGTCTCTACACCTCGTCCACTTTCTGGCTCTTCGTCATCTTCATGTGTGTCGGAACGATCGGATTTAATGTGACCAATTCGATCAGTGATGCAATCTGCTTTGACGTCCTCGGTGATGCCCAGGAAATGAAGTACGGAGCGCAGCGCCTCTGGGGCACCATTGGCTTCGGAGTCACCGCCCTTTTGGCTGGAGTGGCTGTTGATCTTTGGACAGTGGAAACAATCAAGAGCTTCACACCGGCCCTAGTGATAATGCTAATTTTTAGTATTTTCGACCTCTTCAGTGTGTCCAAGCTGGATATGCCGATCTTTTCGTCGTCCGATTCGATTTTTCGTGACATGTGGGGTCTCTTGTCGCAGAGTTCAATCGCGATTTTTTTGGTTTTTGCGACAATCGCCGGTATCATCGACTCCTTCATCATTTACTACATGTTCTGGCACTTGGAAGAAGTTGCCGCGAACACTGGCTACATGAGCCAAATCAAACTCATTGAAGGATGCGTCGTTGCAGCTGAGTGCCTTTGCGGAGAGATACCAGTCTTCTTGTACAGTGGAAAGATTCTTAAGAAGATTGGCTACGTCCACTGTCTGAGCATGTGCTTCTTCACATACGCCATTCGTTTGGCACTCATTTCTCTGATACCGAATCCCTGGTGGCTGGTACCGATTGAAATGGTCATGCAAGGATGTACATACGCCCTGTGCTACACGTGCATTGTAGCGTACGCGTCAGCAGTGGCTCCAGTGGGAACATCGGCCACAGTCCAAGGTCTGGTCGCTGGAATGGACGATGGACTTGGCTTCGCTATTGGATCGCTCATTGGCGGGCAAGTTTTCAAGCACTATGGAGGGAAAACTAGTTTCCAGATATTCGCGGCGGTGGCCCTCATCACGTGCTTTGCGCACATCATCATACGGCCAGCAGACAAGCGCAAGAACTATTTGCCAAAAGGCGACTATGTGCCGCCAGTCGAGATGAAGGAAATCGTAAATTCATGATAGAACAACGAAACCTAGCCTAGTAAGATAATTTTCAACGGACTGTCTTGTGATGTAGACTTATTTGTACAAGTTATACTTTTTGTACGGGCGTATGATATTTTTTAGAATACATTTTAAATTAGATTACTGTGTTTTTTTTTTTTTTGGATCAGTGACGGCCGTTGACTTTAAGCAGAGAATACATCAATTGGAAGGTATGGGTGTTCTTTCGGAATATTGCGACATGCCACTGATGCAAGCATTTGTGTCAACAGTGCAACAAACATCGCGATATTCTTTCGATCTAAATTAGATAGCATTGCGCTTCTTTTAAGACGAAACTCTTTATCAAACGTGGCAGCAATTATCAGTGTTAAATTTAATGCTGGAACTTTGGGAAATATATTGTGTATGTTATTAAAGGACAGCGAAATGTTCACACAATCTGGACATTGATCGATGAGAGTTCTGTCAATCACCGCCGATATGACAACACAGAAGGTGATGAGACCGGCTGTCTGCTAACATAAGCTGACTGAGCGAACATTTTGTTTGCTGAGTTGCTGTTGAGTCAGACTGTTGGATACACGTTTTAGCTGACATCTTCAACTAATATTGGTAAGCCGTTGTACAACTTGGCTTTTGTAATCCACCTAGACGACTCATGATGCAGGAGGGCTTCTGCTATGAAAGTTCGTCCAGCGTAGTGCTTAATTCTGCCTAGTCTTGTCAAGAGACTGCCCCGAGTATTATCTGTTAATGTATAGATTACTTTGTACAAGTAAATCTGTGAACTGATTTTGATTGGTTCAGCTGCAGTCAATTTTACGAACGGTCTCGAAAGCTGATATCCTTGTACACAGTTTCCATGCACTGCTTACAATGCCACTCAGAATTTGGTTCAACTACTGCTCAGCTTTTATTGCATTATTCGGTGTAGATATTCTTTAATGAGGGGGAAGCACAAATATCTGTTCATATAAATGTGGTGACATGTAGCTAGCTGGAGCCAAGACCCCTTTGATTACTTCACAACAAAGATAAAATCTAAGAAAACTACTATGTGTTGACATAATAATTGAAGAATCAGAGAATAACGCATAAATGTGAACATCGCTGCGAATTGTTGCTGTAAGACAAGCAAAATAAACATTTTTTGCGGCGAACCACTAGGCCTTGTCGAAGTAGGTATGGCACACGTTAGTGTTGCCGAACACAAAATATTTGAGAACACGTCACAGATATGTACAATTTTTAAGAGGCAGCAGCCTCCAGAAGCGCTTGCCAAGTTGGTAAGGTCCTTCTCCACTTGTGTGCGCTATCGCGTGCAAGGACGTCCTCTGTTGCGCTGTCTCAATGTGTCAGTAACGAACACTCTTCGGCCTGGAGCTGTGGTTTCCATCTGCTGTACATGACCTAACCATTTTAAGCGTCGGATCCGAAGGCGCTTAAATAGGTGCATACCGCTGTACAACCCGCACAGTGCATGGTTGAATCTTCTCCAGGCGCCATCAACGCAAACCGGACCAAAGATCGCACGCAGAACTTTTCTCTCAAAACAACGAAGTGCTTCTTCATCCGCTTTCAGCGTATGAAGTTCAACGGACAATGAATGGCTTGGCTTGTGTTGTCTGTTGGCGTCTGCTGTCAATATTGGTACAGCGTGTATACTTATATGGCATCTCTAATACCGTTTAACAATGCATGACTTGGCTTTTACTTTCTGTTGGTAAGATCGGTACAGTTTGCATAATTGTAAGCATGTGACTCTGGGTACTCTGCCTTCAGTCATCGAGACTAATCTGTCTTGCGTCCGCGATGACTTGGTCTTTCTATTGGAGGTTCGGCCTAAGAAATAGCTGGGATTTGAAGAACATCTTTGCTGGAACGTTGAAGTTAAAGCGCTCGATGTGGCCGAGCATGTGCAATCGACAGATTTTTGCCTTCCGGACTACATCCACATCTTGGTAAAACTCGTAGACGTCAAGGTTATGTCTTTCCACCCAGTTGCCTATCTCGCAGATGGGACCATATATCCGACTCTGCAGTTTCCAGTCCAGCTCCCAGTGCCGGTAATTTTTAACCCGTTCCTATGAACATATAAATGGATCGCATTATACGTTATAAACCAATGGAATACGCTTAAAAGCAGGGTGCCAATCATCAAACAACACCGTATTTGCGTCTTCAGATTATTCGGAACTAACAATGCTGTTCACTTGATATTCATACCGAAAGTTCTGTCGTCACCCGTTTAGTTTATGATGAAGAAGTTTTGTATTCCTTAGCGGTTAAGGGAAGTATATCTCATGTCATATTCATACTGACTTGACTGTAATCCAATTGATTAGTCTGTTTGAAAACTTACATGAGATTATTTTGGGAAAAAAACAAGAAAATATTCACTTGATCATAAAACCATGGCATATAACCTGCGACGACTTAATAAATGCGTTTGACAAGTTCTTATAATTATTTTGTCATGCAAATGGGAAATTAACATGACTAGCTTAACACTGTCTGATATCGAATTGAATACAATGTTCGACCTTGTAGCACGGAAAACATCAGCAGAAGATGAAGAAAAAGAGAAGTATAATACGACAATAATTAGATTTTGTTTGATGGACAATGCTGATTTATGTTGGAATGAAGCAATTAAACTTGCATTTTGTCTTGCGATTCTGTATGCACTGTGGACTATCGTGCAAAACAATCAATGCGACACAAGTTGACACCCCGAGCTCAATTTCAAATGCGTGTTCAGAGGAAGCCCGATGAATATTCCTATAGATCCATATTCACATTTGTACTTATTCAATCTTTGTTATCATCTACAGTTTCGTTCGTATTCATTCATCGATAAATTGGATGAATAAGTTACTTTAACAGAAAATGTTTTCAATGATATCAGGCAACTCTGTGGAATCATTTTTCTCACAGCTACAGTGTAACTAACAACTACAGTAAGCTAACAATGCGGGCCATGCGAATTGAAGCCTTTGTTCTTTGTTGCGTTGTCCCATATGAGCGGATGGACTCTTCGCGCTAGGCGGTATATTACATTTGATGGCTTTGCCAAGGTATTTGCTTGGGTTTTTCTAAGACACGCCTTAGAAATTGAACCCGAGACATTGATTTAATTATCGTATCAGCCGATGAATGTAGCCAGTACTTCAATATATACATGAGTGCCACTCTGGCCTCGTTACTTTTCATAAGTGTATCCCGTGCTACAAATGACATTACAACTACAAACTCAAGGGAGATGTAACCATATTTATTCAATAGTCGAAATTATTATCAGTAGCTGACATTCAAATCCACCTAGTCAGTGATCAGTGATTCAAGATCAGGAGGTGGACTGTTTTATGATACAGATTAGAAACCTTTAGCAGCAGATATCAATTAAACAACTGCCAATACTACTTTCCTTTCATTTGTCTCCAAAGCACACCCAGATGTTCGTTAAACAAGTTTAAAAACTATTTTACGATTTGCTCATAGAGATTAGGTTGATGCAAAAATTTATTACCTCTAGATCCAGTCGGACATGCCGTGGCGTGCCTAATAAATACGTTCTTCTGAGTTATGTCACTCTCGCCGATTAATTGGTAAGAGGACGACTATTGATCTCAATCTAATAGTCATTTGAATTCGATGATATTATATGGTTTCTTAGTTGTTTTTTTTTTAATATCAAAGTACACATTTTGTATTTTAATGAACCATTTTTGGGGTCAGTCAGGGTAAAACGGAAAGTTCTTGTTCGCTTAAAGCGACGAAGCTGTGATGGGAGATCTGAAAAATGAAGATGAAAATTAGTGTTCGCATATAATTTTGCACAATGGATGGGTATACGATTGAGTTTAAACGTTGTCGTACTGTGAAATATAAGTCTCTAGTGTTGTCGGAGATGCCCGTCACACCTTGGAATACACAACTCTGAAATTAGTATCCACTACCTCGCAAATGGATTCTATGTTCCAAGCGCTCTTTGGTGTTTCAGAATCAGTCAAGGATTTCATGTTTTCCGCTTTTTGTAAGGTTACCATCAGTGAAAAATTCTCGTCAGGTGGTATACGAGTGTGCATAGAGACGAGCTATATAGCGCCATGTCTATTTTTGACATTCCTGCCAAACTCGTCAGGTTGTGCAGGGTGACGATGGAGATCTCTCGCTGCTTTTGCAAGGCATGTAACGAACTCACCGAGACCCTAATGTTAAAAAAGATGTTAGGTAAGGCGAAACGCTGTCACGTGACTTTTTCAATATCATATTTGGGAAGATCGTGCGAAACTCAAACCTACACACAAGTTCAACTGCATGCTTACGCGGACTACATTGACGTGATTGGACGAACACAACGAGCCGTAAATGAGGCATTTGGCATTGAAACAGAGGCGGCTAAAATGGGCTAAAATGGGACATGCTGTCATCATGGAAGGACACACAACATCGACGTCTCGGACAGAGGGTCATAATGAGCTTCGAAGCAGTCAAGGACTTCCTCTACTTCGACTCTACAGTAAACTTGTACCAAGATTAAGCGTTCAATAACTCTTGCCCAACGTTGCTTCTTTGAGCTCAGGAGGGTATTGAGTAACACAGCCATCTTTCAAAGCACCAACCTGACTTTATATAACACCCTGATCATCTCTGTCCTGCTTTATGGCGCAGAGACATGGACGCTATTGAAAGCGGATTAAGAAGCTCTTGGTCGTTTTGAGAGAAAAGTTCTGCGTGCGATTTTTGGAAATGATTGCGTTGGAGGTGTCTGGAGGAGAAGATTCAACCTTTAAGATGGCTAGGTCATGTAGAGCGGATGGACACCACAGCTCTGGCCCGAAGAGTCTTCGCTTCCGAGCAACGCAGCAGAGCATGTCCTCGAACGAGATGGCGCACACAAGTGGGGAAGGAGCTTAACCATCTTGGTTTGCGCAAATAGAGGAGAAAGATCATGATGACTGGAGAGGCTTGTGGGTTGAATGTAATTTTTATGGTCGTACACATAGTACAAAGTTTAGCAAACCGATTGAAAAAGTAGTGAAATGTGCTCCATTGTGCATTTGTCCGCGATGATGATTTTTCTTGCTGCCAAAAACTTGGCCATTGCTGAGTTATTTGCAAAGTTGTATATCTGTCTTTTTAAGAAGACATAGAAATTTCGGGAATCGAACGAGGAGTGGCCAAAGAATAACAGGTGGAACTTTCTTCTTATTGACGAAATCGACATCAATTGCCTTCATTAACGTATGCCACACTTTTCTCATTTGGACAGATTGGGCGAATACATGCTATTTATCGATTGAAAGCTGTGAACATTCCACGATTTGGGCCCGTATGCATAAAAACGAGTTAGTAAATGCTTCTACTAGATGATTTTCAAGTAAATACTTGGTTTGCATTAGAGATGTGTCAATCCGAAACTTTCATAACTCTAGTTGACCTGAGTCGGAGTTGAAGCGAACTGAATTGCGAGTTGACTAAGCGTTTTCATTCAATTCAACATCGGTGTATTCAATTCCTTACCAGTTAAACTGAGTCAACCCAAGCTTGCTACACTATCAACATGAAACATTACACATTCACAATAACAAATTGTATCAAACTATACACTCAATTCAAATGATTAGGGGTCAGTGTTACCACAGCTTCAATCATTTATGGGTCCCATAACTGATTGAAAAACGAGTCGTCTAGAAAATAAATTATCCCAATAAAGGTTTTTGATAAATTTCAAATTTTTGTCAAATTGTCAAATTTTATGTGTACACTTTGAGTCTTTGTCGTGCAATTGCTAATCAAACCATTTAATATGAGTCGCCTAGTCAAGCTAAAACAATGAGTTCCTTTTGAATCTATGGTGTCACTGTTTGACATATCATACAAAAAACAGCCCTTAAACAAAATAGCCACAAACAAGTACACACAAAAATAAACAACGAGAGAAGAGCAGGTCCAGATAGACTGGTCGTCAACGTGCCACATCGTCCATACGATTCGCATAGGAAACATAAGTCAGCACGGCTCTATCTCACTGTCGTAATCAACCAAAGCGTATTGTGTGTTCAAATCACAACGAGTCAAAGTTTGGAGTTACGGTGTTCAATTTAGAGATTTTCAACCTCAGTCGATAAACCGAGTCGAATGGTTCGCGTATTTGATACTGAATGTTCATTTATATTTTCATTTTGGATTCACCAACTCTTCTTCTTCTTCTACTTCTTGTGGCGCTACAGTCCGGGGTGAACCTGGGCCTCGGTCAACAATCCTCTCCAGCTGGCACGTTCTTTAGCCAGCTGCCTCCAATTTCGCACTCCAAGTTGGTTGAGGTCTTTTTCCACTTGAGTGCGCCATCGGGTTCGTGGTCGTCCTCTATTGCGTTGTCCCACTGGCTCGGAGTCGAAGACTCTTCGGGCTGGAGCAGTGTTGTCCATGCGCTCTACATGGCCTAGCCATCTTAGGCGTTGAATCCGTAGACGCCTGACTAGACTCATGTCGCTGTACAGCCCGTACAGTTCGTGGTTGAATCTCCTTCTCCAAGAACCTTCAACGCAAACAGGACCGAAGATTGAACGCAGAACTTTTCTCTCGAAGAGACCAAGTGCGTCTTCATCCGCTCTTGAGATAGTCCAAGCTTCCGCGCCATACAGCAGGACAGGGATGATCAAGGTCTTATTTAAGGTGAGCTTGGTCTTTCGAGAGAGGGCTCGACTACTCAATTGCCTCTTGAGCCCAAAGAAACAGCGGTTGGCAAGAGTTATTCTGCGTTTAATCTCAGTACTGATGTTGTTCGCACTATTTACTTGGGAGCCGAGGTAGACGAAGTCCTTCACTACCTCGAAGTTGTAGCTGCCTATGGTGACGTTCTGACCGAGTTGTCGATGTTGTGTGTCCTTTCTTGATGACAGCATATACTTTGTTTTGCCCTCATTCACCGCTAAACCCATTTTTGCCGCCTCCGTCTCAATACAAGCAAACGCTTCATTGACGGCTCGCTGAGTTCGGCCAATCACGTCAATATCGTCCGCGTATGCTAGCAGTTGAACGGACTTCTGGAAGATCGTGCCTCTAGTGTTGGCGTGTGAGTTTCGCACGATCTTCTCCAACACGATGTTGAAGAAGTCACATGACAGCGCGTCGCCTTGTCTAAAACCTTTTTTGACATTGAAGGTCTCGGTGAGTTCGTTACCGACCTTGATGGAGCAGCGAGAGTTCTCCATCGTCATCCTGCACAATCTGACGAGTTTGGCAGGAATGTCAAAACTAGACATGGCGTTGTATAGCTCGTCTCTATGCACACTGTCATATGCGGCCTTAAAGTCGACAAATAGGTGGTGGGTGTCGATCTGCATCTCTTGGGTTTTTTCGAGGATCTGCCGTTATGTGAAAATTTGATCGATAGTGGACTTCCCAGGCCTGAAACCGCACTGATAAGGACCTATCAGGTTGTTGACGAATGGTTTCAGGCGCTCACACAGAACGGCAGAGAAGATTTTGTATGCGATGTTAAGGAGACTTATCCCCCGATAGTTGGCGCAGTCAAAGGGGTCTCCTTTCTTGTGGATCGGGCAAACGATACTAAGATTCCACTCGTCGGGCATGCTTTCCTCCGACCATATCCTACAGACGAGCTGGTGCATGCGCCCAACCAGATCATCTCCAGCTGCCTTAAACAGTTCCGCGGACAATCCATCCGCTCCAGCAGCTTTGTTCGACTTCAGTCTCGATATCGCTACCTTGACTTCGTCTAGATCGGGGGGATGGAATTCTCTTCTATCGTCGTCCATTGCTTGGAGTGGAACATTCTGCCTAACAGCGGTATTGGTGTCCTCTTCGCCGTTTAACAGTCTGCAGAAGTGATTCTTCCAGATTCTCAGTATCGACTGCGACTCTACTACGAGTTGTCCCTCTTCGTTCCGACAGGCTTCTGTCCGATGTTTGTACCCTTTGGATAGTTGTTTCACCCGCTGGTAAAACTTTCGGACATTATTTCTGCCGTACCACCTCTCCATTTCCTCGATCGCGCGCTTCTCATGCTCCTTCTTTTTCTTTTTGAGAAGCCGGTGCTCTTCCCTTCTTTTAAGTTCGTAGAGCTCACGAACCGCTCTCGTCCTTCTATCCAGCGTTGCCTTATATGCTGCTAGCTTCGCTGAATGCGCCTGCCGACACTCGTTGTCAAACCATGGGTTTTTTCTAGGTGGCATTTTAAAACCCAGCACATCAGAGGCAGCTTCTCTGATGGCGTTTTGACAACGGTTCCACTGTTCGTCGATTGTTTCGCCTGGCAGGGTTGGACTCTCTGAGAGCTTCAGGGAGACTCGATCGGAGAAGTTCCCAGCGGCAGCTTTCCAACGTCAAACTGTTTTGGTCTTGCTCTACTCCGTTGTACAATCGATATCCGAGTTCTGACCTTGGCTACAACAAGGTAATGATCCGAGTCGATGTTGGCACCTCGGAACGTTCGGACATCGAGGACACAGGAGGAGTGTCTGACGTCGATCGCAATGTGATCAATCTGGTTGACGGTTGATTGATCAGGGGACCGCCAGGTCCCTTTGTGAATGTTGAGGTGAGGGAACCGCGTGCTGGCTACAGTGAGGTTTCGCCCCGTCACGAAGTCCATCAGCCTGAGTCCATTGTCGGACGTGTTGTCGTGTAGGCTGTGTTTACCGACGACTCTAGCAAAGATTTCTTCCTTGCCCAGCTTTGCATTAAAATCTCCTAGAACGATCTTGGTGTCGTAGCTGGGGCATTGATCGTATGTTCTTTCTAGGAGATCATAGAAGTCATCCTTGCTATCATCGTCTTTGTCCTCCGTTGGGGCGTGGGCGCAAATTAGGCTGATGTTGCCGAATGTTGCCTTGATGCGGATTGTTGTGAGGCGTTCGCTTATGTATCTAAAGCTTAAGACTTCTTGCCTAAGTCTGCCTCGAACAACAAAACCGCATCCAAACAAGCGCTGCCTTCGCTCTTTGTAGCAATCGCCGTAATATATGTCGCAGTTTTTCATCCTCTTTTTGCCCGGCCCATCCCATCGTACCTCTTGGATGGCGGTGATGTCAGCCTTATAGGCTTCTAGGGCCTCCGCAAGTTCATCGGCTGCACGTGGTCTGTTCAGGGACCTCACATTCCACGTGCAGAACCGAAAATCGTTGTCCTTATTTCGTTGTCCATGGTCGTCAGCAGTAGGGTCATCCGTATCCGAGGCTTGTTGCCGTCTCTGAACTATTGCGAGTTTTACACGGTGGGGAAGTTAACACCACGCGAAACCCCGAACCTGGAGGACCGGGTCCTGGTTTAAACCCCCGGACAAGGGGTCGCTGCATACATTGGTTCACCTCTAAGCGGCTGCAGTAGAGGTTATCCAGAGGGCGCCGCGGGGAGGCTGTATGTCAACTTGACCTGTGCATTTACAGGGATCGTTGCTGGCATCTCGCCAAGTTGAGAGCAATCAACAACTTTGCCCTGGATGCACAGGCCCATGCCCTCCAACTCGGTTTGACATAAATCCAACTCGGTTTAAACGTAACTGACTCGGTATATCAACAAACACTTGTAGTACCTAGTACAAAAGTAGGATGGGTATTTATTTATGGGTGGCGCTACAGCCCACGAGTAGAGTAAGCTACAGTCTTATGACGACTCCGAAAGGCCAGGTTTAAGAAGCTTTTGCTAGACAGGAATACTCTTCGATCATTGTCAGTGACTCTGAGGTCGTGACAATTTGTGGAACAGACCAGGGATCGGTGCATATACCCACAACCCCAGAGGTCACCACTGTTGGCATTTTTAACTCGACGCCTGGTTATGCATTACCTCAAACTCGGGTATCCATACTAACACGAACCCCAGATGAACAAAATGAATTTCACGAAAACCTGTCAATCCATTCTCGAAATAAAATCAAAAACGCTGTCGCATAAAAAAAAAAGTGAAAAAGATTTGTTTTTCTTCTTGCAACTATGTCTGTGTAACCTTTCCACTCCACCGGCTTAACTTTTCTGCTCTCCATAAGTGATAACATTAACGTCAATCCCAGCGATGCAGTCCTCTTCCAAGAAAATGATATTCATTTGCATTAATATCCATATGAATATTTGACGAAATTTTTGATTATTGACAGGAATAAAAAGCCACTTTTGAGCCTTCATAAAATATCATGAATTATTGTGGTTATCTTCTTGATTATACGAGGAATATACCAGTCCTCCTACTTACTGAATGCTTTTTTTTTGTTGACAAATCAAGTTTGACAATTGGTGCAAAAAATATACCGAACAACCTGTCCACTGGCAAAGTCGCCAATCAATCATATCGCAGGAGAATGACACCAATCTGGAATCAGAAAGTCATCATTCGTCAACTGCTAATCGTTCAATCGAACGCACTGAACGTAGCCGAATAGAAAACTACAAGTTCAAGGCTCCGAGCAGTCATCACTCACCGGTCGGTAATAAGATCATTCAGCGTTCGTAAAGAAGAAGAATTTACGCAGAACAGTCAATAATTTATTCACTGATACAGTCTGTTAATTCAAACTAATCAAAATGCAAATTGGTTCAGGCCTCTCACTAAGTCTTGTCTGTCAGCCACTATGGCGCGTGGCCGCGACTAAACTAATGTAGGAAGACGACAAAAAAACAAATGAGCCGCGACTCACTTCAGTTCTGGCACAAGCTGGCGTTCGGGTAGTAAGTTGTATCAAAAAACCAGATCTTTGGTTCTTCAAATGATCTGAGCTATATAACGTCCGAGTTGACACTTGTACACACACAGATCATTCACAGTCCAGACGTCAGTCATAATGGGAGCTCTCGATACCGGCCGCGCTGGACGCTTGGCGATACTTTTGCTGGGGATAGCATTCTTCACTTCCACGGTCTCTGGAAGGATATTCAACAAGTGTTCACTGGCAAGATCCCTTTATCGTTCTGGAGTACCTTATAAAGAGCTTCCGGACTGGGTGTGCCTGACCGAGCACGAGAGTTCCTACGACACAAAGGCGCTCAATAAGGCCAACTACGATGGTTCTGTGGATTGGGGGCTATTTCAAATCAACGATCGGTACTGGTGCAAGCCAAGAGACGGACGTCAGTCGGCTAATATTTGCCGGATACCGTGTGAAGCTCTGCTTAGGAATGACATCAAGTACGCGGTATACTGTGCTAAGATTATCATGAAGGAACAGGGTTTGAGCGCTTGGGTTGCATGGAATCAGCACTGTCAAGGAGCCAAGCCATCGGTTGCCGAATGCTTTCGATAAACCTCTGACAAGATCAGTGATAGATTAGTGCTTGTTTAGTGATAAGAATGTTGTTTTTTTTAAGTGCTTTCATTTTCATTTTCTTTGAAATTTCTTACTTGAAACTTAAGAATGAATAAATACATTTTATTTCAATTAGTATTTGTTTGACATTAGTGCTACTTGCTAATTTGAATGGTGGACATTTCTAAGTGCTTAGTATCTTGAGAAAGAAAGAAATGCACACATAACAGTGTACTTTTTTCCTGTTTTGTGGTCATTTCCTAGCACGTGACAATTTCATTTTTTTCTATGTATCCCGTGCGCATCCTCAGGGCGCCGTCGTGATCGGATCGTGATGTAAACAAGATCATCATTATTCAATTTGGAAGACATCCAAAGCTTGCTATCTGACCATGTTTCTCGAAAGTCGAAGGGACCAGTGAATGCTTCCTCACCTTCCGTTGGTATTGTCCACTCATCTGCTTTATAGATCAGAACTGGGATGATGAATATCTTGTTTAAAATCAACTTATCCATTTGAGGAAACGAAAAAACAGCGATCTGTCTTTGATTTGGAAGCTGGTGTTGTTCTTTAATGCATACCGCGAAACGAAGGCTGACAGTATCATTGAACACGAAGTTATATCGGTCTGTTACACAGAGTTCTCCATGGACACTACATGGTCTATCCATCTTACGCGTTGAATAAATAGACGCCTAGCTACACGCATGTCGATGTATACACTGTACCTCTCCAGTTCCTCCTCCTCCACACTTCTCAATAAATGTCATCAACGCAAGCGAAGCAACTATTGAACGTAGAAATTTACTCTCGTAAGCAGTATTTTGTTCTCCAGCTGCTCTTGGGCTTATTTCTAACACCGCATCCTAAGGATCATCAAGGCGTTTTATAATTTCACTTCGATCCAAACTGTCGATTATATGTATCCTTTTTTCATTGCTTATGTCATTTTGGCCACCACCAATCCAATGCGAGTAAACGCCTTATTAACAGCTCGTTATATTGACCCCACCGGATCAATGTCGTTCGTATCCCATCAAGTTATACGGAAAATTGTACTTTTGGGAGAGGCGAGGGCCTCAGCAACTAGCCGTGTTATGCGTGCTATTGTTCTATCACGAGTGGAGGGACCTATAGTTCTGTGCTATTTACGTTTGCTTTGGCCAGTAAATTTGCTTGTACACGCAAAAAGGGAATTCGCTTAGGTTTGTGATATGAACATCAAACCGTGTTATAAGACAGAATTAGGTGTACATTCGATTATCATGTTCTTAGTTCTTCTTCCAAGCTACCCGTGCCAAGAATCAATCATCTTTGCACACCTCACTACTTGATGACAACGTTGGAAGTAACTTTTATTTTCCTGCTATGCTATGCACGCCCAATCGCGTAGTTCTGCTCTTGTGACCCCAGGTTGTTCAGTTCGTTTGCTAATTTACATTTTGAGAAAACTCGAGCGTCTACAATAACAAGTAATGCGACAAGTCCAACACAATCACTTTACAATTAACTATTTGTAAAGCTGCTGATGCTTATTTTGTGTATTTATGTAATTAATTATTGTGTGGGAAGGGAGTGCACTTTAATATTAAACGATTCTATTTGTGTGCGAGTAGTCGGTGTCAGTAGCAGAGTTGATCACACCTCTTTCTTCACATAAACGACAGAAGATACTGTGTGCAGAAGTACAGAAGATTTTCACCTCTTCTTGTAGATCTCTCCAAACCCTTAAAAATCGCACCCTCTAGCATTACTAGTTAACATTTTTGACAAAGAATACCATTCAGTGTGACAGTGCACAGCGTTTATTATGAAGACCGCAAATGAAGTTCAACCCAACATTTAACTGCTTTGTCCCAACCAACCTTGGTAAGTTTGAAGTCGCTTCATACACACAACCAAATTCATTTCCATCACACTACACACCAAAAAGCTTGACTGAAATTTGTTAATGTTATTGCATAATTTTGTGCGCTCTGAATAAAGCTTGGTTCCAGCTTAATATTTTCTCCAGAGACCTTCTTTTCGATTGTGTATACAACTATATTGTCTGACTATGCACAAACTAAAAAGGAACTAATTAGGGGAAGCGATTTTTGGTCGGCTTGGTGAAATACCAGATGAGAGGAGATGAAGCATTTTATTGGAAATGTGCATGGTCCAGTGAGTTATTTCTGTGAACTTTAGAATGGAGACATCTCATGTTTGTATAGGACCATCAGTAGATATCGCAACTAACATTTTTAATTCATCAAGGATGAGTAGGAATAGTTTCTGTGTCCTTTGCTTCGACTGTGGAACTTACATAGCAGCAGCTTACTGATTCGTATGTAGTAATAGTTCGGATCAAGTTATGTCCTGGCTTTGGATGGGTTTCATCCTTCTATTTGACACGGTATTGGTCTCCATTGACGACACGATAGTAAGACGTGATGAAGAGAGTTATGTGGACCCAAATTATTTTTGCATTGAGAAAGTCGGCGCAGGCTTTATAAAACTTAGGAACAAGAAAACCGCAGACTCATATAGTTTAAAATCAGAGCTTTTCAAGCGATGTTCTGATAGGTAACATACACCAGATCATCTGTTGTATCTGTTGATCTGTCTGGAATATCATTTTCAAAAGAGGTAATTCTCTCTCTAGCAGCAACTATGTAGCCTAGAGGATCCTCTCCAGCGTACTGTGTGAATGTATACTAAGCCAAATCCTGGACAAGATCAGCGAGTCTTTACTCGATGCACACAAAATTTGTTTCGTTTCTAAAGTCGTTTACCAACCAAACACAGACGCGATGCGTCTCAAGGACTTTCGAGTCGTTTGAAGCCTGAAGCTTATTTCGGTAAGAACATCTTTTGCAAGTGTGTGTGTGTGGTCGCAGGCTAGGTAAGTATATGAGTAATAGCCGTGAAGAAAAAAAAAGCCTCGTTTGAGAAAATGATTTTTTGACCAATGTGAGGGTCACTGGCTTACAGCCGCTCATTGGCCCATTCCAAATTTCGCAAACGTGAAATGATGCATGATTTGAAGGCAAGCTTTTCTGAATATTTTGCTAGGTAGAAGTCATTTCCAAAATCTGGTCAATTTTTGGTCTACTAATCGAACTGTCTCAGATGTAGAGACAAATTAGCTGCGGTTTTGTCAACGATAACTGGTCAATATTTTAAAGTAGAAAGAGAATGCAGACTATAGTGGATAAAGGGATGCATGCAATTCATTTTACTACTGTGCTGGTCACCAAACATGTACCACGTACATTAGTCTCGGCGATCTTCACCGCTGGAAAAGGCGCATATATTACTTATTGACATTAAGCATTTTTAATAAACTATAAGCAGATTTATAAACAAGCAGCCCTCAGAATTTATTCATTTTGTCACGTGTAGCATATAAAGCGGCGTTCCGTAGAAGTCCAATAAAGATAACTAAAACACATTTGATGGTAAATTTAATGCAATTTCACAAAATAAAACCTTTCATAGCTCACACAAAATTTGTATTTAAGGTGATTTCGTTCGATGAAAGCTTACCCAATTTGCAACCCCCGTTAAAATCCCATTAAATCGATCCCACGAAAATAAAATTCGACAATTTCCGCGAATAGAATTCATCGCCCCTGATGACTAAATTCGACACTTAGAAACTTGTCGCTCGTTAGGTTCTGATCGATCACCCATTAACCCTTTATGAGAACTCCAGCTTGTCGAAGTTGCGACAAGTTCGTCATCAGATCAGTAAATTTTCGATTGGCCACATTTACGCAATTTAGTCAATAATTTATGCACCAATACCAGGCTGTCAGTTCGAACTCAATTCAGACTAATCAAAATACAAAAAGATCGTAATAAACCAACGAAGAGTGTTTTGTCGCGTCTCTGTGGGTTTTTATATATAAGTCTCAAGCGAGAATCAGATAATAGACCATAAGTCCTTGAGGCGATCAGAGCAACGCACGGATTTTTCAACGTCGCAGTTACAATGGGAGCAGCTTTTAACCAAATCCAAAAACTGGCAATTGGATTGCTAGTGATTGCAGTTCTTGCGCCGGAGATTAGCGGAAGGCTATTGGACAAGTGCTCGTTGGCCAAAGCCTTGACTAAGTATGGGGTACCTTACCATGAACTGCCGGATTGGGTGTGCTTGACGGAGCACGAAAGTGCATACAACACTAAGGCGGTGAATCCAATCAATGCTGATGGATCAACAGACTGGGGGTTGTTTCAAATCAACGATCGTTACTGGTGCAAGCCGAGTGATGGACGTCAGTCGGCGAATATCTGTCGTTTGGCCTGTGACATGCTGCTGAGCAACGAAATTAAGGAAGCGGTTAATTGCGCGATGACCATCAAGAGGCAGCAAGGCTTAAGCGCTTGGGTGGCATGGAATAGGCATTGTCAAGGAGCTAAGCCATCGGTTGCCGAGTGTTTTTGAGGTGTGTGATAGACATTGCTGTCGATTAGTGTTTTAGTTTACAATGTAATAAAGTTTTTCAATGATAAAGTTATCTTTTTGCTGTGTGTACTTCCATCATTGACTGTGAATTCGAATAAAACATTGCCACGAAGTGAAATAAGTGAACGAATGAACTGAAACTTAGGGTGTCTGTGACTGGGTTGAACTGTGGCTGACATCAGCACATGTAGAAGGACAATTATCACTTAGCCCCGTACAGCTGCTTATATTAATTATGGATGCATTCTTACAGCACCGATCACAGATAATTAACATTTGATTGATTTCATCATTGATAGACTCTACCTCTTCTTCACGTGATCACGGTTTGATTTTTTGATGAATATTCCAAGCATTCATTAAGAAACCATGAAATTCTTTATTGCAGATTTGACCACCATTATTCGTTCTTCGAAGTTCTATTCGTTTATTTTTCTGGTTTGAAATCATTAATTTGAGAGACGGCAAACTACTAAAAAATGTGCACAGCTTTGGAATTTAAGAAAATCATCGAATTTCATTCAAATCAGATCATCGCCTGGAACAATTTTTGCAAAGTGATTAGTAGCGCGTAACGACATTTGTTCGTCTAGAGATGGCTGTTTCAATTTATTCAAATGTGGCAGATTAATTTATTCTGCGACTTATGTCTATCCATCCGATACCCAAACCAATCATAAGCAGAAAAGCTTTATAGTAAAGCGAAACGTTTTCGTGATGCTACAATCAATGATGGTCTTACGCAGATGCTGGGATGAAGGGTTATGTGGAGAAGAAGTTCAAGTTTCTCGGTGTCTTTTTCACGAGTTGTAGTACGTCCTTTCCGGTATAAGTGAAGAAGTTGGACCAATATTGAAACAGCTTGAAATCAGTAAGATCGAGCTTGGTGTCAAAGCCAAGTTTTCGGCGGTTATAACTCAGTATATGTTCCTCTCACTTCTCTCACCTCTTAAAAGCTTGTTTTGACTGTTATTAAATTTCTTTTCAGACGGGATCATATTAGTGTTAAGCAATCAATGCGATTCAAACTATTCGCGTTTCAAACTGTTCTTTATTTCACATATCCAGTACTAACTTGCTTTTTATTCACAATTACAATCGCAGTTTAAAATCATACATACATAAGACTGCTAAACCATAAACATAATTTGAAAGCAAATATTCGCCTTAGCTGCTTTTTTCGCAACCCCATTCGCACTCTCGGATTTTAGAGGACCAGGGCCCACTCGTGTTGAGCGTGCAATTAATCTCTCACGAGTGGTGGTTTAAGTTGAGTGGGAGTTTGATAAGCTTTTTCTGGATAAGAAATACTCTTTCAACATTTTTAGTGATTCGCATAATAAATATGTACGTTTGATAAGCCTTTATCGAAATGTGTCTTATGAGGGTATATGCTAGTGCTTCTTGCGTGTTCTCCATATCCATAACTTCAACAGTTCAAAATAACCGGATTGACAGGGTTGGTATGCGACCAGGTTTGGAGCATTCTAATTTTGCACAGATTTCGGGTGATAAGGTTAGGTTAGGTTATAGTGGCTGACTGCTAAGGGCAGTCTTACTTAGGCCAGGGTAGGCCCATTGTGATACCACGCGGATTGACTTCTCCTAACACTGGAACCTCTTGGTGCTTCTAGTAAAGCGATTTAGCTGGCCAATGCTGGCACTGTTTAGCTCGTTACGGCCGCTAAAGTAGGTAGGTCCTAGGTGTAGGAACCTGCGACTAGCAAGAGCACTACAAAAGCAGAGTAGGTGATTCGGATGATTAACTCTGAGCGAAATACATCGAGATTGAATTTAAGAATTGTCGTCGATTGACTAATGTGAATGAACTTTTGTTTTTCAATAAGGACTTAACTCACTTTGAATCTAATTTGCGAACGCACGCTTTCACTAATCATCAAAATTTCAATTTATGGAACAAAAGAAGCAACGTCTGCAAATTATTAAAATTTTCTACCGAAATTCGGAGTCGGTGACCGTAACTTAAAGGGCGTTAGCCAATGTTCGGTGGTTATTCTCGGCCTATTTGACAAAAATGTTTGCTAATCGTTATGTGAATGTGCGATGTCAGTGAGACAACGGGCTGGTCGACGTGCCGAAGTGTCGAAGATATCGCTGTTGTTCAGGCGTCGGTAGCAAAAGACCCAAATCAGTCCATTCTACGGCGGTCTCAAGAAATGGGCAAAGCTCAGATTGCATTATGGCGAATTTTGCGTAAGGGTTTTGGTTTATCATATACCCATAAAAGATCAGGTTGACTCGAGAATTGAAGACGACGGACCATTTGAGCGGACGTACGCTCTTCGATGGGGTTCTAGAGAAGATTTCTGGCTGTGCGTTCGTCATTAAGCTAAATATACGTGCTTCATGAATCACCACTTCATCCACAAAAAATAACTGTTTGGTGCGGTTTGCATTGCCGGCGGCATTATTGGACCTTATTTGTTCGTAGATTAACAATCGTCACATTACTGAGAATGGTCAGCGTTATCGCGCCATAATTACCGATTATTTTTGATCCGAATTGGAAGATATGGACTGGGATGACTTGTGGCAACAAGATTGTGTCACAAGCTACACAGCATACGTTACAATCGATTTATTGAAGAGCAAGTGTGGTGTTATTTCGGGGAATAGAAGCGTTGATTGGTTGGCTTCGTTAAGTCATTGGTTTATGCCAACAAGTCGTCGACATTTGAAGAGCTCAGAGCCAAAATTGAACGTCAATTAGCGGCCGTTCGTTGTAAATTGGTTCCAACGCTGCAAACTGGTCCGCGTTGGAATGAAGTCGACTGATGGTACGCGTTTTATTTAAAAAAAAAGTCAATTCAAATCCTTATTGGAAAACAATTTATTTTCAACAAAATAAAACAAATTGACGCCGATACACAACGACCTTTAGTTCGCTGGGACAAATGATGCTATGCTTGATGTTCTGACATCAAATACCAAAAAAGGTAATGAGGAATTCATCTATACTATTCATCTATGTCTTCGAAATATTAAACTACACGTGCATAATTTAAGTGACCTCGAATATTAAAAAAAAATAGATGTGGCAACCCCAACCGAATTATTGACGATAAAGGTAAGTTTGTTCAATTCGTGTCTTTGAAGTTTATCGATAAGATAAGACATGCAATCTGACAATTGCTGTTTTTTTTTTTTAATTTTTATTTGATTGACACTCCCCGCCATGGAATCCACACGGAATGTTTTTATTTTTAATAACATTAATCACAACCGGAAAGATATTGAAAATCTATGCGATACTTTCTCGGCTACTGGCAGTGTCGTAGATGTGGTGAGGACAAACGAATATGCTGCATGCATCGAATATAGTAAGTTGAAGTTTTTTTCAAGTCATCTCAGTAACTCAATGTCTTTTCAGTTAAATGTAGAAGTTTTGCGAAGTTCAAATTCATAGTCATTGCCATACTGGATGACAACAACAAAGATGAACGATATTTCAGCTCAAGTGACGGAAAGCAAATTGAATTGTACACAGACGTTTTGGATGCTGTTTATAAAAATCGATCACTGCACGAGAAATTGTGTTTGTTTTTGTTGCAGATAAACCGGACTTATAGCACTGATCCAGCGAGAAGGAATCTATTAAGAGTGGCCATCCCAACTCAGGATTACGTTATGTATTTCGCGACATCAACAGGTACGCACATATATCTTTGATTACACACGTGTACTTGTAATTGCAATTTCAGGATGCTGTTTAGATGAGAAGTCGTGGAATAGTAAAGGGGAAAGCTTTTTCATAAAAATTCTGTGCGAGGAAATACGGAAGAATGTACAGCTGCAGAGACCAGTAGTTGCGATGTTGAATAGTGTTACTCACAGGATCAATTCTGAGACCAAGTAAGGGTGTGTGTTTGATGATGCAAAACCATAATAACACAGTTCAATTAGTTCCAGTGATTGTCCATCCCTGGCAAAAAACATCCGCGTCGAGTTCTTCTGCATTCCATAGGAACCGCAATACGTTGATCAGATCCCTAAAAGTTTTCAAATCGATGTTTAATATAATCTGTGCGTTTATCAAAACATTTAAATATACATATGTAGACTAATCAAATTCGAATAAAGGATCGTCTTTATGGCAACTCATCACATCGTGAACATCTGAATGAAAGGAAGAAGATCGAAACAATTTGGAATAACAGTTTCAAGGAAGTCTTAATCATAGATGTGTTTTATTTAAATTAGATTTCGGGACAATACAAGCACACCGGCTGCATCTGTAGTATATGGCAATTATTACATGGCATCATGGGATACGCGCACAAACTGGCGTAAGTTCGGCATTGTTGACCCACAGGGACGCCCTTTATATGTGAAAAGTGTAGTTAGGTATCTTGGCATTTGGTTGGACCAATATCTGTATTTTGACAAACATATAGATATTGCTCTGGCCAAAGCTGAAAAGGCCTCTGCTGTGGCAAGGAGGTTGTTTTACAGCAGCCAACTTGATACCAGGGTGAAGGTAATCTGCTACATGGCCCTCATCCGGCCAATTATGGCGTACGGGTGTCCACTGTGGTTCAACGTGAGTCCTTCCCAGATGGAAAAGAGGAGAGGCTAGTCTGAGTACAAGAAGTACTATCCCAATGATGTCCTGTACAACGAGGCAAATCTCAACAGAATAGATAATTTTATTATTAAGCTCATCAGAAGGCACATTGCACGAGCTATGACTTCTTCCAACAGTCTGATCTTTGGGGCTTACTACCCCAACGTTATGTATCATGAGAGAGTGTGCCTTTCCGGCTTTATTCCTCCCGAGGCGTTCCTCTATCTCGACACAATTGGCCTAATAAAGGATCCACACGGATGTCCTGTAATCTTCCACGTCGTACGCCGAACAGTGGACAGGCGACTTCAATATGAACGGGACGTCGCTCGCAGTCACGAGGATCTTCTCCGGTTCAGTAGAGCGATCTCTGCTCCAGACAGGAGAGAGTCTGCCAAAGAACGGCAATTTTATTGGTGGTTGCACCAAAAGCAGTCTCCGCAGTCGCTAGCTTCTCTAAATGGATCGATAGTTGATCATAATGGCCAACTTACATAGGCCTAAGGTAGTTGTAAGGCAAAATGTAGAAAAATGAAAAAAAAAAAAGCAAAAACAGGTGCACCAGGGCGTATAAAGTATATATGTTAGGCATATACATAACATATACGTCCTGGTGCACGCGTTCGTACTGTTACTAACATAGTTAAGCTAGTTTTAAGTTTTAATGGTAGGTTAAGCTAATTTAAGTTAGGTTAAATAGATATATATATATATATATATATAGCCAAGTTTTTTTTTATCATTTTTCTTGGCCAAAACAAATCTGGAACAGTGCGTTTAATACTAAAAAAAAATTGCATAAGCCGAAAGGCACAGACCACACTATTATGAGAATAGCTTAGAGTACCCGTATAGGGTCAGTAGGTTAGACGTAAGAATATTTGTTAGTTAAGCTAGCTTTAAGAATTTTTGTCTAGCATGTAAGTAAATGAATTATCAAATAAAACAAAAATTTATGAAAAAAAAAAAAAATAAAAAACAATTACTACCTGTATTGTAGGTAGCTAGTTTGTTCGTAGCCCCATTGTGATGATACCTCCTGACGTGACTACCCGAAATTCAACCATCCTGATGATAGATCTTACGGGCACATTAGTTAGTTCATTTTAGTCTTGGAAAAATATTCTCCCAGCGATTTAAACCTCAGTTCAAACCATTGGCTTATCCCGCATATTGCGATGCGGGTGAGTTGCGTTTGTTTTTATGATTTAGATTTTAAAAAGTGTAAGGGGGAAGGGATGTCCTAATCACTGCCGCCTCGGATGGGCCAATTGTGATTTCCCCCATATAGAGTCCACATAGCCTGAGTTCATGATGAAATTTTGTATATTTTTGAGAGAACTGTCAGCAATCTTGTCTGCTTCAAGATAGACAGTATCGGCTGAGGTGTATATTCTGCAGCTTCTGTGTTCTTGTTACACGTTGTACAGGTGGCATCTTGCATTAAGCCAAACATAAGTTTTGATATGTTTGCTTACTGGGCAGTGTCCAGTAGATAAGGAAATCTCTGGTTATACGAGTTCCATTAAGATGAAAAGTTGGTAAGTAGTTTTTTCTTGCGTGTGTGTACCCGTAGGTCAACATATACCCCAAAGAAAAGCATAAAATCAATTTGACTATTTGTATACCGAATTGAATTCAATATTTCCTCGCAATTCGTCTCCATAGTATGAGAAAAAGTCCTCTCTCACAGAAAAGGGTACCCAAGTGACGTCACATAAAGAAAAGAGAACATATTGTACTCTTTGTATCATGAATGGTAAATAAAAAAAGCACAACTCGAACACCAAACCAAGCAAAGTAAAAACCGATAACGACAGTCTAGCGCGGATTACGGTCGAAGATTGACCAAATGGCCACTCCGAATGTGTATATTTTCAACAAAATAAAAGATAACGAAGCTGATATTGTACTCTTAACACAGACATTTAGTTCAATCGGATGCATCGTGAAGGAAGTAAACAATGCATCGCTTGAAGTTCTGCGTTCCACGGCAGAGAAAAGTGAGTTCGAAATTTGTCAGTGTTATTTTTGGATACGTGCAAGATATTTTTCGCGGAAATTTATGTGAACAATAATAACGATTTTGTTGACGATTGTATACGTACTTTTGGTTATTATCGGTGATCTCGGTTTTTGAATGATTCATTCATATTCCCTTCCCTCAACGCATTCTACACATGAATTGTTGTAGTCGAATACATATGTATGCGAACTTTATTCTGATTTGCCGGCTCACTGTGTCACGCAGAGCGCTTGGCATCTTGGCACACTTGCAAAGTTCGATTGCGCCTCGTCAAAAGAGAATGATGGAGATGACACATAGCAGTGAAGAGGAACAACATCCAACTTGGCATGAAAATAGTGTGATCGTGTGATCAAAGGGAGAGAGAGTTAGAGGAGGTACCTGTGCACACTGGTATTGAATGTCTGCGGATTATAGTCTATGTGAAATATTGCCCGTTGAAAAACGAGTCTCTTAAATTAACTCTCCTCCGGAAGTAGAGTAAATTTATTGGCATTCCTAGAGAGACGTGTATTTCGTGTGAATTTATGGAGATGAGAAATGCAGTTTCAGCATCGTTTATGGCTAATGGCTAAAAAACACTGCCAAAGAAGACACTGTACGTCGATGTTCGAGCGAGTCTCATAAATCATATAACACGCCTTCTATCTTACGGTACAGAATGGTCTTGGGGGCTTAAGGCGAATATACGACATGTAAATTAAAGCCAAATTAGAGGGGGTGAAATATTTCTTGGCGACCCCAACTGATCGACCCACTCAAGTGTTGTGCTGACATACATACCAAGGATGGAATTGTTCCGGTTTCATCGACACAAGCGCCCTTCATGAACAGTGGCTAATTATTAAGCGTTCGCTTTAGTGACAACAGATAGAATTGAGTTTTGGATTCCACTTTGTTATTGTTACACCAGTTAATTTTGCTGTCAAGATCAGGTAAGGTAGGGCAATGCCAAGGTCGTGCGTTTTGGAACGAATTTGAAAACCGAAAGGTGCCGTCATCAGCGAAGGAGTGGATTGGATTAGAAGTTGCGGACAGGAGATTATTTATATTTAGAGACAAGTAATAAAAGAAAAAGTTGAAACAACTTTTTTGGCTTGATTTCAATTCTACCTCGAACTATATCGCTTTTCAAAAAGTGCTGTACACACGAGTGCTTCTATAAAACTGCAAATCTCACAATCCCGGACATTTCACTGTAAGATAATTCTCTTGCCGGCTTTGTTAAGAATAGACAGAATCCCTGCGTGCGTAAGGGAGAGAGTGAAAGTCACATCAAATTCAGCCTACCACTGAAAAGCAAAACGACGGATGAAGTTGCTAATCTTTTAACGTTCCTGTCGTAGTAGTGATCTTGGATGGATTTCGGACGCACCATACGTATTCATCGAGCATCTCACTCCAATCCATGTCTTAAACGTAAAGGATTCAATGAGTTTAGACCATTACTCACATATTTGTGGATCGCGTCTACATCTTTTTTGATCGCGATGGGCAAAGGGAATGATTTGAAGACATTAATTCGGATGTTCTTTCCGGTAAAAAAAAACTGAATTTAATACCCCACTTGTACGCACACAAAGTATACATTTTTGTTGGTAAATATTATTTTTTAAAATTCCAGTTCGCACTTCGCAGCTCATGTGTATAGCAATGAAGAAGAATATGTGTTGTACATTCAAGAAATTACCCATCTACAGACTTAAAATGTGATTAAAAATATACAACGTTTGGTGTCTCCGAAATCGAAAATTGAAGTAATATCTCTCTCGTATCATTAACCATAATTTATGGCCTAGTAAAACAGCAAGCTCTGCAGAGGAGTTATGTGAAACAATCATAAAGAAGGAACTTGCACAATTACGCTCGCATTTCTAGTCCGTAGGGAAAATTGGCTCCTAACAAGATTACAGCAACCACACCGAAGGACTCCGATAAAAATATACTCTTACCTCTGGGGCAAACTTATCTTCAGGTCTTACATATATATCAATCTTTCACGTTTGGATATCGCATCACATGCATGAAGCTTAGAAAAAGATATCTTATCTGCAAATCTCTTTAATTTCCAAATCTTGTTATTCGCATGTCTCATTCCAGTTGGAACGTCTGATTTCTCAACATATAACTACGTTATCATCATTGTCCTGGATAACACGAGTATTGAGGACGGGTTGTGGACCACGGAGGATGGCGAAATATTTCATATAAATGGACATCTACTTCTTCCACTATATCACAATCCATACCTGAAGGGTAAACTTCGATTGGCCATCTTTCAAAATAATCGTGCATTTCAAGATATCAAACCTGTTAAAAGGGAAAGAGACCCAAAAGACCCAAAAGACCCAAAAGACCCAAAAGAACCAAAAGACTCAAAGCCTAAGGTGTACGAATTCATCGATATTAAATTGTACGCAACACCACCGGGTGAGTTGAATATGTCTTTGCTGGCACAAAGAAAACAAAAACAAACTCTGATTTGGTTAGGTATTAAATTGAAACATATCTGGAAAAAGGGGGAATCCAGTCCTTTTATAAGGATTCTTTGTGAAGAACTCACCAAAGCTGCGAATGATAAAACGAAAATGGACGTCGTCTTAAATGCCATTGTGACGAGAGTTGATAGCGAGACAGGGTATGGAATCAGTTTTTATTCACTTTTGATTTGACTATTATCATTCACAGAGAACGGCCAGCGAAGGAAATGGGAATCGATTCTTGTGTTTTCGGACATGCTTTGTCTTAAGTCACTGATCATTAGAGCTATTTTCTTTCATGTGCTGATAAATCAAATAAAGTTAACATATCTTATCTAATCATTCAGATGTTTTTTACGTTTCTTACTATGCGTGATATGTTCTGAATCACTTCAATAACAACTCTATTATATCGACTAATTAGTGGTTTCCTTGACATCTGTGCAGTCTTTTTGGAGCTACAACTCAATAAACAGTTCGTTGCAGACATCACATTCTCCAAAAGAATATTTGCTTCTTACTTATCTTTAAGGCCAGCGACTCAATGGGGTTCTTGCCTGAGCAATTGTTGTCATCTATCGCTGAGATGATTGTTGAAGTTGCCTTACATCCGCTATAACTTGGTTACCACACCCGCGATTCGGTCTTCCTCTCTTCTCGAACCAGGAGGTTCGGCTTCGAAGATCCTCTCAGCTGGAACGCATACGCTTAATGTGGCCGAGCGTGTGAGTCGTAGAGTTCGCGTTTGTGTCTTCTCCTTCATTCACCTTCCTCGCAGACGGGACCATATATCCGACGTAGAGTTTTTCTTTCGAAGGCACAAGAAATCAGCTCTGCAGCTTTACTTAGTGTCCAGCTTTCGGTTCCATAAAGCAGGACTGAGAGGAACATTTTGTAGAGCATGATTTTGGTCCTTCAGGGGCAGTTGTTTTGACTAACTGAAGTAGCATTGGTTGCGATTTGTATCGGATCTCCACTCAAATGTCATTCGTGGAGTTAACGTTTGCACCAAGGTAGACCATTGATTGTGATGTTTTGGCCAAGATGGTGTGCGGCGGATCATTTCTTGCTCGATATCTTGTTTCGCGTGGTCTTCAATAGCCCTGAAGGCTTTCACTACGACACGTAGGGAACGTCCGCGATGTCTATGGCATCTGCGGTCCCAACAGTTAGACTGAATTGTGGAAGATAGTGGCTTCCGTGTTTAGAGCAAAGTACCAAAGTGAAGAAATTAAGGATTCCGGTGCCAGTTTTGAAATGCATGGTGCATAGCGTATGTGCTAGCGTGGTGCGGTTTCAAAATCGATGAAGAGAGGGTAAGTAACTGGCTGGTCATCTCCTGTATTTGCCACGTGCCGATAAGTGCGGTGCAAAACTTCCTTAGACGTGCACGCAGTACGCTGGATCGGATCATGTAGGCGACGATGGGCAAGGATATACCTCTGTAGTTGCTGCACGAGGTAAGGTCGTCTTTTTTTTCAGGATGAGGCATATCGGAATAGAATATTACTTACTTACTTACTTAAGGTGGCGCTACAGTCCGGGGTGGACCTGGGCCTCAACCAACAAGCGTCTCCAGCCAGCTCGATCTTTAGCTAGCTGTCTCCAGTTTCGCACGCATAGTTGGTTGAGGTCCCTTTCCACTTGCGTGCGCCACCTGAGTCGCGGTCTTCCTCTACTGCGCCGTCCCTCGGGGGTGGATTCGAAGACTTTTCGGGCCGGAGCATTGGTTTCCATCCGCTCTACATGACCTAGCCATCTCAATCGTTGGATCTTCACTCTTCTGGCTAAGTCGATGTCGCTGAACAGCCCGTATAGCTCGTATAGCTCGTCGTTGTATCGTTGAATATTACTTGCATGTAATCTCCGAAACGTGGACGATGAGAGCTGTATATCTTACGCGTACAGCTGTACCGACAGCCATAGAAATGTGACTTATGCAAAGTGGAAAAACTCTTATACATCTACCGAATACAATAACATCGAAATCTATCCTGCCTTCAGGACATGATATGTGAAGGGTCGTCTTCTACAGATAATATTATTGACTTAATCTTTGCATATGATTTCGGGCATCTGACCGCCGCTGGTGGAGCTCATATTTCACACAGAGGGTAGGTAGTTGCATTACGGCCGTAAGGTAAAATAAGCCCATTGTACTGCAACGATGGCTCCTAGAGTTCTCTTAATATCAGCGAGGATACAACAGCACGGATATAACAGCACGATGTCTACTATATGAGTGATGAATTTCGACGAGAGAGATGGAGCAGTAGACACAGTCGCTGTGTGGATTTCCTAACGACACGTTGTAATTTGTGAAAGGGAAGAATAAAATTGATGAAAGACGTTCATTTATTTTTATAAATTTACGTAGTCTGGTGGTTGTTTTGAGGAGCTAACTGATTCCTACGACGTATATATGGTATATGGGTCACATGACAGCATCTTTGTTTATTTTGACATTCGAATGAAAGGAAATTCATTTTCGAATGAACCTCAATGAATTTGGTTGTTAAAATCTACTGTTTGAAATTCAAAAAGTGTTTTCAAAAAGTGTTTCTGAAAAATTATATTCCTTTTCATTGCCTATTGCATACATTTGTATGTGCATATCTTGTAGCACATTTGCATGCTGCACCGTCTTTAGAAGGATATCCGTAGCCATTTAACTGCTGAACAGCATCTCACCAAAGCGATCGGATCAGTATCAACCCGGCTTGTGGCATATTCCTTTGCTACGTTGGGATTTTCATCCATCCGGCTTCTGAACCTAAGTGTTTTATGAATCTAGTCGCCGAGGAAGAATTTAGCGTAAAGAATATGACAATTGAAGCGAATGAATCGAATGTCAGAATTTACTTGAAAATTAATTTTCGAATGAATGAGTGAACTTTCGAATTGTTTCGAATCATTCGAATCTCAAAATGTAATCCGTGCTAATTCTACTCACTTTCGAATGAATTAAGTCCAAAAATTGGGCTGTGTATGTAAATAAATTAAAATTGTACCTATTTCAATAGACATGCCATATAAATTACTAGTTTTGAAATAATAAAATGCTAAACTTCAGAATGGGTTGAATGACACCTGTCTGTCTTTCTAGTGTTAAAGATGTCTTCTGAGCTGTGTGTACACCTCAGCCTGAGTACCACAACATAGGCTTACTACTTCAACATTTTTGGGCCATGAGAAAGTGTGACTTAATGGGTCATTCCTACTTCTCTATTAACTACACACAATTGGCCTAATACAGCATCCGAGGGATGTTAATTTATTGTGAATGTTGTATGCTGAACAGTGGGACTCCAGGCGAATAGCGATCTTTTTGCTGGTCATATTAGTTGGGTGAAGGTAAAAATGAATGACCGAATTTCATAATTCATGGTAGTAGTAGTCAAGAAAATGCTTTACACGCGTCACCTGTAGGTCGCCTCCATTCATAAAAGAACAACTATATACACAATAGTGGTTGGTTTTTAGTAATGCCAAGCCCAGCATTCTCATGGATTGTAGTAATGTATTATTATTAAATTTCGACATCTGCACATTTATGTATTGCAGGCAATGTACATATACCTTACTAGTGGTAACACTGTCAAACGTCAAATGAAATCGAACGTGAAAACGACATAGATTAGACAGCAGATTACAGCGTCAATAAACTGTAGTCAATAATAAATAGTTATCGAACTGTGGACAACGGAACGCGTAGAATGAAAAAAGGGGTTGCTTTTATATTTAATTTTATTAACTTCTGCAAAAAGGATCTATCACCACGAAATGCTAGTGCTGACGACGTTTTAAAATTAAAGAAGTTATTCTATTTAATGAGTATGGAAGTGCGTGTGTTTAACGATAAGATTTTGTCACAAGTGATGGATGAAGTAAACAAATGTAAGCTAAATTATCTTGTGTGAATCGTTGTTGGAGTTGTTTTTAAGTGCGATTCACTTTTTTTGCTGGAAAATGTACGAATTGCTAGCGTATTGTCGGGTTTACTGACTGTGATGGATTTATAGAAAGATGTATACATTTTATTGCCTAATACGAATCTGAAGGAGATCGTATAGAGCACACGATAGAAAGTCTGGTTTCCACTATGCGGCAAAACATTCCATGTACTTGGCTATGCTTGTTACGGATGCAGGTGTCTAATACAAGTATAAAAGTGGTAAAAGCCAGTTAATGGCTATGGAATGTTATAAATGTACATCAAAGATTACCGATTCATCCAGAACCGGAAATGTAATATGGTCAACGTGAGAACCAGGTTTGCAAAGCCAGATCGTGACAACATAACGAATCAACTTGAGTTTGGCACAATATGCTAGAAGTCACCCCGCCAGTATTTAGGCTAATGTATGGTGTGGAGCATTATTGCAAGCGTGATGTCACCCAAATAACCATTCTGAGAAATGCATACATCTGTTTTTACTTTATGTTGTCATCATGGTTTTCGATGACCGCGCGATGAACGCCGGACAGATCTTCCGAAAATCCGAGCCTCCGCCTCCTTAGTATTTGACTCATCAATCAATCTTACAATTGTCGCACTTGGTCCAGCCACCTCATTATGGGACTGCCAAGCTGTCGCACGTCCTTGGCAATGGGGACATATTCGCTCTGACTGCGAGTGTGCATTATCAATCAATAATCATTACACAACGATTGTCGACAGTCGATTGTTTATTTTGGCATTGTGAGTGTCGATGGGGGACTGGGACTGCACACGCCTTGTGTGTGCCCCCCATGTCACTAATTGAAAGAATTGAACAACATTTCAAATAGACACGGTTTTAATCAAAAATAAAACGTCTGTTCAAAAAAAACAACGAGCGTCTACGAAAGTGTGTTCCCGTATCGCAAAAATATGCGTTTTATTTCAAACGAGCGTTCTGTCGAGAGACTAAAAAGTTTCCCCACACTGAACATTTTCAATTTCTGTAGTTAGTTAGTTGGTTTTCCGTCAAATCAATTGCAGTGTCAAGTTTCGAATTAGCTTAAGTTCAATTGCGTTCCTGTATGTTCTTGAGATTTTGCCTCTCTCTGGGAGATTTTTACCGTACTCCTTCAAAAAATGATTCACAATTTGGAAGTCGACATTCGGTGCAGACGTGGCCGTTTTGTTTTATTTGACATTCATTGTTGTCATCGTTGCACTTGATTATCGCCCTTCATTTTCTAATTTTAGTGAGTACAACCGATTTCAGCGATTACGAAGGAATTTACTTGGTCTTCATGTCGCATGGCACCTTTCACAATGTTTTGTACTGCTACGACGGGCAATTCAGTCTCACTGATACATGTTATAAGATATTTAAAAACAAAACATTGACAACTAAAATTAAGTGTGTTGTGGTTCAGTCATGCAAGGGAAGCTTCGACATTTGTAACAGATATCTTGCTGACGGCCCAACGGCAACTCAAGCTAATGTACTAAATAAAATGGAGGACATTGTAATTTTGTTTAGCTCATTTGAAGGTATGAACATTAGGCGATCGACTCTAAAAAATAACTTATTTTATTTTCTGTTTTCTTAGGATTAGTTTCGTATTTGGGAGAAAATGGCGCACATTTTATTGAAGTGTTTTGTGACGTTATGGCGAAACACTTTTATTCAAAAACACTTCTGGAATGTGTTAATATGGTTGTTGGAGAGTTTAACAAGCAAAGGTAGGTGATTATCTGGAGAGAGTGGCTTAGAAAAGTATTATAAATGTTTATTATATTTCCAGGGATAATCAAGCTGTGACGAGATACGTTCAATGTGCGAAGGAACTCAAGTACTACCGCATTGTTAAGAAGCAAGCCGACGCAATATCATAATAGTTTTGACTTATGAATACCAATAAATATTAACAAATGATAGATATATTCAAAGGCAGAGTAACAGCACAGAATCAACATGTTTTGTCTTTCTCCTCTTTGAGTTGATTGATTAGCTCATGCACTTTGAAAGTTTTGACATGTCTGCTGTATACAGTGAACTTTCGATAATTCATCGGACCAGGGAAAAACAGTCTTTTCAATTTTTCCAGATTCCACTTTCATCATGGGATCTGTTTCAAAGTTGAACTGTTCACTATAGCTCTCAATAACAATAAATCAGATTCAGTTGAAAACATACCATAAATAATAAATGAAAAATGAAATACCTACTTCAACCCCTAGCGGTCGTGAGGCCAAGTGTAAATGAGTGGAAAATGGTGTCTATGACTACTGCGGGAATAACCAAGTCACATGTCCAACTGATCTGGAGGAGTTTTATATGACTTAAAATGTTGCGCATGTATTTGTGGGTGTATATATTGTTGGTATCTTTGGCTCTGAAGGCGTCTGGAGGAGACGATTTGGCCATGAACAGGGAAGAAAAGAAACATTCCCCTCTATGAGCATCACAATGGGTTTAGAATGACCAAAGTGTGATGGGCCTGCAGCTCGTTAGCCCATTAACAAAGTCTAACATAACTTGGTGTGCGCTGATCGAAGTGGTTGACGCAAGATCGTGCTGGCCGAAGGGGTTTGCTGGTTGATGCTGAGGTCCACCCCGGACTCTAGCGCTAAACAAGGAACAGATATTGGTGGTAGGGTACGTACTCAGGCATAAGTAGATAGGTGTGTGAAAATATCCTTATTAGCTACACAAATGGAATGTAAATAGAATCTAAATCTGAAAATAATCAACAAGAGTCCAATAAGAAAGCATACATCTCTTTCGCGCTTGTCAGTTGCAACCATGTTCTTTGCCTTTCGATTAGTTTGCCGACGAATTAAATCTACCAACCAGCTTATGGCTTACATGTCATGGGTGCATTTTCCTTCATGGCATTCTCTCATCCGTTTCTCTTTCTCTCCATTTCATCTTCATCATTATCATCATGCTCTTCGAAGAACAGATCGACTCCTGCACTGTATGGATGCTAGTTAACATCTTTCTCTTCATCTTCCCTTATTGCCAATATTTCCACCAACCTTTCCCTGTATCTTCCTTCATTTTCCATGGAAAATGCATTGAACAGACGACACCGATTATAGCTGCGGTTTATTATTGGGCGACATTTTTTTTACAGAATAAACCAGCTCCTTGAAGTTGGTAAAGAAGTTAGTAAAGAAATCTTTGTGTACTTTTCACTTTTTCACCTTTTCACTTTTTCACTTCTTATTCTTATTTTCGAATTGAAAAGAAAGCCAACAAACTAAGATTTTGTTAGGTACTTACAGACGATATGAAAAGTAACTAGTCCAAAAAATGCAGCTTAGCGCTTCTGGTGCCAAAATAATTTAATAGTTAAAACTTACCGGAATATTGCTCAGTATTTTTTTTTTGATTTTTTTGAAAGTGTAGAAAAACGCACCGGGTACTCCACACAATGCAAAAAACCCATTAATTTTCAGAGTTTTTAAACCGAAGCTTTTTGACAACACAGCTTTAAGAAACTTTGATTATTCTGATTGCTCGAAGAACAAAACCACCGATTCGAACACAGTGAACAAAAGACAACGTTTCAAAAGTTCACAACGATTCAAAAGTTCATTCTAACAAAAAGTGTACTGTAATGACAGAATTTTCAAAGTAAATATATCTTCAATAACAAATTCAAAATAAAACTGTGTAATGCAGACAACTAAAAAACTCCTTCGATTGTATGCCAAAAGTGTCTTGTATATCTGCGATCATGATCAAAGAAGGATAGTAACCATGATGTTTCAAATTTTCATGAATACCAACACAATACATCAAGTGACGACTCTGATCCAGATAAAAAATGTAGCCCTTTAGAACCTAAACTAAATTAACTAAATGACATAGTAAGGGATCTGAACTACTCACGAGATTGCTTTAGCCTTTCACTAACCCAATCGGGAACAATCCGAATTTTGTCAAATCAATTACTAACATCAAATCGAAAGATTGGAATTCATTAATTTTGGATATGAATAACTTTCTACAACAAAAAGTCTCAAAAGTACTCATGTCGTCCTTGTTGAGATAGCTTGCTATCGAATTTGGAAGAAGTAAAAGAGAATAAAAAATGCACATGCCGCATTCGAATTCGCAACAATGCCCAACAATTCTAGGCGATTTTAGTTAGCAGTCGGGTGCACAATTTCGTTAAGACAATGGTAGAGAGCAGGACTCGCATATGATGAATAATTTCGTTTAAACTTTTCGTCACCAACCAGGCAGATATAAAATGTAGCTCATACCAGAATTAGACGATAAGTATTTGTGTTCACAGGTTGACCTAATAGGGCGGTTATGGCAGCCGAAACACTGCTTAAATTTGTTGGTCCAATTCTCAATGTTACGGGATGCACTCGAAACTCTCATGATCCATTAGTACACACACCAGAAGATAGAAAACGGTGTGCGCAAGTCGCTGGTAGGCTTAATAGGGCCGCTGTAACAGTGGAAGGATTAACTCGAAAACTTTTCATGAGGAGTTCATGCCGGATATGTAAAATTGATTAAAATTTTGGATGTCGCGAAATGTTTCCCAATGTCCCAGAACCAATTAACACACACATGCAAGAAAACATGGAAAAAAGTGTACTGAGCCCGTAGGCAGGCCTCATAAGGCGGCGGAATTACTTGAAAAATGAACCTTGAAATCCATCAGAAAAGCTGTAAGAATTGTTGGGTGGAAATTTCGATGTTGCCAGATTTATTGCAAAATCTCTAGAATACAAATATTAAAGCATGAAAACAAGTGTGCACGAGTCGTTGGTGGGCATAAAAGGCCCGTTTTGACAGTCGAAAGACGATCCGTGAAATCTATCAGGATCCGGACTTACAGCATCACAGTCACATTTTCAGCTCATCGGTTAGTTCAACAAGAATCGAATGAACACAATTCTTCAATTCGAGCTATGCATTAATCCATTCACAAAGACTGAATTTTTGGAGCGGCTTATGGCATACTGGCAGCATTGGATGTTCGAAATGAATGACAAGCGGAGTCACCTTTACCGTCAATGGTCGACCGTATAGAGCGATGATAACCGACATTCTGTGACCAGCGATCAATCACAACATTTGTATTTCTTAGTTGTAGTTGCAACAAGACCAAATACGGCATACACGAGACACAAGCTACGAATACTGGGGACTTGGTCATTTCAAGCCGAGCGCCAATCAGTTGGCTGGTGCAATTTGAGCGACTTAACACCACTCGGATATATTCTCTGAGGCTAATATAATCAAACACCAAAAGCTAGCTCACTCAACGCGGAATGGCACCTATATTACAAATTATAATAAGCCCGAATAAATGGCATTGACAGATGAGAAACAAAAATTTTAAAATTGACCAAATTCATCCGACGTGATGCATTCCACATGTGGGCCATATTTATTGATTCTCTCCCTCTCATTGCAATGCAAAGAAACGGATTCCATGGGCTTGGGCCGTATGAGATTATACCCCCTCTAATTTGCGAATTTAAGCTCTCGAAAGATTTTTCTAGATTTCAGTCAGTACAATAACTTGCCAAGGCTCGATTACGTACTCTTCCGTTTAACGCTTATTGCTATAACTTCACCATCGCGAGTAAAGCAATTAGATTCTTCATGAGACGAACAGTTTAATGATTCCTCGGCGACGCCCTTCGATCATAATCTTAATTTTAAATCCCTATTTCCGTTAATGCTGAACAAAAAACTGAACGAAACTCTCGAGCAATAATTCCAACTTGCCACTTGGCAGGCGGAAAGCCAAAGCTCTCCGATACACATTTTCATAAGACCTTCATTTACCATTGTTGAGGCGTGAAGCTTCCAACAAAATGACGTCAAAATCCTTTTCACCACTCTAAGCATCGACAGTGTACGCATGTCCTGGGCATACGCCTTTCATATTTATCCACATGCCAATTTCAATCAAACGTACTCGATGTGAATGGCTATCGTGTGTGTTGTTTTGTACGCTTTTTCACAATCAAAAATGTGACCTAGAAGTTGTGTTTGAAAATAATGTTTTGGTTTAATTAAAAGTCGTCCCATATTGTTGTAAAAACAAAACAAAAAAAAGAAACACTTCCAACGCTTGTGACACGCATCCAGTAGAGACAATTCAATCCTATGTCCAGTGAACGCTTTTTTTCTCGCAACGTTTTTTAGCTACCCCCCAAAAGATACTCCGAGCGTATCAGGAATCGAATCAAAATAAAGAAACATCTTCCAATATAATTGTGGTTGTCTAAGGTTAAATCAGTGAATCAGGGTTTTTTTCGTAGAGCACTGGAGGCCAAAAAATAGTTTTTTAAGCAAATGTGAGTATACAAATTTGAATCCATGTCTATGTTTCATCTTTTGAGATCGTGTGAAATATTAGTGTATCTACTCCGAAAGTGAATCATTTAGGCAGCGGAATAGTGGTGCATGTACCTAGATAGAAAAAGCTTCGCTCAGCATTAAAGGCTTGCTCAAGAATTTCACCAAGGGAATCATGAAAATGTATCCTCTCCAATTGATTTTTTTCGCTCTGTCTCGTACAATCGAATTGAAAAAAAAGGCAATTCCAATTGTTTATGCGGCTGGTGATTAAAGCGGACTGCAGTATCTGTCGCCACATGACCAAGTGAGCGACGATTTATGGGCAGCCTTGTGGGGAGGTTTAGGGATGCCAGCGGAAATGGGAATTTGCGCTTCCCTTCTTTTTTTTGTTGGATGTGTATCATATCGCAGATGAGTTTGTGGCTTGCAACTATTCGCTCGCTTTATGGTCTATGCTAATGATACACCCCATTACAGGGATACTTGTACACCTGCAAGTTGCGTGCGCGGTGGGTGATGTTTTCATCGGCGAATCAAATCCCCATGCACGCGAAAGAAATTACGGCGCAAATGCCCGTGAAAATGTGTGTTGAAAAGTTTTATTAATTTGAAGTGAAACTTTGAAGTAGTTTCACTGCTTGGCTTACATTTTGAAGGAGACACACACAAGGCACAAGCCGTGTGTAAACATACAACGAATGTATCGAAACGCGGAATGTCTTATGCTTGCCATTTCGGTTTAATAGTATCTCGTAAAAGGAGGCGTGGCATTATGCAATTTACTTGTTAAGTATTCGTTTATGATAAAGGATATTGCTTACATATGAAATCATCGCGTGTGCCTTGTGGCTATTGTTGGCTTATAAATGATTGTGTAAAACGGAGCCATATTCTTGTGGCAGCTTTCCCCTTTTCTGACGCGATCATTAACGTTTTGTTTATTGTTATTGTCTTCTGCATGAATGCTTCGCTTCAGTCTTTTGTTGTCTTAAAACATTACAATGCTGTCGCTTATAATCCAGCCCTGTTCGAAAGTCATTCAGTTGTGTTTTATTCATGGCCTTCAAATTATTGGAATTGGCGCGTCAGCTGATATCTCTTCTACCCCGATGGCAAGATCTTTACTAGTTGTATACGATAAATAAGATGTGGTCACCAGCAGTCAAGTTGTCACACAGTGTCACAATATCGTTTCACATCGTGTTTTTTTAAGTTGTTAACAATTCGTTAGCGCATTGGTCTCATTATTTCTGGTAGATTGAAGAGAAATAACAAATTGAAATTGCTACAGTTAAATGTCCCACTAACTTCCACTTAAATCCGCCACACAACATATTTCTATACATAATTAAGCCACGAAAAATATTCCAATTCCCTCTGGCTTCAAACGCAATCACTAATCATGCCAACTGTGCGGAAGTTTTTGTTGTGCGTTGAGGGTTGGAAGTTAATGCAGCCATCCACTGAGACATCGTTGATTTGCTGTTCTCTGCGGGGAATTGTTGTGGAAAACTAATTGCAAATCTTTGATATTTCGCATGTCGATGTTTTGTGTTATTTTGATCGGTCCACAACTTTAAGAACGCCAATGGAAACATTTTGAACGACAAATATCCTCAAGGCCTATCGCATTGATAACAATTTTCTTCAACAACATTCTCTGCTTTAGGGGATGTTTGTTCCGTCCGTTTATCTATACATTTCCTCTTATACCATGTTTTTATACGAGCGTTAATGTAAATTGAAGGAAATTCGAAGACGGAGAAATGGTAGCACCTACTTGTTAGTCGGCCTCTACTCCAAATAATTCTGATGTTATGCAGGTTCAATTTCAAATTTTATTACAAATCTTGCAATATCCGCCAGCACACTGGACATGTTTCTTACCTCTTTCCTCTCATCCTCATAAATATCCTGTTGACATATGTCGCCTCTAAGCTCGTCAGCTAACTGGAGCGTACTCAAAAACTACTGAGAAAAACCAGAATAAGTTCAAACGGACCAGAAATGACTGTAATGGAATAATCCGACGTTTGAAATTACCTTATAAACAAAAGTTGAGGCAAAAAGTGCTACAATGTCCTGGTGCCAAAAAATGTTGGTCATTGGTCAAAAAAATACAAAATTCCGTCTCATCCAATTTCCCACAATGACAGTCCAGCTGTCAGCTCTTTACACAAAGCCAAACTGCTTGCGGAGCATTTTGACGCCAGCTCAACAATGCAGGACTCTAATTTGTCTCCACCTGTACTCGAGAACGATGGTTTCACCAAGGGGCGAGTATTTAAAGATATTGACGTGCACAAATCCACTAGCTTCTACGGTATTCCTTTATTACTTCTGAAAAAGTGTTCTTTTTCGCTGGCAAAACCACAGCGTAAGCTTTTCCATTTTTCCTACTCTCTTTCCAAGTAGATGGAAAAAAGTATTTGTCCAGCCCGTCCCTAAAGAGGGTGAATCGTCACCCACCTCGTACCGATTTCTAAGGTCATGGAAACGTTAATAAATCGTCAGCTTATAAAATGTCTTGAATCGCGAAAGCTTCTAAATGCCCGGTAGTACGGCTTCCGCAGCAACAGGCGAAAGCAAGATAGTTGGACCTAAGACTTCCAAGGCAATTGACAGGGTTTGGCATTAAGCTCTTTTGTAGAAAATCCTTGCATATGGTGTTCATGAGTATCAGCTTCAAGTCTGACGTCTCAAGGCTCTGTTCTGCCTCCTCTACTTCTAATCCAAACCACTCCTTCGCTGATGACAGCAAAAAAAAGTCCAAGCCAATCACGTGTAATGTTCAACCCAAATGTCTGTCTATTGCATCTTTTACGAAGAGGGTGATCCGATAATGTGGAATAAATCGGTGTGATAAATAAAACGATTTGTTTTCTCATCATACATTTAATAACGTTCAAGTAGTATATCGTTGCTGCCATTGTTGAAAGTCCTAGACACGCTGCCTTCAGCCGTCAAGGCCAAAAGTCGGACGTTAGGTCTTCCTCTCCTTCTCAAGCCTGGAGCCTCGGCTTCGAGAATCCTCATACCTGGAGCGTTGTTGCCGAGCCATTGCAGTATACGTATTTTTTCCTTCCATACCAGCTCGTAGATTTCGCGGTGTCTGTGTCTTCTCCTCTTATCCTCTTTCTCCTAAATTGCGTCCTATCGCCGCAGAATTTCCTCACTTAAAAGGCAACAAGAACAGCTCTGCAGTCTTGGGACTTGCAAAATAAATCAAAGGATTCGGAGTCCGTTGCCTTGTACGTCAAATCAGATCCACTCTGATCTACTTTGCTTGGGGTAGACAAACTTCTTGTGGGCGTCGCTAACAGTGTTTCCATTCGCTTGATGACACGGTCCCATACTCAAGGCGTTATTGCAGCGATAGTTCGAATTTTATTTTCGATATCGTCTAAGTTGTTGGCTCGTTAAAATATATTATCTACAAGATACTATGCGCCCGGCGTACAAAACATAATGTTTAAAATGATGCCGACAGAATTCAGTAGTCAGAGAGTTATGTTGATGTTTTACGGCACGTTTGGTTTTAGGCTGATATACAAATATTTCTTATTACCTAACTACACATACATATCCATTTATTAGTACAGCAATGCAAATGATGTCCCGACAACAGCCTGCGTCCCATTATTAGCCATAAGCATAATATTCTCGGCTGTGTGATCTGTCAGGTTAATCGCCTAGATGCTCTAGTGTGGTATTAAGTTTGAGGTGTTTTTTTTTAAGTTGGTTAGCTTACATACATCAGATTTACTGACTACAAGCACCCTTTCTCATATTGCCTTTACAACAATTAATTTTCCTTGTGGAGACGTTTTTTTTCAAGATGGTTTCGAGTGTCCCAGGTAGACCATTTATTATTACAGCACTTAATCGAACGGCCTCGTACGGTGAAGACGGCAGAGTAAACGTCTCATGTGGCAAGTTTGAAGAATGGCTTGGTTACAATAACTATGAAGTTGGATACTTAACCTCCAAGCGGAGTTAGTAACTTCTTCATCAACGGTCCCTCCACCCCTTCGTGTATCACTATTCCTCAGATACCAGAGAGCTTATACAAGTTTTTTTTATAAATTCTTAATTTGGAGTACTATCCCAGCAGCCAGCCATATATCCATTTCGGTTTGGAAGCTAATCACGTTTCTTTTTCATTTGAGCCATCCACTTTAGTTTCGCGTCGAGAGTCATACCGAGATATTTAGTAGTCATTAGCGTTCGTTTCCAAGAGCAGACCAAGGATTTGACGTTGCCCTTGAAAAATAATCGAATGGTTACAAGCCGACTGAATTGTGGTGCGGCTGATGAACTCGTACCTAGAAATTACCTAGTTGCCAAAATAGAAGGCATGGGTGTAGTGTTGCAAGAACAGCTCGGTTACTTGGACGTTGTGGTCGACCTCCAGCCGAATAAAGTAGGTTGACGTTAGTCTATATGTGAAACTCCTTTTGGTAAATGTATCTCCTGAACATGGATAAGGATGCCGTCATGTCATTGACCGCACAAAACAGTCGATCTCCGTGGAAGAATTAATGCGTAGTCCAAAATTTGTGAAATTTACTTGGTACAAAAAAAATGCTGTTCTTATTGGCGTATCCCCCTGAATTAAAAATGTACATCTTCCACAAGGATTTTGTAAATCCGAATAACCAGCCAACATTTTTAGCGTCCAATTAGCTGCCATTCCTTCATCATCCTGGATGAATGCTAGCGGTCCGCCGCATCTACTATCCCACCCCATCCCATCTACTATCCCCAGACCTAAAACCCATCGAGCATCTATTGGATATGTTAGAGAAGAAGCTTCGAGAACATCAGATTCCAGGCAAAAGTCGCTTAAAAGAACTAATTTTGGAAAATTCGGTTAAGACATCCCCCGAAATCACCAGAAAGCTTATGCCTTCAATGGAAAGTCGGCTAAAACCCACACCAATACTTTTTGTGCTAAAAATGTTGTTTTATATCTTCTCCATGATAGTAATAATCAGAAAAAATACAAAAAAAGGGGGGGATTACCGATTTGCTCTAACATATAAAATATTAAAACCTACACTCAATTTAAGCGGTGTATGTGCAATTTTGATTTAGTTTGTATATGTTAAAATATGCCTTGTTGACTCTCGAATCGACAATTCACTGCCTTCTTAGATACTGGCAACAATGTCTGTAATGTCGTTTATTTCGCGCCAATCTCTGTCTGCTGGTTTTAGGGTAAGGTCAAAACTAAGAAAGTCCATGATCAAAAGTACATTGATACCATCGTTAGTTATGACTTCTATTCACTACCACATCACGTCGTCTGCAACCACTCATGCCACCAATTTTACAGTTCACATCACAGTCCATAGTACACCGATGGAAATAACCGAGCCAAGCATATTGGTGGGTGAAGTGAAAATCTCCAATTAATATTTTCCAAATACTTCATTTGCAACATGTGGACGAAAATAACTGATGCGTTTCTTTGGAAACAATTCAGTGGTTTCCGCCCCAATGGTCGGTTAAATTTTATCAGTTGTTGACGGCAGCGTGTTCTCGTAATTGTTTCACTAGGTTTTAGCAGCACCATCGCTTTCATTCGCCACCAAATACAATATACCAGCCTTCCCAAAATATTGCATACTGATAGTGTGAGAGATGGTTGGTCTGGCGGTATGCAAAGTTTATTTTGCGGTGGAAATTGTCGTTCTTTCAGTTATGGTATGTTTACGATAAGAGTTCATGCTGTATACCTCTGCTATGTACGCCTTTGGAATGAGCGGAAAGCAAAAAAATGGTCCGATTATCAGCAAAAAAAACTGTTCAACAATGACTATGTATATTGTTGTTCACTAGTAAAAATGTTGTGTGTTCCTTCTTCTAACACTGCAGTTATTATTAGTGAAAAAATGTATTTATATATAACACATGTGGAGAAGTCGATGTCAGCTAGTAGTAAAAAATGTACATTAAAACGTTGTTAGTTCTTGTTTTCGTGAGGCAATTTTGGACTTTATGTAGCAGCAGTGTTTAAGTTTACTAATGCTCGAAGGGCAATATGACAAGCGTTCCCGGGTTGGTGTACGAAATCCGTTTGGGAAATCCTCCGTTCCTCCATTCTACTCGTCTGATAGCATTGCTTCTCCATCTTACTTCAAATTCTGATATGCTGTTCATCCATCTTTTTTTTTGCAGTCTTCTCGGTACCGAGCATCGTCCAACGGATATCTGTGATACGTGCTATGTGACAAGAATTACATATATTCAATTTGTTCGTATTCGCTCAAACTCGTTGAGAATGTTTTGAGGATCTCTCCGTTGCTCTTTAGCACTCCAATATCTACTCTATGGCGATTAATTGTCAGTCAACGCCTGTGCTCCATAAATACGCACTGGTCCATTATGCACTGCGTTCATTCTCGTGTTCAGCGTGCACCAAGGCATTCTCTATTTTTTAGATTTATTTCCATCCACTGATTATACTCTGTTGAATGTTTCCCTATTCTTTTTCTTCTGAAGATAGAATCGGTCCACGTAAATGAATTCGTAGACAAAATCTATAAGTCATCTATCCTATAGTATTGTAATTCTACTTTCCATCTACGGACTATAGCGCCTCATATTCCAAAAAAGATTTACAAGCAGTTTTATCTTTTATATACTCTTTGAGTGTTTACAGAAGGCTAAGCAAAATGATCCAGTGGTTTTTGGAATGTTTGCGAGATGTTATGTTTTCACGGCGACCACATAATTCAAACAATTAAAGCCTGGCAAAACTAATAATGATATTCTACAGTTTCAACCACTCCTGTTTGTTTGCATTTTCTGCATCGTTCAACGGGAATCGGGTCTAGCCTATGAAAATGGTGAATCACCAGTCAGTGCCTGAAATGCAGTCAATCCTTGGTACCGTTTTGGCGATAGTATTTGCGTCAGATAAATTTGGATTTTAACTCTTCCTCGAATTGTTTGTTGTTATAAGCAGTTCATTGTCGAGTTCATGGATGAACAAATATATCGGCTAACATTTGTAATGCCACTCTGAGCTAGTTTGTTTCCCCTGATTCCATGTCCAAAAATCCACAAGAGGATTACTGCGTTGGTGCAATACACGTGAGGGCAGCATCGAAACACTTGAAAACCGTTTTGGGCTTTGCTTCTATCGCTGCCTGACTGTCAAAATAGATACTAATGCACGTGTGGTTGACGCTGCTTATCAGGCTGATTTCTGGATGACCACCAGCTCCATCTAAAAGATGCTTTGGCCCCATTTGTAGCTGATGTCAACGTTTTGCATTATTTCCGACTCAGCTTTCTTCGCGGAATTTTAATAGCGAAATTATGTTCGCAACGGGTCATGGGCTGGTGGTAATCTTTATTCATATTGTCAGTACAAAGCTTCAATGCCCAAAAGTTCTAAATTTAAGAACAAGGATTTCAAAATTCCTGGAGCATCCCTTAAGTACCATCACTGGATGTAAGGTATGTAGATCATCAACCATTACTGGCAATTCTTAGGGTGATACATTGATCAGAATAAGCAACCATCCCAGTTCAAAATATTTCTTGAAGAACAGAGGTGAGGAGCATTTGGTGAATCAGTACTCAGTGTTTATAACTTTACGATAGTGTCCTTTTGTAGCACCGCAGAAATCGACTAAAGAAAGGACCTGTACGCGGTAATCGGTAAGACAGACAGAAATAAAAAAATTAAAATAAAAAACGCTCAAAAAATCTAAACAATATAATCATAAAAATGTGATCATCGGTGTCATTTACGAATTACGCTCTCAGTGCAAAATGCTGGACTGTACGGAGAAAGGCCGTCGGAGAAATCAGTCAGTGACCCTGGTTCGGCCGCCCCTGCTGCCACAAGTACCATCAAATTGTGGGATCAAAAATTGATACAACATTTCCTTCTTAGAGTTGAGAGGTGAATTTAATCAAATGTACTATAACCTCTCAGGGCGACTCTTAGCGTTAGAAAATTATCTGGAGAAATAATTCTTCATGGCGTGCAATTGAAAAAACGAAAACTTGATGACATCCTTGCTAAGTAATGCAATATTATAAATACGGAAGTGTGCATGAAGATTTTTTACATCCGATTCAGGTGTAACAGTTTTGAAGCTTCCCCATAAACAATGCAAAATTAAAATCTTAAGGCCAACAGCCGCTTAATATAAAAAAGAATTCGATATTGGTTTCTCGAAAACTACTTTTCACCAGCTAAATCGGATAAAAAGGGTTTATTTTGGCAAGGAGTTCGAAATGTAAGAGGAGTAGACCGAATTTCATGTACACAAACATTTCTGGGATTCTGAGTATTCTCTTTGTCACCACTTTTGTTTATTTTTCGATTGTTTCACTCTTGTTGTCGCAGTGATGGGTATTGGAAATGATACACTAAATACAAGGTAATATGTTCATCTGAGTCAAAGCTGCGTTACGTCACTAGTGTACCATTTTCTGTGAGAGAGGACTTTTTCTCATACAATGGAGACGAATTGTGAGGAAATATTGAATTAACTTCAGTATAAAAATAGTGAAATTGATGTTGGCTATATTTTGATATTTAATATTTAATTATAATTATATTATATTAATTTAACCCTAAATTAACGTACTATGACTTAATAAATATTTTTCTTTCAACGAACTGACTCGAAGATCAATCGATCACTACGCTCGCGCAGTGTGACTTCGATTCATTCATGAGAGATTGCGTGTGACTGGAGGTTAAATTTAGACTTTCCTGTCGGAAACTATTCTGTTCAGGACTCCGTTGTATAAAGCTTCAGCGGGTGCAAAAAAGAATTGGCGAAAGTTCTCAATTGTTGGACTGCACGGGCAACCACTAGCGCAACGGACTGTAGTCAGATACCTTGGGATCTGACTAGATCAGTATCTCTATTTTAACAAACATGTAGATGCTGCTCTGGCCAGGGCCCGAGGCGCTTTTGCTCTTACAATGAGACAATAGCCAACTCGATGCGAGGGTGAAGATAATCTGCTGCATGACCCTCACCTATAGTTCTTCGTATGGTTTTCCCGTGTGGTTCAACGTGAGTGCAAGCTTGATGGAAAAGCTTCGGGTGTTTGATACAGCTTGTTTTATTGCTTTCCTTCACCTTTACAAAACACCAGACTCCCAGTTCATAAAGTTCTACTCCAATAAGGTTTTATACAACAGGACGAACCTGATACGAGTGGACAAATCCTGTTGAAGTTGATTCGAGGCCATACTGCGAGAGCGATGAACTCGGGTGATAACTTGGTCTCTAGGGGTTACTACCCCAATCCACAATACCACGAGAGGATACGACACAGCGGCTTCGTCCCTCCAGAAGCATTTCTTCACTTTGATAAGCACGGTCTGATACAAGACAAAAACGCGGAACCGCTCCTCTTTCATATAGCCAGGTCAACTGTGGATGGCACCTCAACTACGACCGTTCCGTTGCACAACGAACTGAGGAGGGCCTCCTCCGCTTCAGTACAGCGGTCTCGAGTTGGGATGTGCGAGATGTTGCAATGCAACATCGAAAGTTCTGGTGGCTGGGGAGCGAAGAAACTCCACCGTCGAACCCGAAGACCCGGGGTAGAACGTGCGTACCGCCTTATGGGGCGCAGTCGGTCGCTGTCTTGTTGTGGATTAGATAGAAATCTAGAACCCTACACATCGTAAGGTAGTTAGGTTAAGGTAGTTAGATATTAGGGTATTAGGGTATGAGAGTATAAGTTATTAGGATTATACATGAATGCATTTAAAAATGAGGACGAAGTAGCTTTAAACGGAAAGAGGCGAACTACAGGATTTGGTGTGAGTTTCTTAAAACTTTAAATTTTATTCGTTCTATTCAATTTTTCGGATTTGTTGAGTCTTACGCCACAAACATTTTAATATCGCTTGAATATTCTCAGCACGAAGATTAATCCGAGCTCGAAATCATTTTCACTGTCTTCACTCTTCACAACAAACACTCAGATACGCAATGAATTTGCTGCGTCAATGCTATGATTTGTATGGGGAGTTTTAATTCGAACGTTTTCTACGATAGCCTTAAAACGCAGTCACGGTGCCGACTAATGAACAATTCACTACGAGCGTATTCAACGATCTAAAGTTGTGAATTTCAGCAAAGCGTTCCCCCGGCGTAATCCACGATAGGGGTGTATATGATTATATCTACTGTTTTTAGAATATTTGTTGGGGTGCATTTCCTGGATTTAAATATCCACTCGTATAAAATTGATTGATTGGATAATTGTCAGCAATTTTATTCGCAATTGCTATTCTGTTTTATGTTAATGTATATAAATGTGTCCTTGGCATTCATTTTCCACAATATCCAACACGTCACTTTGCATTTTATCCATATCAATTTTATCCCAGAACCACTCCAGCTCGCAACGAAATGAGAATGACGAATAATCGCAATCAGAGGTGTGTAAAAGTGTAAAAGTACTCAAACCGATCACCATCGCTCATGCGCTCTCTTTGGATCAGCTGTGTTATAATATAGTCGTTGTCATCACACCCGTGCCCGTTGGCGACAGACATAAGAGAGCTCTCTTATTTCTGGCTGTCGCCGACGAGACGGTGCTGTCGCAGTTTGATGTGCTAATTTTCTACTTACAATTTTCTTATCTTTTCAACCTAATCACATGTTCACTATGTTTGTCTTTATTTATATTTATTATTTTTAAGTGTTACCACTGCAGTACATTCTTCCAATGCTTGTACTTTCGATAGGACTATTTATTTTCGTTTAACGACAATTCATAAATACCATTTTAGTTAATTTTTTGAGTTGCTTTGATTTCAATTTAATTATTAAGAATGATTTTGACTTTTTTAATTATTTGTATTTGTCTCTGTGTTCTGTTTAAACAGTAATCTAATTAAAAACGTATTCTAAAAAATATCACACTCCGTACAAAAAGTATAACTTGTACAAATAAGTCTACATCACAAGACAGTCCGTTGAAAATTATCTTACTAGGCTGGGTTTCGTTGTTCTATCATGAATTTACGATTTCCTTCATCTCGACTGGCGGCACATGCTCAGACAGTGGACGTAGCCAATCTTTTTTAGAATCTTTCCACTGTACAAGAAGACTGGTATCTCTCCGCAAAGGCACTCAGCTGCAACGACGCATCCTTCAATGAGTTTGATCTGGCTCATGTAGCCAGTGTTCGCGGCAACTTTTTCCAAGTGCCAGAACATGTAGTAAATGATGGAGTCGATGATACCGGCGATTGTCGCAAATACCAAAGAAAATGGCGATTGAACTCTGCAACAAGATACCCCACATGTCACGGAAAATCGAATTGGACAACGAAAAGATCGGCAAATCCAGCTTGGACACACTGAAGAGGTAGAAAATACTTAGAATAAGCATGCTCACTAGCGCCGGTGTGAAGCTCTTGATTGTTTCCTCTGTCCAAAGATCAATAGCCATGCCAGCCAGAAGGGACGGAGGACGTCAAAGCAGATTGCATCGCTGATCGAATTGGTCACATTAAAAACGATCGTTCCGACAGCGCAAGTAACCTGCAAGTGGTTACTCGTTGAAATATTGCTGCCTACTTTTAGGCAAAAGTCGTCTTTAGCATCCGTTGTCGTTGTGGAGTTCGTTGTGAGGTCTTCCACCGGGCGTATTGCAAACACCATGTGTTCTGTAGACTCATTCGATGATGATACGCGCTTGAGACGTCTGGCAACCTCGCACTGAGCGCTGTGGGTAAGTATCTAAAAAAAGTAAAGGGAACATGATTACTGGCCTTTACTGATGAGGAAGGATGCCTTTGGCCTGGTAACACACACCAATCTTGCATACATCAAGATGGGATAGATTCAGTTTAAACTGTTCGGTCTCATTGATTGTGTGAACGACGAAGCTTGCACAAAATAAAATCCAGCGTAGGAAACTGTCTCTAATACTCTGAACAAATTAAAAAACGTATTTAGGAATGGGAGTTTTTGTTCATACACACATTACAAAAGAAAGCCTACTCAGTTCAATAAAAACATTTTCTCATTCAAAATGCAAAGTTCGCATTTTATTCTACCAAGCTAGATCCTAGCATGCCAACCAGTAGAGCGTATCTACAGTTGTATGCCGACTCTGATCGGCCGAGTTTGAGAAGCTGGTCCTAGACAGGAATAGTCTATGAGCATTATCCTAGACGTCGAAATTCATGTGCGTTGGGGTCGACGCACCTACCCAGAATGCCACAAGCTACCACCATACTACAACGTACTGAACATTCATTTTGAAATCTTAGCTAAATACTCGTACATACGTTAAAAGCATCAACCCGCTGGGAGCCATCAGGTGCTGCATTATTTAACGATTCCCACTTAATTCAAGGAATCCAGAACATAATGTCATCTGCCAACTCAAACAGTTTCATGTTTCACTCATGTTCAGCAAATTTCGTCATCGCATCATTAGTCTGTTGAGTTAAACTTTCGCTTAACTTTATTAGTGATTTGGGTGACAATTTCGCAACCTCAATTAGACCTTTTCTCGTGAACATTAGTCATAGTTGCCATGCCGTTCTGCCCACTTAAACAGAATTCAGGTCACCCGACGTAAATGTATCCCTCTGACCTTTGTAATATCTTCTGAAACGGAACTAGCAATCTCCCTCCCACTGTTGCTGATAAGCACAAACTAATTAACCTTAAATTTCTGGCCAAAGGCCAATTTTAGAAATCAAATTCTCACCGGTTTTAATCGATTTTCTTTGTCTACGGAAAATTGCTGCTGCTGGCACTCTTTATGTATCCATTTTATCTTTGATCTGCCCTCTTTTTGTGACAATGACACGGTTCGCCACAACGAACTGCTGAATGATTCGCAATTGCCAATTTTCGTTTTAATTGAGACTGCAGTAAGTCTGTGTTTAAGGACGGTTTTATTCCAACCCCAAATTAACGTAAGTAGCCATTAAATTTCTTCTGGGGATTGACTTAACTTTTAGGTTGAGAATTCTACTGCCGCTGGCTTGAGACTGAGGTCATCGTGGTTTAGTCTTTATCGTCAACTGCTAATTGGGTTTTATCCTATTTTGGAAAACTTTCTAATACCTCCTCAAAGTCTTTTTCAAAGTTGAGTTCTATAAATTCATGCAAGAGCACGGCGATTCACTTTGACCATTTTTTGATATTTTTTTGCCTATCACATATAGCTGACTTCTGAGTGTCATATTATTCCACTTCAGTATTGCTGAACAAATCATTACGGAACGACTCACACTTCAACAACGCGCCAAAATAATTTCATTAATTACTTAGCTGCGTTACGAGAATCACGTTACATATGATATGCATCATCGACCTTCCAAGTCTGATTTCTGTGTAACTTATTGGGTGATACGCGAAGAATAGACCACATCCAACGTGTTGGCATAGTTAGCATTATTCGACAAAAGCAGTCGCTCTGCAGGAAGCAGTGTTCCAAGGGTGAAACGACAGAATGCAGCTTACCGTATGAATATCTAACCCATTGTGAATTGGCAACTTTCTACACGAGCTTTTGCAAATGTCATGAAGTTAGAATGAAGCAGTAATATTTTGCAGTTCGATTCGTTGCTGTCTTCAGTTGTCCTCCAAAGTTGATAAGGAGAACTCCCTTAACAAGAGTGCATTAACTTAGTGGTGGTCAATGATTATTTGGTTTAGGACTGTGTGTCTTCATCATCATGTTGTTGATGCACTAAAGGAGTCAAGGGAGCACGTAAAGTATGCACTTAAGGTCTTCAGTATACTCGATCCTCTGCCGTCAACTCTAACTCATCAGTATGTATGCCCAGTTTTTGGCATTGGTCAAACCACCTCGTACCGTTTCTGACAAAAGGACGCCTTCCTGATGGAGTTGCATTTAAGGCATGCCTCAGAAAACGTGATAATAAGCGCCTTCGTGCCACATACTAAAACCATCGAAGTAACCTTCTTTTCATTCGAAGAACCAGCTTCTCATCATTGAGTTCCTCGAGTACTGTAGCGATTATCACCATATCTCAGCGACAACAGCGCAAAAATTCGGCACCATGCGTGTATTCGCGATCTTATTCTATTACCCATATTTCAAGACCATAGGTGAGAGTTGTAACAAGTTGCACGTAGTTGAATACCACTATCTTGGTTTTGACACACGTGTTCGCCTTTGTCATTACATATCATCTAAGTTGTTTCAATATTGATCCTAAAGGAAATGTGAGCATTACTCCTCCCATCACTCGTGAAAAAGACATACTTGAACTTCTTCACCTGCTTTAATGGGACTCCACTTACATGTAGAGTTCATGGTACCGAGTTCTGGAAATTACCATAACCTCTATTGTGTGTGTGATCAGTAAAACCATGGGATGGATGGCAATTAGTCAAGACATACTTCACACCATTCTTGGTTCTGCTCGATAAAAAAATACTCTCTGGTTTTTATCTAGTTAGCTAGCAAATGCTGAGTAAACGAAATGTGTAGCTTATTATTGTGATGCTGCAAGCTAATTGTAGTTGGTTTGCATTATTTGTTTTACAAAAGGTCCATGTCCGTTTTTGCCAGTGGTGAGGTGCATTGCTTAAGACAGTATACGGAAATATATCAAAAATTTAAGAATAATAAATGGCTATTGATTGCAAATTCTAAATTAAAGAATTTAAAGAGATAATCATGGGTGGCGCTACCGCTCGTGGAGAGACATTGCATAGCTTCGCAGCAACCACTCGTGAAGTGCGTGTTATTGTTCTCTCACGAGTGAAAGGAACCCATCGTTTTATGATTGAAGATTTTCCTCGGCAATACTTTATGAGCATTGTCAGTGATTCGAAAGATGTGGGGCCGTGAAAATAATGTTTGTCGTGCAGACCACAGATCGAACCAAGACGTTGAGGTTGAAGCGCGTAGAGTTCCACGCACATACCCACAATACAACAGGCAAGAATTTAATTATTGTATAATATACATTTTATAAGTGTAAAAAAAACTATAATGACTAGGAAAACAAATCGATTTTTTTAGACTGTTTTTTAGACACGACGCTACGCATTGTCTGTCCTCAAACTGTTCAGCGCATTTTACATTCCTTTCACCATGTCCAGAAATTACGAATGAAACGGAGCTTCGGTTTCGAATCCGATATGTCTGCACCTCTGATTAAACTTGCACCCTTGAAACTGGCTACGGTTCCGATATAATCAGAGTGGATGTTTTTTGGATCACCCTCGGTATTCGGTAACGACCGACTAACATTAACGATTTTACGATTTTTTTTTATTTATTTTGCATCGTGAGAACGCGTTTCACTGTGACGTAGATTTTAGTCATACTTTACGTTTGTTTTTTATTTGTTGCATTGATTTGCTTTTGTTTTTTGTCAGTTAGCAAACAAATTATTGCCACTTACAAATAAACAAAAATAAGTCTTGCCGTCGTCTTGCCGTAGTTCCCAACAGCAAATGGTGACTGGACCAAATTTGTAAGCCAAATAAAAGCCTATTAACTTTTGCTTTCACTGGGATTTGAACCTGGGACTGCTAAAACCAAGGGCACTCAACCAACCATTTTTGTGGTGGAAATTAAATACAATGAACAGCTATTGAGCAGATTTGGTTAACGCAGAATGGAACAAATGGATGGCGGAGTTGTAAAATACTGCAATCTCTGAATTCAATCAATTGACATCATTGAGGACCTCTGGACTTCAGCATCGAAGTCACCATTCTATTTGAAGTCATGATTGAATCAATCTTTACGACCAGTCTTTTGATTTGAAATCAATTGAGTGCAAGTTTATCGACTGATGGTGCATTCACTGAAGTCTTTACCATTCGCTTGAAGTCCCCCGCATTCAGATGGATCCTGTGGGACTTCAACAAATTTTCATTGCAGTCTAGGGATTTCAGTATGTGATGTCTTAATATAATGATCTTTACTTGTCTGTATTGTTCAAAGTGTAATACCGTCCATCATAAAAAGCATGCTTTATGTACCCTTACATTATTTTAATCGTCCACAGTTGAACGATACTGAGTAGAAGGTGATGCTGTTGCCAGATACAATTGCAAAGGTCTGAATTGCAATAACGTGGCGACAGTCACTGACAATGGTTCCAACTTTGCAAAAGCTTTCAAAGAATTCGGGATGGAAACATATTTTGCCAACAATAATGAGAAAGCACTGACAGTTCAAGAAAATGAAATGGAAACAGCAATGGTAACGAATGATGTATTCGAGAATTCGTTATCGAAACATATAAAATGTGCAACGCATACGCTTAACTTTGTTACTCTGACCGATTTCGAGCGCATCCTGAGCGAACCCAGCTTACACTACCCTACACTACACTACACACACTGTAGATAATGAATGGTATGCATATCTTGGCTATCCGTCGAACTCCTCTGCAAATATCCAACCCTGAAGATAAAATGTATAAGGTATAATACTTCACTATCTGCCTCAGCAGCTGTGGTAGGCTGTTTTCGGTTGCTACTGAATACGCCTCGGCGAGGAGCCTTTTCGGACTCCAATTTTGAAAAATTGTTGCTTCTAAAAATTAATCGTTTGGAAAATTGTTAAATATGCAAAATCTTAATTCAAATAAATTCAATTGATTAACTTTCGTTTTATTAAGTGATCCACTTTTTAATATTTCGACTCCATCCCCGTCCCCATAACGTCCTACAAGCGTGAACACACCGCACTCCTCTTTCTTCAAACCCCAAAGCCCATTGTACTCCATATAAAAGTGTGGTTCGTGATTCTATCTGACTTGTTCAAACCTGCACACATACTGACATCCTAAAGACTGCATCAAAAAACCTTGAAGTCCCAAAGACTTCAACAGAATGTGGGGGACTTCAAGTGAATGGCAAAGACTTCAAAGTGAGTTCAGTGAATGCACTGTCAATCTATAGACTTGCATCCAATTGATTTTAAATCAAAAGACTAGTCGTAAAGATTGATCCAATCAAGACTTCATAAAGAATAATGATTTAAGTATTGAAGTCTACATCTGAAAGTGAATAGAGGAATTGAAAAGTCCCAAAATGAAGTCAATTAATTTGTAAAATCAAAAGATTGCGGTCATTTACAACTCTGAAGGATGGCATCAAAGCAGCTTAGTTGCTGCAGTTAGCTTGAGGGTACTTTATCTCAAGTCACCTAGTACAGTGTGTCTCGTATTCATATTAGTTCCTCAGTCCTAGTGTGCCGCAGAATATTTTTCAGTATCTAAAACTGTTTTTTTGAGCGTAGCTATCATAGATCACACTGGTAGACAGTTATGTATGCTTATTTAAATCAATTCAATTATTGTCTATTTTGAACTTTCGGATTATAATTAAAGTATTTGTAACTAACAGTGCACAACTTCCTCGAGCTTGTTTCAGTCTGCCGTCTACGAAATTCAACTCAATTATCAGATCTGCAGAACCGTAACTGTCTCCTTCGTTAATAAAAAACCACTATTGGTTAGCTGGTCCTCCTGCAGAAATATGATGTTTGTCAAGTGCCCGTGTCTGACATAAGGCTTAAAGGTCATATTTATAACAACATTGGTTCTAGGTGTGCTATTCATGAATTTCCTCTCGAAAACAGCTCATATCGAAAGAAATCAAACTAATCATAGAATTCCACAGTGACATGAACGGTGTATGATGTGCGATGCAATTGTTGGGTTTTTTCCAACAAACAGCTTCTGAGCAAGATATTTTTCTCATGGGGATCAGAAAACTTCAGAATGATGGTATCATAGAAAATAATTTGCGTACTTGCATTGGAGGGCTTGACCCTCCTCCTCTTTGCTGGAAACTTAATCTTTTCTGCAGTGCATACTTTGGTCAGCACTTCATAGAAGTTTTCCTTCTCCGTAGTGGGGGTAGTGGTCGTAGGAGTTCCACCACCAAGACATCATCACCAATTAGTTGTTTTCGCTCAAGACCATCAAGACGATTTTTAACTTTATTGAGGATACTTGGCTCAACGCGTTTATTTTGTTAATGATTCTCTCTTCAATAAGTGACACCTCTTAGATTTTACTGTTCATTTATTCAGAGAAAAGAGTAAAACACCTTTCGATACGGTTCCAAAGTTTGGCAGTACAAAGTGCTGTTCAAAGCAGGTTGTTGAGGCATTTTTGTACTATTTCTTATTTCGCTCAATATATACTTTTTAGCTGTAGCTTTGAATATGGCTAATTTTGGAAGAAAGTTATTGGAACACTACAATGTTTGATGCGTAATGGAAACAGTGTGATTAAAACAGATGATCGATTATTAACGTTGTTATAAACGAATTAACTCTTCGTGCATGACCGAGGAAGACCGCTAGTCTTGTAGGTGACGTTGAGCAGGGATATATCCTTAAAGTTTTTGAAAGAGCTAGGATCACCTTGCTTGTGGATGGGGCTTATGAGCTGATACATGTTTTTCTCTTCCGATATTCTTTTTCCAATACTCATGCAGTGCATGCTCCTAGCATAGCACAAACGGTTGCCTTTCTCCCCACCTTCAAGTTTAGGAGTCCTCTTGTGGTGCACTTGTTTTGCTTTACCGCGCCAACGACGATTTCACATTTGTTCTGTTCACACTCGTCATCATTCTAGTGTTTCTCGTCAGAGCGGCTGTGGTAGGTGTTCTAGTGTTGTTTCTGCTTCCTCTTTGATGGCAGAGCGGCAACGCAACCTCATACCGCGTACCTTTGTGCCTGACGCACATTTTTGGCATACCGGAGGATTAGTCGTTGTTCATAGTCCTTGGAAACCTCCTGTGTGCTCAGTAGCCCAACATCAAAACAACTTCTCTTTGCTGTTTGATGCAGCTTTCTGAAATTGTGCAGTCGAGCTTTGAATAGTGGACGTTGTTCGCATAAGCAGTGTATTTGATGCATGCGAATATGGCCGTATGGTTGGTGTTTTGATCTTCCGAAGGTCTGCAAGTTGCTGTGTGGATTCTTCTACGACCTATGACTATTTGGTCACATTTTATGAACTCGCTCATCTATGATTTGCCCTTACAAAGATTTTGTTACCGAGTTGTATTGAGGGTTATGGACTCCTGTCAGTCAAGTGTGGAAGAGCTTTGCTCTAGAGTATTGACTTAATTTCTTTCTCTGATAATAGAAGCTTCGCCGGATATCTCTGTCTTAGACAAGTGTCAGTGATCTGTCGACACATTCCTGGTTTGTGAAGGGTGCCGATGCTTCTTTTCTAATAACAGAGCCTACTATTTATCGTCTTATATGTTAGGTTAGGTTAGCTTATAGTGGCTGACAGTCATTGTGATACCATGCGGATTGACTTCTCCTGACATCGGAACTTCTAGTGGTTCTAGTAAAGCGATTTAGCAGGCCTATGCTGGCGCTGTTTAGCTCATTAATGAGAGCCCTTAATGTGTGCTTGCTGAGCCTGAGTAAACTGAGTGACCATTTTAGGTTAAGTGATGGCCAGATTCTTTTGTTTTAAGGCAGGTGGTGCCTGCTAGTCATTTGTCATTTGTCAGGGTCTTAATTGAGTTAATCTTTAAAAAATGGTAGGATCATCCAACGTCTGCCTATCAGACATTCAGTCCGATCTGGAAGGAACTGCTGATCGAAAATTTCTCCTCGTAGATAGCCTGGGGTATTGAGCGGTTAGTGTAACTGGGAAGGAAGTTGAATTTCTTGAGAATGGTTGAGTGGCCGATGTCGGAGTGTCTTGAGTCTCAAGGCTGTGCTGGCTGCTTTTGTTTCCCGAATAGTTAATAGTAGTTTTCAGTGTTCCGCTGATGCACAAGCAGGCCAGTCTTTGTACTTGATTGAGTCCTTTGCTGTTCATAGCCTTGCTAAGTGCTATCCAACAAACTGAGACTCCATACAGAAGTGTCAGTCTGACAATCGGGATGAAAATCCAGTGAGTGATGCGTGGGCAGAAGTGGCCTTCCTGACCCTTTCCTGGATGTTAAGTTTCCAGATTAGCTTGCTACCAATCGACACCCAAACCCAGACATTTTCGACTGGCAATTAGCTGTAATATAGTGCCCAACATTGGAGAGGCGTCAAACTGAAGGCATACGAATTGCTGAAAGGAAGATTGAATTTTGTAGTTTTTTGTCAAATAAATTCTGTCTGGTGTGTAATGAGAGACTCGTATGTTATATGTATATACGTTTACAATGTGTATCGTATTAGCTATTATAACCAGTAACCTGTACATGTTAAAATACCGACTAGGGAGAATTGTAAATACAAATTGTGAATTAATTTTATTCTTGACTTGGAAACGCGATTGTAGTTGCTGTTACCTATTCTGTCTTTGGTACCCAACAAAGGGAACGGAACGACGTACGACCAGCCTAAAAGCATTATGAATCTATCGGTGACGTTAGAGGTTCGTTCTGGATAAACAGATAGCAAGATACTCATCGGCGAATGCAATGCCAGCATTGAACGCGAATTTACTTAATATGTAGTAGACCCAGTTCATTAACTAAGTGTAAAGCATCTGCTGCATAGCAACTAATTTCTACTTCGTTTATTGCATTACTTAAACATTTTTGGTTGCTTATTTCCTCAATTACGTCACGTACTTCAATTGAAATATTGTCACCCTTTTTTGTTTGAAAATTTGACTTGGTTGGTGGAATACGTTTTTAACTAGAATTTCGTTCATTGGTTTTTATTACTCTGCTTTAAATAAACTCATCAGCCATCAGTCGTGTGTTTGCATTTTGTTTTTATACTTTTTCCACTTTCTGAACTCTGCTTTCTCATCCGTGCCAGGGATATCATGACAGGACTGACTAGTATATTCCTTCTTTTTAGAAATCGTTGAATGAATGTCATATACTCTTCCGCTATGATCACCACGATCCTCTTCAGCGAGTTCGCACATTAATTGCCTATATTTAGCATCACTGAAGTCGTAACCTCGGCGGATAATGGTTTGGTTGTGTAATGAAGAATGCGGTGTATCCGGTGTGTACGGGGGAACACATAAACTAGTCCAAAACTATTTTTTTAAGCCACTGTTCTAATTTGCGTTATAGGATAATATAACTCCTAAATAACTCCTTCGTTGTACCAGACTTCTTGAAGCCGATTGTGCCAAGAAATTTTGTAAAACATCTTGGCTGAGACGATGTATTTAAATATCCCTAAAACCAATGAGATGGTTTATTTCATCCCGTACGGATTGAATAATGCCGTGAAATCAAAGGTAGTGTGTAACATATTAGTCTAAAGATGATAATGCTTCGTTCTTTTTTTAGAAAACTCTCAAGTTTTTTCTTTCAAATGACACTCGTATTCTGCATAAGCTCTTTCATTCCATATAAAATTGGGAGAAATTGTATAGAAATGAATATTTGCTTATTCATCATTACATCATTCTTGCTTGAAAAGTGTTTTTGGTTCTACTATCGCCCTTGGGCTCGACCCTTGTCCGGGGTTCGGATACACCAGCCCATCGGTACGTGATCTGTCTGTAAGCATTTTAACCATATTGCTGCTCGGTCGGTGCGCTATGGATTCACTGCTTCGCTTTAGCTTTGACGATGAACTTAATGGTAAACTTCTTTTGAAGAACAAGTATCCTAATACGGTCATCCTTTGGAATGGCCAAGAGTGATAGCGAATCGAGGTGTTTCAATGTAATTCAACTGTCTTTTCATGTCCTCTTCTTGCCATCATCACAACTTTTTTGTTTGCACCGATGCATTTGATGCAAAGCATCTCCATGGCAGCAGAAATGACGTGGGCAGATAGTATGACTACTTCTCCAAGGATTAAGTACGCACAGATAGCTCGAAACTTTCGAAGCGCGTGAATTTCTGTGAAATTTATACCAGCCTTTTCAAAAGTTAAACCATCAAACTTATCAGTCACATCACTTAGCAGAGATGTAATCCTTGCAATAAGATTCTAGCTTTGTGAAGCGCCCGTGATACATTAAGCCCCGCATGCCTGTACTGCACATTTCAAGAATCATTTAAAAATTCAGAAATTAATCAGTTTATTTTATCAAATTTACTCCTCCTGTGACTCACAAGTGCGGCTTCTGCTTGACCCCCATTAAAATCTAAAAATAAAATTAAACTGAACAAAATGATTACTTTACATGTGTCTCTGATTGATTGAGGTTTTAAAAACTTTGATTTCGAAAGGAAAGTACAAATTGAACCAGTTCCTAACAAGTTGCGAAACTTAACAAGATTTGTCCGAGAAACCTATAAATAAATCAAAACTTTATGAAACTCAAAGTTATACCACCAAGAACAGACGGAATCTGTGTGCGACAGTATGCTACAGCTGCCCCATAAAACGCTTATCGAATTACTCATGTGAGGTTATGTATATATACATACGTATTTTTTTTTTATTAGGAAGTTGAAACATAAAATAGGATTCATTGTAGCTTAAAGGCACACAGTAAACTTTTTCCCATGAATTTTATTTCCAAAAAACTTATTTTCACATGAGGATTAGTTTCTTGGAGGTGGACAAAGTTGAGCTGAGTTGAGGAAATTTTCCTTTTATTCGGGGTGAGAGACAGCGACAATCAAATGTTTTCTTTTCACCCGCTCACGTGTTACATGGCTATTTGCTATGTGTCGAGGAAGAGATTCAGTCCTGTTAACATTGAACAATTTTTTTTCTGTTTTCTTTTCAGGATGGAATATATTTTAAAAGCAGAGTCATGAGGCGGTTATTGTTAGTCATACTCTCATTGTTGTTATTAACAGGTGAGTAACTTTAAAACACATGTTACCCTTTTTAAAGTTTTTAATTTTGTACTCCTGTTATTTTGATAGAATGAATAAAAAGTGCTCGTCGTTCTTTTCGATTTCAAGGATATTTTGTATTACGGGACAACTTTTAAAGTGGATTTATGCAATTGGAACAACTTAAAAATCGAAATGAAGTGGGTGAGCGGTAACATGGCAAACGTTTTCAAGCGCTGTTGTATGTCGGTTCTTCTCGGATTGTCTGTAGTTCGAAACTATTTGATAAAAATTACAATTCAATGGCAACTTTTATAAATCACACTACAAATTGAAATTTAACAGCCCAAATGCTGTGAACGGTTCTAGCTTTTGAAACAAACGTCAATACAATTCTTGACAAAAATTCTACGTACAATCTTGTCTTGTTATGTCGGATTACAGGCGGTTTAGCTTAAGGGCCAGATTACAGCTAGTCCAGGCCCAGTCTTCGAAAAAAAATGTGTTGAATGGGAATAAGTTGTTTCATTATTATTTGTATAATTCTTTAATCCAAAACGTAAACATAAATAATAACGTTCAATTAAGGCTGGTATAACCTTCTACGTGGAGGCTCGTGGCGTTGTGGGTATTTTTACTTGTCCTCGGAATCTAGGTTCGAATTCTGATCTGCACGATGAACACTTTTTTAACAGCCGATCTCTTTCGGGTCACTGACAATGCTCAAATGTATTAAATGCCTTTGGTAAAAAAAGCTTCTCAAACTTGGCCGGTCCGAGTCGGCCTACAGTCTTATGCCTTCCAATCGTGGGAGAAGAAGAGCAGGTACGAAAAGAGTGGTACTGTAGGAGCTAGGTCCTGTCCCTCTAAGGACTGCAGCGCCACCCATATATGTATATGGCTCACTACGCCCGCAGTAGGACTTTCGCAAATAGTGAGGAGTCAAAGGAGTACAATGAACCATAGTTTAGGTGGTGGACATTAAGACATGTTCGTAGCACCATCTTAGATCTTCTATCGAAAGATCTCATAACATCCTTCGCAGAGGGTCGGTTAACTTGAATTATTAAACGGCCTTGAAGCGGGCACGTTCACAGGGACTTCAACTTCTCAATTTACGTTCGGCAGTTGGACTTAAGAGACTTCTCAATTTACGTTCGGAAGTGTAAATTGAGAAGTTGATGTCCCTGTGAATATGTCCACCTGTGTCTTCAGAATTCCGGAACATTTGAAAAGCCTCAAAACGGCTAAGAATGCCAAACATCCTGGCAAGTCAGAAGGTTGCTGCGTGTATTGAATCTCTTGCCTATTCAACGGCATACTTTAAACGCGTAGAGTGACGCTGGGCCGTACTATCATCAGTTGAAGGCCCACTCAAGGCCAAGGAAATGAGAAGGCCGACGATCTGCCTTTCCCTGCTCTCTTACAGAGGAGGGTATGTTCTCCCAGTACAAGCTGTCAAGGCTAAAAACTCCACTCCACCTTCTCCAACTCATTTGATGTCCTTCTTTTTCTTGTATTAGAAACTACCATTCGAACCGTACAATTCAAGTTCTTTTAGATATGTCTTTTAGATATGTCTGATTTTTACAAGATAAGTCCTGGTATCCCCCAAGGCTATGTTCTGTCTCTGATACTCTTTCTCATTTTTATAAATTTTCAGTCAAAAGACTCCCTTGAACATCGACGTGTTGTATCTTCTTTGGTCGTGTTTTATCGCTATTTTAACAAACGATGCTCTGGTAAGCCAACAGCATTCCTCAAGTTCATCAATTCACCCGCAATACATGTCTCGTCAGGAATGCCCCAAAGCCAGCTAGCGACTCGTTTTCAAACGCACTGCAATAGCATTCCATATCAGCTCTTCCCGGCCCAATATTTCACGCCGACTACAATCCGCAGTTATCTGAGACCACAGTGTAGAAGTATCTCTTGACTTTCTCTGCCGACATACCCTCGGCTCTTGCTGTGTGTTGACCAATTAAGGACAATTAAGAATATTAATTACTCCTTGAACACGGATTAAGAGATATCTCACGAACGTCACCAAGACCAAGTTGTCTCGTATCCGCGATGACTTGTATTCAACTTTTGGTTCTTTTCTTCTCGAACCAGGAGGCTCGGATCGGAAAGTCGTCATTGTTGGAGCATTTATGTCTGTTCGCTCGATGTGGCCGAGCCGAACTTCATTCACATACTGGCACAGCTCGTAAGCTTCTCGGTTGCGCCTTCACCTGTATTGTACTTCCTAGCAGACGGTATCATTTATCCGACGTAGAATTTTTCTTTCTAAGTCGCCAAGAATCAGCTTTGCAGTTTTGCCTAGTGTCCGGCTTTCGACTCCATAAAACGGGACTGGCACAATAAGCGTCTTTTAGGGTACCATTTTGGTCCTTCCAGTCAGGAGTTGATTCGACCGACCGAAGTAGCGCCGTTTGCCAAGGACGATTCTTCTTCGGATCTCCAATATGATGTCATTCGTGGAGTTCACATTTGCCCCGAGGTAGATAGACTCCTTCACTACCTCAAAACTTTAGTTGTCGGTTAAGATGTGTTGGCCTAGGTGGTGTGCGGCGGATCGTTTCTTGCTCGGCGGCATATATTATGTCTTGTCCTAGTTACCCAGCTCGTTTCGCTCGTTCTTCAATCGCAGTGAATGCTTTCACTACGACACGTTTCAGTATGTCATCAGCGTATCCCAACAACTGGACTGACAGAAGATAGTGCCTTTCGTGTTTGCACTGTCTTCTCAAGAGCCAAAGTGAAAAATTCAAACGACAGCGCATCTTCTTGTCGAGATCCGGTGAAGGTTTCAAATGGCTACTAGAACCGAACTCCAAGGTTCATCGCGTATGTGTTTTCGTGGTGCGACACAAACGGATTCAACCATCGCTTCAAACAGTTCCTTGCACTGAATGCTGTCGTGTGGTTTTAATCTTTTGGAACCCGATGGTCTTCCCCAGAACTTGCCTTGGTATAAAAGCTGTATTTTATATGACCTTAGACGTTCACGCAGTACTCTGGATAGGACTTTGAAGCAAGAGGTAGGATCGTCTTTTTTGTGAGTGGGACATATGGGGCACTTATGATTGTCTAAAAACCATCCAAGCAAATTCTATTATCCAGTCCTTGAAGTATTTAACGTACTGCATGTAGATGGGTGGTCCTACAGTCCGGGTGCACACAGACTTAATTTTAATAACTAAAAAGACAATTAACAAAAATACATTCAGACGTAAAGTAGACAATTAAAGTAGGAACTGTTGCACATCATACATTACTTAGGCACACAATAAGCCGGAAGCTACTTGGATAGACAATAGAGATGACTTCAACGTAAGTACCACAGATTATTTTGATATAATTTCAACAGTCCTGAGCCACTTGTGTTGGGGATACATTGTTCGTCACGAGACTTTATTTCTTATGGAAACTATAGCTTGTTTGTGCTGTTCTAGAGCATTAATCCCTTTTATTGTTTAACTTATGCACTTGTTCATCTCTCCATAAGGGTATAAATCTTTTCAAATAATATCAAATTATGTGCCACCAGTAGGTTGTTGAATTGGAGAGTAGTTTTTGGTTGGGAAATCAATATTGCGTTGACTGTGATTTTATGATGAGTTTTACCCCCAGTATGAACTTCGCAATACTCGGTCTTCTTGAAATGCATTGATTACTTTATAATGAGTGCACAACTACAAGAGCAGTACTCCAGTACAGAAGGAGCTCTTGGCACGAGTGTCCTTGTCAAATCTGGGATAAGTGACTAGGATTTGATATTTGGACTGTACAGCTGGTAAGGATCTTAAACAACTTTTTCTGCTGTGTTGGCACAGTATTTAAATGTTTGCTTGGTCGTTGCAGTCGCGGGCAATTGTTTAAGCGTTGGAATGCAAAGACTAAACATTTGAAGTAGTTTTAAAGTAAGTAATCGAGTGGTGTCAAGTCGGACGATGATTAGTAGCGGTTGGTTGATCCAGTCGAGGAATTTCTGTAGTCTTATTCGAACCACACCTTTGACATATCATGGATTATTTCTTGGCAAGACAGCTGCACTTTTTAAGACAAAATGCATATAGTATGCTGGATGTAAACACCACTTTTTAACCTTCTTAGCCCAAGTCAAGTTGATATAAGTAGAATCAAGCATCTGTCAGAATTGATCGAACAGTGGGAATTACAACAGTATCGTCAGCGTTTTATCCGTAATAACGTGAAATTCCACCAAACACCAATCGTCATTTACGTACGTAGAGCCCTTTTCTTGGTTCCATTTAAGCAAATGTGAACCAAGCCGAGCATAGTGGTTATTATGGTCACAGATACCAAATGTAGCTCGGTGGCATTTAATATAGGCAGCGAATGAAGTAATAAATTGTATCGACCTGAGCTGCCACCAGAAGCTCTCGTGCCCCCTTTCCGAACCAGGAGACTCGAATTCGAGGTCCTTCTTAACTGAAGCGGCAAAATCATGCGCTAAATGTTGATAAGCTACTACTGTCTTTCAATACACCAATGGTAGGATCTGCAGTCTTGCTTAGCGTACAGCTTTCAGCTCCATAAAGCAGGACTGGCAAAATAAGTGTCTTAATAATAATAATAATAATGGGTGGCGCTACAGCCCATAGAGGGCCAGAGCCTAGCTGCTTAGCAACCACTCGTGTTGTGCCTGCTATTCTTCTCTCACGAGTGGAAGGGACCTACAGTTATGCCGACTCCGAACGGCCAAGTTTTAGAAGCTTTATCTAGACAGAAAATACTCTGTGAGCATTGTCAGTGACTCGAAAGAGGTGGGGCAGTGAAAAATAATTTTTGTCGGAGGGTCGACGCATATACCCACAACGCCACGGGCCACCACAAAATAAGTGTCTTAGAGGACACTAAAAATAGCCTGTCATACGACAGATATAATGTAAAAAAAAATCATAAAAGTGGTGTTCGCAAAAAAACCAGTTTCGAACAGAGAATTTTAATGGTATAACAGACTCACATAGTTTTCCTTCTATGTATGGCGCTATACTTCGGGGTGGATCTGGGCCTCAACCCACTAGCCCCTCCAGCTAGAGCGATCTCTTTCTAGCTGTTTTCAGTTTCGCACACTAAGTTGGTCTCTACAAGAAATGGGAAGTCCATCATCGACCAAATATTCACACTTCGGCAGATCAGTGAAAAAGACTCAAGAAATGCAAATCGACACCCACCACCTATTTGTCGACTTTAAGGCAGTAGAAGCTGTCTAGTTTTGACATTCCTACCAAGCTAGTCAGGTTGTGCAGGATGACGATGGAGAACACTCGTTGCTCCACCAAGGTCGGTACCGAACTCACCGAGACCTTCAATGTCAGAACAGGCTCTCTCAAAGGATCAAGCTCATAATTTATAAGACCTTGATCATCCCTGTCCTGCTCTATGACGGAAGACTGGAGCGGATAAAGACGTAATTGGTCTCTTCGAGAGAAAAGTTCTGTGTTCAATATATGATCCTGTTTGCGTTGAAGGTTTCTGGCGAAGACGATTCAACCACGAGCTGTATGTGCTGTACAGCGACAGGAGTTTAGTCAGGCGTCTACGGATTCAACGCCTAAGATGGCTAGGCTATGTAGAGCGCATGGACAACACTGCTCCAGCCTGAAGAGTCCATTTCGAACCAGTGGGACAACGCAATAAAGGACTACCACGAAGTGGATGGTGCACTCAAGTAAAGAACGATCTCAACTCACTTAGATTGCGAAATTGAACACTGGCTAAAAATCGTGTCAGCTGAAGAGGCTTGTTTACTAATTCCCAGGTTCACCCCGGACTGTAGCGACATAAAGAGAGAAAATAAAAAAAAGAAGTTGGTCGAAGTCCACTCGGGTGGGCAACTTTAAGCGAGGGCATCTTTTTTGTAGAGATTGTCGGATGTGGTAGTTCCGTTTCTTGGTTGACTGGATGTATTGGCCTTAAGACCAGCTCGCTGTGCCCCTTCTTTAATTTCCACAAATGTTACCACTACAGAACGTCGACTATGCGCGAGAATATGAATGTCATCTGCATAACGCAACAGCTGGACTGACTTGTGGAAGATAGAGCCTTTCATATTTACAGCTGCTGGTCGCAATATTTTTCTTTTTCTTTACCAAATTCAATAAATGACATAGCGCATCTATGACATCGGTCTAAACATATGGACTACTTCAAGACCGTATGAAACAGACCCTAGATATCATTTATACTGGTTCACTTCGGTCTGAAGCAACCGGTGGTTTTAATGGTGAGGAATAAAGCACATTCGTGAATTTCTGATTATGCAAACAGTCGAGCACAGAAGTCTTCCTTGTGTGGAGGTATTTCAGATGAATCATCTTAGGAGTGGAATAAGCCTGACTTTTGAAAAAAAATGAAACACTTCAAGCCAGAAAACCTTGCTATATCAATGTCAGCCCAGGCATGAGAATCTTGTTTTGACCTTCCTTTGAATGTTAAACAGGCACGTGGAAAGGAATTTGTTGTTGTTGTGTATAAAAAGCATATACTTGGCAACTTTGTTGCAGATTCGCTCATTTCGAGGACGTTAAGCATTGCCTCTACAGTGACGCAAATTTGTTTCATAAACAGTGGCAGGTGTGGAGTGCAGTACTTGTGGGACAACAAGCTGTCCGCCAGTGTTAAAATGCAGACTGATACGTTTAACATACGCAACCATTCCATTTCATCATCCGAAGGGACTCTTACGATTTCCTAGAATCGAATAAGGAAACTATCAGTAACAAGAGAATACATTTTAAGTGACAAACAAAAAGAGCGATAAATCTAAGCCCTGCGGCCCTTGGCACTGGATTCAAGGATTCAGAAGATCTCACTTCTGCAAAGTATAATTTTTTTTTCACTGATACATAGGCATCAGATCACGGTCATTTAGGAATTTTCGCAATTCAAGGTATCCGGTGCCCGCCCGAAATTAGGGATCGTTTCGAAATGACATTAGAGGAGTAGGAGAGATGATGTGGACAATGGCTCCGACCTGATGAGCTTTTGACTGTGAGTCTATGGAAAGAACCAGATGATGGTCCCGACCATGATGGCGCACACAAGTGGAAAGGAATGATTTTAAGGAGATTGAGCTAGCTGGTGATACTGGGTGGTTAGCCCCACGGCCCACACAAAGACGAACTTAGAGTACTATCGTTTGTTTCATACAATCTTGAATCTAAGGTGTCGGATTCTCGGTACGATAAGCAATTTACACAGTCCACCTCTTTTAAGTCGCAGACAATCAATGCTCAAAAATTACATATATCTGCCTCTCAAACTACGCCATTTACAGTCAGCATAAAAGTGTTCAAGTTCCCATCTACTCATGAGAACACACAAGCACCCACAAACCAAGTGGTTGCTGTGTAAGTCAAACACAATCCTCTAAGGATTTTAGCATCACTCAAATGATAATCGCTTTACACTGCAAAAGTACTGATGCAAACGTAATTATTTCAAGTTATATAGGCTTTGTCAAATTACTTTTGCATCATGACATTCGCCTCTGCTCTGTAAGCTCTCATTTGCGCAGTATATCTGTTCACAGTGCGTCGTGGAATAGTACCTACGCAATGGTATTCCCCTTTTTGGTTTGCGTTTTGGAATGATTACCATTGGAGCTTTTTGAAAAACACCCTTACATATGTCCACCGGTGACTAGGAGAGACTTCAATCATTTTCAATGCCTACCAGGCAACGGAGAAGGTGTGGGCACTCCCTTGTCCATCGCCAGCTGTACATAACTAGAAATACGCTTCTATTCAATTACACATTCAATGGCCTAAAAGGTCTATTGAAGGTAATAATCCATTATCTACCCACCTAAAGACGTAAATGAAAAGAATTGTGTGCTATCTAACACTTTGCTGAAAACTCATTTAATGCTGCTGGAACAGCTGGCGAAGAGAAATCCGCTTTGGTGACATCACAATGTTGGTCACAGCGGTCGTCATGACAGTCACACTTCCCTACCGCTTTCCTGCCATCTGTTATCTGCGGAAACCAAGGGTAGAATCATTGTGGTTTTGCAAAAGAAATATATAACTTTCTCTGACGAGACCAAAATAAATACTCTTGAACCCAGCGGCAAATAATTTCAGCAGAGCAAAGTAAACACACAACTGTTACCCTGCATTATTTTTTCAATAAAAAAACGAGAGAATATTACACACAGTAGCGCTGTGCAAAAACCGAAACACAATAAGTAACGAGTTAAGGGGTGTGAACATTTTGAAAACATTTTCATACGCAGTTTCGTGGTTACCTCGTTAGTCCCGAGTCCCAACAAAAAGTATGAAACAGTTTTATCCGAATTTTAAGGCCGCCAGGCTTATGTATTAAATGCGATCATCAATCGATGTGTTCCTTTGTACTGTTAAACGACGACGATAATAATTCTTCCGTTTTCCTCCCATAAACTCCTGTTGAGTGAGGTTTCTGAGCCGTGGGCGGCAGCATTCGGTTGTGTTTCGTCAAACATTTCGGTGAAGATATAAAATTCAATGATGTGTGCTATTGGAGAAATAACTCATCTTAATGACATTATGGTTGGTTAGTTTTAGTGGCAGTTCGAGCAAGGGCACCGCAGTTAGCACTTTGGTGTGGTTTTCATTTTTTTTTTCACAACGAGTTTGTGGTTAGGGGTGAATGCAGTTTCCGGTACAGGATGTTGATAAGCCCGCTCAGGGCAGCAACTTCAACTTCTCGGGAAGTGGGGGAATTTGGATTTGTTTTCTGTGAAAGTGCTACACATTCACAAAGTAAGTGCTGCTAGTGGAAGATTGTATACTCTGGTTCAGCATAGAGAGCAGAAACTGAAATTGGCATCTGATTAATACGCTGCTTTGTAGATTTCCAATTTACGAACACACTTTCGATGAATTAAATTCTCTCACATGTTAAGTATCAGCCCAACCCGATAAGGTATACAAATAGTGAGTGTGTAGGAAGTTGGACCAGCCAGCGAAGGAGTATTTTGAACATAGATATGCCTGAGGACACTCCAGCTTACCAGAGCATGTGAATTATCACGTGAAAGACTCTCAAATATGTCTACGTTATCATAACCACATCTCGTTGGTATTTGTGTTCACCATGACGTATGCAAGCATGTATCCGACGTTGCATTGCAGCTCGGTCATCAAAGTGAGAGGGGAAACCGCTTGCGGCTACTTAACACCACCAACCAGAAATCCCCTTTGTGCTGGCATTTGTTAGCAGAATAATCTATTTAATACCTCTGTACACCTGTAGTGAAGTCTTGATACGTGTGTTAATCGATTCTGATACTTTGAACTGAACTTCCACCCCTTCAAGGTGCTGTGAAAACAGGAGCAGCTAAGAATTTGATTTTTTGGGAAAAAAGACCAGGGACTAAGATATTTCCAAGCTTATCGCAACCTACAAGCTGAAAGAGATCGAAGAGCTAAAAAGCATACGAAGAGTAGAGAGACTCGCAGGAAGCTATATGAAAGGGGTCTAGGCTATTTGAAAACATTTTAATCATTTAACGGCCTCAGGAATTTGTGGATGTATTCAATCAGCCCTCCCCACAGCAGCTCAGCGTGTGTTCCACTTAGTTTTAAATAAGTCGGCTAAGCCATCAAAAACCTTAAACAGCTGGTTCAGATGGCTTGTTATCAGAGATATTCAATGCCGATTACGAAATTCAGGACCATGTAGAATTTACGAAGACGATCCGTAGTAACTATTCCTTACTTATCAGGGTCTGAAGAGTCTAAGCACACCTACCTCTTCGACGGCCCAACAATTAAGACTAAGTTGATGTTCGCGATGACTTGGTCTTTATACCACAAATTTGGTCCTCCTCTCCTCTTCGAACAAAAAGTATTGACTCCTGTTCTCGACAACCGCATTTCACTTGAAAACAACACATCTCTTGGTCTTCACAGAAAATGCTTCTTATCTACACATTTCGTCGACATTTGCTATTTGTTTTAAATGCTTGGATATCGATATCATTACGAATGCTTTATAACATCGTTCAAATGTCTGCCGTGGCTTCTATAGGTACATGTACATGTTTGTAGCACTGACTTTTCGTATTTAAATACAAAATCAGCTTCGTCTGTTGGTGCTTCTGAGACTGAGGAATAGGGCCGATCGTTAGTTTCAATGGCTTTATGGAACGAGGCGTCTTCGAACGAGATGGCCAACACAAGTGGAAAGGGACCTCAACCAGCATGGTTGCCCACCTGGAGGCAGTTTGGGAAAGATCGTGCTACCAGGACAGGCATGTTTGTTGAGGCACAATCAAAGAAGAATGTACTAACATTGGTTAGACTGCCTTGTGTTGAAAAGCAGTTAGGTATCTTGTTCTCAATAAAATAATAAATTTCTTCAAATGTAAATTGTTTCGAGCTCTATTGTGTTTATCGCTCCTTACTCGTAACCAGGGGCTAAACATAGCATTTTGCATGACTCTGGAGGTTAAATCAAGTTGATTCTTACACATGGCATGGATAATGTTCGCTGAAACCTACGGTTTCAGAAAACCCCACAAGAAAGTCTACCGGGTCAAATCAATCTCCGTCGCCAGAGTTCCCACGCCTCAACGTGAGAGTCAATGTGGCATGAAGCGTGTGTAGTGCGTAGCGTTTGTGGCCATATTATCGACCTACAAATAGCGCGCTCGATTTTCGAAGTCTACACCAAAACAGCGACTATCTGTGCCAAATTCATCTCACCGCGAAACGTGCGGAATGTTGCTTGAACAGGACATTAATTTTAAAAAGACGTACATCATTTACACGCGTTGTTGAATGCTAAAGGGTGATTTTTTAGCAACACGGGGTTAAGCAGGTGGCTCACGTTTCGTGTTTTGTATCACTGTCAAACATCTTCTGTTTGATATATAATTTAACCATGAATCGTCTTACAAACGAACAACGCTTGCAAAATATTGAATTTTATTATCAAAATGCATGGTCTGTTAAAAAAGTTCATCGCGCGCTTCTTCCATTCAATTGTTTTTGATCAATGGGTACGTAAGTAAGCAGAATTGTCGATTTTGGAGTGAATATCAGCCAGAAGCATTGCAAGAGCTACCAATGTATCCAGAAAAAGTCACAGTTGTGGTGCGGTTTATGGGCTGGTGGCATTATTGGACCGTACTTCTTCAAAGGTGATGCGAATCGTAACGTAACTGTGAATGGTAAGCGCTACCGTGGGATGATATCCAACTTTTTTTGCCCAAAATGCAAGAGCTTGACTTGCATGATATGTGGTTTCAACAAGACGGTGCCGCATGACACACAGCACGCGCAACAATGGACTTATTGAGAGACGAGTTCGGTGAACATTTTATTTCACGTTCGGGACCGGTCAATTGGCCGTCTAGATCGTGCGACTTAACGCTTTTAGACTATTTCTTGAGCGGCTATGTTAAAGCTCATGTCTATACACCCAAACCCGCTTCAATTGAAGCATTGGAAGACAACATTGAACCATTTAAAAATCACCCTTTATGCCCGTCCGTGGTGATTCAGCCAAACAGTTTAAATGACAGCCAATTTGGCAGCTATCAAATATCAAAGAGCGGAAGTCCCTATTGGAAGAGGTTTTTTGAGTTTACTTTTCGACATAAAAGTACTTTAAATGCATAAATAATCTGCTGCTTGTCATTTGAATTATGTTTTTCGACATTTCGCATCGAATTTTCCTCATTTGCACAGAGCTACAGGTAGAATCTTAAAAATTATTATCTATTTTATAACAATTAGAATGATTGCTACAAGAAGAAGCAGTTTAAAATTGCTAATTAGGAAATTTAAGCCAACATTTGATAAGATTTTTCTCGTTAGAAAAACTCCATAATGAAATGCGCAACTTTTGGGGTACCAAGAAGTGTGTACAACTTTTTCATTTACATTTGCTGAAACATTTTTGTTTCCGAAAGTTCGCCCTCACCGTTAGCGGTTCATGTGTGCAAAATTAATGGAGCCGAGGAAAAACTAATTTAAAAATAACTTTATGCAAAATATCTGGATATGACCTTTGTGGTTAGTTTAGGTTAAGTTATTGGCCAGCCAGCGAAAACTGCCAGCACAATGTTTTTCCATTGTGAAACCAAGATTTGATCCCAAAGGCAAATAGTGACTGAATCAGATTTGAAAAGCATACTAAAATTTGCTTGAACTGTGATTCGAAGCTGGGACTCCTGTAACCAAGGGCAGGCACTAAACCAACTTCGCCATCCAATCGTTAACCCGTCGAGGTTACATAGAATGGATGCATAGAATGGAATAAAAATATGGCATGCCTAAATTTTAAATAATATTCTTCTTCTTTCTTGGCTGGCGCTACAGTCCGGGATGGACTTGGGCCTCAGCCAACAGTTGCTTCCAGCCACGTGCGTTCAACTTATTTAGGTCCCTTTCTTGTTGCGTTGTATCTCGGGGTTAGGAGTCGAAGACTTTCTGGGCCGGAGCATAGGTGTCTATTCGCTCGACCTGACCTGTCCATCTGAGACAAGAGAACAGGTCGATGTCGCTGTACAGCCTGTACGGTTTGTCGTTCAGTCTCCTCCTCCAAACACCATCCGACTGAAGCTAATTCGAAGGACTTTTATCACGAAGCCACCAAGCATATCCTCGTCCGCTTCAGTTAGTGTCCACGCTTTTGCGCTATACAGTTCCTATTGACTATCAAGGTCTTCAATAGGAATATCTTGGTTCTTCATGAGATGGCCTTCCGAGTGCGAAAATGCAGCACCTGGGCTAAATAGTATTAACCATTTGAAAAACAAGAAACAAGTGAGTTATGTGACACAGTTTCAGACAAACTTTCTGATAACGAAGTCGAGCAGTTCGCTGTTTTAATTTGTAAAATTCTTAAATTGAAAAATACCACGGTTACCTTTGCGGCATGAATGTCAGGACCTTTTCGTAAAACGAAATGGCGGAAATCGAATAGGAAATATAACGCGTGTTTTTTGTAAACTCATAGATACCAGCTTGTGACCAATTTGTGACTAAATCCTAGTAGCAAATTTTGTTTCCTTGTTGCAAAGTCTTCGACGCTCACTTAAACAGATAAGTTAATCACAAATATGGAAATAACAATAGCATATACGCTGTTTGCCAATCACTAAGCATCCCATCAGCGCCACTAGCACTCCATCCACCAATGACCATACCGACTCGCATCTGTCAACATCCGGTCGCCACTAAATAAACATTTCCATCCGCAACATAATGACCGACAAATCCCACACAAATCTTCACCCAAGTATTTCCCCGGTTCACTCCTGGTTCGGCCAGCAGCGGACTCCATCAGCATAGAGTCATCATATGCAGATGCAGCAAATTAACCAGTGGCAGCAGGGTGTTCCAGTTCAGTTCACTTTCTACTTCCAATTAGATAAGAGCTTTCTCTTCAAAATGAAAAATATTAACACAGCAAGTAAAAATACATGCAAGATTTCCTTTTTCTAGAGAAAACCCATGCCAGGATTAATTTTGTTCTTCCAATCTGGAAACCGCAAACTTTGGAGCGTTATGTCCCTTGTATGGCATATATGTTGAGTCGTCTTTTTGGAACCACAACTCGGACATATCAATCTCTTTGAGCTTATTTCACAGAAAATCCATTGACAACGCTGAAGACCTGAGATCATTGACATTGACAGTGGCTCTAGAAGTACATTGCATGTAAGTGGTAGCATCTGCAACAGGAGAGGGCGTTACAGTTACAGAGAAGATTTTCGATGATCTCTTTGTCCTCTTCTACAGAAGTCATTGTGGGGAGTGCTTAGTCTGAAGACGTGTGTGACAATGGCGTAATGTCTCTGTCAGGTTATTGGCCTGAAGTTTAAAAAAAATCATATTGATAATAAACTCCCACAAAAATGTGTGACTGTCAAATTGAACAGCTGCTAAGGCATATGTACATAGGCCTCCTTCCATCCTTAGCTCACTTAAAGCCTACTAAGTTATTTGCAATTCACTCAGGTCTGAACTGGATTTAGAATTACCTCTCAAATAGAGTTCAATGCGTTAGAAATGGCTCCCCATAGTAGCCCTTTGGGACCACTACTCCTTAATATGCTTGTTGATGATATTCTTTCAATGTTTATTCATGTTAATTGTCTGATGTATGCTGATGATTTCAAGATTTTTCTTCGGATTAGAAACGCGCAAGACTGTTTAAGCATTTAAAACGATTTAAGCTAATAAGTTTAACGGTGTGATGTAAATCAGAACTTTATATATGTGAATGAATGTAATACTTTTTCAGTTTACCATGTTTTTTCGTCTATTGTCGTTGAATATTCCTTATGTGGGACAGCTACCTGTAGACAAACTGAAACAAAATATCTAGTTGTGATTTTTGTACCCAGAAGTTTGTATAACTTTTTTATTTACATTTTCTGGAGCATTTTTGTTTCGGAAAGTTCGCCCCCACCGTTCACTGTTCATATGTGCAACGCTATAATTTTGAGAAATGTATACATGAGCACCACATTAGTAATGGAGGAAAATTGATTTAAAAATAAATCTGTGCAAAATATCTGGATATGACCTTCGTCGTTAGTTAAGGTTAAGTTAGGATATGTGACCAATTTTCGAATAAATATGCACTTGAGTCTCTCTGTCTGTCTACATGTCCGCACCTTGGATACTATCCTTTATGTGGGGTTCTGCCTACTTATAACATGTCTTACGTTAAGAGAGGATACACAAGTCTTTTACAAGATTAGTAATTGGTAGATAAAATATCAATAATAATAACATTGGTGGCGATATAGCCCGTTGAGAGCCAAGGCCTAGCCTTTCAGCAACCACTCGTGTTGTGCGTACTATTGCTCTCTCACGGGTGGAAGCTGCCTACAAGTTTTATGCTCCAATCGATCAAGTTTGAGAAGCTTTTTCTAGACAGGCAATACTCTTTGAGCATTTTAAGTGACTCGAAAGAGGTGGGGCTGGTTTTGTCGCACAGAGCAGGAATCGAACCTACGACGTCGAGATTGGGGTCGACGCACATACCCACAACGCCACGGGCCACCACAGAAATAACGATGAAATAACGAACTATTAACTAGCAACAAATCATTATGAACTTCATAGGGTACGAGCTTCAGCTCTGCAAATATGGTATGTAATTTCCAAGAAACTGCTTTTTTATCCTTGTGAGGACTAAGCATTCGCAAAGCAGATGTGTCAGGAGTCATTGTGTTGTCTGTTCAGGAGCGTTGCATAAGTGCCTTTGGCGCAGTTCCCAGTGAGAGCCCTAATCAGCGTTTGCACTTTTTTGCGTCTGAAGCTGCTTAGTGATAATAATCTCTTTTTGCTTAACGTCGGTAAAAAAGCTCCGTTTTCCAAATTGAGTCGACGAGCTCTGGCTATTTCCAGGCCATTGACTGTCACCAACGGATATTTCTCTAACCATCTGTTTGCATTACTCGACTAGTTTCGACGTCCGATATGCTGTTTGTGTTTAGTTGCTTCAGCGTGAGTGCTGCGTGGCGTGTATCGCAGTAACTTCAGCTTGGATGACACTGCAGTCGTCTCTTACCACTGATTTCTCGAATAACTTAAACATAACAATTGAAAAAGTTGTCATTGCTGTGTGCCTTGATACGACCATCGAACCCTAATTCCCCACAAATCTATGAATAAAGAAGAAGTGCTGGCCTTTGTTTTTTGCATCACTCTGCCCAACAACCCAAAACATGTTTAATCATCACGTGTCTAATATTGAACGCATAAATGTCTCTGTCCCTCTGGCTGAATCTATGATTCAGAAATTCTATATGCTTGGCCTTTTGTCGGATTGTGTAATTATCCTTAGCATCGGTTCGTATCATACCCTCTGAGTCATCAACAATTGCATCACCGCATGGCCACAGTGTTGTTACAGCATTCAACAAACTGCAGCGACGTTTCTTAGTCACGTGTTGCATTCTTTGGAAAATGTTTGCATTGTCATCCAGTGCACAATCATTAGTTACTGCTGTCAAATACCATAATCCATACAATTACTTAACTTGAATGTTGAGTGAGATAAGTTTACGTGACTGTGAATGCACTGGGCATGATGACATCTTCTGAAAACCGCATACAGGACGCACAAATAAACTCGAAATGCCATCAAAAAGTTTCCACTAACCAAAGATGACACAAGCAATCCGCAAGCATAATGCGAACTTTTTCGTTATGCTGCTTCTATTGACATACTTTTGGTTATATTTTTTCCCCCTTCTTTGGCACACGGATTAATCTCTTGGTGGACACATTTCGTGTCTACACACACATGAGGGTCCTTTGCGCTCATGAATTGAAACACTGGAGATGTCAGAGTGATGATGCCAGTCAGTTAGTTTCAATTTGAATTAGTTTTCTGTTCGTGTGCACTTTGAATTTTATGTGCTTGACATACAAAGGTTGACATGTCCTTACATTTTCTTTTGTTTGTATTCTTTTTTCCAGAATTTTCAGATGGTGGAGCGAGTGAACATAGAAAACATGATTATAGTGACGTGCTCATGGATCCAACAAGTAACATAAGTCAGCCGTTTAATACTGAAGATGAACTATCCATATTGCAAGATAACTTAAGTCCAAGGCACAAGACATTTGAGAGGGGCTCATACTTTGACACATCTGCATCGAAGAATGTGACAGTTCTTGTTGGCAAGACTGCAACGCTGAATTGTCGCATCAAAAATCTTGGAAACAAAACGGTAAGTTGGTTCACTTGAATTACTTTTCTATATGACTTCTTCTGGTTTCACATACTTTGATTTAGAATTACTTGGAATTACTTGTCCAGAGCAGAAGGGGGTTTTGAATAGACTTTCGGACATTAGCTTAAGGGTGAAGGTATATGATATTCAGTCGCGCATTTCCTTCAGTTTGAGTATTCAACAATGACCATTTTATGTCCAAAGATGGTTTCGACTGTCATGACAGTAGAATGGATTCCGCGTATGAATGATGTCTTACAAAGAGGCCTTGGACATGAGTAGAAAAACAGCGCTTGCAGAATAAATGCATTTTGCTTCAACTAAGTGATGTCGATCACAATCATTGTCGTTCACAATCTGGGCCCGAAGTGAGGGAGGATAAAATAATATCCTTCTATCTGCGTCCGGTGGTTGACTTTGTGTCAGTCCTTTTAGGTGTAACGTTTCCTATATGGAAACCATATTCCTAACCAGCATACATTTTTGGTTGTTTAAATTACTCAGCATGTTCCAATGGTGGTGGCCCGTGGCGTTGTGGGTATGTGCGTCGACCCCTCGACGTCGTAGGTTCGATTCCAGCTCTGAGCGACACAAATAATTTTCACGACCTCGCCTCTTTCGAGTTACTGACAATGCTCAAAGAGTATTTCCTGTCTAGAAAAAGCTTCTCAAATCTGGCCGTTCGGATTCGGCATAAAACTGCAGGTCTCTTCCACTCGTGTAAGAGCAATAGCGCGTACAACACGAGTGGTTGCTGAGAAGCTAGCTAGCCCTGGCCCTTTATGGGCTGTAGCGCCACCCATATTATTATATTATAAATTATTCAGCTATAGTATTGGGTATATAACTATTCGTGCGGTTTGCTAAGAGATGACGTAACTCGTATTATTCCATTGGAACATGCGTTGGAAAGCTTCTGTCACTGTACGTCATTTCAGTAAGTTGGTGCAGTTCTTTTGGGATGGGATCCACAAATTGCCAGAAGGATGCGAAAAAAGTCATAGCTTCAGATGGGCAATACTTCTTAAATAAACGTTGAAATTTTGGGAAAAAAACCCGCACGAATTAAGTATATTGGTATACCCAAAATATGCAGAGTAAGAAAAGCCACTACGGCCATTGAATGTAAATGAGACCCTTCACCTAATATGACACCCTGGCCCTTTGCAGCTGTCACCAAAAACATCCTCCTTTACTCCGTGGTTTTATGGTGGCCCACACAAACGTCGGCACTGACCTCAACAAATTGAGGCAGGTACTGAGACAAGACTGCATCCGCATCAGTGGACCCCCAAAACCCCTCCCACAGATTCACTTGAAACTCTCCTAAACCGCACCCGTTGGATATCTTTGGTAAGCAAACAGCAAAGAACTGCGCGATTTGCCTAAGGACTTGATTATTACGGTGCGTCTACATCTATGAACGCGCTAAGATCCTGCACAAGCAAATGTTCATCAAAATCCAATTAGATTACACTTCACCTATACACTTCCCAAAAGCAGCAGCTTCGAAACCCTGCTTCCGGGAAGAGACCTGTAGAACGGCAGGACTTTGGTAAAGTCATACACTTCTACACAGATGGATACAAGACGGTAGATAGCGTGGAAGTAGAATTTTCTCGGAGTGCCCAAGCCTGAATAAATTTGTTCATCTCACCGATCATTGCAAGGTCTTCCAAGCGGAAGAAATGGCGATTAACGATGCCTTGTCCTGGCCGAGGTGGAATGTACAGGCAACAATAAGTTCCCTGCCATCGTTTACTTTATTTCCTTGTAGCGCACCTCTTAACGAGATATCCGAGTAGTGCGAAATTCGTCAGTGTTGGCATTCCAGGAAAACTGTAGAGCTGACAAAACACGCCAACAGACTGGCGTTTGTTGAAATTTCTTTCATGTAGCTTTGGTACCCCTTTAACTATATTTAAGTTAAAGCTGAATAACCTCTCCATAAGGAAAATTAATGCTAGATGGCTGACGGGCAGCACCTGCAAGACAACAAATTAAACCTGGCCTCATCTCGATCAAAAGAGATCAAGTGGCGTGATAAACTTAAGACGATCAAAAACGAACACTTCTTCTTCTTTGATTGGCGTTACAGTCCGGGGTCGACCTTTCTGCTGCCGATTATAACGCTCTGTCTGAGACGTCGATGTTATGCGTCCTTTCATGATGACTCCGCACTGACTCGATATCTTCATCCTTACCTTGGCTACAACAAGGAAATGTTCCGAGTCGATGTTGGCTCCTCGTGCGGTCATCGAGAATATTCGAGGATTGTCTGACGCCAATCGCAATGTGATCAATCTGGTTCAAGGTTGATTGATCAGGAGACCGCCAGGTCCCCTTCTGGATGTTGAGGTGTGGGAACTGCATGCTCATCACAGAGAGGTTACGCCCCGAGGCAAAATCTACTAGCCTGAATCCGTTTCCGGATATGTTGTCGTTCAGGGTGTGTTTTCCGATGATTCTACAAAGTTGTCTTCCTTATCCAGCTTTGCGTTGAAATCTCCTAGAGCGATCTTGGTTTCATAGCTGGGGCATCGATCGTATGTTCTTTCTAGGTGATCAGAGAAGTCATCATTGCTGTCGTCATCCTTCTCCTCCGTCGTGGCGCTTGCGCACATCAGGCTGATGTTTCCGAATTTAGAATTGATGAGAATTGTTATGAGGCGCTCGATGATACACTTAAAGCTTAAGAATTTTTGCCTGAATCTGCCTCGAGCAACGGATCCGCATCCAAATAAGCGCTGCCTTCTCCCTTTGTAGCAATCAACGTAGTAGATGTCGCAGTTTCTCATCTTTCTTTTGCCTGGCACATCCCATCGCATATGGTTTCCGTCCATATCCGAGGCATGGTGTCGGTTTGTAACCGTGGTTTTTTTACGTGGTGAGGGAGTTAACATAACGCACAACCTACAACTGATAGGCCATTTATTTGACCCTCGGGCAGAGGGGGATCGCTGCACATATTAGTTCATCACACAAGGGTGTGGTGGGTGTATCCAGGGGCACCAGGTGAAGGCTGTATGTCAACTTGACTTATGCACAAGCAGGGATCGCGCTGGCATCTGCCACGTTGGATGCAGTTACAAACCTTGCCTCAACCCCAATTAACACCGTCGTGGGAATAATCAGCAGATAATGACTTGACTAGGCCCTTTTTCCAATGACCGAAACGAGGATGAGAAGGATCATTCAGCACCTCCTCTACAATTGTCCTGCTCTCGCCTTAATTAGGAAAGTCTCAACAGGCTAATACTTTTTTGACAGCCTAAATGCACTGATATTGACCAACCAGTCTGTTAACGTAGGGTTTCAGGCGCTTATACGAGACGGCAGAAAAGATCTTATACGATATATTCACGAGCCTTTTCCCTCCAGAATTGGCAAAGTCTAGGATTAGGCAAACGATGCTGAGATTTCATTCGTCGGTCACATTTTCATCAGAAGATTGTGTGTGAACTTAACCTGAGCATTTACAGGGCATCCCGCCAAGTTGAGAGCAATCAACAACTTTTCCTGTATGAACAAGCCCATTCCTTCAAGATGCTCACATTTCACTTTTTCAACAACCTCAGCGAACTAAATAGCGCATACGTTAGCCACTTTATTATACGCACCAACTGGGTACAAGTTTAGGAGTAGTCAATTCACGTGGTATCACAATGCGCCTACTTTGGCATGTGTGCTTCTGAAGTCAGCCACTTCAACTTATTCCAACGCAGTTGATGATGCTTCTGACTATCCTTTCGTTCGGTTCTGTTACATGCTAAAGTTTACTTCAGCGAATTTACAACTCCTCCAAGTAACTTTCTACGTCCGTTGTTGTTGAGTTCAATACTGATTCCTGCATCGTATCATTTCAATCACCAGGAGACCACCCTGCCTGGACATGATTTACGCGAAATTATGATTTGTGTCTAAAGTCTACCAAAAATACGACTTGATCTCCAGAAATTCGCCGGCTTCGGTCCGTCTGGGATATATTTTTTTTCATGTAGTCTTTATCCTCCTAACTTTATTTCTGCCATTGAATTTGTTTCAGTTTAAATACCCACTTATTTACATTCAATTTCAGGTCTCATGGATAAGACACAGGGATCTACATCTACTTACAGTAGTTGAGAATACATACACATCCGACCAACGATTTACTAGCACTCACAACAAACAGACCGGAGATTGGTCCTTACAGGTAAGAGAGAATATTTCACTTTAACCATAGTGTGCAGACGTCGAGGTGTGGGTGTTGTACAACAAAGTTAGCTGGTTGTTGCCTGGTTGCGCAATTCTACATTCGGCCTCATTTCGTTTTCAAAAAGGCAGGAGCTTGTTGACTTCGGATACGTCCGAGATTACCACTTTTCAGGGTGGGCTACCAATTTGTCTTCGTTTGACTTTGTTTTCAATTAAAAATGAAAATAACGCCTAATGCGTCCTTAGTTGGTTGGGGAGAATCCATTTCAAAGAAAATGCACTCAAGTCTTCCGTTCACAATTGTTACCATGTTGCCAGTTACTTCCTGCATTCTAACGTTATCACATTTCATGCAACGGCTTATGCCCCTCTGCCTGAATGATATAATTTTTCATATTTTCTCCGTTTACACAAAGATTGATTATCTCCTTGGCCTGATTCCTTGCCGGAAGAACGTCTCCCATCACACAAAACCTTTCCCCCCGAACTGACACAACTGTGGTTACACAAGCATTGGACGGAAAAGTTTTGCATTGGTTTTTCAACATCAAATTTTGTCACATACTTTGAAATTGAATTTTGACTTTTCGGTGATGAGAAGAGCACCATTCTCGAATCTCTGCTTTGGATATGTTCGCATTCATTAATTTTCCATAAATAAATGATGACAGGCTATTGTTGCTCGCGGTGTTTTATTGCTCTGGTCGATGAAAAACAATTTGCTGTTTTAATGGCGTTTTATCGAATTTTCGGAACTTTACGATACAGTTGACTGGCCATCAACCGTCATACTTTGCTTCAGAAAGTCATATGTCAAATATATTTGACGGTGTTCGGTTTTATTTTACCTCTCCCCCTTGACGAGGGGGAAGTTTGATCGGAATAGCAGTTGTTTCTCTGGTGGGATGTTGAGTTCTTGCTTGTTGGTCGATGACTGTTAGCAACGTAACAGGTGTGATGCTAACGACCATTGTTTCCGAAGTCACTCTACAAGTATGTGAGACAACAAAATAAGTTGGAGCCTAAGCACTCAAGAACGTATTAGGACTGGATGTCAGAGCAATCCAAAAATACGTCATCCTCGTAGTGTGGACAGTATTGAAAACTAAAGAAAATCTGAAAAAGAGTAGCAGAAGCTAAGGATCTGCATTCATCTGCACCAGGGGGAAATTTCATTTTAGACCATCAGGTGGTATAAATGGTATGTGCATCGACCCCAACATCGATGTCGTGGTCTGGTTTGTCCAACAAAACTCCTGCTTCACAACTCCACCTCTTTCTTCCGAGTCACCGACAATGCTGATGAGAAGCTCTTTCTAGACTTCTGTCTCTCTCTCAAACTTGGCCGTTTCGAGTCGGCATAAAATTGTAGGTCCCTTCGTGTTGCTGAGAAGCTAGACCCTGGTCCTATACGGGTTCTAGCTCCATCCATACCATTATGCTTACAGGTGCTATATGTGTAAGTTTTTCTGATGCTCCCCATTGACATATACGGGAAGGTCACAGTTTAATGGTCAGCAAATAGGTTGGGACAGTGCGACCGCTGGAGCAGAGCACAAGCTTAGGTCATATGCAAGCTTTCAAGAATCCACATCAGAATTCGAACCTGCAAATACGGAGCCCAGATCGGAAGGTCGGTGTTTAACTAACTTGACTGGTTTCATGCGCGGCGGCGGTGGGAATAAAAAAAAAGAAGTTTTTATTCTTGGGACAACCGTCCACTTTATTTGTCGGATGAAAACTGAACAGAAATTAAAGTTGCGGGTATTTGTAGGGCGATTTCCGATGTGTGAGGATGGTGATGAATAGCTGGTTCAGCATTATTATGGGTGGTCGAAAATGAGATGTTATTTGATCATTCAGCGAACGCTGCTGTTTACTTTGCCAGTACGCTTCATTGTGGTGATAGCTTTGTTAACGTTTCCCAGCTGATGACCGGACCGGCTGGTGTATTGGATTTAGCTTGAGGTTACAACATTTGTGCTGTTAACCTATAGTTGCAATCTGCCAACGACGGTCCCAAGGCGGACTCGCAGGAAACGTCGGAGATCTCCTTCTCTATGTTCCTTCGACTACCGAAACACTGCAATGTATTCCAGGCAGTTAAAACATTACTGCAGCCTAGACAGCGTCGAACATCTTGACATCGAAACGTGTCACACTAGGCAGACAGAGCGTCAGTTAGATATCTTTGCCACACACGGTAACTCTGTGCTGGATATCTGACCAGCCTGCCATTTAATGCACTTATTAGGGTCCTTACCGAAACAGTGGCATTGACATTGAGATACCACACAAGGACTTTTGCGGAAGCTGCAGAAATGAGAAAGAAATAGAATGTATGTAACATCTGCTCCGCGAATGCTCAGACCTAGCAAAGCGAAGGAAGCTGTACTTGGGTAAACACTACTTTGCAGAGCTGATGGACTTGTGTGGTATGGAGCTGAAAGCCCTCCTATGGTAGTAGGAAGGTGCCGGACACACGGTTCCATCCAGACACAATGGGCTCAACTCGTTGGTGTGTAAGAGCCGCAGACACAAGGTCACAAGTGCAACCAATTACCCGCCTATGTCGTCTCTGAACGGCCGAGTTCGAGAAGCTTTTTCGAGACAGGATAACTCTTTGAGCATTGTCAGCGGCTAGAAAGAGGTGGGCCGTGAAAAGTATTTTGTCTTACCAGCAATTGTACCTAAATACCTTAGTCAAATGCTTTCGAGTCGGCGCACATACCCACAACGCCACGGTCCTCAACAACATCTTCCGATTGGATCATTAATATTTCACCACCTTGTATACCTCGTTTGATTCACGTTATTGCCATAATTCGAACATTAAATCCATTTAATGCCTTTAGGCGCAATTATCGCCTGTGTAATACAAAACCGTAAATCTCTTCAAGCCCTTCATTGACCAATCGTTTAATGTGGAAATTCCAAAATAGTCATTGTAAATGACCTTTGTTCCTTCACAAGTTGAGCAAATTGACCATTAGTGCCAAGAATCCTGATGCTAATGAGTTGCCTTTTAAGTGCTCACTTTAGAGTACATACTTTGAACAACAACCCAATCCGATTCCCACAATAATTTTAAACACACGCTTCCCGCCCATATTCTATAACATCCCCTCACAATAAATTCCAGGTTAAATACGCTCAGATAAGGGATTCCGGAGTTTACGAGTGCCAAGTATCAACAACTCCTCCAGTGGGATACACGATGATTCTGTCCATTGTTGGTAAGATTCCTTGACACACATATGGCCCGAGCAATTTAATACATATTTGAGTATAATTCAATCAACAGAACCTATCACCACTATACAAGGTGGACCAGATCTGTACATAGACACGGGGTCAACAGTCAACCTGACGTGCATTGTGAAGCATTTGCCAGAGCCGCCACCAGCTGTTCGATGGACACACAACAATGAGGTGGGCTGTTCGATTTAATTGAATGAATGCTTTGATCAAACTTGGAATTCCATGAATTTTTTTTATTTGTAATGCGATATTTGATTTAGGAAATCAATTATGACTCGCCCAGGGGTGGTGTGTCGGTGATAACCGAAAAGGGCGACATAACGACTTCCTATCTATTGATCCAGAGGGCTCGAATATCAGATTCGGGCGTATACACATGCTCTCCATCGACGGCCAACCCTAAGTCAGTGAATGTTCATGTACTCAATGGTAAGTGTGTATAAATAAATTCGGTAGGCACATTTAGAACATCAGTAACACCTAATTGCATTGTTAATAATTATAACTAAGTGGGAGTGGTTTGATTATGGCGGCAACGGGATGTAAATATATCTCAGATGACCTTTGTGGGTTTAAAAGGAATTCATTACGTAGACTTAATTACATTTGCTTAATGAGGGGGTGTTTGATGTTGGAGCATTCCTGGGCACCGCGAATGTGGTTGAATTGGCTTCTTTCAGAATTAAATTAAATGTGTAATGAAAACTAATAGAGGTTCTCCTGGTTGGATGTGTTCATTCAGAGGCTGCGGTCAGGGCACGGCCTGATGAATGGATCACTGGCATGATTTATATTGGACGAAGCGATTGTTGGCCAGCTGAGGATGTGCAGGCAAATCGTGGTAGGACTTTTCGCGTTCAGATGATGAGTTCGCTGCGTCTGTTCAGTCTAGTAATATTGTCCCTCGCATAGGCCTTAAAAATGCATATAACTACGATTTGTATGGCCTTAACACTAGGTCTCCCAGATTAGATCTTTTTGACTTTTTACATTTTTGTGGGACTGTAGTGACTCCACTCCGCCTTTTATGCTACAAAATAGACACCGTACCATAAAGGTTAAAATGGCAAAATTAATTGATTCAATCCTGGTAGACACGGGTTTTATTTCAGCTGTTCTATGTACTCATTGCCGGAGATAGGAGAAAAGTAAGATCTCTATCACTGAATTTGCGCCAATATGTGTAACTCCTCTCAAGGTAACAAAAAAGGCCTTATATTTAACAAGAAAATTTAAACTCAACCTCCAGATATACGTCAAAAAGGCCTTGATGACTATAGATTTTTTGTAAAAAGGCTAAAGACTAAAGCTCCCTCATCCACTGCCTATTCATATCAGTAGCCAGCTTCAAACTGCGGTATAAACTGGCGATCTTGTAGCCTGCATTCGATAATAACATCAACAGTAACACCGGTACAAAAAAGCGAACTGATTTGCTCATATGGTGGTTCGCATGAGAACCTTATTAGTACTGCGTATCGTTTCCATACCACCTTCTTATATATGAGGGGTATAATTGATATCTCCCTAAACCACAATAAGGATTTTAGTTCACTAATATCCTTCGTAGGAATCTCCATCAATGGAGTTGAAGAAACGTCCTGCAAGCTCTCCCTGTCCGGCTCTAGTTATTGCCGCGCACTTACAAAGAAAATGTGGTAAGGATCGATTGTACTCGAGCCTGATTTCACTGCTTGTAAATGTACAACAACTTCTTTGCAAGCGAGCTTTGAAGGGAAAAACTGGCCAGTTCATCCGCCTTCTCATTACCTGTTATGTCAATGTGACCAGAAGAGGGATAAAATGAGCAAGCCTTCTAATGATGCTAGCTCGGTTCGCCATTCCTCTACATATACATATAGGAGGCAATAGATTTGATGGCAGCTTGGCTATGAAAACATATGGCCACTTTTTGTGTTGCCATGATATATAGGTGAATTTTGGCCTGAAGACAGGCAGACCTGTAGACAGGCTTCCCGGATAGCGAAAAAAATCACTGGAATTATTTGAAATTCTAAAGCCTTTGGAGATGTTGAAGGAAACTGAGAACACACCTGCACCGACTCGCTGGAGCCAGCGGTGTAACTTACCCAGTTAAAGTACTTTCACACGTGCCCGTCCTGCTATTCCATTCATTCAAGGATTACGGCCTCGAATCCGTTTGATAATTAAGTACAGGGACCGTAAAGCCCGTGGAGTGCTGTACTAGTTCACAGGGAAAAGGGTCTAAAATGCTACTTTAACCATAAGGCTTAAAATTTCAGCACCAATGCTCTCCGAGCCTGATGGCACTGTGTGCTGAATGTGTAGAACAAGGAGTAGTTGCTGTAGCATTGAGGTGAAAGCTTCTGTTGGTGTCAGAACGCTTGCTTCGCCGATGTATGCTTTTCTTTGAACCCTGTTCAGTTTTGTTATATCGTATTTTTCCGTGGGCGGGCCACCATACAAGTGATCCGTATGTCAGAAACGGTAGAACTACTGTCGTGAACATCCAACGGTTCCGCTTGGGTTTGGGGCCCCACCTTTTGACATAGGTTTTACTACAGGCCTAAAAGGCTGTGCACGCTAGTAACACTACTATCCTTGCAGATGTACACATCACCTGCAGATCATACTAGAAGATTGGCACCAGACACTGGGCAGTCCTCTGTGGGTGAAGTCGTGACAGCAGGTGTCTACTATCTAAATATTTACTCCAATCTGACTATCATATCATTGCAGGGTCATTCAGACAGATATTTAAACGATTAAAGAAGCGCTGTCATGCAGACATCGCCATCTTTTTTGACAGCCAGGCAGCCAGGCAGCCATCAAATCATGAGATAACCCAGCCTCCAAAACGTCTTCTAGACTTCGAGCGTTCTGTCGTACGACTACAATTCAATGACTTAGATTTTTATTTTGCACTATATTCTGAATGTTTTCTCCACACGTTCCAGTCGCTATTCAACGTAAGAACCACAATTCTCAAAATGCAAAGAGAACCTCAATTCTCTTACTGACTATTGACGGCCATCTCATATTACAATATGTAAATAGACAAATTGGCTGCTCTCCGTTGTCATTACACATCACTTCAGTGTTATTGAACATGGACATGGATTGGACTTTAAGCCATTAGCCTATGTTGAGTACTGGCCAGAAATAAACTTCAATTTTATAGCCAACTTCAGAAATATTTTTTTTTTCCTCTGCTACGATCCATGCCTTAACGACACAGCCACAAGAATAGATATATTGTACCGAAGGGTTGGAGCTGAATCAAGAGACCTGCTGCTCCCGTCACGAAAGCTAGTAAGTCCTTTATAGTGGAATATTTCAGGGTATCTCGCTAAGGAAGATACGTTTTCCTAACCAAATTAGTGCCGGGCATAGACACAAAATGTGCTCAGAAGTTTCATTTTCTTCAAAACAAAACAAACCTTGTCTTCTTCTTCTTCGATTGGCGCTACAGTCCGGGGTGGACCTGGGCCTCAACCAACATGCCTCTCCAGCCAGCACGATCTTTCGCCAGCTGCCTCCAGTTGCGCACACCAAGTTGGTTGAGGTCCTTTTCCACTTGTGTGCGCCATCTAGTGCGAGGACGTCCTCTGTTGCGCTGTCCCAATGGCTCGGTGTCGAAGACTCTTCGGGCCGGAGCTGTGGTGTCCATCCGCTCTACATGACCTAGCCATCTTAAGCGTTGGATCCGAAGACGCTTAACTAGGTGCATGCCGCTGTACAGCCCGTATAGTTCGTGGTTGAACCTTCTCCTCCAAACGCCATCAACGCAAACAGGACCAAAGATCGTACGCAGAACTTTTCTCTCAAAACAACCAAGAGCTTCTTCATCCGCTTTCAATAGCGTCCATGTCTCTGCGCCATAGAGCAGGACTGGGATGATCAGGGTTTTATACAAGCTCAATTTGGTGTTTCGAGAGATGGCTCTGTTACTCAATTGCCTCTTGAGCCCAAAGAAACAGCGATTGGCAAGAGTAATTCTGCGCTTGATCTCGGTACTGGTGTTGTTGTCCCTATTTACTCCGGAGCCTAGGTAGACGAAGTCCTTGACTACCTCAAAGTTTCTGCTGCCCAATATGACGCTCTGTCCGAGACGTCGGTGTTGTGCGTCCTTTCGTGATGACAGCATGTACTTTGTTTTGCCCTGGTTTACCGCTAGACCCATTTTAGCCGCTTCCGCTTCAATGCCAGCAAACGCCTCATTGACGGCTCGCTGTGTTCGTCCAATCACGTCAATGTCGTCCGCGTATGCAAGCAGTTGAACGGACTTTTGGAAGATCGTGCCTCGGGTGTTGACGTTAGAGTTTCGCACGATCTTCTCAAGTATGATGTTAAAGAAGTCACATGACAGCGTGTCGCCTTGCCTAAAACCTTTTTTGACATTGAAGGTCTCGGTGAGTTCGTTACCGACCTTGATGGAGCAGCGAGAGTTCTCCATCGTCATCCTGCACAGCCTGACGAGTTTGGCAGGAATGTCAAAACTAGACATGGCGCTGTATAGCTCGTCTCTATGCACGCTGTCATATGCGGCCTTGAAATCGACAAATAGGTGGTGGGTGTCGATCTGCATCTCTTGAGTCTTTTCCAGGATCTGCCGGAGTGTAAATATTTGGTCTAATGTGGACTTTCCTGGCCTGAAACCGCACTGATAAGGACCTATCAGGTTGTTGACAAAGGGTTTCAGGCGTTCACACAGAACGGCAGAGAGTATTTTATAAGCGATGTTAAGGAGGCTGATCCCTCTATAGTTGGCGCAGTCAAAGGGGTCTCCTTTCTTGTGGACCGGACAAACGACGCTGAGATTCCACTCATCGGGCATGCTTTCCTCAGACCATATCTTGCAGATGAGCTGGTGCATGCGCCCAACCAGATCATCTCCAGCTGCCTTAAACAATTCCGCGGACAATCCGTCCGGTCCAGCAGCTTTGTTCGACTTCAGTCTAGATATCGCTATCTTAACTTCGTCTAAGTCGGGGGGACGGAATACGTGTTCATCATCGTCCAAATTGAGTGAAACATTCTGCCTGACAGCGGAATTTGTGTCGTCATCGCCGTTTAACAGTCTACAGAAATGATTTTTCCAAATTCTCAGCATCGACTGCGATTCTACTAGCAAAGATTTCTTCCTTGCCCAGCTGTGCGTTGAAATCCCCTAGAACGATCTTGGTGTCATAGCTGGGGCATCGATCGTATGTTCTTTCTAGGAGATCATAGAAGTCATCCTTGCTATCGTCATCCTTCTCCTCCGTCGGGGCGTGTGCGCAAATCAGGCTGATGTTCCCGAATTTAGCCTTGATGCGGATTGTTATGAGGCGCTCGCTGATATAATCAAAGCTTAAGACTTTTTGCCTAAGTCTGCCTCGAATAACGAATCCGCATCCAAATAAGCGCTGCCTTCCCTCTTTGTAGCAATCACCGTAGTAAATGTCGCAGTTTCTCATCTTCCTTTTGCCCGGCCCATCCCATCGCATCTCCTGGATGGCGGTGACATCTGCTTTGTAGCAGTCTAGGGCCTCCGCGAGTTCATCGGCTGCACGTGGTCTGTTCAGGGACCTCACATTCCACGTGCAGAACCGAAAATCATTGTCCTTTGATCGTTTGCTGGGGTCGTCAACTTTGAATCCGTCCATATCCGAGGCCTGTTGTCGGTTCGTAACCGTTGGTTTTTTAAGTGGTGAGGGAGTTAACCTCACGCACAACCTACAACTGGTAGGCCAGGCCCATTATTTGACCCTCGGGCAGAGGGGGATCGCTGCATACATTAGTTCACCACACAACGGTTGTTGTGATGGCTATCCAGGGGCGCCACGAGGAGGCTGTATGTCAACTTGACTTATGCACAAACAGGGATCGCGCTGGCATCCTACCAGGTTGGGTGCAGTCAGCAACTTTGCCCTGTGTACATAAGCCCATGCCCCTTGGGCATATGGCACCTTGTCTTGCACAGGATTAATTTACTAAGGTGGTATTTCAGAGCGTGAGCTCGTGAGCTCTCTTATACTGTCCTTATGGAGGAGTAGTTCGTTGAATGAATAAGGCCTGATTTAACGTTTCGATGGCCTATGACCATTACCACATGTCCGTTGCCTTAGACGAAGTTAGTTTTCCTATTCGTTAATCAGACTTGTAACTGCTTATCTCTTGGTATTGTCATAGCAACTTTCCACATTTTTGGAGTCCATGATGTTGGACAAAAGTGCCTTAAGTGCTGTTTGACTGTCAGAAAATATCTGGATAATAGCGCCCTTAATTACTCTGTCGAGGTTTTGCTTGACTCGATGGCTTGATCACAGCAGGACTCGGTCTTATTGTCTTGGCGCCTGCTCCAGATTCCATATACATATTAACCGTCTGTGTACCATACCCGACTTTTGGGGTCTAGTGCTCGTACATTGGTCCATTCAGTTCGGTCCAATATTTTTAACGCTCGTTCAAGTACCTCCTCTGTTGGGTTGCCCCAATGGATCGGTGTCGAAAACTCCTTCGACCGGAGCTGTGGTGGCCATCCGCTCTATATGACCTAGCCATCTTAGGCATTGGATCCGAAGACGCTTAGCTAGGTGCATGCCGCTGTACAGCCTGTACAGTTCGTTGTTAAATTTTCGTTTCTAGACGCCATCAACGCAAGCGGGATCAAAGATCGCACGCAGAACTTTTCTCTTAACACGATCAAGAGCTTCTTCATTCACTTTCAACATCGTCCAAGTTTCTGCGCCAGGTTCTGCCCTCAGGACAGTTCTGAGCAGGGTGTTATACACCATAAAGTCAGCTTGGTGTTTTGAGAGATGTTAATTAATTGAGTCCAAAGAAGCAACAATTGGCAAGAATAGTGCTGGGCTTAATCTCGGTAATGGTTTTATTGTCCCTGATTACTACAGAGCCGAGGGAGACGAAGTGCTTGATTGGCTCAAAGTTTGATGCTGGTTGTGACAGGTAGTTTCTGACGCTCTGTCCGAGATGTCTATGTTGTGCGTCCTTCCGTGATGACAGCATGCACTTTCGTTCGTCCACTCACGTCAATGTAGTCCGCGTAAGCAAGCAGTTGAACGGACTTTTGGAATATCGTGCCTCTGGTGTTGAGGCTTAAGTTTCGCAAGTATAATATTGAAGAGCACACTAACAGCGTGTCGCCTTGCCTAAAAGCGCATGGCACTGGGTATAGCAACGGAAATGGTAATCAATTAGGTTTGGTAAGCCAAGCGATTGTAGGAACTGATTCCGGACACATGAACTGTCACAGCTGCAAGCCAAAAAAGATCTCTCTCTCTCTCTCTCTGTCTCTCGCCGATACAATCCTTTATATAAGATTTTCGTGATGTTTTTCTCGACACAATGAAATTAAAACTTAACCACCATATCAATAAAAAGGTGAATTCCATTCCATTTGAAGCCTTGCATGCCCTGCATTTCACATCTTCATGAAAAAGCCATCTGTATCACAGTATAATTGAATGACGGAAACAGAGTTGGATAGAAGAACTAAAAATGCATCCAAAGCAAAAGCAATTAATTATACGGAGAGATAATTGATTGAATGGAGAATGGTTTCTCGAACTGGAGCGAATGAAGATGATAAATGTCATAGAAGAACTGATACGTCGAGATTGATGATGTCCAGTAAAAATGAGCAGATGTTCTTTAACAAAAAAGTTGTGTCCGCTTTCTTCATGATTTAACTTGATTTAACAGAGAATTAAAAAAAAATACTCAACTTCCTTTTCAAGTTGAACAAAATTTGAGAGTGAGAACTTGTAAATAGTGTGAAGGTCATGACGGCTATTCTTATTCGTTTCACTTTTTCCGTGGAAATATTTTTAAGGGAACTTAGGGCGAAGGAAAATGTCCTGATAACATTTCCCGCATACATTAATAAATGGGTTGAATAATGTATATCTAAGCGAAGTATGGTAAATCGTCATAGTACGTATTTGGGCTTTAAAGAGGAAAATAATGAAATATTATTTAATTCTCTTCAAAATGTTGCTTTAAGCAGAACGGAGTAAGCGCACAGCGATGCGTAATAATCTCGCATGTGGAAGCTGGAATTATGAACGTCCTTTGAAGTTGAAGAGAATCGTTTGATGCGGCAAATATTCCTTATGCATGCAATATTTAAATACACATTGTATTCACAACACGATTTACTTACAGTTTCTTTTTTCAATGTTTCTCCCTTTAGGTGAACAACCTGCAGCAATACAAAGGGGAACAAGGATATTCTTAACAAACAGAACATTAATATTTATATCATTATTTCTGGGTACAAAGTTTAAATGGAGCTATTGTTTAAATTCTTACAAATTATAAAGATACATTTTAACTTAAGTTAATGTAGATATTAATACAGTTAAGTCAAAGGTAATACAGAAACAAAAATTATAATAATAACAAAAAATACAAGAGTGGAATATATGTAGACGTAATGTTAAACTTAAATAATTTCTTTATAAAATAAAACTAAGGTAACGTACCAATATAAATAATTCTGTTGTTTTAATGAGAGGAGCTTATGCAAAAAGCGAATAACTTTTTTATTCTAATTTTGTACAAGCGGCCAGCAGCAGCTCGTTATAGACATCACTTCAAGATGTCTTTTCATAAGATATTACAATTCCTTTAGACATTACTCTTGAAAGTGCAACCAATGGATTATCTGTGGCTCTGAACACTTCAACGGCCACCTAATTTCGGTTGATTAATATAATTTGAATAATTGCACATTCAGTCAATCAATAAAGAAATCAAAAATCAAAAGAAACCTTACGCGAAATTTTAAACACTCATGATAAACGTGTTATCATGCAAGAAGTAAAAAAAAATCAAACAATTAGTTCACCAAAACCTGCGGACAAGTTACGTCAGGAACTCAACAAGGAATTTCGTACCGAGAGCCTAAGAAATTGCATGCGAGAACCTTCGCAAAAGAGCACCAATGCAAGGGTTTTGATATTTTCCATAAAGAAATTTTTTTGGTAATGAATCAATATTTAGGATATCTGGTCCAGATGGAAGGCAAATACGGAATTCCTGTCGGAGAACAAAATTGGACCAGTGAACCATGGTGGCGGATCGGTTACGGTTTGGTGTTCCTTCTCTGCAGCTGTGGTAGGAAAGGTGTACATACAATTTATTAATGTTTTCAAACAAATTTTTGTAGAAAATGCAGAAAATTGGGTCCGCAAAATCAATTTACCAGTTACCAGGACAATGGACTAAAGCATAAAGCTTATAATACCCGGATGTGGCTGCTATACAATTGTCCTAAAGTGATGTAAACTCCACCGAAGTCACCAGATATGAACCCAGTGGATAATTTATGGGAACATTTCGACCAGCAAATTCAAAAACTAGACATAAGAAATGCAAGAGATATTAAAGAGAAAATAGTTTAAGAATGAGAGAACATTTCAGATGAAACAACCAAAAAACTTGTCCAAACAATGCCAAATAGACTAAAGCATGCAATTAAAATCAAGGGATATGCTACAAAATACTAAATTTTTATATTTTTTAAATTGAAGTTTGAACCATTTATTGTTAAAAGTAAGAACACGAATTTGCTGCCTGTTAATTGTTTGCTTTGGGTTTTGCGATTATTTGTTCTGGTTTTTGCGATTATTTGTTCTGGTTTTGTTGAATGATGGTCCTTATTTTGTGTTTGAGAGTAGTTAATCATTATACCGATCTTACAAATAAATAACACTTAAAGGTTTTGTGATTCTTGAATAAATCAAAAAAAAGGTTACCTTTTATCTACTGTATGAGATTGATTGACTGTAAAGAATTATGACATATATTTCTGTATTAAGAAATTTCTAATTTATTATCTAAAAATGTCTATCGAAACGTCAATTTGACGACTGTCGACGCTGAAGTAGAGAGTCGAGCAACGTCATAGTATGTAGGTTTTGCCAAAAGGGACTTGACAATTATGAATCTATTCTATGAACGCAACCTTTGACTAATCATCAACCTGTCAAACTCAATTTATTCAGTCTCGACATTTTCATCTTTTTCTACCAACTTTAAGAGTGTTAACTCCAATTTTCGGTTTGCTCATTGATGGCTAAATGCTGTGGGAATCGGGTAGGCGCTGACTGGCGTCAACCTGGCGATGCCCAGTGTTGCAACCTTTTCTACACACAAATTGTGCTTATTTTACCTCCAAGTGGGAGCCATCGGGTACTGGTTGTAGTTCACCCGAGCTAAACCTGCCAAACTTATAAGTGCGACCTCTTGTCCTAGGGGTTCTAAAAAGGAACTGGCCCTCCAGGTTGGGGTTTGTGCCGCCCGTCCACACAAACAATGTGTATATGTGTATAATATACTTACGAAGCAACAACAAGCCTCGAAAACGTATGATTTTACCGATGACGAACCCTGCAAACGATATGAGGACAACGATCTTCGGATCTGTACTTGGAATGTAAGGTCCCTTTATAGGCCACGTGCAGCCGAACAATTAGCGGAAGCCCTAGACTGCTGCAAAGCAGATATAACCGCCATCCAAGAAGTGCGATGGGATGGACCTTGCAAAAGAAGGATGAAAAACTGTGATATATATTACGATGATTGCTACAAACAACAAAAACAGCGCCTATTTGGATGTGGATTTGTCGTTAGAGGCAGACTTAGGCAAGAAGTCTTATCCTTCAGGTCTGTGAACGTGCGCCTCACGACAATTTGCATCCAGGCTAGCCGTCGGGTACTGGTTGTAGTGTCAATATAAGCCTTATATGCGCACATGCCCCACAGAGGAGAAAGATGACGACACCAAAGACAGGTTCTATGAGCTCCTGGACAAAACGTATGAGCAATGCCCTAGCTACGACATTAAAATTGTTCTTGGCGATTTTAACGCAAAGCTAGGAAGAGAGAACATCTTTGGTAGTACGGTCGGGAAGCACAGCCTACACGACACCACATCCGATAACGGATTTAGGCTGATCGACTTTGCTGCGGGGCGAAATGTTGTAGTAGCCAGTACAAAATTCCCACATCTCGACATTCACAAAGGGACATGGCGATCTCCTGATCAATCAACCATCAATCAGATTGATCATATTGCGATCGACGCAAGGCACTCCTCCAGTATTATGGATGTCCGAACATTCCGAGGTGCCAACATTGACTCCTACCACCACCTTGTTGTAGCCAAGGTAAGGTTGCGGATATACAAAACACTGCCAAGACAAAGAAATACTGTATGAAAGTTCAACGTCAGCCGGCTACAATCGCAAAATCCTTTTCCGATGGTGTCTTCCTTAGAGATGCCGCCTCTGATGTGCTGAGTTTCAATCCGCCACCACAACCCTGGTTTAAAAATGCGTGTCGGCAGGCGAATGCAGCCAAGCAAGAAGCATACAAAGCGACACTGCAAAGAAGGACAAGAGCTGCTCGGGAGCTCTACGAGCAGAAGAGGAGAGACCGACCTGGATGAAATGAGGATTGCCATATCTAAACTGAAATCCAACAAGGCATTAGCTGACAGCCTACCCGCCATGCTTTTTACAGCCGCAGGCGCTGATTTGGTAAGGAGCATGCACGAACCCGATGAATGGAACCTCAGCATTGTTTGCCCGATCTATAAAGAAGGAGACCCTTTGAACTGCGGCAACTACAGAGGCATCAGTCTCCTAAGTATCGCATACAAAATCGTATCTGCCGTACTGTGTGAACGCTTAAGGCCGCGTATGATAGCATTTACAGAGACGAGCTATAAAGAGCAATGTCTAGTTTTGGCATCCCTACCATACTCGTTCGTTTGTGTGGGATGAAGATGGAGAATGCACGCTGCTCCATCAAGGTCGGTATAGACCTTACCGAGATCTTTGATGTCAAAAAAAGATTCAGACAATGCGACGCGCTGTCATGCGACTTTTTGTACATCGTTCTCGAAACTATTGTTCAAAACTCGAACGCCAACACCAGAGGAACAATCTTTTAGAAGTCCGTCCAACTACTCACATATGCCGACGATATTGACAATATTGGTAGAACGCAGCGTGATGTCAATGGCGGTTTTGTGGGTATTGCAACGGAGGCCGCAAAGATGGGTTTAGCGGTAAACGAAGGTAACCCAACATCGATGTCTCGGTAAGAACGTCACAGCAGACAGGTATAACTTTGAGGTAGTCAAAAACTTTTTCTCTTTAAAAACCACTATCAATTCTGATAATTACACCAACGCGAAGATTAACTCTTGCCAATCGGTGCTTCTTTGAGCTACGAAATCAATTGGTAAACAAAGCCCTCTCTCGAACAACCAGAGTAACGCTTTACAAGACTTTAATCGTCCCAGTCCTGCTATATGGCGCGGAGGCATGGACTCTGTCAAAAGCGGATGAAGCAGTTCTTGGTTGCTTCGAGAGGAAACTTCTTCGTATGATTTTCGGTCCCGTCTGCATAGATGGTGAGTTAAGGAGGAGATACAACGACCTAGCCAGAAGAGTAAAGATCCAACGATTGAGATGGCTGGGTCGTGTAGAGCGGATGGAAACCAATGCTCCGGCCGGAAAAGTCTTCGAATCCACCTTCGTGGGACACCGCAGTAGAGGAAGACCGCGACTCAGGTGGCGCACGCAAGTGGAAAGGGACCTAAACCAAATATGCGTGCGAAACTCAAGACAGCTAGCTAAAGATCGAGCTAGTTGGAGACGCTTGTTAGTTCAGGTCCAGGTCCACCTCGGACTGTAACGCCACATAAATAATAAATCATTTGTTGGCTCAATGGGTTCGTCAACATGCGATTTACATGCCAGCGGCGTGTACTTGGACTTGGACGATATATGTATGCAACAGGATGTTGCCACAAGCCACAGCACACGCCACAATCGATTTATTGAAGAGTAAGTATGATGAGCGTGTTATCTTAAGAAATGGACCAGTCGATTGGCCTTCTGTCTCGTGCCCATAGAAAATAGTGACTATTTTCTGTGGGCTTTCGTTAAGTCATTGGGTTATGCCAACAAGGCGACGACATTGGAAGAGAGCCAATATTGAACGTGAAATAGAATAGTGAAATTGGGTCCAACAAATCCACAGCTTCAAACGCGCTCGCAGTTGCCATATCAATGTAATCGAATTCCATACTTGAGTGTTTTGAATGCACTACAAGTCGACAATAACGTTTTTGAAATCTCCAATGGCTTGTGTTTTATTTTGTTGTTGCTCTAAGTTGTAGAGTCCTTTTTGGAGAACCACCACATCCATTCCATCAACTTCAACGTTAGTCTATTTGTCAGTAGATGATTGTATGCGCTGCGTGTATTCTGAAGTCCGTTTGCTGAAACTATTAGATCTTAAACTTTAAGTTAGATTATAACTATTTTCCGTTGATCGTAAATATTAAAGTGAAGTTTAATTATGATCCAGGTTTCGTTAAGGCCAACTTCGATTTAAGATATCATACAAATTTGTGGTTTTCTATGTATTGATGTACACTTTAAGTGAGTCCTCTAGATGGCGTCAATCACAGATGGAAAATAAGTTACTTGAAAGACATTTCTATTGCCACTTCCAATTTTGATAAAACAAATGGATGCGAAAAGTGTGTTACTCCAACATTTCCAGCAACGCTCAAAAACAAATTTCAGTCACGTCAAACTTTACAGAAACACATTCAGAAATGCCATACTAACCAATGTTCATTTTTTCGGTTGAAATTCCTATCAAAGTAGCAAAGTCTCAAAAATTAAGTGTCCAGCGGTCACTGGTAGGACTAATAGTACTTCTGTGGAAGTTGGTGTGTGAGTCCCTTTCGGTTTCGGTTTCTTGCCCAGAAACCCCTGTCGAAAACAAAACAACAATTGAAGCTGAACCTGAAAAACGATGAAATTTGACTACAACTAGGCTATGTGTTAGGCTAATTTTACGGTTGAAATTCCGAAAACCTTCAAAGTCTCAGAACTGATTAATACACATCCGAAAACTTGAAATAAGGTGTCCAGGTCATTGGTAGGAATGATGGGGCGTATGTGACAATTGTTGGGTGAGCCCCTAAGGTTTCGGGTTCTTGTCCAGGATCAACTTTCGGTTTCGGTTCCTTTGTCCAGAATTCTCATTTGGTTCTCTTGTCAAAGAATAACAGTTGATGGTGAACCTGAATAACTATGAAATTTGACCCCGGCTTGGTTAGGTGTTAGGCTATGTTTCCGGTTTTCTTGGCTAAACAAAATTAATAAAAAATAGTAAGTCCTTTGATACAAACAATAAATAGCATAAGTCAAAAGGCACACAACAAATTATTATTAGAATAACTTCGAGAACCTGCCTAGGTTAGGTTAGGTTAAATGTGAGAGCAATGTTGAGTTAGTTAAGCTAGTTGTAAGAATTTTGGTCTTAATGAAAAAAACAAAAACAAAAATAAGAAATAAAAAAAATACACATACGAAAAATAGAAAATGGGTGTACAGTGGTCATTGGTCGGCCTTAATGCGCAGCTGTGGCAATAAGGCCTACCTGTGGAAGATATACAAGGGAAACCTACAAAACGCATACTAATCATTGTCAATTTTGTTCGGTGGAAATTCCTCGGCTTAAGCTAGGTGGTACTTAGCTGACTGTGGGATTTAGTTTTTGAATTGCGCAATTAAGTAAGTATAATTAAACATGTGAACCTAAATCACTAATTGGAGTATCAGCGTAAGGGCCTAGGTATATTTGGTTTTGTTTAACGATAATTGTTATCTTGCGGTATTTTAAAAGATTTTAATGCAAATTTTGTGGTATGAAAGACATTTATTGTGCCTGGGCGTAACTCCCGAAGGGATAGAGTCGTTGTTGGTAGGCTGAAGAGGTCTCGAATTTAGGAGTAAACAGACCTGCTTCCTTGCAATTGCTACCTTCCATCGGCGTCGATGACTTGGTCTCTATGCCGTAGGTTCGGTCTTCGTCTCCTTACCGAAAAAGGATACTCGTAGTCTATTAGCTGAACAGCTGGTGCCTATGAGATGTGGCTGAGCCAGTGTAGAAGACGCATTTTTGCCTTTCGGACTTCATCCACATCCTGGTACAGGTAGTAGAGTTCCCGGTTGTGTTTTCTTCTTTATTCACATTCCTCGCAGAACGAACCAAATTGCCGACGCAGAAATTTTCTTGCAAAAGATAGGATCGCCTTTTTTTGGGGGCATAGGTGGAAACATAAGCATAATAAAAACAAAATTGAGTTCGCTACCATATTTCCACATTTTCATCAACCTTGCGTCTGTTTATGTAGTTTATCGGATTTGACATCTTCACAACAAGATTCCGAACCTAGCCGCCGTTCGGAGTCAGAGAAAGAGCTTAGCATCGGCTACGAAAATGATCAGTCACTTTTCAAGGTGTCGGAAAATTCTGCAAACGGTGCCAAGAAATAACAAACACAGTGTGTTCGATTAAAATTCATTTGTGGTCTAGCAGAGGTGTGAGATTTTTTTTTCCGCGAACTTGTTCTATAACTGAATCATCTGATAAAAGCAATCAAGCAGCCCGCCTGCCAGTTAACTCAAGTATCAACCAAGCTAAATTCCTATTGATCAGGGAGGAATGTAAGGTTGTCAGCAACAGCTGCCCTTATGGAAGAACAGCAGCAACAGCGATAGCCAAGTGGCCATCACCTCTGCAACCACCTCTTATAAATGAATGCAGCAGTGCAAGGAAGAACTCAGACAGGCCAGTGCCACATTACTCTCCTACGGGTTCTACGCCGTAGTAACATAGGAGATGAGATTGCCGACGAAATGGCCAAGCAAGGAGCTTCGGGCAATGCCCCCACTGAGTTAGTGGGTCCCCCAATCAAGCACCTCAAATAAACCATACACCAGCATTTTCTGAGTTGGATTAGAACATCCAAGCTCCAAATTCTCTAAGACAACCTGGTCTTCTTACTCAAAACGTAAGTTCAAGTAGTAACTGAAAACTGCTCCGATATAGTAAGAGCACGGGCACCACACCCAGATGTGTGGTCATCTTCTAACTGCCACAGCGGCCCTATTAGGCCTACCAATGCCTCACGCACACCTGTTTCCACGTTTTCTTACGTGTACTAATCTATCCTGATGCAATGAAAAGCATTTCGCATCAGAAATTTCAATCAATTTTACATACCCGAGGTCGTGAAATTTAATCATTTTCCGAGTTGTTCTTCCCACTGCCGCAGCGGCCCTATTACAACGAAGTGCGCACACCGTTTTGCATGTGCTGGTGTGTGTCTTAATCGATCCTGTGAGTTTGGAGTGCATCCGACAACATTGAGATTTTGACCGCAAAATCTAAGCAGTGGTTAGTAAGGCTTTTCTGATGGATTTCATGACTCATCTTCCAACTGCCACAGTGGCCCTTTTAGGCCTACCAACCGTTTAACCCACACGTTTAATCCTGCACTGTTAAGACGAAGATATACACGTTCGGGAAATCCGTCCTCAGTGAACTCTTTGAAATCGGTAACCAAAGCATCTCATACATAATTGATTTACTAAGCTTAAATACCCTTAACAACCATGGTCTACGAAGTGTGGCGCAACGGCACTCCTAGTACAAAGAACAACCAAGCCGCAGGTTCAGATGGTTTACCATCGGAGCTTATCAATGTGGGCAATGTACTGGTAGGGAGCATGCACCAGATCATTTGCCGAATTTGGGAAGATGAAAGCATGCCCGACGACTGGAATATCAGCTCCATATGACCTGTCCACAAAAAAGGCGATCCTGCCTCCTGCAAAAACTATAGAGGTATATCCCTGCTTGACGTCGTCTACGTGATCCTATCCAGCGTACTGACCTCTAACGCCGTCTTGCACCGCACTATCCACACGAACCAGTGCGACTATAAACCAAGTCTTCACACTAAGACAAATCCTCGAGAAGACCAGATAGTTAGTTTCAAAAGATTAAAGCCGCACCCGACACCATTCAGCCCAAGGAAGTGTTCGAAGCGATGGCCGAATTCAGGATCCCGTGAAAATTAATCCGGTTGTGTCGCGCCACGCTGACACATACGCGATACAGAGTGCAGTTCGAAACTTACACGGGAGTTTGGCAACAAGATGTGCTGTCGTGTGATTATTTCAATTTGGTACTGTAGAAGATAGTGCGGTGGGCAGCTCTAAACTAGCACTATCTTCTACAAGTCAGTCCAGCTGTTGGGATACGCTGATGATATCGATATTGTCGCGCGGTCCCAACGCGGCGTAGTGGAAGCTTTCACGACAAAATATGCGAAAGAATCTGCTCTAAAGGTCAACGAGGATAAAATAAAATATATGCTGTCGAGCTGAACACGATCCACCGCACATCACCTAGGCCAAACGATAACAATCGAGAAGTGGATGTGGATGAATGTGGATGTATTTCGGAAGACAAAAATCCGTCGACTAATCTGGATCGTCCACATCGAGCGAATGGACAACGACGTTCCAGCAAAGAGGCTCTTCGATTCCAGAAGGAGAGGCAGACCAGACCACCAGTATAGAGATCAAGTGATCGCGAATGCAATACAGGACTAGAAGCAGTGCGCCCAGCACCGTCACCGATGGACGGCGGACATTTTTTAGGATCGGACCCTTCATGGGTTGATGGCCTGATAAGTAAGAAAGTATGTCATGCGTATGTCAGGTCGTAGATCTGGTAAGGTTAGTGGGCTGTCAAGCCGGAAGCCCGTCAGACTTAGGTCATTGTATATCAATCTACTTCCCCTTTCTCGTGTCCAGTCCTTCACGTCGTACTTTCTGTAACGTCTGTCTCCATATAGAAGAGAAATTAATGGCACCTCTGCTAGTTCATTTAGGTCATGAAAGAAATGATCTCTCAACGTTCTTTGTCCCAATCGGCAGAGGCTTGGACAGTAAAAGAGGTATTGACATGTTACTGTCGCCACAGCCGATTCAGATGCAATCATGGCCCATTTTGTTTTTGTGGTACTTCGATGGTTATGTACAGTAAGAGATCCACCTACTACCTTGAGTAGCTTTTTATCGCACTCCAAGAATTATTCGGTTTTTGCACTGTTGTAGGTACTTGGGCCATAACATCCGAGTGGTCACACAGTTGGTTAGGTTTTTCCACCTTTCATTTGCTTTTTCCATTATCCTATTATTCACTTTTCTCTTGACATTTGCCAGAGGAGAGTGACTGAGTTGGATCGATTTCGGCCCCCGTCCTGGCAGGTTCGTCTGCTGCTTCGTTACACTAATCGAATGCTGTGTGCTGAGAACCTTAAGAACTTTGCGACAGCATGCGACCACGACCGCTTGACTGCCAATAATAATTGTGTTATCAGCCGGTATCTCCAACATTGGTATCAGTTTGGCCGCTTCTTTGACTGCCAGGACGCGCGCTTGAAAAACACTGCCGTAATCTGGAATTATGATACAGCAGTGCATGTTTAAGTGTTCGGAGTAAATGCCCGCGCTTGTTCCCATCTGTGTATACTTGGATGCTTGAGTTTCTGATGGTATTTTAAGGCAACCCTTCTTGGGAGTCGCAATACTAATTCATCTAGTGTACTACAATATACAGTTCAGGATAAGAAAAAAAAACAAATGGATAGTCCAAATGACGATCTTAGCAGTTTTCATCTGTAGTTTGAGGTTTATTAGTAGAAGCACGTCTCTATGCGTGCGGCTTGAGTGGTAAGTACCGCTTCCGTGACTCTTAGATATTCACGTTTGTGGAGTTCACTTTTACTTTCATTTGTAACCTCAAAAGGATGACTAATAAGCGTTAAGTTCTTGTATCGACTTAAAAGTATCCTTTGGCAACGCACGGCAATGTCGATAATGTCAACTTGTTACAAAAATTATGACTTTGAATTCGATACATAAGGTAGGAGACTCATCAAAACCACAAAACTATACAGATCTGAATGATGTTACGTAATATCAAAACAATACATTGACTTAAAAAATGTTCAAAACTTAAATGCATTTTATTTATATTGAAGTAATATAATAAAAAATATAATAAAATAAAATAATATAAAAAAATAAAATAAAAACAAATTTATAATTTAATTAATGTAACGCTAATAGTTTCCATGAAATGAAGCCCATACGGTACGTATAATTTCTGTACACACTGTGCCGATGTACGTAAGCCAAAGCTACATAGTCGCACATTTATGTACCAACAACGGTGACTACACGTAAAAAGTGATTATCCTGGAGTAAATTTCCAAGCACAAAGCTTAGCCCGCATCTCCCTTGTGAGGCCATCACCCAACAATCCAACACCATATCGAACTCATACCCATTCTGGTACGTGTGTGGGCGAAACTACGTCCAAATACGACAAAAGCTCCATGTCCTATTTCCACCAGCGGGAAACTTTTTAAAGGTTAAAAATAACCTCAGCCATAAAAGAGGCGGAATTTCTCAGCATACGGCAGTATCTGCAGGGGTACAATAACCCCATTCTAGGCTAAATTTAGAACTTCCAAATGGAATGAGGTGAGCTAAGCTTGTGGCAAAAAGCCCGCGCCAATGACGTCCAAAAGCGATTCATAGAAAATTCCGAGAAGCGCAGTTTTCCAGATAACCCTAACGAAAAGCTCCAAGGTAATCGAACACCCACACAGAGTGAGCTTTTGGATTTTCCGTGGGCAGCAGCAGGAAGAAGGAGTTCTGTATGCCCGTCGCTCGTGGAGAAAAGATGGGAGCGGGAGAGAGAGAACAGAAGAAACAAATACAGAGAATTGGGAAGAAAAGCCCCCTTAGAGCCCGCAGACGCCATCGGTGCTCTGCTCAGTGACATCATAGCTTGACGTACATGTACGTGGTTCAAATAAATTCAACTACACACACTTCGACACTGGCCCAACGAACAAACCAACACAACCGTGGATACACGGAAGACTGGTGGGTTGCGGATGAGGTGCGACGAGACGCTTGCGGGTGTTTCATTCAAAACCATGTTGGCGAGGCAGCCCTTATACTTAAATGCACGCAGATACATAAATATGTATACACCCGTTTGTAGGTATATCGATCAGATATCTAACGGGATGAATGAAAATTTCCCACAATCAGACTTCGGTGGGTAGTCTATAAAAGGATGTCTTGTCATGCAAGCGATGTTATTCAGTTCAAGTCTGTCAGACAGTTCATTTCGCCCCCTCAGCACTAACTGGTGAAAAGTGAAAAGTGAAAAAGAAAAAGATTTAAGAAAAAAGACAAGAACACTCATTAAACAACAGACATTCTCAAGTGGTATTCAAATAGAGAGTGAAAAGCAACCAACAAACATCGTCAATTTAGAACAAAAAAGACTCAAATTTAAACCCTGTGTGTGTGTGTTAACAAGCAATAGTTGTGAAAAAAGTGTTAATTTTCTTTTGAAAAAAAAATATACATATATTTGTTAAGACGAGGTTAAGCAAGAAGATATATTCATCGACTCAAGAATCCAGCTTTAACGCCAGCCGGCATTGACTAGGTAAGTTCGTAGAAAAATAGCAAAAAAAGGGGGATTGGATTTAAGGGATGGGGATGGAGATGATGAAACGAGAAAATAAAGTAAAAACGAACGCATTAACTAAAAATAGACTTTACCTATTCCACGAAAGTGTGTTTGTGAAGGGCTTGGGCGAACTTTGGTCGTGTATCAATTTTCCATCGCCCCCGCAAGAAAAGTACCTGTTGGAAAATAGGACGTTCACAACAACAACAGCCAAGGCAACGACGACGACGTTGTTATACCTACCGATGACATTTGAACATTTTACATAATCCTTGTAAATAAATATTCAGGAAAATAAATTGCGGCGACTGTATCCAGATACTCCTACACTAGGCCAGGATGTATACCCCTATATAAGCTCCCAATCGCATTTAGGTTAATGATAGTTGAGCGGAAAAAAAAGGAAACCAGCCTCATCTGAATGAGATGTCTGACCGCGCAATCCATAATTTAGTATGAATTGAGAAATTTTTGCCAACAGACTTTGGGGAGAAAAAAAAAGCGAAACAACAACAAAAGGGGTCGCATATGGAACAAAACAAAATGTCTCCCCCATTTTGTTCGGCTCGTTTCGGTGAAGTGTTGTTGCATTTGTGTGCGCTTACGTGAATCTGCACGTACAAAAGCAGCGAACACAGCACAAGCACCATTGTGTGCACTGACAAGCGTCATCGGGTGTTTTGCGTGGGCTGCTACGATGGGTGGGTGGGTAAAAAGAGGAAAAGAAAAAAACACGCCCTGCAACCCCAGGATTGGAATTTTGACGTCAAACCGGAGTACATACGTAGCCCTGGCATATGCGGGGGTGTCCACAGCAGAGAGCGTGGGAGTTATAGTTCTGATTCCCATTAAGGTTTTCGCTAAGCTCGAAGGATACATACATACCCACACAAGCCGTGGGTTGAAAATAACCCCAACAGAGAATAACACTTCGGTGTGAAGGAGGGAAAGATGAGTAATTCGGGGCGAAATTTCATTGAGTCACATATAGATACATGTTTGCTCTCAAGTGAACAATATTTTTTTCTGAATGAAGACATTTTTCTTGTTGTTGATGTTGCATGTTCTCATTTTTTTTCTCGTTCACTATTTTCCAGATCGATGACAAAATAAATTGGTCCTTCGAACCGCAGCAGCAGTAGCAGCATTGTGATAGAAAACAAGAGCATTTCATTCAATTCAACTTTAATTTGAAGAAGAAGACTCACAGGAGGATCAGGTTCGTAGAAGACTCCTCGACTCCTCGAAATACGTCCAATTCATTTAATTTTCTGTTTCGGGATAAACAAAAGGTCAAAGTTGAAGCCGACACACGCAGGCACATCTGACATATGGTTTCGAGGAGGTAGAAATTTTGCGTAGGACGAAGATTGCTATGGAAGATGTAGGATATCTGGTGATTTAATTTTTGTTTTCTCTTCTTCAAACTTCACTTTTGAACGTGAATTACCTTTTGTTGGTTTGGTTTCGGCTGGTTTCTTTTACGATTCGTTGTAACGTCATCTTGTACTTATTCATCCAGCATGGTGATCCTTTTCACTGAGACTGACATAAGTGCGGACCGACTGTGGCATTTTAACTTTCACTTATTGGCATGGAGTTTTTGCCGACGTGTAGGCGTTCTTATTTTTGCATTTGACCTTTTACGAGAGAAACGCTCTAGGGGCAGCAATATGTACGCATGTAGATACGCTCGTTTTTGCAAAACAAACGGTCTGTGTTTGTCTTCACAAAACTTCGCACATCGTATTTCTCGGAATTATTCATAATTCATAAGGGAGAGAGAGAGCATTTCACATTTCTCCCTGAAGTTCTTGTTGTGTGGGTGTGTGTGTGTTTTTTTTCTCCAAATGCCAACGTAACAGACAAGGTTTCACCGGCATTTGGAACAGACTTGAGCTAAAAGCTAAGCGATAGGGATTATCTTATGAAATAATCGTAACGGTTAGACAAATTGTGGGCACTTATCTTTGGGAAAGTTTTGTCAAAGAAAAGGATTCGAAGGTTTCAAAATATTTCTATTGAGTGCCAGGCGTTGAGTGTTTTCCTTTAATATTTACGTAAGTGGTCATTATGGTGGAAATATTATTTATAGGCAAACGTATGCAGGGGAGCATTGTCGGAAGGGAATAAGTGGCTGCGTGAAAGTAAAAGTCATTACTTTAATGGCGTCGTTAATCGTTACCACACGACCATCAAATTGCTCCTGATTTCGATGAAAGGCATATGTGATTAAGACAAGACTTGATTCCAGATATTGTGCCATTCCGTTGGTATGATTCAGCCGAAATGCTTGTTAATCTTAAAGCATTAATTGCACCCTATTGAGTCATTAATGGTCTTGGCGGGGCGCCTTTTCGTAGGGGGTATATAAGTGGTTGGCTTCCTACGTAATCTATCCAGCTTTGATTCCTGATCTGTAATTGTTCATTATTTCTTGTGGTCCTCTCACTTTACCTGCAACTCTGTCTATTGTAGACTTGCGCGACAATTCAACTTCACAAAGAAAAGAGGCAAAAGGTCTATCACAAAAAACTACCCATTCGTCTTGTTCTTCCTTTGGCGCTACAGTCTGTTTTAGCAAGGCCTCAGCTAACAATCCAGCTGAAATGATATTTATCCTTCCAATTTCGCACACCAAGCTTGTTGATGTGGTTCGCCATTTGTGTGCGCGATCAGTTTCGTGGACGTCCTCTACTGCCTTGTCTCACAGGTTAGTAGTTGAAGTCTTTGTGAGCCAGAGCTGAGTTGATCCCCAGACGCCTGGTTTAAACTATATCGCTGTGCTTTGTATGGCGCCAATTTTTCGCTCGAAGATACCAAGGACTTCTTCCTCCGCGCCGTACCGAGTATTGTTCCTTCGATAGAGGGCTCTATTATTCAATTGCCGCTTGAGACCAAAGAAACCGCGATTGGCAAGAGTCTGCTCTTAATCCCGGTAGTGATGTTATTACTAGAGCTTACTCCGGAGCCGAGTTAGACGAACGCCCGACGACTTCATCACGTCAAATCAGTAAATTTTTCAAGCTTTCGATAGTTTTATTCGAATTGGCTTCTCTCTAAATGTGATAAACTTGTCTCGGATTGACGCGACGTCCATTTAAGGGACTGGACATGGTGCCCGATACCAAGCTGATATTTATCTGTAGACAGTTGACTTTGCTGTGTACCGGAAAATAGATACCAGACAGATCTAAAGTAAAAAGTGCCAAATCAAAAGAAAGCCGCAAGCTAACGCCTCATCATCGTCGTCAGTACTACCGGGAACTGGTCCTTGCCTCCTTGAACATGTCTCTCCACCGATTCCGATTGCGGGCCGATGTTATCCAATTTGGTATCTCTAGACTGCGTGTGCTCCATGCTACCAGCGCAAGCAGAGTCTACCTAGCTGCGTACTCGCAGCACCATGGTCTTGCAACCACTTGTTGTAGGCTTGTAACTTTAACGTGCTTTAACAGACTATAGTAAGCTTTTGAGCAGCCGCTGCGTATATCCCCTGCGTGTTCTCCCCGTACTTAGCTTTTCCTTCATCTAGGTGTAGCCCCATTTCGCCAGCTTGATTTGGATGAACGATTCTCGTACAGCTTGGTCAGATCTTTCGATGTGGTCTACGTAAGCCAAGATCTGACTGGATTTGGCGATGATAGTATCTCTTGTACAAGAGGATGGCTTCCTCCACCGCCAGGTTGAAGATTAAGCATGCCAGCCCATTCAAAATGCTTATTGATCGGGAAAACAATTCATCTATTTTAACTAGACTGGTTGTGTTGCACAGTTTGTCATGGATGCCCAATTCTCTCATGGCCACATTCTACACTGTGGTATAATGGGACATTATGTCCCAGAATTTTCAAGTCACTTTGAGAGTGAAAATGTGATTACTTGTAGATTTTCCTTGATTGAAGCCGCGATTACATTGCGCAATGATGGATTAAGCCTCTGGGATTATCCGCTTATGTATGTATGTGTCATATATGTAAAATGCCTTTCTTCAGTCTTCTGGCACCTCTTCGTGTTCCCATACGTGCACTATGAGCTCATGCACTCATCGGTTCAGTGTAAGCCCCCCATACTTGATCAACTCCGCTGGTATGCCGTCGGTTCCAGGAGCCTTATTGTTTTTAAGTCAGCTTATGGCTAAGCTACCTCCTAACCACTGTAGCTACACAAATCAAAAGGATTTAGGATTTATTGTCATTGAACTATTGTTCTTGGGAGGAGGTGGCTGTGATGATTGTTCTTCACCCCCAGTGAACTTATTTTGAACTGGTGCCCTTTAGAAGCTAGTGTCATTGACATCATCTGTGACATTTGTTTGTTATGTACACATCGAAAGGTTAAGTTCCCGTCGCACAAAGACCACCTTTCAACTGTTCCATGGCATGGCAAATAAATAACGACTAGTCTGTCCGCCTGTCTTTTAGAGATGACAAAAACATCTATTGAATGTACTGTTGTGTTTTTGTCAGGGATATTTGTACATTATGGAAGAGTTAAGGATAAGGAATGTGTATCCTGTCCAAGACAGACACTGGTGACATTTAGATAAAACAAAGAACTGTTTACCTTTTACGGAGTGCACCAATGCGTGACATCGAAATGTGACAAGTGAAATGCTTTCAAATAAAGCAGTCTAAGCAATGCATGCTCACAGCAATTTTAGTGTTCGAAGGGGAAGCTCAATAAGAGATGTAGACTGGCACCGTCCAAATGGAACATTTTTTTTATCAAGTCGTTGTGTTTCCGTATATTTGTACACTTTTTATTGCTTAATGCTCTGCACCTGGGGGCAGGGAATCAGAGAACACCCGCTTTCAAGGTGGCGCAAGAGAAAAGGATCCCAACCAACATGGCGCACCACAGGCTAGTTGGTTGAGGCCTAGGTCCACTGCGAGCCTGATGACACATAAGAACGGAGAATAAAACAATTTTTTTTCGCAGGACGTGCTTTCACCTTGAATCGTACTACCTTGAATAAAAGCACTTGCTGCTCACTTATAGTCAAATAAGAATCCTTTCACAAATTACAGCTGTTCTTCTTGTTCTTCATGACACATCGCCCGTGTCGACAATCTTTGTATTTCTATCACCTCGACAAAATTCCAAATTTAAAACCCGTTTGTACAAAAATAACTACCCATGCTGACCATTGTCTAAAATAGGTACCATATGCATACACATTAATGAAAAATTCATCAGACAATGTACGGACTTCAGAAAGTCCACGCCCGGCCGTGACTGTACTTCACTTTTTCATATTTCCCCAAAATTGAGTACAACTGCAATTAATAGGTCAACGCAGCTATAATTACTTCAACGAATAGTTAAGGTGAGCCAAGACAAGCGAAGCAATCAATACACGAGCGAGTTACAAATTGCGCTCGAATAACTCAGTTCGGCTTTGACGTCAATGCAACGATAAGACTTCAGGCAGGCGGAAGGAAGAGAACAAAAATGAATTCCACTGTGCGCATTCGTTGGTTAACAGGTTCCTATCCACACATCCTTACGTCGTTCGTCGTGAGGCACAATGCTATTTTTGGAATGACCGTTTTTTTCTTTCTGCTTTGCATAATCCACGGGATGGCTCCTGTTCCTTATCAATTTTATTTGTTTTCTTAGTTTTTTTTTATGCCTCACTCGCCTACATGGACTGTCCCACTTTGTGACATGTTTTTCTAGCAGTTGGGAGTTGGGTGGTGCTTCGATTTTCAGATGGATGTTGTCCATTCAACAGTGTCCTTCATTAATATTCATCCGAGCTGTTCTGGTCTCGAAATAGGTGTGGCTATGACGTCTGAACCTAATCTGGGGGAAATTTAGGCAATTACCATATGGACTGACACAGACCGCTGGACTGCTAGATTTATGCTTGTACTGTGTGCTCCGATACAATTGTGGAACTCATACATTTATATTATCATCCCTCAAATTAGGTTAATTTTTTTTTTTTCATTCTTTAGTCTTGAGACTACCCTTTTTACTCCTCCGTGCATTGACCTACAATTATTTTCATTGCAGAATTTATCAGAGCATCTCAGCAAAATGAAGTTTCTTATGATGTGTATAACCATATGGCTTTCCATGGAAACAACAAATTCCCTGCGTCACTACATGGGATACGATCGTCCCAACTATGTCAACGTGGAGACCCCACCATACCATCATTCAAGAGAAATGGTAACAACCGCCGAAAGTACATCAAAATTCAGGTCTAAAAATCGTTTTTTCTGTTGTTCTTCTGTTTTCTTCAGGCTCCACGAATGGCAATGGTGAGGCCGATGCAAATGGGATTAGTCGAGCACAAAGGCGACTATCTTCCAAATCATCAAGTGCACTTATACGGGATGCCCATCTATCGGGGCGAATGGAGAGCAACGCCCTACCTGTATGCGAACGGGCCAAGCTACAGTCAATACGACGACAGGGAGTCTTTGTCCAATCCTCTGGACGATCTTCACGAGGAAATTATCCTGGAGGATAAGCAGGAGCACCAAGGGGATATGCTGAACGTACCGGAATACGAAGAGTACTACGAGGAGCCCAGCGAAAGTCAGCGAGACGTGCTCACGAATAACTTCCTAAGAAATATGATCGCCTACAATCATCACAAGGAGCAAGAACAGTTGCGTTTGCAGCAGGCTCTCGCTCAGAAGGAGGCCATGGCTCAGAAGCAGGCCTTAGCTGACGAGCCCGAACCGGAGCGCTCACTGGACGATGACTATTTCCCCGATCTGGACATAAATCCGGATGAGTATCAATACGAGCCCAAAGGTGACTCAAACTTCGACATTCAGAAGTATTGGAAATCCGAGATGTCAGCTCTTGCGAATACCCCCACACCGCCGCCGTCCGTCCACAATCAATGGGAGCCATCGACGGGGTCGCGAAACGATGAACATGTTGATGAGCCCAAGCCGTTGCCAAAACAGGAGCAAGAGCCAGACAATTCCTTCGAGGAATATACTGTCCATGCAAAGCCGGTAGATCGCCACAATGAGAACAACGCTTGGGAGCAGCATCAACAGCATCAACAGAACACCGAAAACAGCGCAGTACATCACAATGATCACGACGACGACTACAGTGCTTTCGATTATGATGATGAATCCTGGATAAACTGGGACCGCAAACGAAGTGCGTTCTCTAGCCGAAATCGCGGTTTGGAGTACAAGATCCGAAAGAGGCTTTCGGAAACATTCAGAGGAGACGAGAATGCCGCGCAGCAGAATTCAGCTTTTAGATCCATGCCAACGAGCACCGCTCGACCAGAGACTATTCTACAAACATTCGGCCAAAAGGAGAGATTGTTTCCAGACGACATACTGACGAGATCAACAGCGGCACCAGCGAGTATGCCTACCAAAAGTTACATGGCCACAGCTAAGCCGTACAGCCAAAGTCCGAATGGAATCGATCAGAGCATTTACGACACAATCAAGCAGATCATCTCCATCAAACAGGAATTGAAAAAGGTAAGACTTTCTTTTTGAATGATGAATTGTTCTCTTGGGTCGTCACTGTTTCTTAAATAATTCACTCGACTGGATGCATTTTCTATCCTCGAATTTCTAACACGAATTTACAATTAACGTCTCAATTGAATTAACTTTAATTATCCTTTTCACATTCTGTTGCATGCTATGCTGCTGAATTTTAGGTCAAACAATGAAAATCAGTTCTTTTTTAAATATGACACAACTTGCAATAAAATGTACACTGAATTACCGTCGCAATTGACAGACATTATGCTAAGAGTAAACGAATCTTCCTCGAAGTGATATTATCGATAATTAGGACGTGTTCTGAGTTGAAAGCCTAATGGAAATGAAATCAAATAAAAGCGTAATAAGGTCAATGTTTTTAACGGAAAATTGAATTTATTCGACGGGTAATTTTATGACATTAAGGTTTGAATACGATTTCGGCATGTGGGCGTAATTTTTTATCCCATTAGCACATATGTAGCTACTCCTCGCAGTGTGTTACTGTATTTTTATTTCGGTAATTGGCTACGCGTCGAATGTTGGTAAACAAGTCAAAGTGTATAACAGCACAGTGTAATATTTTGCATAGGTACAGGCATATGTGGACGGTGAGAGGGCTACATACCCCAACCCATCCACCCACCATTATCCTCATAGATACAAAGGTCTATAACTAGGAGACCACTGGACCGATTCTGTTCAAGTCTACACTAAGCTACTAGATCAATTTGAACGATTATTTTTGTTTATTTAAATAAATCTTAATTTAAATTTAACCGCTTCAATCGTTGCGCACGTCTTCAACTACAAGGTGGAAATTCCTGGGGAGCCTTTAAGAGGGTAAAACTATCTTGAGGGAGAGGGTTCCTTTCATGAAACGCGCTGCTACGACTCGAAGGATATGATTCGAATGATAGTATAAATCTGTGTAATACATCTCTGTTCGTATTTTTATGGAAGATCTCTTCGGAAAATTGACCAAGTGGCAGTACGTGGGCTGGAATAATGGGTTTTGAATTTATCAGAAGTGTAATGTGCAAGATACATGTTTTTTTTTATCTCATCGGAATATTTTGCAAACTTGTCTGCTTCAATATTCTTTCGAGTAAAATTGGTGAATCATATCAATGCAGTCGCCTATTGGACTCGCATCCATATCAGCGTTAAAAAGAAATTGGCGCAGTGTTGCCATCATTCACATTGCCTGCTTCTTGCTTTGGCATGTCTACCGTCTACTTCGTCGGTCTTCTTGTTCTCAACCCAACTAATGACTCGAACAATGAAAAATACAATTGTTTAATGTAGGTCTGTCACATAGTATTATAATTACCCTTTTTATAATTTGGCAAGAAGTGATCTACCTAATAAACCTAGCCAAACAATAATTCGATGTGGAAATTAAATAGCAAGAGGTGGCAAATTGCAAATCGGGTAAAAAAAAGTCACTTGATTCTGATTTTGAACGCACATTAAAAGTCTACGCAACGAACTCAGACAAAAAAATCGGATAAGCGTAAAGTGTACAATTTGGTAATCACTACCCTCTCCTTTGATTTTTGACTTAAGCTCTTGTATATGTGCAAGAGACTGTGCACCGTTGACAGACCTTATTAGGTACTTGCATTTAACCATATTGTCAAACGTAAATGCGAACGATCATGCCGAATTGAAAATCAAAACAGCCGAGAGCTGTCACAGAAAATGATGTCTTAAGCTCAAACGTCTGATGTTTTTGGTTTTACATACTGCATGGAGTGGAGCATGATTTTAAATAAAACTTGTCTATCGAGTCCGGATACGAATTGGATCTTGGAGTCTGTTATCCAGGTTCAGAATATACAAGAGCAGCAAGGGATGAACGCATCCTTAAGACAGCTAATGTTGCCTTTTAAGACGCAAATCATCCCTTCCAGAATTAAGTTGTTCTATAACTCGTTTCAAAATTAACAGGCCACGAATTATAGTACCCCATTGATTGGATCTTAAATTTATCAATTTTCTCGACCTTTTTCATTGCGTGAAAATGAGTAAGAAAAGTCGCTTCAATCGTGTTGTGCCGGATTGCATACCTACCTCCTTTAAATCTAGAAAAGACAAACTAATTCCTTTCGAAAAGGCAGTCCTACCACCGGAATGATATTAATCTTTAACGGTAGACGGACTCGATTCCGGTAGTCGGATGAACGTCGGATGCAAAATAAACGTACGGCGCTTCAAGTGGTCCATTGGCTTCAATTCTTGAGTCAGCTTGATCTTGTATGGGTGTAAGCCAAAATCCAAATACGCCCTAATGTGGTCGGTGCTACACCCAATTCTTGGGAACGCCGTGGAATTCAATGATTTGGATCGTTTTCTACGGACGCCTATATTTTTGACACATCGACCAATCCGTTGCCTATCTGACACGGTAACACCACACAACTAATATGTAGACTCAAGTTTGAGCACTAAGTTTATTATTGCCGAAAATTGGAGTTAACGCTCTTAAAGTTGCGGTCACGGTCGTTCGTGTACCATAATGAATATGTTTAGTATATTGAATAAATTGGCAGTAACAGTTTGATTATTAGTGAAAGAGTTAGTGTCAAGGCCCTATTCGAAAATGCTATTCGTTGAACAGTTCAAGAAAATGAAAGTCACTGGCCCTGTGATCAAAGCTTATTCAGCCCCTTCACTACCAACAATCAGGTTTGCAGGAGTCTCCTTTGAATTGCCTGCATGACGAATACCCAGTTCTGTTTTTAGAAGGCTTTAAAAATAACAAGGCTTGAAAAAGAATGGTCCGACTTTCAAACGATTTCATTTGATTACTTCATGACTTTTGTTTTTTTAACGTATCTACAGCGTGAAAACAGAATCAGGTGTATTTCCTTCCTAGGAATTGGACTTGCCCAGCATATTTCGTATTACATTTCATTTTAATATATTCCGCGGGCCTTATGTAGACATTGAAGGTGACTGCGTTGCGAATTGTTGGGTAGAAATGGGTGCACAGATGGAAATGATGGCTGAAGCTTATAATGGCTTACAATGTCCGTCACAGTAGGATTTCTTAGACAACTGATGCTGTAAAATTGTCATGTTTCGCCGAAAAGTTTCTTAAAGTGTATTCCTTGAGCAGTGACTAATGTGACGTAAAAACGAAGGCCCAATTCTGGAAATGTTCAACTATCATCGTTCAAAACATTTCAATTTAACATTTTGTTCTTTCTTTTTTCTTTTTCAGACAGGATCGAATAAACGAAAACGATATGTCGCCGACGAAGCAAGCCTAGTTAACCAACTCGACAGTCTACGAAGACTTAAGAATTGAACGTTAAGTTTCCGAAATCGAAGACATCTCCTTGAATAAAATAACCCTAGACATCGATAAGTAAATAACCAGAGTATATGTATTCCTTGACAAAAAAAAAACAAAACAAAACAAACTAACAACATTTAATTTATCCTATTTTTCTTTCAAATCCATTTCATTTTAAAGAAAAAAAAAAGAAAGCAAATTAACAATTATAAAAATAATCATATGCCTGTATAGATATAATCATACGAAATGTAGACTTGCAAGCTATTCAATTTCTCCAGCTGCATTTGAGGTACTTCAGATATCAAGTAAAACAAAAACCAACTGTAGCTATATTATATACAGACTCATATATGTAAATATTTGCAAGTGTCCATTCAAGAAGACGCCCGAAATGTAATGCAGTTGCATCAAGCCAATAAGTATCTCTGTCGCGTTTTGCCATGAATGTAGCTGTCAATGCAATTAGTAGTGAAAAACTAAGAACAAAATCATTTATCCTTTTTTACATATAAAATACAGAAAAAAAGAACACATATTTTTCAACTCTGGAAAAATAACGAAATGCGAAGGAATAATGCTTTTTTTCTGTAGAACGAAGAAAAATAAGCTTTTCGGTGATCAGTTAACTGTTTTCAATTAACAAAACAAAAACCTGTACATGTACTATTTACTAATCTAGTTTTTCTCATTTTATTGTAAGACAGGATGTGTGTTTGACGAATGAATTTCTTTAGTTAAAGAATTAACAATGACTATCTTATATTTTGGTGTGGAATATTTTTTACTTCCAACAACTTCTAAGACTTATGTACGTATTCTTTAATTAGCTTCGCCAGCTAGAGACTTTCGTAGCCAATCAATCTGAGTCATTTTTTGTAGCCTATTCTCATATTTATATGAATCGTATAGTTTTATAAATAGTTTTGTGGGTATTTGCAAACACTTTGTTTGACAATATTGCGTGTAATACGATCGGTGTTATAGAAATGATTTTTGTTACGCAAATTTACCAATCGTTGAGCTATGGGTACTATGATTTTTATTATTTCATCGACTTGTGATTTTTGATTTTGGTTATTTTTCATGAGCATAAATTGCTTATATTTTTCTTATGGGATCGACATTGACAATGGTTGGACATTGATAAATCAGTCATCGCCAAAATATGTACAATGAAGATTTTAAAAGATTTTGCTGCATCGCAATGTGAGTCCCATTTTAGCTGCACGTTAGATTAAGACAAAACATCTGTGAAAAGTCAGTCACTTTGGATACATACTCCACAGCAAAGCATATCGAATACGCTGCGAGCTTATGTTATGCTTGCGAGCTCTCTTGAAGTCATCGCCATAGCTCGGTAGCAAAAAATGCATGTTCTACAAACCGAATGGGGCTTCCAAGTCCTGTGGTTTTCTCACCATATAAAGGAGCATTACATTATGATCAGTGACTTTAAAAAAATCACCCCAGATGGGCATTAGGCACACACCATCTTTAGGCTGCAAGAACATAGTTGGAGATACAGACAATCTGCAAAGAGTAAGGCTAACACAAAGACTTCAAGCTTAAGTCGATTCTCACCCTCAGATGAGTGGGAGATAGTCTGGCCTTTGAAACGTAGGCGCTTTCGGAAAAACGCAAAATACCGAACATGACTTGTTCAAATAAGGTAGTTAGGAATCCTTAGAAAAGGTAACTACGTTGGTCTTATGCCCAAAAACAACACGCCAAGTGTCAGCCTCAGAATCTAAAAAACAAAAGCTTTCTGTCTCTGCCAGCAGACTCAAACCTCGTTAAGTGATGTGAATATCTTACACTCTCGATTGAGGCGAAGATGACTGCAGTTGGCAGTATATAATATGCCTCTCACTTCAGTCTGGTGATTCAAAATATGAAACTTGCTTGCAAAAGGTCATCTTTTTCTTCACTTTATTATCACGTATTTTTTAAGTAATTCACTAAACTGGAATTCATTTATTTTGGAGAGCTAAGAGACACTTCGATGCACGGTACAAGCGTTTGATTGCTTTCAAACCTTCAACTACCAAATTTAGAGTCTCGAGAATTCAGTTCTGCAAAATAGGCAGGGGACGACTGATCTAAAATTCTTTCTTTTCGAGAATTTATATACCCTATTTGTTATACAATTTGACGTGACCTGTATTTCAATCTCTCACGGCGTAAAGGAATATGTTTTTCTTAGAGTCCGATGTTCGAATATAACTTTTGAAATAACATCAATAATTTAGGAAAAATTTTTTCATTTCTGTTTCATATTTCAACGATTGGTAGGACTGCTTGTTCAATTTGTACTTCATTACTTAAACATGGCTCAACGAACGCTCATAGAAATAAAAGAAAAAGAAAAACAATAACAGTACAATAATGCTAGCTTCAAGCAAGAATCCTTTAAACAAAAAAAAAAGAGTGTGGTTCTCTAAACGAAAAAAGACAAACGAAAAAAAAGATCATGTAACTGGTAGGAAAACAAATTAGCCCTCTTAAATATCCTAAGTTTAGTGTTTTTTGTAAATATTTAAGCATATTCATTATATAAATGTATGACATATTATGAGGATACTTTTGAAAACATCGCAGTATTCTGCTTTCGGTATACAGATTGTTCTTAAGTCCAGTCATGATCCACATTTCCCTCAGTTGATCAAATGTCAGTATGTGAGCATTCATTTTCCCAATCCATCCACATAAAACACATGACTTTTATTTGTTAAGTGAAGAAAAAATTGTGAGCAAAAGATTTTAAAGCACAGGTCCTGGAAAGTCCCTCTTTATGTTTGAGAAAAAACACACACAAAATATATGTGCAAAAAAATAAGGAAGAATTTCCGAATTGATCATTATAAAAAAAAGAAAGAAAATAAGAAAAAAAAAACAATACAAATTATATCTATTTTACATTTATAATAATATTAGTGATTATGGAGACTGATTTTTAAATAAGACAAAATGTATCTATTCATATTACTAAACCACACATATTGTATAAACTTTCAGAAATTAAATGAAACTAATTTTCGTACTATGAAAGACAGATATTAAAACAAGCAAAAACCAAGCAAAAAAAAAACAACAAAAATAATAAATACAAGAATATGTAAAGAATTATGGAGAAACTAATATGAATTCAATTATTATGATATATTGCAAGTTATTATGGAAATAAATGTATTTATAAATTAAAGAATGGAGGCAAATGAATATAAAATCTTATTGATGATCTCTCATTATTGGCGTTTAATTATGTTGAATTATCTTGGACTGATGCGGTGTTGAATCGTCTTTCGTAACGCGCGCTATTTTAATTTGTCAAGACAGCTGTTCTAAGGACTGAAACTGACACGAGGAAGCATTAGCAAAACTCTTGTATTCAGCCCTATTGTGAGACTCAAACAATTCGACCAGAATGTATACAATTTTTGCCTATCTTGCCCCTTGATTTCATCGGACTGTGTGTTTTGTATGCGCTTTTTGACCCGTGACTGTGAATACATGTGAGCTCTTGTGAACAGATGATCCTCTAGCACAAACGTAGTAATGGAGTGGATTGGAGGTCTTATTTAAAAAATTCGCTCGTTACTGGACATTTTTCAAATTTCTGTGTATATATTCAACAGAGTCGAGCGGAATAAACAAACGAACAAAGCGTATGTTCACGCAGTAAATTAATTAAGCTTCTGTTTATACAAGTTTCTGTCTGCAACACTAGGGTGTTGTCTCGTTAGCCTGGTTAGCAGAATTTTAAATGTGTATTTTATATCTTTAAGTACAAACTTCAGTCACAATTCAAGCATATCCAGCCATTAACAGTTTTCCATATTTATAAATTGACTGGATTTCGATCCCGGCTTTGCCCGGGCTTATTTCTTCATCCGGTATATTACCTGTAGTGAAAATATAGTCGCCAATCCATCCATCTATCCAAATTTGTTGGCTGTATGCATACATGTTGCAGTTTGAATTATCAATATGTGCTGCAGCAAAACGGACGGAAATTACGATTTTTTCTCAACCATTTACACACAACGTGGATGGATATCAGGCGATTCGAAAAAAAAGTTCTTGGATATCAAGAAAAACAACTTCATAAACCATGAAAAAATTAGACTATCAAATAACATATTACATAATTAGTCTAGCTCTGAAATGTTATCTTAATCGGCTAATCCGTTCAGAAGTTCAATATTCACAATTTCAGCAAAATTGAATGATTTGTGTGTAGCTGTGTATATGTAAAATAAGAAAAGTGCGAACATGTTTATTGTTTCCTGTTCGATTGAGACGTAGAAAAAAATGAATGGTTGCACCAAAGCAAAATATGAAAAATGTAGACGGAAGTTGCAACACAATGGGGAATGGTTGATGTCCACGACTACGCAACTTAAAATGGTTTCATAACGTATTGAAGCAACCACCTTCATTTTGAGACATTTAGTCCCGTTTAAAAAGTGTTCGTAACTTCCGAACCGTGTGTCGTACCGACTTAAAAATTGTCACATTCAGCATCTATATCTTAGAATGATTTTTGTTGAAAATCCAGAGCTCTGCGACGTGTAGTTTCGGAGCCTTTGTCGGTCAGACACACCAAATTTCTGCTTTATAGTTAAGATTTTTAAATAATAATGATTTTCCAGTCATATTCGTTTAAAAATTGTAAGGCTTCGAGCATTGTCATTGGTTGTTTTCCAAAGAAGACTATCCACCAATCTGCATTCCTTAATAATATGGGTGGCTCTACAGCCCATAGAGGACCAGGGCCTAGCTTCTCAGCAACCACTTGTGTTGTGCATGCTATTGTTCTTTCACGAGTGGAAGGGACCTACAGTTTTATGCCGACTCCGAACGGCCAAGTTTGAGAAGTTTTTTTCTGGACAGGAAATACTCTTTGAGCATTGTCAGTGACTCGAAAGAGGTGGGGTCGTGTAAATTATTTGTGTCGCTCGGAGCTGGATTCGAACCTGCGACGTCGAGGTTAGGGTCGACGCACATACCCACAACGCCACGGGCCGCCACAATCTGCATTCCTTAACTCGTACAAAAACAGTTTCTTTGCTATTTTTGAATCAGCATATCTGCAAATCTTAAGTATGAAATCAGCCTGCGACTTGAACGCGTCCGTTGATAGTTTTGGTAGACCTGTTTCTGAGTGTATAGCGTAATTAGGTGTATTTAATGGGAAATTAAAGAGTATTTAATGGAGTTCCTTTGCTTCAATTTCTTTATACTCATAAGCTTCAACCCATACTTGCGAAGCATAACAAAGAGTGGATTTAACGACTGAGTTAAATATTTTGGATTTTACAGATATATACATTTTTTGTTGTAGAACACATTTTTCCATGAAAGGTTAAGCAGACCTTGAGATCTATAAGCTTTGTGTCCAAGATGTTTACTGAAATTTAGAGTTGGATTTAGTTTGATTTCTAGATATTTCACCTCTTTAACGGTTTGAGGTGGTTGACCATCGTAGTTTCACTGTCTTTTAATGCGAATCTTGTAGATCGCGCAAAAACCATCATTTTCGATATTTCTGTATTGAGTTTCAATAATCATGTCTTACAATAACATGACAGGCGGTTGGTTATCAGTTGCATATGTCTCCGGGAATCTGCCAGTACGACGAGGTCGTCTGTATATAGCAACACATTGATTGTAGAATTAGCAATTCTAACACCTCCTGGGAAAATATCTTCTATATCGTTTATATACAGAGAGAACAGCAGTGCACTGAGAAGGCATCATTATTTTACACCCGTATTCGTTTCAAACCACTCTGAATAAGTAGTACCATCCCGAACTGCTGCATTGGTGTACATTTCTTTAATAACTTCTACGAATTTAGACGATATGCTACATGGTCAAAGGCTACTTTAAAGTCCACAAAAAGAGACTACGCTTTTTTACCTCGAACATGATACGCTTTGACAATGGATGACAGAGGATATATCTGATCTACAGTTGAACTAAAGCCAGCCTGTAGATCGCTTAGCATATTTCTCTGCTCGACCGATTTTTTGTGCCTTTTTACCAAAATGCCGCAGAATATTTTGGCAATCGTATTCATATAGGAAATTCCTCTGTAATTTTCCACTATGCCGAGGGGTTCTTTTATGAATTGGAAAAAGCACAGACTTCTTAAAAGAGGATGGAATTTCCGCTCCAGTGAAGACTTTAAGACTTTAGACATTTAAAAAAAAAATCGTATGGAATTTTGTCTTCACATGGGGCCTTCTCATTTTTAGCACTGAAGGTCGTTTATTTCTTCAATAGATACAATAACCTACAACGTAGGAGAATGTTTGTCCTATTGTTCTCTAACAAGTCGAATGGATCTACAGTTTTACCCCGACTCCGAACGACCAAATTTGAGTAGGCTTTTCTAGACGATTATCCCACAAGATCAAGGAATCGGTCGCTATATTGCGGTGGATCCATAGTTTTTGTGAAAGTATATGTTGCAAGGAATATGCACTACTCTCACATTCCTCTTCTATGTAGACTCGGGGAAAAATGGATGAAAATGGATACCATATCACCTTATTCTCTTATTTCTGGTTTCGACTAACCGTTCGAATAGATCTCATTTCCACACTGCACCGTCCTTAGAAGGAGATTTTCTATCAAACTTCTGCACAGCATGACTCCAAAAGCGAGCAGATCATTATCAATCCGGCTCATTGTAAATCCCTTTGCTACCCTTGGGGTTTCATCCATCCGGCTTCATCAATTCTTTATGCGTCAGGTTGCTCTAGTTTTTTTTTGCATAATTTGCGCTTCCTCAAGGGTTTATTTATACCCTGATTGTCCGGGATAAAGATACAGCACTGGCCGAAGGTATAGACGGAGAGAGGGAGAGGAGCTACCTATGCACATTGGTCTTAAATATCTACGGACTGTAGTCTATAGGAATTATTGAGCTGGAAAGAGCATACTATATACCTGTGATGCGGCTGAAAAACGAGTCTCTAAATGTCACTGTGCGTCCGAAAACAGGCTTAAGGCTAAACTGATGTGCATTCCTCTCGAGACGTGTATTGCGGGTGAATTCAAGGAGAGGAGGGATGCAGCTGGCTAACTCACTTGAGCATCATTTGTTAAAATAGCGATAAAACACGGACAAAGAAGACACGGTGGGTCGATGTTCGAGCGAACCCGCGATATTGTTGTCTCCTATAAGTTTTACTGCTCGATTTTGGATTATATCTAGTAGGTGCAGGGTGGTCTTGGGGGCACCAGACACGACACGAACGTTGTACTCAAACTAAGAGCGAAAATGCGCCACGCAGATTACAGTGTTACATTACAAATCAGATTAGATTATATATATCTTGCATCGATTAAGAAAACCTAAAAATATATCAGTATTTTGGTGACCTCAAATATGTGATCGTTCCAACTAAGTGTTGTGTTGATGCACACACCAAGGATGGAACATTCTCCGGTTACGTGGATATAAGCACCATTCAAGGATAATCGCTGATTATCAGGGGTTCGCTTCAGAGACATCAGATAGCATTGAGTTTTGGAAGCATTGAATTCCACGCTGTTGTTCTTACCCCAGTTAATTATGCTGTCAAGATCGGAATTCAATGTGCTTGACATACTTTGCCGTTTCAATTCTACGTCCGAAGTGCAGGGTCGTGAATTTCGGAACGAATATGAAAAGCTGAGGGTGCTGTCATCAGCGAAGGAATGGATTGGATTAGAAGTGGCAGACAGGAGATCATTAATAAAAATGAGAAAGAGTGTCGGGGACAGAACAGAGCCTTGGGGGACAACAGCATTTATTTTGTGAATATCAGACTTGAACCCATCCAAAACCACTAGGATTGAACGGTTCGAAAGGTAGTTTCTAATCCATAGAAGTAGATACTCATCAACACCACAAGCACGCATTTTCGACAAATGCGCTTTATGGTAAACACTACCAAATGCCCTAAATATATCAAGCGCAACAATCTTGCTTTCGCCTGTATTCTGCAAAAATTGGTTCCACTTATCGGTGAGATAAGCTATCAAGTCACCAGCGGACCTGTTGATGCGGAAGCCATACTGTCGGTCATTAAAAAGCTTCCGCCATTCACAATTTTATAAGCTGACGATTTATCAGCGTTTCCATGATCTTAGAAACATGGGATGAGGTGGGTGACGAAGATTCGCCCTTTTTAGGGACGGGCTGGACAAGTGCTGTTTTCCAAAGAAAGACCTGCAGAGCAGGATACATGGAAAAGCTTAGGCAATGGATTTGCAAGTGAAGAAGAACACCTCTTCGGAAGTGTTGGGGAAATACCACCTGGGCCAGCGGATTTGTCCACGTTGAGATCTTTCAGTACTCTTGCTAGTGTACGAGTGCGAAAGTGAATTTGACCCATGGTGAAACCAACGCTCTCGAGTACAGGTGGGGACAAATTAGAATCTGGCAGTGTTGAGCTGGTTACAAAATGCACCGCAAGCAAATTGGCTTTGTCTATAGCGCTGACAGCTGGAATGTCATTCTAAATGTGCGTGGAAATTGACGACGAGGCGGAATTCTAATGTTTTTGGCAAATGACCTAAAGCTTGTGCTACCCTTGGGACACTGTAGCACTCATTGCCTCAACTTTTGTTCATTGAGAGTTTCACACGTCGGATTATTGCATTGTACTCATTCCTGGCCCGCTTAAACTTATTCCGGGTTTCCTCAGTAGGGTGGGCTTTGTATAATCGGAAAGTCAACTTTCTCATCCAATTGGAATTAAATTGTGATCTCCCACATATACGTAACTAACAAATTTGATTTATTTCAATTGTTCACTAGGTCTGAGAGCTGCATTATGATGGGCACGTAATCCGTAAGCAACACCTAAGACTGTATTCGAATCGGAGCTTCCTGTTCCGAGAGATGAAGATCCAATCTCCCGTACAAAGATCAAGTCATCTCGGGCCCAAGGTAGCTTGCTCGTTCTCGGCAAGCAGGATTCAACCATTAGCTCTGGCTCCGCTTATACAAATCATGACTTCCGGGTTTTATAACTTAGAATGTTTAAACAACATGTGTGCTATCATAACACGAGCGTGGCAAGATGTTGCACCACAACTTGTCCAAATAGACTTACAAAAAGCCATGCTCTCGAATAACTCGCTGAAAGCGGAACAAATAGTTAGCCTTCTCCATCCATTCCACCTCATTTCACAGCTCCCTCTGCACTAATGGTCAACAACACTGAAATTTAATGAAATCCAATCCTTCGCCAATTTTTCCCCCTTGGAAAACTTTTTTCTTTTCTCCGCATTCCTCTGGCTATCTAGTTGGACCGGCCTTTTTGGCGGTGAAATGTGCATTTTCGAGTCTACACAAGCTGTCAGGCAGCATTTTTCTCTGCTACCAACAACAGGCTGTGCGCCTGCACACCGTCATCCTCACGACTCTGTTACAAACATTTTGATAGAATGCAACTTGGCGGAGTGTAGTGCTCTGTTTCAAACACATACAGCTGTTGCAAGCGCCAACAAATCGCAATAAACTTGCGCAACCCAAGCAAAACATTACGTTATAACACCATAAACAGAAGAAGTCGTTGCACAACATGTAATGAGATACAAAACAAAAACAAAAAAGTATCGCCAGAGTGGTAAAATTGCAAACTTCATATCAGACAAAAAAAAACCATTTGACTGAGGAGAAATTAGTTCAAGCAGAGCTGAGCATAGCCGTGTCTCTGTGATGTCTTTGGTAGTGACACGTGCTGAATTTTTGTGTCAGTTTTTTTTTTCTGAATCTCAATCCAAGATGATATAATACAAATGTGAGACAAAAACGGAGTTCACAAAAAATACATACATCTGACAGCGTATGCGTCATTAATAAGCTTCAGGCTGCTGTATGTATTGTTGAGAGGAGGATTGGCTCTCATATTGGAGTCCAAGGTCACCGTGACTGGACTGGAAAAGAATATGTTACGCCTTAAGGGCGTGCGGTAAACTGATTTATGATTTCGGGTAGTGGCTTACTGTGAGGCTTACATGGACAAGCGCAGGTTAATTCCTTGCAGGTCCAGAAGATAGAGTTTGTCAAGTGATACATATGCCATGTATCAACATAGGCATTGTTCTCCAATGCATAAGGATATATGGTACATTCATGCGTCGCAGAGGAAGAAGATGCTGGGGTCTGAATTATTTCGCAACTTGTCACCTACTTCCTACTGCCACTTTATTTCTTTTTTCTCGCCAGCCATCTTCCTTATAGCTCAATCTCAAAAGCAGTTAAAGAAGCCTCTAGGCATTTCGAGAGAAAAGTTCTGGGTGCTATTATTGGATCAATTTGGTTTGAAGGAGAAGAAGATTCATCCACGAACTATATGAGTTGAATAGCGAGAATTAGCTACACAACCTGTCCTTGGTTAGGAGGGTTTCCAGTTCGAATGAAAGTGAAAGCAAGGTTATAAGGCTTTTATATGATCTAGTCAGCATTTCGCGTGGGGTTCAAATTGACGACACTATCATTAGGGTTGTCGATCAGTGGTAGTAGTCTTACTATAGGTATCACATGCTCTAAGTATGCCGGCAATTTCGCTGGCAGGCCATTAACCTAGCCTAACTCAACTTAGGCTAGGAGTCTATGTATTTAACACCTAAAGTGGCTGGGCTACACAGAACACATGGACAACGCTGTCTCAGTCGCAATAATCTTTGAATTCACATCATGGGACAGCGAGAAGTATACCTCGGCGTAGCTCAGTTTGACGTTTGTAGTTGAAGATATATGCCTTCAGAACCAGTGGCTTGCTGCTGCTTTCTGGCATCAGAAAAAAAGGTAACTTCAGTAGGGGATAGTACCACTCTTTTCACTTTTCTGATGACCCTGACGTCCATTAAAGTAAATCGGTTTCATGCAGATCCCCTGGCTTCGGAGTGTACGCTCGTGCTTAAGTGATTGATCCTTGGATGGTGGTTTTCGAAGAAAAAGCCTTCAACTTCCCAAACGTTTTTCAATTCAAGTATATCCACTCGTGATAAAGCTGCCGAAAGTTTGCCGAATGAAGCTTATTGTCGAAAGCACAATTCATTGCAAAAGAAGAATCGATCCGTCATACACCCTCTGGGACAAGATATCACGACAAAGATATGTTGCTATTTTAAGGTAATGAAGGAGTGTGTCTACCTTGGGCGCATGCAAACTCCACAAATGACATCAGAGTGTTAGCCAGCTGCCTCCAATTCCGCACGCCAAGTTGGCTGTGGCACAAAACACTTAATTTACCAATCCTGCCATAACGAGCCGAAAGCTGGACATAAGCAACACTGGTCGGTTGTGGTTCTTGGGGCCTTCCAAAAAAGAAAAAGACGGGGGGTATACGCTTTCGTCTGCGATCAAGGTGGATGGAGGAAAACCCAACATCGCAGGCAAAAATGCGATGACGGCACTTTCTCGGCCACGTCGAGCTCATGTTCAACAGCGCTGCAGCTTATTGGGAATCAGAGCCTCCTGGATCGAGAGAATGAGGATAACCGAACCTGTACAAAGATCAAGTCGTAGTGGACCTTAGACAACCTGGTCATGATAACTGCAATTACAACCGCCAGCGATGGACGGCGACCCTTAATGGGGGGCTGGCCTGAAAAGTCCGTAATCTGAGCACTCCGTTTGGAGTTATCTGAAGAGCTAAATATAGCTTTGTCCATCCAGAGTTCTAAGCATTGTAGTGACCAAAGAGGCAGTGTCCAGACTGTTGTTATAAGTCCAATAGTTAACAAAAGGGACACAATTGTCTGAATAACAGCTAATCTTTGTATAAGCTAGTCCGCGCCCAGATATCTGCACCTTCTTGAAAATCTTTTCATTTTTTTCTCGTTGTTCCACGGTATGTGATGTGCCTGCGAATTTGTGTGACATGTTTAGCGAAAAAGTTGCAAAAGTGTTCACCACCAAAATGCAGACACAAGTGTACTATATACGTAACGCTTAAGCGATGCTTCTCATAAAAGCGCTAAACAGTCATGTTCCCAAAGCAAAAATATTCAGAGAATTAATTCATTGCAACCTCTTAAAATCCGTTCAAATTCAATTGTATCAAATTCACCTCAATCTAATGTCTGCTTTTATCTAGTAATGGACCGATTAACAGTTTGCTATCATTCATCATAGTAGCCACTAAAAACCGACCACACCTCTAGACACAACCCCATGCGTCTGATGCACTGGAAAAACCGATAGCAAAGATTGTTGTTTACATATGCATGTCCGCGTCTATGCCCAAAGAACTTTTCCTCTCAATTTAATGCAAGATTATATAACTTTGAGCCACATTAATGCACCACAATTTACGCAAGTCCGCACTGACCACTCATTACAGCTTCGGGAACGAAGCGGGCCAAAGCAATCAGGAAGTTTTGAATTAACAACCTTGGTGATCTGAATGACCCACATCTCTTCATCGGCTTGACAGAAAGTTGGACTATAAATCAAGTCCGCGCACGCCTTGGCTTCCCTTTAACCACTGCGCTCGATTAGACACCAAGCCCGCAAAGCGCCAAGCCGACGTAGTCTTACACGCGAGTGGTTGCAATCGTTTCCACTGCGATACATATCCAACTTGCAGAGACCACCTCGCAAAAGCTTCGACCAACCGCACCTATCCCCACACACCTGCGCTCGCGAACCACCCCACTACTTCGCTCTGAGAGCAGCTGATGCGAGAGCGTCTTGGGCCAGCGATCGTGCCGTCAGTTGACTATCGCACACCGCTTCGGTCGGGGACTTTGCATTAACACTAGGCCACACGGTACGAGACATGGGTGCAACGGCTACGTCGTAACCAAAGTCGCGCACACACAAAGCACGCGTGCCGTATTTCCTCGCGAATTATGCGCCAACCATTGACGGCGGGCAGACTTAAGAGCGTCTACGGGCATTTGTACCTGTACATCCACGTAAATACCATTGCCGGTACGAACGGAAGTACTTCACGGGGTGCCACACCGATTCGTTTCTCTTCGAAATTAGTTTGGTCATGACATTCGGCGGTGCATCAAGACACAGTCTCTGCCACAGCTTACCGTAGGCCATCGATCGCAGAGGGAAAGTGACACATGTATCTTCAATAATAGCCTTCCGTTCGGCGACTGTGTGAATTAAGTCTTTTGTAGACAAGAAAAAAATAACAAACAGAAAAAGAAACAAAACAAAAATACATTCAACTTGTGACTTTGGAATATCATTCAGAGGAAAGGAAGCAAAAATGAAAAGTGGTAGCGTTTGTGTTCAGCTGATGTCATGCCTGCTGGTGGCGACAAGTGCTTCAGCATTCACCCTAAAGGTTCCATCGAGCTATTCGCTGAAGAGTCTGCTCAACAGTTTGCTGCTCTCCAGCAACCCCAATCTGGCAGGATCCGGAAGATTTCTGAATTCGGACGTACTGGAGGATGCATCACTGATCACGGTAAGTCATTCGAATGTTAGTCGTGTGCACGTAAACACAAAGTGCTTGTGTACATATGCGACACACGTAGATGAGGTTACAGCGATTGCGTCGCACTCAGGTGAATAAAAACATTGGAGTACAGTGAGACTAAGTGAAGTCTGAATGATCGAACAAAAAAAATGTTTTTTTAATTTTTTAATGTTTTCACAATGTGGTTTACGAGTTGACTTTGTAACAATGTCTTTTTCTACCGAATGCAGTGAATTTTGTTGGGTCGTTAAAGATTTCGTGCGCCTAGAAAAAAGTGTTTCCTACCACTTTGTCTGCTTCCCGTCATGGCTTCGTTCACTAATTTAAGATAATTTGCACATTTCTTGTCCAGATAATGAATTGCTTGATGTTCTCGGCTGAGTTTCGAGGTTGGTGGATCCTTTCTGACACCAATAGGAGAACAATCTGGGAAGCGTTATTATTTATTTTTGCCCATTTTCTCCAAAAGGGTTAAACTTTCTTTCTTTCTTTTCGCCATTATCATCACACGCATGATCCACTTAAGGAGTAAAGCACACACAAAAGACCTCCAATCCACTTTATTCTACCCCATCCACATTCCATACTATAACTCTAACTCATCAGGATTTGTGCTCACGCGCAACCAGCCGAGGTTTTAGACTTAGTCCAACCGCCTCAAACTGGATCTGTCTAGAGGTCGACTTCCTGATGAAATCGCATGTAAAGCACGCCTCAGAAGACAGGATAATGACGACATTCGTATCATATGTCCCCACCATCGAGGCAGACGCAGGAGAAGTAGCTGCTTGACATTGAGTTCCCAGCCTACTGCAGCGTTTCTCACTCTATTCCGGCGAGTAACTCCCACAATACCACAAAGAAATCTCGATCTTATTTTGTTGGCCATATTTCATGATCATAGGCGAGAGATGGAACAAATACTGAGTTGAAAACCGCTGAATTGGCTTTGACATCGATCTTTCTGCTTACAGATTTTCCAAGCTGTTTTTATATTGATCCTGGCGGCCCGTGGCGTCTTGGGTATGTACGTCGACTGCTACGCAATTGAATCTCGACATCTAGGTCCTATCCCTGGTCTGTACGACAAAAAGAATTTTCACGGCCCCAGCTCTTTCGAGTTACAGACAATGCTCGAAAAATATTTCTGTTTAGAGAAAGCTTCTCACTTGGCGGTTCGGAGTCGACATAAAACTGTAGATCGGTTCGTTAAAGAACAATATCACACACACCACAAGTGTTTGCTGAGAAGCTAGTCCCTGGCCCTCTACGGTCTGTAGCGTCATTATTATTCGTTCTCCTACCAGAAATGCTCTTTACCTGCCCAGCCAATTTTAAAGTTCTTCGCGCTTCAGTGTAACGGTCACGAGATAAAGAGTCTCCCAAGAAAATTCAGTCTCTGTAGGTCATACTGTTCTCTTTGATAGCTTCTAGAACTGCGGTTGTTTTAAGCCCCGCAGACTTTTTCTCCCCATCAGCCGGCAGTCCAAGCCGTCTCACTCCATGAACTGTTGAAAGCATTCGCCATTCTTCCACTAGACTTGCCAATGCGTGCTACGTCTAGGGCTTTCAAAAAGTCCATGAAAAATGTTATGACTGTAATGTTTCGACATGGAAATCTGTAGGTCCAATTTTCACATACTGTTCGTACATTAGGCATAAAATCCACTGGCATAAAATGTTTTTCCGATAGAAATACAAGAAACAGACCGACGCGTTTAGGACGACCAATTTTACGTGAGTGCTCAAAATCGGATACTGCAGTACCTACCGATATCCGAGAAGTCTTAACGATGTTCAAATGTCATTTTCAGGAAAAGCAATGCACGGACATGAGGTACTCAGTACATAACTCAGTAAACCATTGGTAAAGGTAGGTTGAGAGAACTTGAATATTTAAGAGTGCTAATGTTAATTGCATAAAATAAGTTGGTCAAAAACATAATATAAGATTATGGCCAGCACTGTATACCGTAAAATTCCATGTCCTATCTTCTCAGAAACGTCTAGTACTGTTTCTGACTTGACTTCTCTCTTACAAGTGGACGGGACCTTATGTTATATACCGATTCCGAACGGCCAAGATTAGCAACCTTTTTCTAAACAGACAGTTATTACTCTTCTCTGTGACTCGAGAGGTTCATGGCATGGATATTAATGTTACTTTTCCTCGAACCGGAAATCGATCCTTGACGCAGTGCATTCAAGCGCGTCTGAGTCGATGCTCAAGGCCTTAACGCCACTGCAAAATATAATTTCGTATCATTGTGGACGAATATGTTCAGTTCCAGAACATGACATATTCTATAATGTAAGGAATATACAGTAGCAAATAATTTGTATGCATATTCTGACGTTTAAACATTTCCTACTGATTTTCTTTCATAAGGCTCACTCAGATTGAAAACAATTGACAAAAGACATTTTTAATTTGATAGCATTTTCAGCCTAAAATTTTTGATGTGGCTGAAAAGTGGGAAAAAATTCTTGATCTGCATTTGGTCCTTCTCAATTGTTTTGGTTATTTGACTGATATTTCATTTTGAAGATAGATTGAAAAAACTGGTCTGGCAATACTTTGATCGAAATGCACTGAAATCGAAACCACGTCAATTGTATGGGATCTGATGGAGAAAAGAAAAAGCAAATCTTTTCGGTAAAAATATGAACCTTTGTCAGCCCAATTCTGACAACTGCGTCAAAAGCCCTATTTGGAGTGATGACGGTATTTTCTCATTTATCCAAGCTTGGATGAATGAGCAAACATAATTTTGTGAAAGCACAATCTCAACCCCATTTGTTGAGAAAGGTACTCGGTTTGTTTGCTTTGTCATTGGTTTATTGATAGCGATTTTCCTTCTCTCCTCAATGATCCTCAATTTGCAGACGAAAAACATGTCAAGGAACATACTGTGCGAAACTGGAGATCCGTGCGTGTAGTCGAGATGCAGAAGAGATCGAGATGCAGAAAATTCCCCTGGGCTTGGAATGGTTTTCAGGATGCAACAAGAGTTAACTAATCTTACACGGGGTCTGTTTTTTACTTACTACACTTAAGATGCTTGCAACAAATAATATCATTTTACACGATTTGGTGTATGCACGTGATCTCACTGACAATTGTTAGCGCTAAAGACAGTGACTTCAACGACCTCAAATGTAAGTATTGATTTCAAGGTTTGAGAAGGGTTATTGCCAAACATTGCACTCGGCAGTTTGAAACATCATTCCATAACGTCTCATTGATATCCTCCTGGGGGGACCTCAACCAAAACCCCTTTCCAACCAACACGATCACACACACCTAGTTGGTTTAGGTCCTTCTCCACTCGTGTACACCATCTCCCTCGAGGACGTTTCAAATTGCTCGGACTTGAAGACTCTTCGTGCCGGATACCAGAGGAAAAATTTGCCTTATGCCCGCAATCACAGGCAAACTTCATTATAAATACAGAAAGAAAGTTTGCTGGTGCTCGTTTAAAGTGCTGCCACTGACAATTTGTAGTCATTAACCCCTTTCACTCCATATCCCCACCGATCATATTCACATCTTCATGATGGGACACTAGAGGCACCTCCATTTGACAAGACGTGGAAGACAGAAGTTCGAAGACAGTGGTGGAAGATTTAAAAACCCAACCCTGAGTCATTGCGCTAAAGCGTTCGCTTCCAGAAGGCTTATCAATACCAATTTCCGCCAATCAATTAAGGACCAAACAACTTTCTCTGCAACCACAATCTCACAAATTGCATTGCACACAATCTACACTTAAGACGCTTCGTACGATGCTTTCCCTGCGGACTGTGCCTACTTCTTTTAATCCTATTCCTTCCAAAGAAGACACATCTCAGACTAGCACAACTGGGTCAAGTTAATACAAGCATTTCTCTGCTTCCCACAAATTTGTTCAACAAACATACACAATTCTACACAAACCCTGCCGTCGTCGCTTGTTTAATTGATTCTGCACGATCATCTCTATGTGATGCTTTATCGAATGCTGGCAGCCAGCCAATTTGCACCTACCATCCGATAAATCATGAGTGTGTCAACAGAGGCAATAGAAAACACTTGACCTACTCCTACCAGGGCTCACTGGGATCCCCGCCGGCTGGTGAACACTTCCTATGTCCACACCTTGCAGTCACCAGCATTTAGCCAGCCAGCGACAAACACCTGTGCATTGCCGACGACAGAAATAAATTCCAGTCGCCCAACCCAGTGCGCAGGCTGCGCTGGTGACTGAAGCATGTACGTGTGCGGTGTGCCTCCTTGGATGTTACGACATCGGAGTCCTCCTTTGTTGAGACACAACCGGTATCGAAGGCGGTAAGCACTTTCGAACGACTTTCCGTGACATTTGCGTGCAACATTCAAATCACGAATACCCCTCAACCCGAGTGACACAACTCCTGGGGGACGCCGAAGAATAGCCCGTGATCCTGACTGATGCCTTGTGTGGCGCGTTATGTAATTTAATTATCTTAATCAAGACGGGGGCCTGCAATCACCACCATTCACCGTGGCCAGGTGTACGCTACTGCATACCAGTTGGATTCGCTGTATTGCCACATCAATCGAATGCGGAAATCAATCTGTTAGATACTAGTAGTGTTTGGTCTTGTGCACCCGTACTGGATGAGCGCGGTGCTCGTTATGATGAGATAAGTCGAGAGCGGTGCGTTGAACTTTATTTCTTTTTTTACGAATTTCTTCGGTTTGTTGTTTTTGTTTGGCTTTTTTTTTTCTTTTGTTTCGGTTTTTTTTGGCAGACGTTCCACCCTGTGGCATTGGAAAGGGAGCTAGCACATAGGCCCAAAGAAATGTTCCGCATTGCGGAGATGGTTTTATTTGAGTGTGTCGTTAGACGGCGCATAGCGGTATAGACAGGGGTCTTAAAGATGTGCTTACTGTTGAAATGTAACTCCGTCACATGCCTCGCCTTGGTGAATCCCAATTCAAACTGTCACAAATTGATGATGATTGGTTCCTGTTGATTACCATTGACACATTATGTTTTATGACGGACAATGAAAATTAGCCAAAAGTCAATTCAATTTCCGTGTTCTCTGCAAGTGCTGATCTCAGATCATTCGTTTGGGCTTCCGCGCTTCAACTGAGTTGAGAAATGTGAAGTTTTACTACTGGACTTTGACCATTTGTTGTGTATGAATTAAAATATATAATTTAAATGCTGCCGTAAGTGGAACGTTTCTGATTCATAGCGACGATGTGTCAAACACACATTTTTGAACATTCATTCGTACTATATTTGGTGAAGCGGCCCAGTCTTGACGCCTATATCGAATGAGTACATTTTTGGTTTTCTTGATTTATTCTTCTTTTCTTATCTGGTGCTGTGTTACCTTGGAAAAATAATTAGTTTCCTCTGCAACCATCATCTTTTAATGCAGTGTTGATATCGGTCACTTGTTCAAAACTATCACGTACCCAGTATTACCCTCTTTCGACTTCCATTCCATGGGGACAGCTTTATGTCGTCTTTGTTACTCTATATAACCCTGCCATCTTGTACTCATATGTAAAGCCTTTTTAACTGAACAAGAATAACATCACTGTGCAGTCTCAAATCAGGCTTAATAACCAGAGATTCATAACAACTCTAATGTGATGGGAGTTTTCCATATGTGTCCATTTAAAGAGCCTTTAAATTTCACGTTAAGGCAATGCGATCAGTTCTAACTCTTCTAAAAACTAGTTATACGCTTATCATGAGTTCGTATTATTTGAGCCCGCCTTTTCTAAACACCAAAATAAGCTCGTTTAGTTTTGTGGACTAGATACTCGCAGTTTTCATTATGGGTCCCTGTTGAAGGCGGGAAATCCTTCGTCGTCTCAAAAATATTCGTAGTTGACTCTAACATATAAGTGCCTGTCAAAGTTTCTTTGCCGAATGAAAGATTAAGCTGGCTTACTGGGTGAAGAGCTGGTTCTTTTGAGTGCTTTTCAATCAGTGATTAGCATTTTGTTGTACGTTAGAAGAGAGCACTTAGAAACGCAGATCGTCGTCAATACAATAGCCCGCAAAACAATTACCTCCGATTTATAGTCATCCGATGTTATCAAAAATGCCAAAGCCAAGATTCGAAACAAAGAGGATACCCACCTAAATCAACAGCGTTTAATTTTCGCTCTGTCCGATTGCAATACCAAGGAAATACTCTTCATTTGGTGCTCCGTCAGCGGGGTGATATCATTGACCCATCTCTTCATATCCTTGCACAAAAGTCGCATATCCCACTCTAGTCTGCACCCATGGGTCACCAATTGCCGCTAAAAGAAGTGTGGGCACACTAACAATCTCCGTTCAGTGAAGTAAATAACTCATTTATTTTGTGATCTAGGACATCTCTGCACTTTTCTGTGTGGATATTGAACAAATCATTATTTTTTAAATAAAAAAGGAAATGCTTTTTGAGAATCAATGAGTTAATTTCGTGTCCGAAAACATTCGCGATCACTAGGTATTAATTGATACACAGGTCAGAGATTCACTTTATTTCTGTTTGGGCGATAAAAGTGCAAATGACAGATGGATACACTGTTGTCCAAGCAGAAACTTAAAAACTGATGGATATTCACGAACTAGTGTCTCATTAAGCTCGATTCCCCGAATTTGATGTCCAGAATGAACCTGATCCAGGCCCGCTCGTTGATTGAAAGATTTTCTACCAAGATCGTTGTATCGCCAGACTATGTACTCGGTTCGTTTGTCTGTCTGTCAAACGCAAGCATCAATAATATAAAGGCAACAGACGAGCACACTGCCCTGTGGTATAGGCAGGAGCCTTTTTGCTGATTTGAATACAGAGTGATCGTTTTATTGCTCAAGCCATGAACGAACGCTCTCAAAGTGTAATGTTTTCCGGATGAAATTGGCCATTGGTTTCACGACTGCAAAATAAGTTTGAACAAACGCATACGAACTTAGAAGTAATTTAAACGACGTTAGTTGCCACATGCCAGTATTAAAGTGCTAATTTTTTGGCTATTCGAAATAAGTGATGGCGTGTAGCTGTGCCTTCTGCTGTGAATTCCGATCGGGATCCGCTTATTAGCTTAATTCTTATCGCTCTACGATTTATGTAAATTTCATACAGCTCATGATTTTATCGTCTATGGCATCGACTTTCGCCAAGGACAGACTATTCATTGTATGACTTACCTCTCAAAGCCAACTCTTGTACAGAGCTTTATGGCGAGGTTTCGGGACTCGCAAGACGTATTCTTCCTTGTTATTAACGACGGCTATTCATAACCTTAGCCAGTTAAGCGACTGCAAACTCATGTTTGTTCCCTTTGACTGTTGTTGTTCCATCTACGTTTCTCATTGATGGACTCTCTTTTAGTTTAGTCATTTTTGAGTGCGACGAATGTAGAGTTTTAAGAACTATAGATTTTTACATTAATTGATTTTTCAGAACTAGGCTTTGCAATTGCGATAATTTTTTTTTACGTGTTGACAGCGTAATGAAGGCCGATATCGGTAAGCTGTGAGTGCCTTCGTTGACCCTATAGGAATAGGGTTAATCCGGCCAGATCTACTCCAAGACCGCGACATGACCTTCGAGACAACCATCTAGATCAGAGCTCCGAATATGTCAGAGTAGATCTAAAAGGCCGCGCATCAGGTAGTTGCGGGTGTCACCGTTGGCTCCTCTGGCGCCATCTGTCAAGGGAGATGAGCTCTGGCACAGATTTACTCACTCTTCCCCTCTCTTTAGTTACAGCTGCCAACGACGTCCCACTGAGGGTTGGATGCTCCACCTTCAATTGAAGGTGCTCGGCTCAAGTATTTCCCCACGTGGAGGTCAAAGTAGAAGTTCGTTGACAGAGGCTAAATGCAGACGCCTGTGCCTGCATGAGACTCTTGTCAACGCTTCAAAATTAGAAAGTCGGAAACTAAGGTAGTCATATAAAACGAATGCTTCACATAATACTTACAGACAACTTTGTACAGGTCTACTGAAATCTCTTGTCTAACACAGACTGATGGTCATACATAGAAAATTTAGAACATGAAAGACATATCAGACCTTCAGAAGCTGCTTCCACTACTACCATCTCAAAGGCAAATGTCATCATTCAGATAAGCCTGTTTTCTGTAACATTCTTACTTACCTTTTGTCAATGCCCAGATGTACCACTTCGAATGTAGATCGGAAGCGAAAATCCAAGCACATACAAATAACGATACAATATAAAGCAAACTTTGTAACCATATGCACAATCCGATGTCCAAGACCTTGAGGATATTGTTCAATGAAAGCCCCGGAAAAAAATATCACAATATCGTAGCTTGAAAGTTATTGTGCGCATGTAACCAAACCAACAAGTGTCAAGGGCAAACAATCTCTGTTTGCTTTTCACAGCCTTCATGTGTGTCGCAGATACTTTTACTTGTCACCAATTGGGGCAATTGAAACCAGTCGTGGGCAAAAATGCGTGTGGGATCATTGTACAGATTGGAGGCGTGTGGTATTGTTGTACGAATTAATTGTGGGTCAAATGATTTTTGATTTTGTAGAATTGGGACCAGTGATGTGTTTATTAACTACCATCTATCTTCCTTCTATTGCCTTTGACGGGGAAAAGAACGGCTGTATGTGTGCGCCAAGTTCAGAGATTCCTTTGTTGAAGGAGAGAGCAAGAGCTGTTAAGCAGTTTGTCCCTCTATAGAGCCACAGGACTCAAAGCCCTGTCTCACTTCCCACAATCCTACCAAATCTAGTTCAAACAAAACTACACCTCTTCACCAAGGCTTAACATCGCAAGTTCACGACGAAATGAATACTAAGTCACAGTCAATGTCAATCGAAAAGGTTATCTAAACACCGTCACACTTCAGTTGAAAATGTATTTCAAAACGCACTCGTCTTTGCTTTCGACGATTTACCAATAAAATTGACCATCAATCCTCGAAGTGCTTGTAATCTCGATTTGAAAACAATTCACATAATCCCGCACTCATCGCTCTCGAGCCACTGCATTCAGCATAACGACTCGACCGTGACGAGTTACTCAAATTGGAAACCGCAAACGGAGAAGAAAAAACAGCAAAACAAGAGTTGCACAAATTCGTCAAAATCGGCATCCGACTTCCACCTTCTCACGGTACTTTCCTGTGTCATAACCTGGCCATTTTTTGCCGTCTCGTCCGCATGCGATTTCAATTTTCGCGGCGAATTGCACAACAAATGGCAGTGCGTCTTGTTTAAATTGCTGCCCATCAACATGCCGGCGGGGAAGGAGAGCGCACTTTATGTTGGCACAGGAGCAAGACCGGCATAATCGGGGTCCAAATCAAGAGAGGAGCGTTATGAGATACATAGAAACATGGAATCATAAATTCCAAGACAATGGGCCGCCACTTAGGCAGCAACAGTGATTCCATTATGAGGAAGTAGGTGAGGATTGATTAGACATGCATGAGGCGCCTTCGTCGCTGCCGCCACCAGCGCCGTCAACACAATGCAATAGTTCATGCTAAACCGTTTTTGTTTTGTTTGTTTTGCTTTCTTTTCGTCGTTAGTTAGCTTATGGCCCACTGTTTCTTCACACATTAATTGCCATGTTTGGACGCCATTCATCACAGCTGGTGGTTGTGAGCCGTCAGGCAGTTGTTATGACATTTAACCTCTTTTCGGGTATCTGCCTTTGGATCTTTCTTTTGCTTTTGAATTTTATATTCGCCTCTTGAAATGATAACAAAACGATGCCTACCGGGCTGTTGGGAACCTCGTGGCTGTCATGTGTGCGCGCACGGAATGAACGTGAACGCCATCAGCTGTCTGTCATCGGCTCGCGTGTTATTTGGAAAGTGATGTTTATTGTTATTGTTCCAACTCAGTATGGGCGCAAATTAATTGATTAAATCGATTTTGATTGTAGATGCAGAGAGTGGAGCTATAGATACACACTCTGGTGGAGTACACTCGTATATATCTTCGGAATTGACTTCCTGGTTTTTTGAATTATTCATCGACGTCTGTGGGCGTATTGCCTTGTCGGGGAGAGATGGTGTGCCGGTGTCTTTTGATGGGTCTTTAAGATTGGAATGACTACTGGAATGAACTCGGTGTCTGGAATAATTGCCATTATTTAGGACTGCGACCACCTACTGCGATGATGGGATCTTTTGTTCGGTTTCCTAAACAATGATAATTACAATTTTTCGTACACTGACTGTATATGAGATTGGCCTTGGGTGGCACGAAAAGATTTTTTGCCTTTGAAGGAATGATAATGTTGGAACCATATTTTGATGAGCCTTGAGCGATTGGGACTTTAGTTCTTCCTAGTCTGTTGCTTAGTTGCCTCTTTATTGAATAATGTGTTTCATTCATTTGGGCTTGGCGTTCGGTGTTGAATTATGGTATAGCAATTCCGTCTGCTTCAGTCAGATGTGTTCCGTTCTTCGGACTGTCAAAGAACGACACGACGATATCTAAAGCCTAATCATTGAAGATAGTCTTGACATTCATCTTATTCACGTGCAGAGATTTGATAAAGTTGTGACTATGGCGGATAATCATGAAGGAAATGGCTTAGTTTGCGTTGGATAAATTTGCTTTTGGAAAAAACCTGATAAGTTCAAAAATTATGAGCCCGTGTCACGAGGCTGTTGAGCTTCATCATCATCATTTTCCGATTCCCAGGCGAGTCGAGATCTGCAGACCACTCGAACCAAGCCAAGGACTCTAACTCATCAGGATTTATGTCCAGGCGCGAGTTTTTGGGCTTGGTCCAACCACCATCACTTTAGTCTTCCAATGGACCGCCTAGCTCATGGACTCGCATTTAAGGCACGCCTCGGACGACGTGATGATGGGGATATTCATGCCATGTATCCAAGCAATCAAAGCTCTTTCCCTTCGGAGAATTAGAGGCTCTTAAAGGAGGACAATCAATCTCATACTCCTGCAGAACACTACAGCGTTTACCTCGAGGCACTCAGTCGTATATAATAATAATATGGGTGGCGCTACAGCCCGTAGGGGGCCAGGGCTTCTCAGCAAGCAATCAAACGGCCAGGTTGGTGATCGGGCAGGGATCGAACCTACGACATCGAGGTTAGGGTCGACGCACATACCCACAACCCCGCGGACCACCACTCGGTCGTTTACCTTCTTCAAATCTACAAAACAGCTATAAATTGGCTTAGCATACTCACAATCCTATTTTCTCTTCTGCCAGAACGAAAGCCACACTCCTGAACTGGAACTTGAAAGAAAATTTGCAGTGACAGCATATATTTTACACTGAATCGGCCTGAGGCCATGTCAGTCTTCTCAGCTCTTGAACGAAAAGTTTTGTTGTATGGAACGAAAGAAGAACTACTTCGTGTTGTTCCAATGCTTACCTCGACATTTACAGAACTAACAGAAAGCAGTTTCATATTAGAAATCAGGTGAACACGGCGACACATGGTAGCTTCTTTTCTGCCACTGTAACATGTATACATCATCAGACTGTCAACGCTTTGATTTCTCAGTTGTATTTTATCAAACTCTTTCTTATTTTGGAGGAGTCGAAGAATGTCGCGCGCTATTTAAGGAAGCATAACAGAGAAGGATAGACGATTTACAGATTTGATGATAAAAACATAGAACCATACCAAATTAACAGGCTTTTTCGGTAAACATGCATAGAGGGTAGAGTCATTACTTACTGACTTATTTACTTCTCAGGCCAACGACGCATGTAGAGTGTGAGCCTGAACAACAGCTGTGTTCCATTGCGATGTGAATTTCCAGTGCGATGTCATTCTCCGACGTAGAGAAACAAACTCAAAATTATTGTAGCTGTCGATTGTCTCAGGTTATGTGTGTCACAACAATTCTTGGTCGAAACTCTAAAGAACACATTTCATCCTATTCCCGTTGCACTTAAAATCAGCTTGTTTCGCCACATTCACTACAACACGTGGGAACGCGCGACTATGTTGATGTCATGAGGGTGCGGCGGGAAAACGTGTTTACAGCTACTGTCTTTTTCATAACCAGATTGAAGTGAATGAATCCACTAAAGCACATCTACTTGCCAAAAATCTGTGCAGTTTCGGAGGATGAAAACGTATTGCTTATCGATTTGAAACTAAACTATCTCTACAGCTCTACAGTCTGCAGGATTTTTCTTGGAATAAACTTTGGTCCGTGGCGTTGTAGGTTTGTGCGTCGACCCCAACCTCGACATCGTAGGTTCGATTCCTGCTTTGTGAGATGAAAACAATTTTCACTACCCCACCTCTTTCCAGTCACTGAGAATGCTCAAAGAGTATTTCCTGTCTAGAAAAAGCTTCTCAAACTTGGCCGTTCGGAGTCGGCATAAAAATGTAGGTCCCTTCCACTCGTGAGAGAACAAGAGCACGCACAACACGAGTGGTTGCTGAGAAGCTAGGCCCTGGCCCCTACGGGCTGCAGCGCCACCTATATTATTATTTTTATTAGTAAAACTTTGGTCAATAGTCGTTTTGCCGGCTCGGAGTCTGCACAGGTACGTGCCGAATCCGGTGCAAAACTGCTTTAGACCTTTACGCTGTACGCTGGATGAAATCTTAAAGGCGACGTTGAACAGGGACATATTTAGTTTTTGCAAGAGGTAAGATCGCTAGAGTATTGTCATTGGTCGCACCATATTCGTACTGTAATCTAGTAATATTCCCCAAACTTGACATAGAAAACAACGCAATGGCTCATCAGAATAACAAATAAGCATACATTAATTTTTCTATCACATAATGGATAAATTTCGAGCACTACGTGCCGTTTTCTTCGCCTTGCTGAAACCACAAAACACGACGGTCAGTTACGAAAGTACTAAAGGACATCTAGCTAAGTTTGACCGCAAAACACCAGCTGATACCAGGTGAAAACTTTTGAAACTCTATGATCTTGAATTTGATTTCGTGCGATATATACAAATGGTCTGTTTGTTTTTCACTTTTGCAGTCTTGTCATTCCCTACTGCGTAATAATATGTTTTGACACATTTTCTTTCGAAATTGTATCACTTGACATTTTGCATGCACCACACACCGCATAATAACCTAACAATTGTACATGAATAGCAAATCACCGACGGCGTAATGCGGCAATAAAAAGACAGACTTCAGCTCCCATTTCTTTAAGAGTATGTATATAAAAGTATATTTGCAATTTTTGATTGAAATTTTAGAGTCTTTTAGCATTTTATGACCGGACACCTGCAAGCATCCGCGCTGCATGTTTTTTTTTTCAATTGGCAATGCATGCCGGCACCTTCACCTGAATAAGATCTGCGGGGTAATGGATTTGTTGAAAGAGAGGCAGGAAATATAACTAGCTACCACAAATTCGAAAGACAATTTCACAATAAATTAGAGCACTGAAGGTTAACGGACTGTTAAAAGTGTCAACGAAAATGAAGCAGGGGATTGTGTCACATGAAGTCAACTGCGTTAGCACATCTCATGTGCGGACATTATGACCAGAATGCTTACTTACGGTAGTTCCCTGTATGAGAACAAGTTCTGTTTGCGTTGCTTTAAGTTCATAGGGGTGACAATTACATACAATGTGTGATGCAAGAAACACACACCAATTCTTCATTCATTCAAGACCTCTTTAAGGGACTGAGAAAACCATGCTACACAATCAAAATCATACGTATCACGAATCGTAAAACTGGACAAGGTGTCTTACAAGTTATGTGGATGAGTGTTTTTTCTTGTCAACTTCTAGGCTTGAAACCACACTGTCACCTTGTAGATTCAAGTTGTTTACAAAGCGTTGTCGGCGCTCATACAAGATTCCCTCTTCTTCCACTTTGGCTGTCGCTACAGCGCGGTGTGGACCAACTAGCAGGACCTTGGGCTAGTCGCCTTTAGTATCGTACACCCTGCTGCCAACCCCATCGGAAGCAAAGTGTTGCTCTATAGTTATTCGAGCGGGAACGTTAGTGTCCATTCTCTCCGCATAACCTATCCGTCTGAGTCAATATAATCTAATTCGTTTGACTAGGCCAATGTAGTTGTACAGCTCGTAGATTTTGTCGTTCAATCTTCTCCGTCAATCTCATTTTTCAAATGATTCAAAGGATTTTCCAAGAATCTTTTATTCCTCACTTAACATTGTCCATGCTTCTGCGTCATACAGCAGAACTGGGATTAATGATCGAAGTCTTGCAGTATGTCTTTGTCTTAAACTCATTCAATCACAATGAAATACTGTCATACGCGGCCTTAAGGTCGATGAATAGATGGTATGTGTCAACTAGAAATTCCTTGGTCTGCCGTAGTGTGAATATTTGGTCAATAGTGGATTTCGCTGACCTGAACTCGCACTCATATGACGTATGGTTCCAGGCACTTGCACAAGACGACAGAAAAGATCTTATGTGCTTTGTTCAAGAGACTTTTACCTCTGTAATTGGCAGAGTGAAGAGAGTTAAGAGAGATTCCTTCCGTTGGTTCTTCATACATCCGACCAGATTTAGAGTTGGTGTATTCTTTGAAAAGTTCGAAAGGTAGTCCATAGACTGCCATACCTGGGCGTTCTTGCCCATCATAGCTTAAATTGAACGGATTATTCAGTCTGTGTAGCCTGACAATGGTTTTTTTGGTCGTCGTCGACGTTATTCAGCTGCAGAAGTGGTCTTTCCATATTCTCTCCCACTGTGATTCAACTACCAGATTTCCATTTTTATCCTTTCTGTTATCTGTAAAATTTTCGAATATCCTTCCTACAGTAGCACCTCTCATGCTCTGCTTTTTTCTGGTGAAGTATGCGGTGTTCTTTCCTTCTTTTCTGCTCGTAGACCTAACTGCGCCTGTTTGCCCGTATGTACTCGCCGACATTATCCATCATATCATGGGTTTCTTCTCGCGTGTGGAGTGAAACCTAGCACATTAGTTGCGGCTTTTCTGATGACGTCTTGACAGTATTGCAATTGACAGTTTTTACACTTTGTCGGCAGCATAGGACCTTCTGATAGGTAATGGGAAAGTTGGTTTGAATCATCTCTGTCTCCTGCGGTTGTAGTTGTACGCCATTGAATTTTCTTATAGCGCTGGGTATGGTTTCGCTTCGTCCTAGAACTTCGCGATCAGAACTTGGCCACGACTAAGTTGTGATCTTATCTATGATCTTATCGTCTTTTGTCAATCGTAATGTGATCAATTTGGTTGACTGTGGATTGATCTGAAGCCGACCCACGTTCCCTTATGGATATTCAGATGCGGGAAAAAATTTGCATTCAAACGGGGTTACAGTTTCAAAGTTTATAAGGCTAAGTCCGTTGTCGGAAGTGGTGTTAGGTCGTCCATGTTATCCGATTGTACTACTAAGTATTACCTCCTTCACTAACTTCGACTCAAAATCTCCAAGGACGATCATAACGTCGAAACTAGTTGAAAGCAGTCTTTGGTTGCGTCATTCTTCTCCTCTGTAAGAGGTGTGTGCACCTAAATATAAGGCTTTTGAAGGATCGTCCCCAAGCGTTCGCTTACATACCTAAGGCTTCTTACATAAGTCTGCTGCCAATTACAAGTCCGTACCTGGTTGCGTACAGATCATAGAAATATGTATCACAGCTTTTCATCCATCTTTTGTGCTGCCCGTTCCACCGAATTTCTTATATTGTGGTGTTATCCACCCTATTTGCGGTGTAGGTCTTCCGAAAGTTATTCGGCTGCACGCGATCTGCTTATGGGCTATACATTCCACGTGCAAATCTGAAAATCGTTGTCCTTTTTCAATTTGCTTGGGGCTTCATCGGTAACACCATCCATATCCGAGGCTTGTTGCTGCTTCATAGTTAATCCCTTTTTTTCCACGGTGGGAAAGTCTAAGCCGTGGACAAGGTTTAATATTGCGTCACCTCTAAGTGGTTGCTTTATAGTGCTATCCAAAGGGTTCCACTAGGAGGCTGTATGTCGATGGATCGTTGCTGGCATCTCGCCAGGTAGAGAACAATCAACAACAAGCTGCTTCTTCGTAGTAAGAAGTTAATCTCTCATCTCTTATTGTGCAGCTACTACTCCGAACGGCGAGACTTTCAATGACAGACACGCGACAAGTGGTGTCTCAGTGCAAAAGCGTCTTGTCCCCACATCAGGAATCAAATCATAAACAAATCACTCACTATCGCATGACAGTCACCACGCTTCTCTACCCATCCCCACAGGCACATCAGACGCAGGTATTCCTCAAGTACATTTTTACGACATGATTCCTTAACTAGATCCCAGCACTGAAGCCAAATACTGTACGAAGCGGCACGAGTTCAACTTCGCAATTGACATTTCGGATTCACATTGTAAGATAATTGGCTTATTGAATAAATATCATACGCATTTGGACTACCATAATTGAATGATTGTTATCTGCGGCATTACGTCGCATGCATGTGGCGCGTTCAGTGACGCTGCTACTTATGTACTTGACGTTTACTTTGATGAGGCATTGAGTGAGTGTTCCATTTCGCTTATTTGCCAACAAAGACACATGCGGAACACAAATGATGTAAGCGTTGCTTCAGTTTAATGTGAAGGATTGTGTGTTCCATTTTTCTGCCAAAAATATGTTCCGCAGACGTGTTCAGATGAATATCAAACATTAGCCAACATGTGTCAACATACATGTCATTCAGTGTTATAACGACAGCGATGTCCTGTCATAATCAGAGAGTGAGTGGCTCCAACCCGTAGACTTCAAAATACATGTCAAATATTTGACATTCAATTTAGGCCGTTGACAGTCGAGCTTATAAAGATGACAGTTGGTTATCACATTTCCGAATTGTCACAGAGGAAGAACCGGCCCTTAACCTCGACTAATGTGTCAGGGACATCGCACTATGAATCAACAGACCATGTGCAATGCTACGGGTTTGGCCAACTGCTTTCGGCTCGGCGTGGCTGTAAAACAATCCAACTAGCGGCAAGCGGCAAACAAAGTAATATGCAAATTATGCACAACCCATATAATGTATGGCGTGGTTTTCTATGCGGCATACGATGATTCGGGGTGATACGTGTTTCATTAGCTGCCCAAGGTCATTACTAATTACAAAACGATCAAGGTGCAGTGCGTGTCAAGATACGCGTATCGGCTTTAGTAGCTTCCAGTGAATGGGTGTAAACTGAATACATTTGGAGTGACAGTCTGTGGTGAGGGCTGAATGCACTAGTGCACACTTGAGCCAGCAGGTAGTCGGGGATCTTGTGAAATCTGAACTTGGGGTTTTGTAAGCTGCTGCGCTTAAATGGTGGTTGACATGGGATTGACATTGACTTTTGCTGTGCCATTGATGTGGATGATGAATTGATTCGCGATGCTGGTTGTGGCCTGTAACAATATTCGATGTGATACAAAAGATTGATGAGGGCTTAGTGGTGCCATCTGTGATCAAGTGTGTCAGAGGTGTAAACAAATGTGCTTGCGTAGGGATCAGCTTACGTGCACTAGTCTCGCCGTATTACACAGATGTGCACCAGCAGAGCTTACTGTTTGAAAGTCAGGCAGGATAGAACTATTTGAGTCCACTTCTCAACGTCTAAGTACAGCCAGTTGATAGAATCTGTGTTGAAAAAAATGTATTAAGCGCTCGCTTTCTGGGTTTAGCAAGAGCCGGGAAGGCGTACTCAAATGTCTTAAGGTTTCCCTCTCAAATGTGTTATTGCAACTACGGGAGTGTCTGTTGTACGCGATCATTAGATCGACGGCTTGATCTGAACGAGTACCCCGAACTTTCCGCCAAGAATCCCGTAATATCCTGACGAGTACGCCGAAGGAGATATTTTATCTTAGATCGATTATACTTAGGATTTGGATGAGGTATGAGCTAACAGTAGTCTAACAATCAATCGAATCCACACAAATTTATTGCTTACACTTTTCAAGCAAGAATTTCCTCAGATATTTATCTCTGGCGTATTTTTAAGCTTAATAGTGCTTCAAAAAACTAGTTACATAATTTTTGACGAATTGAAATGAAGCTCTGTCACACCAAATGAATCACAATCTACAAGAAAGGTCTTAATTTTTGCATGACTCAGTAGAAAAAACAAGTAAGGTTTTAAAAGCAGAGGCGAACTTTGTAAGCTAAATTTCATACCATACGTTTTTTGCTGTTTAATCTTAGAATGATTGAGTACTTGTTGCCCTTCATCATTGCCATACATCTAAGGAGTTCCGCAATCATTTCTTCGGTGGTCAGACACATGAATTGGATGAAGCACGGGATTTCTTGAATGGTGGCAGATGTTGGGACTTACTCTACAGCTACACAGTCAATGCATTGTATTACAGAAAAAAATGGGACAAAGTGCATATATTTTCCATACAGACAGGTGTAACAAAAATATTGTAAGCATTCGTCGTGTACGTCGATCCCTAGTTTGTGCGCCAAAAATAATTTTCACTTCCCAACTTCAATCGAGTCATTCCCGATGCTCAAAGAATATTTTTTGTCTAGAAAAAAACTTCTCAAACTTAGCCGTTCGGCATAAAACTGTAGGTGCCTTCCACTCGTGATAGAACAATAGTACGTACGGCCGAGGCCCTCTACGGGCTGTAGCGCCACCCATATTATATTATATTCACTTCTCCTCGAAATAAAATATTCTTGTCAACTAACTTACTAAATAAAGCTAGACTGTCAGATGATAAGAATCTGTGGTAACATATGTACATTCAAGTTATAGCTCAAGAACATTTACGAACAGAAAATAATTACCTACGGACAAATCTGGCATCATCTTGATCATAAAGATGAAGTAGACTGATCTTCCTGCTGTGATTTTAATTACCAGACACTGCCTATTAGGCCTAGGACTGGGCCTTCTCTCCAATGACTTCTGGAGAAACGAAAATGAGAAGGACAGCACCCAACAACTCTCCTACGAACACCATGCTCTCACCACAACTTGGAAGGCCGGTATAGCGCCATACGTCTATTACAGTCTAAACGACCCATTAAACTTATGTGAACGCACTGTTAAACTTTTCTTGACAAACAGGTTGGTTATCATAATCACGGGAACACTTACCTAACTTTATGCAGCCGCATGGGAATACAATGGGTCTATTATTGGCCCAAGTGCACAATACGACTACCTGGAAACATTGTAGAAATCCGATCTGTACAGCAGCGGATGTGCAATATCACACTTTTCGCCTCACCATACATATTACTCAATAATGATCTGTTAGGAGAGAGCTGTTGTTTAGATAGGGCCACCTCGTGTGGCTCTATTAGATTACAGATTGCGTGTGTATTTTGAGTATGTATGCGCCGAAGTTAAAACAAGCAATGACATCACAGCGGGGATAACACCGCGAATCACGCTGGCCAATGGGGATTTTCTGTCAATGAGAAATAAATCCATCTCTCGAAGAACCAAGATATCCCTATATAAGACCTTGATAGTCCCAGTCCTGCTGTATGGCGCAGAAGCATGGACACTAGCTAAAGCGGACGAGGATATTCTTGGTCGCTTCGAGAGAAAAGTCGTTCGAAATATCTTCGGTCGGATGGTCTTTGGAGAAGAAGACTGAACGATTGCTGTACGGGCTGTACAGCGACATCGACCTGGTCAAACGAGTTCGAATCTTTTGTCTCAGATGTCTAGGTCACGTCGAGCGCATGGACACCAATGCTCCGGCCCGAAAAGTCTTAGACTCCAACCCCAAAGGAAAGCGTGGTAAAGGAAGACCTGCGGTGGAGCACGCAGTTAGAAAGGGACCTGAATAAGTTGAACGTGTGGGGCTGGAAGCAAATGGACCGAGCTGGATGGAGAGGCATGTTGAATGAGGCCCAGGTGCACCCCGGACTGTAGCGCCAGCCAAAGAAGAGGAAGTGTGGGCAGAGTTCTTGCGTGTCGATCTAGCTATTCCGCCCAAAAAATATGTTGGCACTCAGCATAGCTACACACTTTATTTATCAACAGGTTTATAAGAGGTAGAGTACGAATACCACTTTCTATTTCAGACATGAAAGTGCTTTGCGAAACGTACTACAATATTCTCGGAGTCTTTCGATGGACAATTAAGTGTTCAGAGATTTATTACAGGTTATGTATTGTATATGTGACAGAGGACCTCCGCTTAAAAACACTGCTGTAGTTAGGGATTCTGATGGAACAGTGCACGGCTTAGCAATGAAAGAACATTTTTACACCATCGATTCAATTTCATCGGTAGTTGAATAACTGATGGGTATTGTGTGGGATTTGTGGTCCACTTAGTCGTTCTTGGGAACTGGTTCCGGAAGTAAATTTTGAAACAAGGAACGGAGGAGTATGGCCCCCATTGACTTGTTCAACATGTTGTTGATCCAGTATACTTGCACGTGGATTGGTTAACTTTTAGGGCACCCTTTACAGCGGTCTGCACGTATAAATCAAGAGGTACTAGTATTGCCCCAAGAGTTACATGTAACAGCTGACCCATGTTCGGCATTTGGTGCAGACTGTACTTAGCAGTGTTTGTCATGATCCTAATGTTAATCACTGTTGCTGTGGATTTGATAAAAAGCGGTACAGCAAAGACAAGCCAAGCCAAAGCCATGTGCTTGCAATTGCACAAGCACGCTCCCAAGCGTAAGGAGTCACGTGATGCTGATGTGCATCAAACGAAGAGCGGTACGGCAAAGCCAAGCCAAGCCAAGCCATGTGCTTGCAATTGTATATGCATGCTCCCCAGCCGAAGAAGTCACGTGATACTGCTGTGCATCAGATGAAGACGCTAAAGCCAAGCTACAATCTATATAACTCTCTCTCTCTTTCATTCATACGTGTACAAACTGCAAGTTCTCTTTTGTACTCTTTGTGTTGTCGGTGTTAACATTGTCTTAAGTTAAGTCCTGTTAGTTTTTCTTTAGTAAATGTTAGAAGCGAAAGCGAAGACTCACTCTTAGTTTGGATCTTGTTAGAAGCGCAAGGAAATTAAATAAGTAGTGTAAAAAGAATAAGAATAAATAAATAGTGTAAACCATAAGTGTATGTTAAGAATGTATGTACATTGAACAAAAAATGAATAAGCAATACAAATATAAAAATATATAAATATATAACAAAAAAATTGTGTTTTTTTTTTTGGGCCATTACTAGCTCCCAAATATTACTGGCGCAGTCGGAAAAAGAAAAAAAAAGTGCAAATAAATCATTACAAGTGAAGTGAAAAACAATATACTTAATAACAAAACAACGTTTAAAGTAGTTGAACAAAAAAAGAAAGACGTTAGTGAGCAGTGTGAATATTTTCAAGAAATACCAGCAATTTTATCACAAGAAGAAGGAAAAGAAGAAAAAATGGCAGGTGAAAATCTTCTAAGTTTAATTAACATTATCAATGATTATACGGGCTTGCCCGAAGAACTAGAATTGTTCATCAAACATGTAGACTACATATATATGTTTATTGATAGAGTAGATGAAATATCTAAAGGGTTTTTAGATTTAAGATTACGTCAAAAAATCAAAGGTACTGCAAATATTATACTAATAAATAATAACAATCCAACAAGTTGGCCGGAAATAAAATCCATTTTAAAGTTAAATTGTACTGTGGACGAAAGTATTGAAAGCTTAATTAATAACATTAAAATGTTAAAATTTCAAAGTTCTGTTGGAGAGTTATATGACAGGACCATCAATCTGTTAACTAAACTTAATATAAAATCGAGTCTCGCGGAGGATACAGATATTCCAACATGGTTTAACAGTGCGAATAATGAAGTAATGGCTTTAAAACTTTTTATTAATAAATTACCAAATGAACCAAAGTTAATTTTACAAGCAAGAAATCCGAAAAACTTCCGAGAAGCAAAATCGATCTTAGTTGAAACAGACAATTTTTATCATTCTTTCAATTCACAATTTCAAACACAGAATTCCTTTCCGAATGTCCTCCATAGATATAGAAATCCATACCCTCCACAACAGTTTCAAAATTCAAACCCTCTAAGAACACACATTCAGACGCCTCAACACTTAAACTTTTCTAGACAAAATTATCATTATCCCAACCCTCAAAATCCAGGTCACCTACAAAACCATAGATACACAAACTCCGCCCAGCCTAGAACCAATTCCGGCGGTAACAGACAAAATTCCATGCAATCAGGTTCCTTACAAAGAAGTCAACAAAGTAGATCAATGGAAGTTGACCACTTACACACTGCAGTACCAACTATTAATGAAAACCTAGGTACTTTTGAAAACGTTGACAATTCTCGGCATCAAAATTTTCAGTTTCCCACCTCAGATCTTTACCCTATATAGTGGTGAGAACTCAATCGTCTCCATTAAAGCTTTTGATAGACTCAGGAGCCAGCACATCTCTCATAAAAGCGGGTCTATTTCATGCATCCTTCAAAACGATTCTCAATAAACCGATATTGCTTAAATCGATCAATTCAAGCATTGCAGTTAACACCAAAATTACAATTCCATTATTTAAAGAACTAAATAAGCCGTTAACGAAGATAGAAATGCTTGAGGCGGATTTGAATTGTAATTTTGATGGAATACTGGGTTGTAATGTTTTAAAACCGTTACAAGCAGTAATTGACCTCAACAAATCTCAACTAATTACAAAAGAAGCCACCCTACCCCTTTTATTTGACTGTCCTTCAAAACAACTAACTCAGAAAGAAATAAATCAATTAACACAAAATAATGATACAACTCATTTTGAAAAACCTGATATCACAAAAATTACAGACAGATTCAAAATAAATGATTATAATAGTGAAGAACTAAAAGCTTTGACTGGTGTTCTTAAGAAATTTTCCAAGCTTTTCTACATCGATGGTGAAAATCTTTCAGCTGTCATTAAATATAGCCACACTATACCAACAAAAAACGATATCCCCATATTTACCAAAGCATATAGGTATCCAGAAATACACAAAGATGAAGTAGACGAACAAATGTCTAAAATGCTTCAGTCAGGCATAATTACACCTTCGAATAGTCCATACAATGCTCCAATTTGGATCATTCCAAAAAAAATTGACAATTCGGGTCAACAGAAATGGCGCATTGTAGTGGACTACAGAAAACTAAACGAGGTAACAGTTGAAGACAAGTTTCCCATTCCAAACATCGAAGACATCCTGTCAAAGCTAGGAAATGCTCAATATTTTTCTGTTCTCGATCTTGCGAAGGGATTTCATCAAATTCCAATACGCAAAGAAGACAGAGCAAAAACAGCATTTTCCACTGCAAATGGGCATTACGAATTCACTCGTATGCCTTTTGGCTTAAAGAATGCTCCTGCATCGTTCCAAAGAATGATGAATGAAGTTCTTTATGAGTATATCAACAAGATATGTGTAGTTTATCTTGACGATATTCTTATTTTCTCAACTTCACTTCAAGAGCACATTGATTCTTTGAATAAAATATTCCAACGACTTCTCGATTACAACCTCAAAATTCAGATTGATAAATGTAATTTTCTAAAACGTGAAACTGAATACTTAGGTCATATAATATCAAAGAATGGTGTAAAGCCTAATCCAAGTAAAATAGAGATCATTAAGCACATAAAATTACCTCAAACAAGAAAACAAATTAAATCTTTTCTGGGTGTTACGGGATTTTACAGAAAGTTCATTAAGGATTACTCTAGAGTAGCCCTTCCCATGACTAAATTTCTTAAAAAAGACAGCAAAATGAACGTTAAGGATGAACAATACATTGAGTCCTTTGATAAGCTCAAAGAACTCATATGTACTTGTCCAGTCCTAGCCTATCCCGATTTTTCAAAGATTTTCACTCTCACAACGGATGCAAGTAATGCAGCATTGGGCGCAGTTCTCTCTCAAAATGGTCATCCTGTAGCATTTGCTTCTCGGACTTTAAATCGCCACGAGACAAACTACAGCACAATAGAGAAGGAACTCCTATGTATTGTATGGGCAACCAAATATTTCAGACCTTTCTTATTTGGACGCAAATTTAAGGTGCAAACAGATCACCGTCCTTTAGTCTGGTTGACGTCGCTTAAGGAGCCCAATAGTAAATTGCAACGGTGGAAAATCAGGCTCAATGAATTCGATTTTGATATTGATTACATAAAAGGGAAGGAAAATAATGTTGCTGATTTCCTTAGTCGATTGGAAATAAATCATGCTGAGGACACTAGATCTGATTTAGCAACTATACACAGTGGAATTGAGAATGTTGATGACCACATTTACATAACAGAAAATCCAGTAAATATATATAAATTTCAGTTAATCATAGAACTAGGTAAATCGAACACGTATACAAATAAATTACTGTACCAAAAAAAACGGAGAACTGTTATTTCAATAACACATTACGACGAGGACTACATACTAAGTGTTTTAAAGGAACTTTTTCCATTAAAAGGAACTGTAGGCGTTTTTTGTGAGAATGATAATTTTTTTTTGAAGTTTCAAAGCACTATAGTTAAGTATTTCTCAAATTCTTCAAGTATGAAATTACTTAGGTGCACACGATTTTTGAAGGATATTACTTGCATTGAAAAGTTAACAGATTTGATTGAGAAAGCCCACATCAATAAAAACCATAGAGGTATTGAAGAAACATTTATAGATTTAAAGAACATGTACTACTATCCAAATCTCAGGTTAGAAGTCCATAAATTTATCAACAATTGTATACTATGTAATATGTGCAAGTATGATCGACACCCTATCACACCGAAACTAATGATTTCCGAGACTCCTTTTAAGCCAAACGAGATAGTGCACATAGATATTTGGTTTTTTAACAAAAATACTATGTTCTTAACCTGCATCGACAAGTTAACAAAACATGTATCTATTCACCCAATAACGGACAGAAATTCCATAACAATAGTAGAAATTTTAAGACACAGATTCTCAATTTTAGGCAAACCGATTAAGATAATAGCTGACAACGAGTTCAACACTGCCTACATTAGAAATTTTTTAAACAAAGAAAATATACTTTACCATTTCACCTCCCCTAACACTCATACAGGCAATTCTACAATAGAAAGATTCCATTCAACCCTCAATGAACACGTTCGACTTTTTAAGCTAAATCCCGAATATAAAGGTATTGACAACAAAACCTTAGCCTTCAAAGCAACAGAAATTTACAATGACACAGTTCACTCTACAACAAAATTTAAGCCCAATGACCTTCTTCATTCAACACTCAATGAGATAGAATGGGAAACATTAAGACAAAAAGTTAAAGATTTAAAAATAAAACAGATCAATAAGTGTAACTTAAAGCGAAAGGATTATCCAGGGTATAGAACCCGTGAGTTTGTTAAAAATTTAGGTTTTCATAATGTTAAGAATCTACCACGTTATGTAATAAAAGATGTGAAAGAAAAAGGTAAAACATTTTTCAAGGATAAGGATGGTCATAAGCGTGATAGGCAAATAGTCAAGAGAAAATACAAGTATCAAAATTCTATTAAAGATATAATTTTTGATCCGAAAACGACAGGAAGAGACTACTCCAACAGAAAAAAAAAACGCTACACAAAGAAATTTCAATAGTTTAAAAACAGTTAAAATAACAATGTCACGTCCTAATACAATGACAAATATGTAATACACTTAAACATACGATTTTTTTGACCTAAGAATAACACTAATTGTAATAAATATATAAGTCTATATATTGTAAGAAATAGAATAACTTTTCCTTATATAAAATTGAATTTGAATTTGATATTTTAAATGCAAACTTACCTACAAACAAAATCATAATATATTTGTTTTGTATTATGTACAATTCTATGATAATAATCTTTTCTTAACCATTATCTATTTCATATTTTCTATTGTAATAATTTAAGTCACAGATCTTTAATGCGTTTAAGTACTTGAATATTGTTGTGAATAAAATATCATATAAAATGTATACTTAAAAATCGAACATATGTGTGCATAAGCGCAGAAATTAAATGTAGTAACATGTATAAAAAAATGTATCCAGATGGGCAGACTTAAAGACAGATGACAGAAAAAATGTTACGTATACGACATCGATTCCGAAATACAAAACGAGCAAACTTAACACTACTAACAACCTATTACCAATGTACATGGAATGTCCATACTAAGGGGGGAGGAGTTACATGTAACAGCTGACCCATGTTCGGCATTTGGTGCAGACTGTACTTAGCAGTGTTTGTCATGATCCTAATGTTAATCACTGTTGCTGTGGATTTGATAAAAAGCGGTACAGCAAAGACAAGCCAAGCCAAAGCCATGTGCTTGCAATTGCACAAGCACGCTCCCAAGCGTAAGGAGTCACGTGATGCTGATGTGCATCAAACGAAGAGCGGTACGGCAAAGCCAAGCCAAGCCAAGCCATGTGCTTGCAATTGTATATGCATGCTCCCCAGCCGAAGAAGTCACGTGATACTGCTGTGCATCAGATGAAGACGCTAAAGCCAAGCTACAATCTATATAACTCTCTCTCTCTTTCATTCATACGTGTACAAACTGCAAGTTCTCTTTTGTACTCTTTGTGTTGTCGGTGTTAACATTGTCTTAAGTTAAGTCCTGTTAGTTTTTCTTTAGTAAATGTTAGAAGCGAAAGCGAAGACTCACTCTTAGTTTGGATCTTGTTAGAAGCGCAAGGAAATTAAATAAGTAGTGTAAAAAGAATAAGAATAAATAAATAGTGTAAACCATAAGTGTATGTTAAGAATGTATGTACATTGAACAAAAAATGAATAAGCAATACAAATATAAAAATATATAAATATATAACAAAAAAATTGTGTTTTTTTTTTTGGGCCATTACTAGCTCCCAAATATTACTCAAGGGCACCGTAGTGTTAATAGCTTCTGTCACATCTGTGCACACAAGTTTCTGGATCATAGTTAATATATTTAGGTCCCTAGTCTTAACTGAGGCTTGCTATCAGAATATGATGCCATAAGTCAAGAAAAGTTAGGTGTTGTTAGGCAATGTGCCGACTTTGGTGGGACAACCTTCTAGTGACCATTTGTAGTTAAAGTAAGTGAGCGGTGAAGAGTAAAATACATTTTAACTAGGGAGTAAGGCAAAAACATCAAGTAATCGCAGATGCAAGACATAATGATGACTGAAAGCAGCATGTATTCGGTTCATCCACGATTAGAATTACAATATGTGAAGGGGGTCGAAAGGGGATCGCCTTTTTAGAGTTCACACAAGATGCCATTGATTTCATTGATCATTCAACTTAGTATATTTTTGAGCGAAATTACGGCAATTTCGTCCGCTTAAAGATGGTACCCGCCTAGGTTTCGAGTGTACGCAGTTTCTTTGCTCTCTATACACATTCAGCAGGTGTCATCAGTGTAAACGAACACTGATGAAACCTGCAGTGTCCAATAAGATAACATAGGTTAACGAATCTGACCCCATATGAGTCTGAGGAGTTGGTTCGTTTTATTAAGAGAATTAGTTGGTAGTACACTTTGCCTGACTGTTATCTTCCGTGTGAGTTCAGTAATGGTTGGCCTTATCAAATAGCTAATTATTTAAATAGCTCTTAACGGTGGTGTTGGTTGTGTGGCGGAATGGTCGTGACGTCATGAATGTTGATGCGGATCCTTCTCCGGCTAGTAGGTCTGCTCTTTCTTTTACTGTATAACCGCTGTGACCTGACATCCAAATTAGGTGAACTCTGCTTGTGTTGGCTTAGAAGTGATTCCGTAGCTTTTGAGGGCTAGAAGAGCAGCTTGCTGTCAGATAGAGTATAGATGTGCTTGTTAGTAAAAGCTCTGTATATATTGTCTCTAAGACTTGTGTCTCATTACGTCTCAATGAGGCGCTAGCTTCAGATGTAAGGCAAAAATGTTAGAACGTCTGCCCAATGCACAAAGAATCTGCTTTGGAAGTGTGACTTGATTCATATTCGCTTCCGTCAGCCACACCCATTCAACGATTTTTTCGTCACCAAACTTGGCAAGTAGACATGTTAACTTCAGCAACGAGGTGACTAGTCGAGATTTACATTTAAATGCGTCTTAATGGCCATGCAATTTGATGTTGTTAACGCATGTTATTGACACCTAGTCAATCAGACAGATTACCGCCTTCCATTCGGCAAGATTTTCCATTTAGCGTTCGCGTGCACCGCCCGACGATCAATTCAGCAATCAATAGCCCAAGTTGCACAATTTAATTTTTCACTTCATCATTCATTGACAAACGCTCAATTAAGGAAAACGTTGCACATTGTTTTGCCTCACACCGTTTGCAAATAATAACCACAATCCCACATGTCGGCGCTGAATCTTCGATGTGGCGCGATGATAAATTGAATTGAAAAAAATTCAAATTTTTCCCCCATTTCGCCGAGAGAGACGCGCTTAACTGGCGATTTTGCAAGACGCGCTTGCATTTGCATCTGTTGACATTGGATAAAGGTATGTGTGTGCAATCCGCATTCTACTTTTGCCAGCCTGCACTGCGATGACATAAGACCCGCAAGCAATTCAGCATAACTTGCGGAATGCAAATATAAAACATATCGTTTTATGGTATTTTTTTCTTTTTGGTTTTCTTTAAGACTTTAGTTTGTTTAAGCAATTATTTTTGAAAGCTTATTCGAGTTTACACCTAGCGGCTGGTGGTGTTAATTAGTTTATGTAATTTAAGTAAAAGTTATACCCTAACCGCTTCGGTCGATGGTTCGGTGTTTCCCATGCGAGTTAATCGGGTTTGATGCAAGCCATCGTGTTTAAAGGGGGTTACAAGAAGGATTGTCGAGTGGTGGTGGTTTCTTTGAAATGACTTACACTTGCATCTGTGAACAATAATATTTCGGAAACAAATGCCACTTAATATTCGTATCGAGTTCGGACTTCTCAGTTTTTTGCGATCTCCTGTTTAGAATCTTGAACACGTTTCCAGTTCTGATACTGACAGCGGATAAGTTTGTTTTTTGTTTCTGTTATAAATTTCGCTTGTCCTATAGTTTCAAGTTTAATATGACAATATGATGCAGTTCCACTTGTCACGTTGCGAGCGTCCGCTCGAAGGCATCACATAACCGTCTGGAGTTCACAGTAGATTTTGCTTAGTCGTTATAAAAAAAGTTAGTTTTTAACATTGCCAAAAATCGCCCGCCGTTTAGGCAACAATAGAGAGAACAGCGAAAAAGTCAGTACCAAAAGTTGTTTTCTGTGTTGTGTTATATTGTTATATTTGACCGCTTTGAGGATGGATGATGCTTTTTCGAAAATCATAATGATCGAAGAGATTAAGGGGAGGAAAGATTGGCTATGTAGCACTAAAAATGTTAATTTTGTGACGGCAACATTTTTTGTAAATTCTTTCTCTTTACATGGAAATGATGATTTTTGTCACATTCCCTTAAACTCTTGTTCACTAATTTGTGAATCTGCAAAGCTTTTGACAAAAAAGGATGAAGAGCCTTTCGAGTGAATAAACCGCATTTCGAATCGGCGTCCTCGATTCAATGTAGGATACAGAGAAAGTTTGGCTGAAATATTGGCAATAAGCGAAAATGAAAATGCTGATGCCTACTAACGAAGACTTATAAGCGTATTCTTCATTCTTGCATACCTCTCTGTGTGCCAAGCTAGCAGCAGTGGACGACCGAAAACTTTAGCACCTAGACAAGCAACGATTTTGCATGCAGCATCGAATTCCGATCTTACTGCAAAATTGCGGAATGTGCAGTTAACACCAACACCGAACACGAATGTTCGCAATGTACAGATAATCTTAAAAAAATCTGATATTACAGCGAAAGACCACTCTTACAAAAAACGTAGAAAAGAAAGACTCAGGTTTTCTGAACAACACATTAAGTTGGCTAAAGGATGTCGCCAAGTCATCTTTACAGACAAACAAAAAATTAATATGCATAGCTCAAATGGACGGATATTATTATCATGATTTGCGAAAAGACCCGAAAGTTCTCAGTCGTCGTCAGCATGGAGGCGGATGCGTAATGATTTAGGCTAGAGTTAGAAATAACAGAAGGACGGAAATAAATATCGTTCCGTCAAGAATGAACAACCTAGGCTACTTGGAGGATATTGTAACTCATACGGAGCAAAAATTAATAAAATGTCGCATGATATCCCAAGAGGATAATGCAGCCGTTGACACTGATGGGATTGTAATAATTTTTTTCCTGAAAAGGAAATCAAAATTTTAGAATGGTCAGGACGAACACCTGACCTAAGCATTATTGAAAATTGTTGGTGATATATATAAAATGGTACAATATTTTTGTCGAACTACTTAAAGGGTTTAGGCGTAGTAGAAATATTGTACTTACTATACTTGCTTTCGTTTATTGTAATTTTGAAGTAATAGGTAAATCATCATATTTTCACTTAAACAAACAAAAAACCTTTTGTTGGGGTGTGTACATCCACAAATAATTATTCACAATTTTTTAAACCATATAACACTTCCCCAATTAGTTTCCGGTTGGTTATGCCCGAAATGATCATAGACTCCCTATTTCTTGCGGGGCCCAATCACTTCGTTTAGCGCGGTCGAATCAGTCGTTAATTAAATTGGCACCAATTAAATTGCTTGGACTTGGCAACTGCATTTGGAGACAAACCTTAAAAGAAGACGAAAGAAAATGCAAGCATCCAGTCAAAAGTCAAAATAAACCAAGAAATGCAGATCGACACTTACCAACTATCTTCGGATTTTCCTCGGATTCCACACGGAAACAAGCTATTCATTCTTGACTGGTTGAGCAGGATGTTATCTCCCTAGCGAATCTCCACTGTTTCCTCCACAAGACCTTCAATGCTAGGATGTGTTAAACGCGCTTTCATATGACTTTGTCAACATCGTTCTTGAGAAATTTGTGCAAGTTTCTCATATCAACAATACCAGCATGGGTCGCTAGTCTTGCGAATATGAAAATGCATTCTTTCTACCTTCTGAAATTGAGTCGTCTAGACCTGCTTGGTGGAGCTGCTATGCAGCATGAGCTACTTCAGAAGCGGACGTATAAGTCCTTGGTCTCTTGAAGAGAGATATGTTTTGTATGCGAAGTTTGATTTTACATTATTATTTTTTTTTTGAGTTTTTTCACAATCACAATAATGGGTTAGGTTTTGTTATATGTTTGAAACTACAAACTCGGTTTTTGCAGATCAATCTAATACTAAACTTATTTGACTCATTCCATTTCAGCCAAAACTAATCCGGAAGTATGGTTACCCATCAGAGACTCACACCGTTGTCACGAAAGATGGTTACATTCTCGAAATGCATCGCATACCAAAGGTCGGCGCCAAGCCCATTCTGCTGATGCATGGCATTTTGGATACTTCAGCCACGTGGGTGCTGATGGGACCAAAGTCTGGACTCGGTAAGCTAAACTATTCCAGTTCAGTGTCAGAGCAAGTCTGAAATCAACATTTACAGCTTACATTCTCTACAATTTGGGTTACGATGTTTGGATGGGCAATGCCCGTGGCAACAGGTATTCCAAGAATCACACAAGTTTGAACAGTGACTATCAGGAGTTCTGGGACTTCACATTCCATGAGATGGGCAAATACGATTTGCCGGCCATCATTGACTACATCCTGGAGAAGACTGGACATGAGCAACTCCATTACATTGGTCATTCGCAGGTGAGTGAGGAAGCCACATGCTCCTTGACATTTCCTAATCGAGTTTCCTCTTTTCTAGGGAACGGCTGTTTTCTGGGTGCTGTGCTCTGAGAATCCATCGTACACTGAGAAAATCGAATCGATGCACGCCCTAGCACCGATCGCCTATATTTCCGACATGAAGAGCCCACTGTTCCGAACGTTGGTGTTGTTCTTGGAGTTTTTGACTGTAAGTATGAATCATTGAAGTTGAACGCATTGATTGAAGAGTTTCGTTTATTAGGCAGCAACACGAGTTCTGCGGATCACAGAGTTTATGCCGAATACAAAGTTCCTTGTTGACAACAGCCAAGTAGTGTGCCACGACAACGCCATGACACAGGATGTGTGCTCGAATATTTTGTTCCTTGTTGCTGGATACAACTCAGATCAGTTGAATAAGGTATGTTGAAATTTAATAAGAAATTGTTTCCTCTATGTAATAATCCGGTTGATAGTGAATGTGTCATGACGGGTTTGCACGGTGGAGATTGGATCAATGAACTGACACCATAATCCTAGTGGTTTCAATGTACTTTTGATCCTTCTCCTCGACGTAGATCAGTAAGAGGCTGAAAGATGATTTTTCCTGCGCTCCTGAGGTCAGTGTAACAAAAAGTTTTTGTAGTTAAGTCCAATGATGTGCCCAGTTTTTAAAAAAAATACTATTATCCCGGGTTATCAGCATACGCGATTCTTAAATCCACGTAATCGATTTTGAGGATGCGCCTACGTACTATCCCACACTTCCTGCACTCCATACCTACATGCAAAGGACTTTGAATCAGACAGAGCACCGGCCGAAGGTATGGAGAAGGTACCTGTGTACATTTCAAATGTCTCTACGTTATGAGCGTTGTACTCAAGCAATGAGACGCTTGTATTTATATCGAATATAAATACAAGCGTCTCATTGTTGGTGAAATATTTTGATTGAGAAAACCTATTGTCCTTAGAGGGGTAGAGTCCGCTGTTTTGGAACGAATATGGAACACTTTGAGTTTTGTTATCCGAAGCAACTGAGAAGGCGTGTCGTAGGTAGATGAGCAGAGCTTTGATGACCAGCAGTGTTTAATTGGTGCGCATCAGACCTGAACCCACATCAAAACATTTGAATTGAACACTGCGATGGTATTTTGTAGTGCATAAGAAGAGAGTTTCATCCTCAAATTTTCGAAAAAAGACCATATGTATGTCCTTAGGGCTACGCCTACTACCATCGTATGCGGTTTCTCAATGAGTCTCCATCAAACTCTTTCCCAGCAGTCGGGACTCCTTTTCTACTGTTCTGCGCCATATACTCCTACAATGACCCGCTATTCTACAGTCTTCGGTTAGTGGCCTCCCCTGCATCGCATGTTTTGCTACTTGTTACGCTTGCGTTACACAACCCGATTGAACGACGTGGTCGTGAAGACCAATTTTTACTAAGTCGCACACTCTGTCTAACTGCAGGTTGTACAATTTGAACACATGTGGCACGGCCGCAGTACAAAATTGTTGACAATTGACAAAAGCCTGCCATGTTGATAGCTCGAAACTACCCGCACAGATGAAGTGATGTTGATGCAACGAAACCACCCTCACGAATGAAGTCCGCGGATCGCGTTTTTCGGTCGTTCAACGTTTTATAATGCGAACGTAACTATTGCCAAGGTGTATCTTTGGATAATGATGCATATAGGTCCCTTGGCTGTTATCGCATGGTGTTATTCGTTTGAGACACGGGTCGGCTAGAAAATCCTTACTATGTTTCATAAGCAACGTTTCAAAGTCTTTGACCTTCTTGTGATAAAGATGGTCACTTTCTAATTGCTTTTTGAAGAGTTGATCTTCGGTCCCACGGTCCCTCTCCACATTTGTAGTCATATGGTGGAGGTACATAGTGCTATGAGAGGTGGTCAAACTTTGCGTACTCAATATGATTTAGATATGATGAAAGTGTCCGTCAAATTCCTTGTGTTCTTGATAGCAACAGAACATCACCGATCACCAATAAAAACAATATTGGGGATAGGATGCAGCCTTGTCTGACTCAACTGAATTATTCTGACACTTTTCCTCTGTACAGTACGTAACATTTAGACGACCCACGTCCATGTCGATTTACTAATAGCTATATGCTTATCTGGGCTATAAGCTAGTAGCTATTAGGTTATCTTATCGAGCGTTGCTCGATGACGATACACATAATACTGATATAGTCGACACAGAAGGAACCAGATTCGCTCAAATAAATATTGACAGGAACGTTACCAATTGCGACATTGTAATAATGTCGGATAGTTGTGCCGCTGTCCTGGCACTTGACTCCCATATTATCGAAACAAAACTTGTGTGGGAATGATTACAAAGGCTTGAGAAACTGAGTAGGAGCAACAAAACTCTGTTGTATACCTGAGCATTCAGGGAAGTAGCCGACTCACTCGCTAGGGAAGGAGCATCGGAACCTTTTATAGGCCTCAAATAATTCTGCGTTGTCGGAGATCGTGTTCTCAGGGAAGAGTTATGCTAACTACAAGGAAGAAACCGGGCAGATTCCAGGAAACAACGCCCATGGCCTGAGACTAAGAAACTCTTAGGTCAATACAACCGGAAGAGGTTTGAGGCATTAATTGAAATGAGCAAGAACACTCTCCGAATCCTAACAGGGCACAGAACTCAAGGAGTACCTAAGGAAACATCAGGTGAAGGTCTCTTCAGAATCACGAAATTCTAGAGCACAAAGATGCACAATGAGATCTAGCACCTAATATCAGAGGAAGAGGTGGAGTCACTATGCATATTGTTATCAGACTCCTACTGCCACTGGCTTAGAGAGTTAGAGAGTACAAAACAGCCTATAACCATCAATGCAACTTAGATTAGAACTGCATGTGAGGATGTAAAGAAAGCAAATGTATGAAAGGGGACATAGTGGATCTTAAGGCCGCTGTGCAATACATCACCAAAAATATTAAATAGCCAGCGTAAGGCTGTTGTCAATCATGTGGTTGATCTTGTTCATCAAACCAGTAGTCCCTTTTGTTGAAGGGACGAAGTTGACCAAAGCAAAGGTAAGAATTATTTGTACGCATTTTTGTGCGGAGATATTGTGCAACGATTGTTGTTTGAATAGAATGAAGCATGCCCGACAGCAAAAGTTAAAAGCTCTCTGTATTGACATGTTGCAAATACGGATGATAATGGGAGGACGCAGATGAAACTACTTGACGGCGCTTTGCCGGCAAAACCACACCAACTCTCCTTACCTATCTATCGGTTCATTATGTATGCCAACATTACTTCTTGTGTGAGTTTTGAACTACAGTTTATAAACTGGTCTCAAGAAATCAAATTAAAACTTACAAACTATCAGCTGCATGGCATCGCCGGTGTTATGTTTACATTTGCACTCAGTTTGTGCACATTTAAGACACTGCAGTGTTATAAACTATGGTTTCCACCCATAGAATAAACCTATTCCCCTGAAACCTAGAACTGCCAATGATTCCACCCGCCATCTCCGCCGTAAAAACTACAAGTTTAGTACATCTCACCAAGTCAAAGTACGACAATTGTTTTGTTCTATAATACTTGACTACATTTGCACTCTATAATTCACTCACGACCTCTGACGTGAATCTTAACAGTGCCCCCATAGTCTGCTCTTTTAAAAATTCATTGCCTAATTACCTATAATGGCTTAATTTTGTTTTTGCGTAAACACGGCACTTAACTAATGTCTCATTCTCCTATCATTTCAGACGATGCTTCCAGTGATGTTGAGTCACACACCGTCCGGTGCGTCGATAAAACAACTCGAGCACTTCGGTCAGCTGATGAAGTCCGGACACTTTCGCAAATTTGATCGCGGATACTTGCGCAACCAACTGGAGTACGGTCGCATGATGCCGCCCGACTACGATCTGTCCAAGGTAAAGGTACCCGTCGCCCTGTACTACTCGATGAACGATTTGCTCGTATCCACCACCGGTGTCGATCGATTGGCACGCGAACTGCCAAAAGTAATTGACAAATACATCGTTCCAATGGAGAAGTTCAATCATTTGGACTTTCTGTGGGCCATCGATGTGAAGTCGCTGGTCTATGTGCGTCTGATTAGCAACATTCGTAGCGTGGAGAGTCACAGGCACGGCAATCGAATCGTTGAATCATAGGCGGCATTTGTTGGAGCAAAGCTGGCGCTACACGCTTACCAAAGCTAACAGAATATATTCTCTAAGATTATTGTAACTTGTTTTTGATTGTATATATGTATGTATGTGTTTGTGATAGGCTATAATCGATTTACAAGACTTTTTTCCCTTGACACTAAGAATACGTAGGCTACGATGTTTTGTATAAAGTTTTAAGCGCATTTGACGCTATATTGCCAAAATAAAATACGTTTACCACGAAGTCGTTATGTTTTTTATTTTAACGCGATATACATATCGATGAATGCAAATATGCCACAGACAACAACTGAGTGGCAAAGGAGCTTAAAAAGGAGGGCAAGTGTGCCAGAGGGTTGCAATATGTCTACGCTTTGGGACTGGAATTACAGTTGTCCATTTAATTGATACTGACATTTCGTAGCGACAAATCTCAACTAGTCAAAAATTAGATCGGCGTCATAATAAGTCCAGCGGGCTCTACGTCGGTATTATAATAGATCTTACCCCAATACCCACGCACATGGTAAAACCATGCCCAATAAGAGTAAAATGACAGAGGACGCAAAGATGTCAAACTATTGAGCTATCGACTAACAATTTAAGCTGGTCTACTCGAAAAAGACCATGCCATCCCTTAAGTTGGGAATGGATTCAGTTTGACAAAAATTTCACTTCAGTCATCCTAAGTGGTGAAGGTTCTTGGCTCTTATTTGGTAGGTAGATACTCTGTATTCTTTGCCCGATCCACAAGAAAGAAGACCCCTTTCACTGCGCCAACTATCGAGGGATCAGTTTTCTTAAAATCGTCTACAAGATCTTCTCTGCCATTTTGTGTGAGCGTCTGAAACCATTCGTCAACAACATGATAGGTCCCTATCAGAGCGATTTCAGGCCTGGGAAGTCCATCATCGAATCTTCACAATACGGCATATAATCGAAAAACCCAAGAGACGTAGATTGACACCCACCACCTATTTGTCGACTTTGAGGCCGCATATGACAGTGTGCATAGAGACGAGCTATACAACGCCATGACTAGTTTGGCATTTCTGCCAAACTCGTCCGATTGTGCAGGATGGCGATGGAGAAATCTCGCTGCTCCATCAAGGTCGGTAACGAACTCACCGAGGCCTTCAATGTCAAAAACATTTTTTCAACATCGTACTTGAGAAGGTCGTGCAAAACTCACTCGTCAGCACAAGAGGCACGACTTTCCAAAAATCCGTGCTATGGAACAATCACGTCGAACACAGCGAGTCGTCAATGAAGCGTTTGCTTGTATTGAGACGGAGGCGGCAAAAATGGGCTTAGCGGTGAAAGAAGGCAAAACAAAGTATATGCTGTCATCAAGAAAGGACACACAACCTTGACGTCTCGGTTAAAACGTCACTATAGGCAGCTATAACTTCGAGGTAGTAAAGGACTTCATCTACCTTGGCTCCCAAGTTAATATTGCGAACAGCATCAGTACCGAGATTAAACGCAGAATAACTCTTGCCAACCGCTGTTTCTTCAGGCTCAAGGGGCAATTGAGTAGTAAAGCTCTCTCGAAAGACCAAGCTCATATTATATAAGACCTTGATCACCCCTGTCCTGCTCTATGGTGCGGAAGTCTGGACTATCTCAAGAGCGGATGAAGACGCACTTGCTCTCATCGAGAGAAAAGTTTTGCGTTCAATCTTTGGTCCTGTTTGCGTTTATGGTTTCTGGAGAAGAAGATTCTACCATGAACTGTGCGGGCGGTACATCGACATGAGTCTAGTCAAGCGTCTACGGATTCAACGACTAAGATGGCTAGGCCATGTTGAGTGCATGGACAATACTGCTCCAGCCTGAAGAGTCTTCCACTCCGAACTAGTTGTACAACGCAGTGGAGGACGACCATGAAACCAATAGTACACACCAGTGGAGAAGGACCTCAAACAACGTGGTGCGGGCAATTGTAGACAGATGGCCAAAGATTATGACAGCTGGAGAGGCGTGTTGGCTAATATTCACACCAAGAAGCCATTGGGAGAAGTGCCGATGTACACATTTTCGGTAACCTGCTAAGCCTTTACATCCTCAAGAATTGTATGTTTTGTGAATTACTATTTATTAAATGACGATGTAGTTGGGTTTTGTATTCAATGAATGAAAAGTCTTACTAACCGATTTGTATCAACTAATTTTTCAAGTAAAAGGTGCCAGGTCCATTGTGATTACATTTTGTTTATAAGCATAGAGCCAGTATACACAATTTTGCTCCGACTTGCTTACCTCAGATCACAAAGAGCAACAGCCGCATCACTAATGCACCCTATCGTATGTGAGAATCAAAAATTACACTTGGACTTGCGACTATAAGGTCTTTATATCTAATATCGTTTTTCATTGCCACCCTGAGTGTGGATGTCGTAAAAACGATCATGTTAATATCATATTTCGCCTAAGATTATACTATAGTTTAACGCTTGGGGCGTCATCATGGTCATGGCCAAAACAATTTATTTCAGTGAATTTCTTTTGAGGAAAGAACCTGATTTATGCATTCTTCCATAAGTCTGAGAAGTCAATTACAAAAATTGTCAAAGTCGCAAAAACTTCGCTTGCCTAAGTTCTGCTGTAAGCAGTGTAAACAAATTCAGTACAGAGATCAGACGGTGAATAACTCTAGCCATTGTTCTTGGACCTTAAGGATCAATTAATCAAAAGTATTAAGGCCGTGATTGGAAGGACCAAGCTGCATATGATATATATATCTGTATACCATTGACCGATGCTTGTCTTTATTCCAGACACTTAAAGATACTAGTCTTGACATTTATTCAACACCCCAATCTAAGTGACATATCACCTCGAATTTAGCGACGTATAATCTGGCACCTCCTTGACCTAGCGGACATGTCAGCTCACTCCTAGAACTAAGTTATCCATCAGATCTCACTTTGGGCTGCGTGGCTGTTACTGTACTGTTCTCCGGGATGTCATCAGGCTTGGTTGAGATTGTCAAAATAAAAATCCAGTTTACCAAAATGTCTTTAATTCTAGCGAATTATAAAAAATAGACATGGACAATCTCAATTAAAAAGAAAAAAAAAAACCAAGGAAGAAGCTCTGATATGCATTGTTATCGATGTGCGTTCCCATTTGGAGTAAAAATGTTATGTATGGAGGACCAACCAGTCTGAACGTATTATAGGCTTGGATAACTAAGTTCCAATCCTATTATACTACGCAAATGACAATGTCCGCCACTAAATTGGTGCACAAAAGTGGAGAAGGACCTCAACAAACTGGTCCGCCAAACTAAAGGGCGTAGATACAGCTCACAGGTTTGTTCTTCCAGGAGAATATTGTTGTCACTGCACTGACGCATGTAAATACATGCTTAGGGTAAATTTGATGTGGTTACATGTTCAACTTGCTCTGCAACTGCACAAATGTATTCTGTTGCCAATTTTTGACAATAGTGGACCCACATTTCAATTTTAGAAATAACTCTGGCAAGTCATTTATAAGGAATTTTCTCATTCACAGAAAACTACGGGTGGAGACTGACAATTCATTGTGAAATGTTTGGTGGTGGTTGTTGTGAATTGCTATTGTCTCTTTGAGTATTTTGAACGCAGCTTGACAGTTCGCAAATAGAGTGATAGATTCGCAGAGAAACACTCTTGAATCAACAAAAAGGTCACATAAACTTACTATTGTTTTTTACGTGAGTAATTAATTGAGAATCAATGATATCCAGCATGACAAGTGTTTATATACTACCATCAATCATACCACCATCAATGGTCATGAATCCATACATTCGTACATATTTTTAAATTTCGCCAAATTTCCAAGTGCGGAACATTTGCTTCACGATGCGCTGAAGTGTGAGCTAGTGAGGGACCACAATTTACGTCATTGACTGGATAAACTGCACCATCTACAAAGCTGGATGAGTTCGGAAAATGATCTTCGTTTATCTGAAGGCATCAGATTCACCTCCTGCATTTGGTAGTTTACATAATGCCCCCAGAGTGTTGTAGAACCCTTGAAGTTGAGTACCGCCCAATTGAAGTAACTTATTCGTCTTCTTCATTGGATCGGTGATCCCTTCCGCTATCAAATACAGCTTTTCCCACTAAGCAGTTCACAATGCCCCCCGAAGTTTATAGACCAATCCAGAGGGAAGAAAGCTGTCGATGAAGTGAAGTCGGCTTCTATTAAGTTTGCCAAGTGAATACAAAGAGCTTGTCAATCCTCGAATCCACTCCTACAGCGGACTTAGAGATTCTGCTGAAGCTTCTTCCTCTTGGCCTTTCTCTCGAACTCCATCCTTGCTTACACAGATGTGTCGATGATGGACAAGAGGACAAGCGCGAGCAACTTCTCGGAATTGTTAAACATGCACTACTCGATCAGATTACCTGACTACCACGGAGTTTTTCAAGCGAAGGTCCTTTTTAGAAATACCACCGTCTGATATTGCAGTCAAGCGATTATTAAGGCAATTTCGGCTATGGAAATCAAGTCCAAGCTAGTCGCATGAGCTCAAGGTTCTTGACTTCCAGCATGCGATCACTCTATGCTATTGTCCCGGGTCACAAGGGATAAACTCACAAGGATATGGATCGGGCTCATTCCAAGCGACCCCATGTTTCCATCTTGTTGATGTCAAGACAAGTGGGACTCTCTTCCCACATGTGAGATCAGGTGGCCTAGATATAGTAGTGCCAAATCGGAAATATTTCTCCAGTAGTTTGGGCGCTAACTGGCAATAATCGTCTGAGATATCATGAACAGAATATTAAACTTACCCATAACACACCAAATGCAGGGCTGGGGGGACGAAGACGAGAATGAGGATAATTCCCATTACATTTGTCTCTGCATATTGAGATAGAGAAAACTGGGATATTTCTTCTTCCAGAACTTCAAAGGCATAGCAAATACCCCATCAAACTCTGTTTGCAATTTTGTCAAGACCACCGGATAAGAAAATTCAGAAGAGCTTCATGTTTCTCCTAGGGAGTTCGCGTTCAATGATCACTGAGCGATATAATCCAGTTGTCCTCTCTCCAAATTGACTCCTTTTCATGTGACAGAGCTGTGTTTTGATCCATTATCACTCCAGTCCATACCGCTGCCAATATGGCGTAATGATTCCACAGCTCAGCTTATCATGAGGTCACATGAAATGACAATAACTAACTATACGAATGTGCAAAGCAATTTAAAGGAAAACAGTCATGCTAGCAAAAACGGATATCCAAGCATCTTCCTAACTCGTCTCGTGCTCGCTCTCTAAATCAAACCTGTTCAGGTTTGCCCGGCATCTAATACAAGGTCTATACAAGGTCAACTTTTTGCAGGCAATGCTTTATGGTTTATTATTCATTTTATGGCCAAGTCTCGTCAGTAATAAATGAGGACACGTTTCACTCGCACATGGGGTTGGGTTGGTTGGGTAGGGACATCCTCCCCAAAAATAATCATGACATGACTTCAACAGTCATCACAAAATGAGCTCAAGCTCCTCTTAGAATCGGAGTGAGATAAAGTCCCTCTGGGTGATTCCAGTCTACGTACTCACACAAATTTGATTGCATTATACAAAATATACTAGACTACATACCTGATTGCCACAAAAAAAGCCAAGTGGCCCAGAACTATGCTTCATCGAAACCTGTCTACTTATGCTGTCAAAAGAAAAACAAACAAACACAATTCTTTGTGTTGCCATTGAATAAGCGTTCTGCACGTTCAGTGATGATTTGAACACACCCCCTGAAGTGCGTGAAACCACTTCGGGGTCTTTCCAATTTTCTGTAAACAAACCATCCAAAGAAGCCACCACACGTCGTCCCGTCGGCCGTCGCGAATTGGTTTATGGATTGTTAATTAGTCAAGATTGAAACCCGTTTGTGGCTCTCACGAGCTGCTGCTTATATAATAAACAAATAATATTCTTCTTAAGGTTTGCCAGTCGAATTCCAGTTAAGTGCGGTGTTCGATCGACCACAGACATCGCAAGATGGCACAATGTTCGTAGGCAGCACATAAACAAGTATCGGCCAGCCAGTTAAGCGTAATCGCTCAGACGAGCACTCAATTTAATCGTCTTAAAATAAAATTCACACTCTGACTTGTCTTTTATGACTTCACGTTGAACATTAATCAGGGCGATGTTTCTCAGAGCCGAAAGATATTGCGCTTGGTGATGAAGCCAATACCAAGAGGGTATCGGTTGATAGGTTGACACATTGTCTTGAAGAGTTCTAAGTGTCTCAAGACAGTGGCGGAGAAGTCTCAACATCTCATTCAAGGAAAAAAGAACTAAGAAGTATTGTATGTGATTTTCGACAAATAGGATAAGAGACAGTCTGCATCGACGATGTGATTATTGTACAGTGATTTGTAGTCAAGTCTTAATTTCCTAAAGTTTATAAGAAAGACAAACTGCAGTTGCTCCGTGGATGCTTAATGTGAAATAGCAATGTAATCAGATTGAGTACCAAACTACGACTCTTACGCTCTAACGTAGAATCCGTGCTACTTTATGGACGCAGTACGTGGAAAGTGGGCACCATTACCACGCGAAAGCTGCAATGCGAAGTAAACACCACCGATCCGTATCTCGGGTGCAACCAAGAACCTATGAAGCTGTGGGCTGCACACAGCCTACGGGGCGAAGGCAATTACCATGCAAAGTACGCTATGCAGTAGAAGGGCAGTCAGAACAGTGGGTCCTAGGCAAACGTGGCGCGGAACAGTTGCAGGGGAATCAAGCTCTTTAGGAATGATTTGGCGAGAGCTTAAACTGGTTGCAGAGATTCGAGCCAGATTGCAGGCGAGTTTGGTTGCAGAGATTCGAGCCAGATTGCAGGCGAGTTTGACACCCTATGCCCCCCGAAGGGTTAAAGCATATAAGGTAGTAAGCATGCACGCACCGATAGCTAAGTTTGGCTTCAAAAGGCAGAGAGGCGTAGGCGTAGCGCGTAGGCCAAGAGGGGATCATCATCAATGATTTGTCGCAAAGAAGCACATGCTCACAAGAGCCGCACAATACTATGCACCATGCGTTGTTTCAAAACAGACCGCATAGCGACTACTACCGAAGGTGCAGAATGAAGAAATATAATCTGTCCAACATTTGCTCTGCCAATGCCCAAACGGCGAAATGAGTAATTTAGCTCTGGCAAAAGATTTCTCTGAACAGCAACTGGCAAACCTCGTCCACTTAATCTTAGAAAAGAGGAATTTGTGGTATGGTAACAATTGTAAAATGGACCCAGCACGTTTGTTTGTTTGGCAAGCTTAACAGACTATTTCTAACCGTTTTATTGGAAATATTGAATATACAGACAGACTTCATTAAGTCGATTTCCGAATATTAAATAACTCGAATAGATTATTTGGCGTTAACTTCGATAAGTCGAATTTTGAACGCAAGTACTACCGGTTTTTGCAAGTTTTGTAGTGAATCGTTTTCAAGTGCACTGTGATTGTGTATCGTACTTTCTCTAGGCTTCTCGCATACATGTATTGAAATCTTAATTTCGTTATGTGTGAGAAACAACGGTGAGAAAAACATATGCTGGTTGGTAATTGGTATAATGATTGATACGAACTCAAAGCTGTTTTTATTTATGAAAAAATAGTATACGCCTAAGAAAACACAAAGAGAAGAACAAATACACAGAGTAGATATGTACGTACGTATGAACAGTGCGGTACTAATTTTTAAATAAATCGGATATGCACAGCTTGATTATAACAAATTTGGAAAATAATTTGATTCAATCGCCTTTGATTGGAATTTCGTCAAACACACTGCGTTCATATTTAAGGAGAAATAAAAAAAAATCAATTCATTATATAATGGTTTTGCCATTCAAGAATAAGCTAAATTAAAAATTTACCTTGAACCTTGAAGTCATCTATAACCAAGTAAATTCACATTTTTATCAAATTTTGTATTCTACTTGACAATTCGAATATTTTTGTGGCAAGTTATGTTTCGAGTTATCAAAGTTTGACTATATTTTGATATTGTCTACTGAAGTACCATAAGTACGTAAAATTTACTTTTGTTTTTCATAATTATCTGATGATTTTAACCACATTTTTTACTTATATAAGTAGCGCGCCATTTGTCCAAAAACTGAAAAGAAAACTTGCAGGAGCTATCTGTCCCGCGGTGGACCCTGAACAAATAGAGACGTCATCGGAGATACGTTGTAAAGCTTTACATATATATATTCCAGTGATATGTCTATATTGGAATGGCGGCATTTCAGATAAGCTTATTTTAAGTGGCCTACATTTCTTGTTTCACACCTAAATTATAGCGTACATATGTATCCGTAACTATTGTCAAAAGTTCTACTCCCACTGCAATTCTGTAACCCCACCTCAAACTCTCTGGCAACGGCATTAAGTAACGCTCGTGTGCACCGGCTTAAGCTGGCTCACATAATATTCCAAATTAACATAAACATGTCGTTAAAATATGATTTCATCGTCTGCCCAATCCTTCTTATTTCCTACAAATGTGAATTTCTCCACAAAATAAGCGAAACATCGACTGTTTTTGCATAAAAGAAATTCATCCACCAAAAAAATACTGGCACGGGTAGAGTTTATTCAAATTCATGCTGTCAAAGTCTCAGACAGTTAATGACTTCCAATAAGTCAATATTCGGCGAAAAAACCGCAACTGATGCTGAGGAGTTAACCAAACAACGCTAAATAGCCAGCCAGTGTTACTATAAAAAAAAAAAACAAATAAAAATTTTAAATGACGTACTAATGTGATTTTTGTTTTTGATTAATTAGAATAATTTACCCATAGGCGATCGTTGACGTGAATGCGGGTGTTTTTCTGCTTTTGCAGTTATTTGGAAGGTAGTTCTGAGAACTGGACCAATGTCAAATTACGTAGAAGAACACGATTCGTTCGTTCGTATGTTGTGTGTACGTAAAATATATTGTATTTGAAAGTATAGACTCTTGTTTATTGTAAGTGGCAGCAATAAATGGCTTACCGGTTGAGTAAAAATTTTAAGTGCAACATATAACATTCTCAGATTGTGATCATCGAATTCTGTTTACAAATGAAGTGTTACATTGACGTAATTAGTTGTTACGATCGCACATGCTTCTCTGCTTTGATAGTTACAGAGATGACGGATACGTTCTGTTTACTTTTTTACATGCAGGGTGTGTCTTGTCTTGATGAAGCCAGTAATACAACAATTTGATTTACCTGTTTACTTGCTTACTGCAAGATTGTGTCATAGCTCTACAGTGCTTTCTGCTTACATTGAGCAACGATAATAACTTAATTATCCTGGGCCAAGCATTTACATCTCATTGTGTTAGAAGTTTGAAAGGCTAGACAGGAAAGAGGTAGAGCCGTGATGTATTAAAGCTGCCGGTCCACTTGTTAAAACATGACTTTATTGATAATTCAACACAAATTCCCAATCATCAAAGCCTTCTTTGCTGATCGTTTATTCTACACGGCTTCTCTCTAACTACTGCCTGGTAGGATCAGAGTCCTCATGAAAAGACGCCTGGTTACACACACACATTAATGTTGGAACTATGAAAAACTTTCAAAAATTCTGTACATTTTGTTCATCCCAGACTCTCTGTATAGACTAATACATGAATGGAAACATAACCACCGGTGTGTATGAATTATGGGTAAGCCCAATGGGGTCTATATAAAATCTGGCGGACAGAAAAATTAAAAAGCATATAACGCGATGTACAGTTCTGTGGATACTCTCACATGTGACCATGAATTCAGCGATGGTGAGCGGCATATTGGTACTGGGGTATTGGTGTATTGTTCCTGTTCTTATTCTGCCGGGCAGAGCTGATTATCTGTGCCTTCCAAAGAAAAGGCACTCCTCTGCGAATGGAGGAGAACACACAACCGTGAACTCTACCAGCTGTAGATGGATGTGGATGTAGATGGGAAAGCAAAAATTCGTCGACTACACTGGCTCGACCACATCGAGCGCATGGACACCAATGCTCCAGTAAAGAGATTGTTCTAATCTGAGCCTCCTGGTTCGAGAAGGAGAGGAACACCGGATCTCAGGTGTAGAAACCAAGTCATCGCGGATTTAAGACAGTTTGGCCCCGATGACTGGAAGCTGTGTACTCTTGATCGTCACCGATGGAAGGCAGCAATTGCTAAGGCTCGTACACTTCATGGATCGCCGGCCAGATAAGTAAGTAAGTATTTTCCTTATTCAGTCCCTATCTTGAGCCACGCACACTGCAGAACAGAAGGAAATACCTTGGGCGCGCTGTGAATGAAAATTAACCACACCAGAAGCTTTGTTAGACCTCAGTTTCGGTACCATATTCAAAAATGCATATTAAATAATCAATGTCAGAAAACATTACTAGCGGTATACAGATGTCATAGGTAGGCCTAATTATTAACTTGGCAAACCTACAAAAATGCATATTAACCACTGTATATTTTTTCGGTACAAAATTCGATGTCAAATTCACGTCGTTGTTTCAGAATCGATTTATAGACATAAGAAAACATCACCAACTATGTACAGAAGTCTCAGGTAGGTCTAATAAGGCCGTTATGAAAGATGAACTAGGAGGAGTCAAAGGCTTCGTCAGGTACCAGTGTGGATGTTCTGGTTAAATGTAGAGAGGTTCCTTGGTCGTAATAAGCACCATTTTCTGATGGCTTCAAATATCATTGAAATCACTTGCAGTTGGAAAATTGATCGAAACTTTAAAGCAGCCATCGTCAACCTGTGGCACGTGCAGGGGTCAGCCCGCGATGGCTTTACAATAAAACACAAAACGCGTTTTTATTATCATTCCACTAAAGTTGTATGTTGGAAGGGGTTCGCCAAGAGATAAATTCATTGCAAGGGGCTCGCAAGGCTTAAAGGTTGATATTATTCTTGGTCTCATCTCTTAGTTTTATGTCTGTCTCAAAACGCAAATTCACATCCCAATAAGAGTCACTGCATTCAACTTGCTGGATTCGAACACCGCTTTCCTTTATTTATTTATTTATTTTATTTACATAAAGCTGTAAAATAATTAAAATTATAATACAGCTGATACAGCCAGAGCATCAAAGGCCTTCGGCTTATCGCTTTCCTTACTTCTCGTTTTTGGTCTTCAGTTGAAAGCCGATCCCCGAAGCTTTTAGTTTACTCAATTAGCTAGCACACCATGTCCAATTCAAACAATCTGCCACGAGGGTCCAGATAAAGCTTAGATAGGTTGAGGCTGTCAACATTGCTGTTGGTAAGAAGAATAGCTTATCTGTCCATCTGCCTATTCCAAATACCAACCTAGTCTACCTTCCAGGAAGAAAGAGTGAACACACAGTGCAACAACAGCGAGAGCTCTAGAAGATTTCCATGAGCTTAACTTTCCATACATAACCTGCAACTAGTCAGAGGAAGTTGTTTTAGTTTTACTTTGCAAGCAAATACTAAGTCTAATTTTTCAAATGATATCTGAGAATCTGTGACTTTCAGCTTGGTGCCTCGTAGTCTTGCTCACATGATGTGCCGTCAAGTGGTGTTGACTTGGTGCCATCATCGCTATGCTGCGCTCACTTGAGTTTACAAACACGCTAGAACTATGCTCGACTTCCTAGAGTTGAATCCTATAATGTAGCTGATTATTCGTGTCGTCAAAAGGACATTAGATTGGCAACATGGGCTGTAGATAGAAAGTCTTAAAAAAAAACAACTTACAAAATTGTAGGAGTCACAAATTTGTTTGTTTATTTACGGACAGTGACTCAAACACGCATCATTAAATTGAAGGAGAAAAACATGATAAACACATTTTGTTGCTAGATCTCTGTGTCATTTTAAAGTTCATTCTAGCCCCCACCGCAAACAAACAACATAGCACACACTAGAAAACAACAAACTGTGTCGTTCGTCGATCTTAACACCAGACCAGCCATTACCAAAATCACCCGATCTGCCTGATTTATCTGTGGCCTTAGCGTATTTTTTTCCCTCCATGTTTGAGTTCAAAACAAACACCTTAAACTCGAAAAGAACTTTGAATAATTAATTAATTTATGCTCTCTCGCCCGACTGATACATCCATACATCTACTGTGGCCATCTGAAAGCGTCTGAAAACCATTGGACCATTAAATGTTTATTCATCTTCGGCGAATCGCGTCGGACTCGAACAGCAACCGGTTCCTTAATCAAATCCCTCTGACAGAAGATTTGTGAAAATTATTTGTGTATTTGTCTATCTGATGATAGCAAGTCTTGGGGAAGTACCTACTCTTTCGAATTAATAAGCGTATGCAGAGAAACTGGTTGTCGTTTTGACGGCACCTTTTGCCACCGAGGGACGCGAAAAGTGAAAGACCTTACATTGAAGTTGATTCGAAAATATAAAGTGAAAGAAAATTGTGATAATTCTTTTTTGACATTCACCGGAATGAAAGTTCTTGGAAAACCAGTCGGTTCATCCCCCTAAAGGTGACATACATGCAATTGATTGACTAGTCTGGCTACGTCAAAGAATTTGTTCGAACAAAGTCACTGAATCGGTTGAGCATAGATTTCCCCATTTTAGTTAGAAGTGTTGATATAGATTAGAACTGCAGTGGTTCCAGATTTCCTTTGTTAATTAACGACCTTCAGTCACTTGAACGATATTTTGGGGACTTCTAGAAGAATGTTTTTGTGACTCGTACTCGTTCATTTAACCTTGCCTGGGATTCTTGCCGGGACTCGAAGAATGTCCCTGCATTAAACTGTGCGGCATCACACAAACTGAGAGCACATCAAGGGACTTACAATGACACCGAAGTTACACCGCTAAAGACAGTGCCACACAGCTGAATTGAAAGTTTGAGACATGGCAACATCGAAACATGAGTGTTCAGACACCGACGACTGGGTGTGACAAAGCTGATAACAACCCCGCAGGACCGAGTTAGCTACATCCACATCCTTGTACAGCTCATAGAGTTCGCGGTTGTGTCTTCTACTTCGTTGGCCTTCCTCGCAGACGGGACCATAAGTCTGACTTAGAATTTTTCTTCCGAAGGCCCCAAGAATCAGCTCTGCAGATTTGCTTAGTGTCCAGATTTCGGCTTTATAAAGCAGGACTGGCAAGATAGGAATTTTGTAGAGCATGATTTTGGTCCTCCGAGTCACGAAGTAGCATCGGTTGTCACGGCCGGTTCTACGTCGGATTTTTCCTACACAATAAACTTTAACCGATTTAGTGACTATAATTTTGTTAACAATTTGACAGAGCAAGTACTAAATGTTTACTCTAATACTGATCTAATTCATGCAAAAGTAACACAAAACGTTGAAATTTACCTCTAATAAAAAAATATGTAGGAATTCTGGTTGTAGCTCCATTCTGAGAACAACCGCATCCGTGATGAGTAGATTAAGACAGTTGTTGGATCAATATTTGAATTTTTAACCAACATATAGACACTGTCCTGGCAAAGCTAAAAAGACCTTTGCTGTGGCAAGGGGGCTGCCACAATTTAATTAAGATCGTATTAGCTTAGATTACCCGTATATGGGAGGTGTAAAAACGTTTGTTTAACTAGTTAAGCTAGTCTAACATGCAAGTAAATCAATTGAGAAATAAAAAAAGGAAGAGAGTTGAGACGGAAACTTGAAGCACTCAACTAAACAATCGTGTAAACTGGATGTTTCTCTCATGTGCGTCATGTGCAAATAATGCAGGACGAATTCAAGGTTGTGCATGAACGCATGAACTTTCTTTGGCGTGAACACACCGTCCTGCGCCTGCAACTTAAGGGCACCTTCTTCGTAATGATGTATCTTAAGCGTTAAACAAACGTAGAAGTGCTTAAGCAGGTATATTACTCGTTAACAGAATCGCGAATGAGATACGGCATTCTGGCCTGGGAAAATTCAAAGTGAAATAAACTGAAATGGCGCAAAACCGCTTGATCTCGGTGGTCAATTGCAGTCCCGGACAGGGGCTTTGTCTGGCCTTCTTAAATCCAATTGATTCAACAGCTTCTTCCTTCCCTAATACCCAAATAGCTAGATACAGACTTCAAAAGCCAAGTCGAACTTGGTTTTATTGACCTCTGAAAACACCAGTTCCACTTACAAACAACCACAAGACTGCGCAGGATGCCAACAAAAAACTATACAGCAACAGTATTTCAGTTCAAATCCCCCGGAAGACGTTTCCAGCGTCATTGCAACGTCAATATCACAATTGACCTCGAAGTGTCTATCAATTTGATGATCATGGCGAGTCCTTGAAGACACGTCTACACTAGAATTCAGACTCACCAGAACGTAGAATAAACTGGTCCCAAGCACAGGGTGAACTTAACCATCAATCAAAGCTATAAATCGCTGATGAAGTAGGCGTGGTGATAACTTGAAAAACGTGTTCAAGCGTTCCTTCTTTTACTAGATTGTCTGCAAGAGCGTGTGACGTCCACAAGGAGCATGTAGGGATTTTTTAAAAATTGAAAACAACTAAAGTTTCGGTAATATTTGTTCGGGTCGTTTTTTTGTTTATTGCAAAGGTACACAGGTATTAGACTAGATTAATTTACTTCTTTCCGAAGGAGTTGAAGTTTTGTGTTGAAGCTCCGGCATTAGCTGATGAGGCACCACCACCGAGTCCTCCGAAACCACCTTGGTTGAAGTTTTGGGTTTGAGCTGAGGCAGTAGCACTGCTGGCACCACCACCGAGTCCTCCGAAAGCACCCTGGTTGAAGTTTTGCGACGAAGCTGAGGCAGTAGCACTGCTGGCTCCTCCACTAATACCTCCGAATCCTGGACCACCACCGAATCCTGGACCACCGCCGAATCCTGCACCTCCGAAACCACCTGGACGGTGGTGATGGCGTTGGGCAGAGATGGCTACGATCACCATGCAGAATACAACGAGGAATTTCATTTTGAAATGAGTTTTTTTTTTGGTGTGTGGTCTATGGGCTCTTGTCAAGCTACTGATATCAACCAACAGCATAGATTGCGTATTTATAGCTGGCTGTTGGGCGAATTACCAATGCACCGTCACTGCCAACATCGAGAAAAAAGCCCCTCAGCAACAACCAGTTTTGTCGGTTTTATGAACTACTTGATCTTGAAAATTCACAGATTTCTACCCACGAATATGTGCGGACAACGAAGAGATTCGTATTTCCCTTCCTCCCGCGATTCTGAATAAAGAATTGTACGTGGAAGCGAAGCGCCGGCATGATGAATAATAGATGATGAAGGTGAAGAAAGAAAACTGGTGGCATATCTTGGGAGAATAATTAATCCGAATTGGTCATGACGCTTTCGAGCCTAAATACTCGATCTCCCCACTCCTAGCAAATGCGATGCGAGACTACTAGAAATATTGCGTAAGGTGAACTTGTGCAGAACACGGGGGCTGTCGTCGGTGAACAACACCTCTGTGTAAACAGAGATCCTCGTCTGGCGTTGTACGCTGACCTCACACTGTTATCTGTCAAGTGAACATTTGCATACAAGTCTTGGTCCGCGATTTCATAACGCTTGGTAGAACAGAATCGAAAGATACTGTGTCCATTTTATGAGGTGTTGAGTCTCCAAACAGGAAAGTATGCTGATCAGCAATGAAGTGTCGAGCATCATAGTCACAGCTGATCCATGTAGCCAATGAACTGTCAGTCTTTGTTATGTAATTGTGTATATATGCATAAGAGTTTCCTCATTTGAAACGAGGGTTGAACATTGTTCTCTCGGCCGAATTTGTTTAGCTTCTACAACAACCATTTAGATTGTGTGTTACGAGCGAAGGCCATTTATATACACGTTAGGCCGGCATTAACCGGCACGGTTTGAGAAGCTGTGGGTGACGGTTATGGACATTGACGGTTGTCAATGACTTCGAGGCATCCAGAACGATTCACCTTCGATTTCGATACTAAACATCTCCAACCATGAATATCAATAAAAGATAACCCATTTAGAAGCGAGAATAAATATATTCCATAGCCTGAAGGTTGTCACAGTGACAGAGAATTTTGGATGAAGTTCAGTCGTTAAGATTTGCCATCAAATGTAGGTTTTATTTATCAGGTTCGTGACCTTTGAAAAGACAGAATCTGATCTGTTACAGTGCATAGAGGCGAGAAAGAAGCCGTAAATAATTCGCTATGTGATAATTTCATTTGAACTCTTTAGGTTCCGATAAGTGATCTTGTTTCTGCAAGATGTGAGCAAGTTTGGTTTTCAACATCTATTTAATAACCACATCGGTAACGTATGAAAATAGTAATCTATGCAATAGTCTTTGCCCTCCAGTGTCAGATGATGTTTCGAACTATTAACAATGCAAAAATTAGTTATTTCCAGTAATTAACCTTTTAACAACACGGCTACCGAACAGGATCAACTGGAATAGCAAGTCTGTTTTTGTTTTACTCTTCTTTGTCAGCGTAAACATCGTACAGAAAGACAGCTTAAATTTAAGCCAGTAATTTATGAATTAAGAAAACGAAGATTCTCGTACCGAAGGAAATGTCTCAAATAACGAGATGTGCTTCAGATGTGATTGCGCCTTCAATCTTTCTTGATAACTTGACTTTGAAGAACTTTGATGTGTACCCTTACAACCGCATTTTTTGTATCAACTGCGTTTCAGAAGAATTTTTATGCATCGAATTTGGCATAATATTGACAAAATATTGTTAAATTATTCACCACCAGCAAGACCTGATTTGTTAACAAGAAATTTCATGTTTTCTCATTTTTATGATATTATTTTATTAGCAGCTTATGGCGATTTGACTTAAATTATTAATACATATGTGCAAATAATTAGATAGTTGCACTTTGCATTTTCTGAATTGAGTTCATCGTATTGTATTCTTCACACTCTTTGGGTCGATATTTTTTATAAATACCATGGAATATTTGAATTTAAAATTCAGTAGAGTGGCGTCCTTAAAACTGTAGAAAACTGGGAATAAATTGTTGAAACGCAATAATAATGAAATTGTTTGTAATCCGTTCCATGTTCGTTGTACTTTTTACTCTCGGCGTCGGGTATAATGGTGTTGTTCATGGACGATCAGTGGGCAGTATAACAGTTGGTGGTGATTCTGGTGACTTAACTGAGGTGGTGATCGGTACATCAAGTGAAAAACCAGAAGAGAAACCAAAAGATATCCCACAAGAAAAGCCAGTAGAAAAACCAGCAGAAAGCTCTGAAGAAAAACCTGCGCAAAAATCTGCAGAAAGTCCTGAAGAAAAACCTGCAGAAGGCCCCAAAGTAACACTCGCGGAAAAACCTGCAGAAAGCCCTGAAGTAACACCCGCTACAAGGCCTGTGGAGAAGCCCGAAATAAAATCCGCGGAAAAGCCTGCAGAAAGTCCTGAGATAAAACCCGCGGAAAAAGCCGTAGACAAGCCTGTAGAAAGTCCTGCAGCAAAACTACAAGAAAAGCCTGCAGAAAGTCTTGAAGCCAAAGAAACACCCGCAGAAAAACCTGCAGAAAATCCTAAAGCAAAACCACAAGAAAAGCCTGCAGAAAGTCCTGAAGCAAAACCACAAGAAAAGCCTGCAGAAAGTCTTGAAGCCAAAGTAGCACCCGCAGAAAAACCTGCAGAAAGTACTGAGGCACAAGGAAAGCCTGCAGAAAGTCCTGAAGCAAAACCACAAGAACAGCCTGCAGAAAGTCCCGAAGGAAAACCCGCGGAAAAACCTGCAGAAAGTACTGAGGCACAAGGAAAGCCTGCAAAAAGTCCTGAAGCAAAACCACAAGAAAAGCCTGCAGAAAGTCCTGTTGTAAGATCCGCGGAAAAGCCTGCAGAAAGTACTGAGGCACAAGGAAAGCCTGCAGAAAGTCCTGAAGAAAAACCCGCGGAAAAACCTGCAGTAAGTGCTGTGGCACAAGGAAAGCCTGCAGAAAGTCCCGAAGAAAAACCCGCGGAAAAACCTGCAGAAAATCCTGAGTCACAAGGAAAGCCTGCAGAAAGTCCTTAAGCGAAGCCACAAGAAAAGCCTGCAGAAAATCCTGAAGCAAAACCAGAAGAAAAATCTGCAGACAAACCTCAAGATGCCAAATCCGATACGACAAAATTGAGTGCATAATTGGAGTAAAAGTAAAACTCAGAGTGTATATAAACACTGAGAAACATGTACATATGTGATAAATTAGATTAAATTAACTAGTTATTGTTGTATTTATTTATATATACAGTTTAAGTGGAACATTGTGGATGTAAGAGATTTTTATGATTTGTAAAAGGATGCTGACACGGGATACTTCAGAAACTGTTCCTATGTGATTCTATGGGCGAGCTGGTACCATATCTGTTGTTACTATGATAAGTTACATCCGACATCTAATTGTTCTAAGGAACTTCTAAGCAATTTGAACGGATCTACAAGGGGGGCTACAGACGAGGTTGGATCAGCTACAGTCAAAACAAGTTCACCAAGAAGAGCATCTTGGACTGTAAGAAACTGCCGTCTATAAACCATGGCGTCGACGAGGACGCAGCTTGATTGACAGCAGTCTTTTGAGAGATGGCAATTTTACGCATCATAGTGAAAATTGTTTAGTTGAGTTTCAAACATGAAATTAGTCACTTCATTAGGTAACAGAACTTTTCGCAGTAAAGTTAAGTAAATAGGTACTTGATTTTCAAATAAGACCATCTTACAAGTACTTCTATCCAGTCTTGTCAGATGTACGGCTATGTGTACAGTGAATACAATTAACAGTTTTTTTTTTTAAAACAATAGCACTCGCCCCCAGATTGTACAATAGATTGCCATTCGAGATTAAATGTATCAATAATGTTTTTATTTATTCTGGAAAGATAAAAACGGGCTAATTAACGTTGACTTAAGTAAAATAAATGACCTAGTAAGGCAGTGCAGTCTAAAAGTCTAGAGACACCTATGTTAGACCTTTGGTCTGAGCAACAAAGATAATGTTTTTGAAAATACTCAAATAATATTTCTGTCTAAATAAAGCTTCTTAAACTTGGCCGTTCGAATTCGGCATAAGACTGTGGATCCCTTCAACTCTTGAAAGAAACAAGGGTATTTACTGAGAAGCTAGGCCCTGGACTAGGCTAGGCCGTTTTTGGACTTGGTCCAACCCACTCGTCCCGAGTATCAAACCATCGAAGCATAACTCTTTCCGTTAGGAGAAGTAGCTGCTCGACATTAATTTCCCCGCGTACTGCCGTGTTTCCCACCATATCCCAGCGAAAAACTGCTACAATAGCACGAAGAAATCTCATCTCGGTAGTTTTTCTTTCGGTAGTTTCCCTTTCCAAGTGGCTTCAATATTGCATTTGGCCATTTGCACAGGAAAGCTCAGCATTGCTGCTCCCATCACTCGTGAAAAAGACCCCGTCATACTTAAACTTCTCCACCGGCTTCAATGGGACTCCACACACATGTAGAGAGTGTGGAACAGTCGTTTTGGAAATTACCATAACCTCTGATTTGTTCACATTAACCTTCATCACAGCATCTGCACAAGCGGTCAGAGGCGAATGCGCACTGTTCCGTCTGGGAGGATCTGAGGATAACCAAGTCATCTGCAAAGAGCTCTAGCTTCTAGGTATAAACCCTTAGGCACATTTGCCTTATATAATTTTCTCTTCACTTTAACATTTTCCATGCTTTTAAGACTAACTCTACCTCTGCTCCCTAACACTGACCAGTATGTACCTGCTAGCTTTGTTGCCTTTACCCAATAAACATACTTCGGTTGATTATTTTTATTTATTTTCTTAATTGTTAATTATCGATGGCACCGATGAGCGCGTACTGTTGGTTGCTATATCTTTCTTGATAGCGCAAGTGTTTGTGTCTCTATCCTTTGTTATAGGGGTCCCAGTGAAAGCAAAGCAACTGGGTCAGTCGCCATTAACCGTTGGGATTAAATCAACGGCACTGGGTATTACAATAGACCATCAATGGTCTAGGTGTACTGGCAGCCCATTATACATATCTTAACCTACCAGATGGAACCACAAATCACCACTCAAGGCAACCAAGGGTAAATTCTTCCGGCCCAGCAGGAATGTGATGGTTAAAGTCTTATAAAGTCTTACTTTAGTTGTTATAGACAGAGCTTTGTTTCTCAATTGCCTTCTTAGCCGAAACTAGCGGCGATCTGCAAGAGTAATTCTTTGTTTGATTTCAACGATGGTGTCGTTGTCTGAATTCATTTATTTCCATCTACTGTGGCAATAGATGTGCCAAACCGAAACCGCGGCCTCCGTCACAACTCACTATACTCACAAAAGTGCCATTTACATCACTTGCGTTCTGATTGGTCCTCTGTCAATATCGTCGGTTGCACTGACTTTTGATTGTTGCCTCTGGTGCTGGTACGGGAGTCTCAGACTTTTTTTTTCAAGAATGATGTTAAAGAAGTCGCATAACAGCCTTACCATAAATCCCTTCTCTTTGAGTGAATCCTTTTTTGACATCATGACCGATCTTGATAAAGCAGCGTTCATTCTCCATCGTCATTCTAGGAAACGGATGAGTTTTGTAGAGATGCCAAAACTATAAATGGCTCTGTATGATTCGTTTCTATACATGCTGTGTTACTTACAATCGAATACCCACCAAGTTATCGATATGTTGCTCCTGGGTTTTCATTGGAGCGATGGTGGATTTTGCTGGCTTAATGCTATCTAGACTGTGTTAGAGCACTGAACTCCTTTATAAATATAGCAAAATAATAATAATAATAATTTGGGTGACACTACAGGCCGAAGCTGGGCCAGGGCAAGCTTCTCAGCAACCGGCCGTGTGCGTGCTACTCTTTCCTCAAGAGTGGTAAGGACCTACAATTTTATGCCGAATCCGTACGGCCAAGTTTGAGAAGCTTTTTCTAGACAGCAAATATTCTTTAAGCATCGTCAGTGAATCGAAAGAGGTGGCCGTGAAAACGTTTTTTGTCGCTCAAACCAGGATTCGAACCTACGAATTAGAAGTTGCGGTCGACGCACATACCCACAACGCCATGAGCTACCGCAATTCTGGGAAAATATTCTCATTAATTTTAAGAAGCGTTGCAGAAACTTCATATTCTAGACCTCCATGACTTGACGCGTTGAGCTCTTTTAGCCTCATGCTGCGTTTCAAGGTGCATTATATAGTACTGAAGGATCTCTGCAGTGTGTCTCTGAAGCAGATTGTAATTGCTTTAATGAATCGTAGTTATTGCATCAGTCGATACCAGTTCAGGCTGCTGCCTGTTGTTCCTGCGACTTGGATTAAATTATCAATAAATGTCTTTTGTGAACTTAGCTGACAGAGATTAATGAAAAATAAGAAGCAAACCAGTTGTAAGCTTCCAGTTATTATTTGTTCGATATTTTTATAAATTGTTTACAGTTATAACATTTTATTTTTAATATAAATAGCAACGTCCATATGGATTTCGACATCAGTTGATTGTTATCCTTCAGCAGTTTCAAACGTTCCAAAGTAAAGCTTTTAAAAACCAGCCATGAAATATTTCGTAATTCTGTTTGTGGTCATTGCATTTGTTGCCATTGGATTTGAACGTGTAGATGCCTTAAAACCGCAGTCTGGTGTTTCAAAAGCAGGTCAAGTTGGCGACGATGCTGGGGACGATGGTGGCATTAAGTCTGGTGGAAAGGATGGAGACGATGGTGGCGTTAAGTCTGGTGGAAAGGATGGGGACGATGGTGGCGTTAAGTCTGATGGTAAGGATGGGGACGACGGTTCTGTGAAGTCTGATGGAAAGGATGGAGACGATGGTGCTGTCAAGTCTGGTGGAAAGGCTGGAGGCAATCGTCCTGTCAAGTCCGACGATAAGGATGGGGACGATGATAAACAATCGCAATCACAAAAAGGCGCTGGCAAAGGCAAAGGAAGGGCGGTTTAAGAGTGTAGAAAGAAAATAGTAAATAAAGTCAGTCCCAGAGTATGAAAATTGTGTTTTTTGTGGAATATAAAATAATCTTTTTAAAATGGCCGGCGTACAGTTTCTAGTTGGATCGATTTCACTGGAAGGTAAGGTTAGGTAAGTGGGTTAGTGAGCGGATAGCCCGCTACATTTATATTTTGTAAACCCATTGTGATGCCCGTTGAGGGAGGAGTTTGCATACATAACTCGAGCCTGACAATCACGATGCTTATGGTTCCGGTTCCTCGGAGACAGCCCGACGTCGAAAAAAACAACTGATAAGTTGAAGGTAACTGGTCTGAGCGACAGAAAATAACATCCATGGCCTTACCTCTTTCGACTCAATGACAATGCTTAAAGGGTATTTCCAGTCTAGAAAAAGCTTCTCAAACTTGGCCGTAAGGATTCAGCATAGAACGATAGGTTCCTTCTACTCATGAGTGAGTCTATGGTTCATGTTTTAGTTCAGGCAGCTGTGGTCGCTTAGACGTTTGTGTTGTGCTATAAATGTGATTGGAATACTACATTATATCGCAGTCCTCGTTTACCATCTTTATTATGCCTGCATTCAACTGTAACGCAATCAACCCGGTCCCACGCGTGGCCAATGTGTAACTTGCAGGATATCATATGGACAGATTCTCGAAGACAGTTAGTACAACTATGGGGCTCAATCACTGATCTCAAGCCATTCACGCGAAAACAAAGCCTGACAAGCAGACGCTGGACGATCCTAAGTGAATTTTCACAATCGGATTAAAAACGGGGGTAGAAGCCTTGCTCCTCCTGAACCACTGTTCAGGCAGAAACCGTACCTATAAAAATTGGGGGGGGGTCTCTTTTGGGATTGCTAATGATGTCAATATACACGTTGTGTGGCTGTTTAAATACTGCGACGCACAAGGCAATTCTAAAGCCGACGAAATGGCTAGAAGCGGTACAACCTGGTCAGATACCCATCTGCTATGCGATGAGACCTACCACCATCTAAAGATGTATAGAACCGTAATAACCAACCGCAAATGACTATAAGGCTACACGTGACGTAAAACAAACGACCAACATTTAATCTCAAACGGTGTCGGTTCAGACGAAGTACACTAATGACATTTGAAGTTCGGTAAGGAGATCCCTTTTTTTTACTGAAATCATTTGCAAGGCATTCCTATACTGCAGCTTTTCTCACAACAACACGTTAAGACTACAACGCATAGCAAATCCTTCAAAGGTTCTTACCCTTGCTGAGTCTTTGAGTAAGTATATATGGCAAGGGTAAAGTGTTTCAATTTTTGTCGATCGCCTAAAGCAAACAAAGTTCAGCTGAACTTCAGAATTGACTGTGAAACCGGCCGAATTCAACCAAAAGGTGGAACTTTGTTTAAAGTTCAACTTAAGTCTAAACATCCACTGTGCAATTAGGCGTAAATCTTATCCATGACTTTCATTGCCGATACATTCACAATACATTAGGTCTGCAAGATGGGAGTGCATGAGGAGGGGGAGGCACCTCACTTCCTCTGCTCGTGTAGTACTCTTTCCTACTCGATCAATGAATTGAAACAGGAACAAAAAGACGCTCTGTAGCGCTGTTTGGCTACTTGTCCTTCTTCTCCACATCTGCATTGCTTAGACATGTCATGTTCGCATTTAAACTAACGAGCAGTATGACCAAACTGTAAGCATCGAAAACATTTCTCCATTCTCCATTTCTCCTCTCTCTTTTTGTGGAGGTTGATTCTCCTAATTTAAGGAGCTTTGTATCCGCTTTTTTATTAAATTTATTGTCACCACAATTGTATCCGGCGGGGTTCTTAAGAGATCTGTCCTGATTGGATGCCTTATTTTGTGTCAACTTTTGTCCTGTCGTTCTCGTTGCTCTTCTTTTTCTGTTCAAACTTTGGTGGTCCTTACACTTTGTTAAGGCCCCGCTTTAGCGGCCTTGTGTACTTCGAAATGGAGTTGCTTGTTTGTTCGAGGCGCTTCCTTCCTTTCTGCAGATAAGCTCTCCATTTAGGGCAGGGAGCATCTTTGTTGGACTCCGGTTTCCTCGTAGTTCTGTTTCCGATTTTATCCAAGGCGAGGTAACCTTAGCATGCCTCCTGAGCATTGATCATCACAATGGCAGCCAACTCACTCCACTAGTGACTTAATTTGTTCACCCAACTTACGAAAAACTGGCTGTGGGTGATTGCTAGTCGTCGCTTTTGCAATATTCTGCTAAGATTGGTTCTCGCCTAGGCTCACCTTTTGAGCTGTGTCACCATCACCGGTTTTGTATCTATTGATAGTTGGTTCAGGTTTTGCTTGATTGTTTTTATTTATACATAGTTGGTCTCCACTCAAACCCGCTATCAACTTTGGATGTGTAGTCACCTATATGGTCGCATTTTTATCTTTGCATGCAGTGAGGCCATTCGGGTTAGCACAGGCATCCTTGGAGTGCTATCCTCAGAATAGGATTTGTTCATGGTAACAGAATACTGCAGACGTTGACGCTGCCGTCAATAGTTCCAAAATAGGTTCTTCAGTATATCACCAATGCTTCCTTACTCGACCTAACCTAGCTTAGTCGTAATGCCGAGTATGCCGTTGCCTTCAATCCCGTTATCGTCCATTGGTTGTTGCCAATGATCGCTTCCCACGGAACCACCTCCTAACTCAAGATCCAAGAGGTGGGTTAGAACTTACTTGACGACGGTCCCAACTTATCTTGTCGCAGAAAGTTCTCTGGCGCCCTTATGGACTTTTCAGTGGCGCCCTCCTTCTCTATCGATCTTGGTCGAGGGCTGCTTTTTGGTTAATGACAGCTCTGCAGGACGAGTATTATCCGCCACCTGTGCACCATCCCAGTTTCCTGAGCTGCAGCTCTGTGTTTCTATATAAGTTTAATCCCTAAGCACTGTCAGCAACTCTAGTGTGACGAAGTCATGAATTGTGGAAGCTGTTCTCGCATCTTGTTTGACTTTTAACTGGTGTAGTTTCGACAACTCACCCGATCAACAAATCATAGAAGTGCATTACTATTATTTTAATTAATAAAATGGGAATGTGACATAGGGTGTTTTTAAGCGTTGAGTTATGCGCCGAGCCGTGTTGTATTGCTGTCCAGTTTTCTACACGAACCATGATTTATTGGCAAAATGCTCGTAATGCTTCATGCAGTAAGTAGTGAGAATGATCATTACACTTTTCTTCGGTAAACACAAACAGCGTTACAAGCCCACCAAGAACGAACAGCGTTACAAGCTCATCGGTAGATGAGCGACAGCCGATTAACAAAATCAAGTAAATAAGTAATGGAGTAAAAAAGGTTTGTACGAATAATTATTATCCCCACTGTGGCGGACTGAACTACACTGAAAAAAATTACCAAATTATTTCACGCCTAGATTCTTAACCGCAACACGTAGTCTATACCCTGTGAGTAAACTCTTTGAATCTACCACATTCTTGACTCGGAATATTATCAAGTATCACCCTTGTTATAATGGCTAACGATTAAGATAAACAATAATTTTTTGTGAATCAAACAGAATCATTCTCATCATTCGACCACACACATGTTTGCCATCAATCATCGAGTGATCTTAATGCATTGGTAGTGGAGATCACAAGGCCAAGAGAGTACTCACCCCACTTAGCCATTTTCTCTGGAATTCTCATGTACTTCCCGTTGAATACCGGCAGACGTACGCATCACATTGTTTACTTCTCGATTTCAGGGCGAAAATGAAGGTAAACTATTAGATAAATGGTCATCAAATATTGAATATATGCTCCTAAGAGTCAACCTCTAGTCCCACAAAAAAGTGCAAAAACTGGTTCCTAGGCTCTCTACAAAGATAGCATCTTAGAATGAAGGGGATGTTTTTTTCTATTTACCACGGCAACAAAAGAACAAAAAAAAAAACAAAGAAACAGCGAACGAGTTCCTGGTACGGAAATGGAAATCTGACTTTTGATTGCTTCGACTATAAATACCCTGGACAATTTAAATCTTGCAATCAGTAGTGCGACTCCTGTTCCAACAGTTCCCTCTCTAAGTGAAGACAGAAATAAATTCAAAAACTCAAAAAAAAAATGAAGTTTCTCGTTGTGTTCTTCATGCTGATTGTGGCTATTGCCGCCCAACACGGACACCATCAACGCGGTGGACACGGCAGTGGACTCCGCGGTGGTGCAGGATTCGGACCCGGAATCGGTGGACCGGGTCTTGGCTTCGGTGGTGGTAGCAGTTCCAGCAGTGCCATTGCCTCAGCATCTTCCCAAAACTTTAACCAGGGTGGTCTTGGAGGAGGTGCTTCAGCAGCCAATGCCGCTGCATCCAGTCAAAACTTCAGCGGAAAATAGATTATTGGATTAATATAACTTGCAACCAAATAGAATTCTGTGTGTGTGTGTTTCATTTTTATCTCTATTAAAGAGAGTGCCTGCAAGGAATCAAATGTCTCTCCGTGCATTTCTGCATTTCCTTCAATTGAATTGAATTGTGAAGCAATAGTTGCCGATACAGAGATCTCCAACATTTCTTTTGCACTTGTCCTTTAATCACTTAGTCCCCCTATTCAGAAAACGAACCGTAATATGTGTTAATTCTTTTGCATCTTTATCAATTGTTTAGCTAGCTTGAAGTATTTTAAATTCACTTTGTATTGATTCGGTTATTTATTAGCTTCCATGAAATGCAATAAAATAAGTTCTTGATTCGTTCAAGATTTTGCTAACAACTGATCAGTGATCTAATCACACATTAAATAATTTTGAAACTACTCTCAAATATTCTAGAAAGTCAATACTTTTGTTCGCTGTCAACTAAAGTCAGCGGAATTAATGTTCAGGTGACCAAAAATTGGGTGTCGTTGCAATATTGACAATATCGTCGTTCAGGCTAAAAAATGTTCATCTTTGTTACGTTGTAAAAGCATAACTTATAATTGAAACCAAGCAACTGTGGTTAACAAGAAACAAAAAAATGCATGCAGCAGCCTACAAAATCCCACAATTCGACACAAGATGCAGGCACAATTAAATGAAAGTGCAAACAAAGCGACCGACATGACAATGCGTTCTCAGGTGGAAATCGAAAACGCGATACAATGAATACAAGGCCTTGTTACAATTCAGAAAAAAACTGGTCTCAAGGGTACTCACTTCTACTAAGGGTGCATTGAGGCACATGTCGACGCAATGTACATTTGTGACTTGGGCGTGGTACACAGGATCAAATCTTTGTGTAAGAAGCTTCTCAACAGAGATAGTGGTATTTTGTTAGCACTGGACTATTCAAATGGGAGCACAGATCCATCCAAAATAACTAAGATCACAGTTTTGGCAAAGAACTTTGGTGATAAACATCTACCATGCATTTCTTGAATGAACGTTTGTGTCTCGCAATACTGGTTGAGAGTAAGTATTGTAGGAACGATCAGCACCAGTCGGTCATGGTGAATGTCATTTGTTCATTTATTTAATGGTTATTGCAGGAGCAACACAAAGATATTTTGGTTTCAGACGAACCATGGGGGGTCTGAACCTGAGCAATTGCTGCCCTCCATCGGTGACGGTCCTGGGCACGCTGCTTCCAATCATCAATGCCAAGCCGTCTCACATCCGCGATGACTTAATCTTTGTACCGGAGGTTCGGTCTTTCTCTCCTTCTCGAACCAGGAGGCTCGGATTCGAAGACCGTCTTTGCTGAAGCGTTGTTGTCCATTCGCTCGATGTGGCCGATGCGGTGCCGTGTGGTCGACAGATTTTTGCCTTACGGACTACATCCACATCATGGTACAGCTTGTAGAGTTCGCGGTTGTGTCTTCCTCTCAATTCGCCTTCCTCGCAGACGGGACTGTATATCCGACGCAGAATTTTTCTTTCGAAGGCGCTAAGAATCAGCTCTGTAGTATTACTTAATGTACAGCTTTCGAGCATACATATGCTGAAATTAATCAGTTCATAGGCAGTCATCTGGCCAGTCTTGTTTAGTGAAGTTCAACATGAATCCTTCTCAATTGGAGAATACGAGGATCTTCGAATTATTAGACTTTCTGACTGTTGCTCACCTGAATCTATGTACAAGAAATTCTGCACAAAGAAGGTCGTGTAAAACGATGCAAACTTGGTTGATAAGAAAGTTTATTCGAAGACATATTGCGAACTGCATGGATGTAAGTTGCTTGCTTACTAGGACAGTAATCAAAATCAAACGAAAAATTCCATCTCATCATGTTAAGGAAATGATATAAAAGAGTCAGTGGTGTTTAAGACATGTGGTTTGAAATATCGCTTGACACAAGGATGTCTTATTCTTCCATGTCGTAAGTCATACATTAAAGACCGAAAACGATATGCACGTCTTTCCGTTTCATCAGAGTGATTCCAGTTCGCCACACCAATGAAATACATGTAAACTTGTAGTTAGATAAAAAAACCTACCTGTCATTTCTCTTTTGTTGTCAAGTTGTGGAAAAGTGAAACGAAACTTTGAACAAAGATAACGTATACGCCATAGTAGAATGGAGGGCCCCGCACCTCAACACCCACCATAGTGGCGCTGACCAAGGCATCGGCGAAGGCACCAGCCATTACATACATGATGCTTTCCATAAGCTGAATTGAAAAGACGGAAGAGGTTTTGCCTGGTACGCTTTGGCATCACCTATACTGCTGGTTCTGCCCGCATACATATATCGTGTGATACTCGTGCTCCACCCCGTAAAAGTTGGATGACGCGGAACGACGCACCAGTAGTGCCATCCCTATTTCTCTTGTTGACTCGATAGAAAAAAAACACTACGTGCAGAAAATAAGAAATTCAGCACTACCAAAGACATGCTATTTCTGCGGGTCCTTGCGACCCCGTGGATTAGAAACAATGCGAATATCATCTGTGCAGAGTATGCTTGCGGACCCCTCATGGTGTGTTCTACCCATCAAACCCATTGAATGGTTAAACACTTCTGTGCCGAAAATTCTCCTTCTGGTAACCACAACTTTAGAGGTTTTCCGGCCGCCCAAATTGACGCGCTCCGTTCGCTCTATCCCGGGGCGCCTTATTTGCTACAGCAAGCACTTGTACTGTGCTTGACATTAGTTGATAAGAGTGGATTGGAACTACAGTATTATGCCGATTCCTGACGCGGAGTAGTAGTAATATGTTGACTAGTTCAAGAAAATAATATTCTTATCCAGACAATTCATTGCAACATTCAATCAAACATATTCATTATACAGATGTCGTTCTCTAAGGAATCCAATATGCGTTTCATTCTGCTTTTTTCCTAATCTAAAAATAATAAATTTGAAAGCGGTTTTCTCAGGACAACTTTTTTCATTGAATTAAAATGGGTCCAGTCATTCGACTTAGAATCTAAGTTCGAAATCCATATATAGCCTTTTAGTCCATTTTATGCGTTGATTACTATTACCTTGAACTGTCATATTAATGGAATCTTAAAGTTACTCGATTTGTCTTAGAACTGGATTCATTTCACATTTTTATAGCCTGCAGTAAAATGCAAAAATGTTGTGACAATATGAAGACAAGCACGAGTTCAAAATGAAGAAGAAACCTTAAAATGACTTAACTGTGGTAACAGCTTTACGACTGCGGTCTTGTTTACCCAGATAATTGTGTTTCTAAAGATTTAATTGTCAGTATCGGCTGTAAAATTCAAAGTGAAACGAGTTCCTCGCAACACTCCATTTCTCAAAGCAATCCTTTGAAATTCTCACTATATATACTCTGCCGAATTGCACAATTGACAAAAGTGTCTTGTGTCTTCTGTTCAAACAGTCACCAGCAGTCAAATAAATCTACAGTCAAAAAATGAAGGTTTTCATCGTGTTCTGCTTGTTGATTGTGGCAATCTCAGCCCAGTTGGGAGGATATCGCCCAGGTGGACCTAGGTCTCTACTCTTGGGTGGTAGCAGCTCCAGCAACGCCAATGCCAACGCTCAGTCATCGAACTTTAACAATGGACTAGGTGGATCCAGCCAGTCCAGTGCAAATGCAGCCGCTCAATCGTCCAACTTGAATCTTGGATTAGGAGGTTCCAGTGGTGCCAGTGCCAATGCTGGAGCTCAATCATCCAGCCTCAATGGACTTGGATTAGGCCTTGGTGGTGGTGCTGCCTCCGCTAACGCAGGCGCTTCATCCATTGTTGTTTAGTGTGTACCAGTATCTCAATAATCGCTGGAAAAATTAATTCAATAAAAGGATTTTTGATAAGCCTTATTTTGTGTTTTAAATTATTTTAGCACGGGAAGTCTTTTAAGATAGCGCGGGTCTTGAGAGCAGTTGAAGGTTTTCCATTCCAAAAAATTCGCAATTTGAAATACTCTCAAGATAAACAATTTTTCTTTACCCAACCCAACATCATTGCGGGTAGGCACTTTGAGTCAAGGCTCTGTACTCTGTGGATGGAATGTTATAATGACTCATCTTCCCACTGCCACAGCGGCCCTATTAGGGCTAGAAAAGACTCGCGCATACCTGTTTCCATGTTTTCTTACTCGTATTATTCGATTCTGATTCATTTCAAAGCATTTCGCCGCATCGAAAATTTCAATCAATTTCACATAGCCGGCCTCGTCGAATTTGGTGACCGTTTAGTCTTATCTTCCAACTGGCACAGCGGCCCTATTATTGATGCTATCGACTTGGGTACACCTTTTTGCATTTTTTTGCAGGTATGTGTATTAACCGATCCTGAGAGTTTGGAGTCCATCCGGCAACATTGACATTTTGTGCCATCGTCAATTGCTCTTGAGCCCAAACAAACAGCGGTTGGCAAGAGTTATTCTGCGTTTAATCTCGGTACTGGTGTTGTTCGTACAATTAACTTGGGAGCCAAGGTACGTGTGTTGGCTTGTGAGTTTTGTACGACCTTCTCAAGTCCGATGTAGAAATCACGTGGTCTGTTAAGTGACCTCACCTTCGACGTGCAGAACCGAAAATCGTTGTCCTTGTTTCATTGTCCATGGTCGTCAGCAGTAGGGTCATACGTATCCGAGGCGTGTTGCCGTTTCTGAACTTAACTATTTTTACACCGTGGGAAAGTAAGCTACACGCGAAAACCCGAACCTGAAGGACCGGTCCTGATTTAAGCCCTCGGACAAGGGGCCGCTGCATACATTGGTTCACTTCCAAGCGCTTGCAGTAGAGGCTATCCAAAGGGCGCTGCGAGGAAGATGTATGTCAACTTGACTAGTGCATTCACAGGGATCGTTGTTGGGATCACGAAAAGTTGAGAGCAACCAACAACTTTGCCCTGGATGCACAGATCCCTCCATTTGACATATAATGGTTAGAATTGTATGATTCAGCTACTGTTTTTTTTCTTTCAAATTTCCCCATCATACAGTCCCTAAATTCAGCCCCTCAACAGCAGTTTATTTATGTCATATTGACATTCAGGCAAGTAGTCTTAGTTTCTACAAAATACCGAGATTTTTTCCAGCGCATAATCAAGTGTGAATCTTGTATTTTAAGTGCCTGCATCGAGCTGTCTTTTATAGTCAGGTTGATGTCGCTAAAGGCAGTTCGGCCATTAAACAGCAACAATAAACAGGTTGATGTAAGGCCTTAGGAAGTCCTCGTTTAATGATGTCACTGTGTTGTCAAACTTAATGATCTTAAAAAACATGTTTCAGTCTGTACGAGAATAACTCATAACATTTTGGTGAGGCGTTTTACAATGTTTGTGGTGATATCTATACATATTAGTAGTCTTGCAATATTACCTAAAACTACAGTCTAAAAGCGCTATCAAACATCATCATCATTAATTTAGGAATCTATCCTCAAAGGCAAATGATTTACAGGAAGTATTCGAGCAGAAATCATTTACCTGGTGCTGGACGCCTATATCTAAGATGAGTTTAGCAGTTAGCTGTCTCCAGGCTACCGCAAACCCAATTGGCCGCACCTACCCTGCTAGTTTTCCATTTCTTGCTTGTGCGTAAGTCATGTTGATGCACAGCCTCCTCGTGGCGCCCCTAGATAGCCATCACAACAACCGTTGTGTGGTGAGTTTTGTATGCAGTGATCCTCCTGTGCCAGAGGGTCAAATAATGGGCCTGGCCTACCAGTTGTAGGTTGTGCGTGAGGATATCTCCATCACCACGTAAAGACCCCAGCAAACGGTTAAAGGGAAATGATTTTCGGCCCTGCACGTGGAATGTGAGGTCCTTCAACACACCACGTGCGATGAACTTGCGGAGTACCTGGAGTGCTACAAAGCAAACATTACCATCATCCAGGAGATGCGATGGGCTGGGCCGGGCAAAAGAAAGATAAGAAACTGTGACATCTACTACGCTTATTTGGATGCGAATTCGTTGTTCGTGGCAGCCTTAGGCAAAAAGTCTTAAGCTTTAAATATATCCGTTAGCGCCTCATAACAATCCGCATATAGGCTAAATTCGGGGAAATCAGATTGATGTGCGTAAACGGCCCGACGGACGAGGAGGATGACGATAGCAAGGAAGATTTCTTTGGTCTCCTAGAAAGAACATACGATCGATGCCAGCTATGTCGCCAAGATAGTTCTAAGAGACAATAAATCCATCAAAGAAGCTACCACTTCTGCTGGGTTTTACCAAACCTCTAAAAAGAAGCCAATGGTTTGACGACGAGTGCAAGCAGGTACATGCAGCCAAGCAGCAAGCCTACAAGGCGACGCTGCATCCAACAATGAGAGCCGTTTGCGAGTTCTACCAACAAAAGAAGAAGAAAACCGGCTTCTCAGAAAGAAAAAGAAAGAGCATGAGAAGTGCGCGGTCGAGGAGATGGAGAGGTGTTATGACAGGAATGACGTACGAAAGTTTTACCAAAGAGTGATACCATTATAAAATGGATATAAAACGCGGGACGAAAATGGACAACTAGTAGTAGAATCGCAGTCGGTGCTGAGAATTTGTAAAATCACTTCTGTAGACGGCGAAGACAACACAAATTCCGCTGTCAGGCAGAATGTTTCACTCAATTTGGACGATGATGAATAAAAAATTCCGTCCTCCCGTCGCTATCTTATATTTAGACTGAAGTCGAACAAAGCTATTGTAGCGGACGGACTGTCCCCGGAACTGATTCAAGAGATACAGATTGACAAACACTTCCTATTTGTCGATTTCAAGACTGTTCCGACTCGTTGCTCCATCAAGGTCGGTAAAGAACTCACCGAGACCTTAAATGCCAAAAAGGTCTTAGGCAAGGCGACACGCTCTTATATCTATTTTTCAACATCATGCTTGAGAAGATCGTCCGAAACTCAAACGTAGACACCCGAGGCACTATCTTCCAAAAGTCCGTTCAACTACTTGCTTACGCGGACAACACTGACGTGATTTGTCGAACTCAGCGAGCCGTCGTGCGTTTGCTTGCATTAAAACGGAGGCGGCAAGAATGGGGTTAGCGGTGAATGATGGCACAACATCGTCGTCTCGGACAGAGCCTCACAATGGGCAACAGGAAATTTGAGGTAGTCGAGGACTTCGTCTCCCTCGGCTCTGGAGTAAATAGAGCCAATAACACCAGTACCGAGATCAAGCGCAGAATTTCTCTTGCCAATCTCTGTTTCTTTGTGCTCCAGAGGCAATGGAGTAACAGAGCCATCTCTCGGAACACCAAATTCACTTTATATAAAACTCGGATCTGCTCTATGGCACAGAGACATGGACGCTATTGAAAGCGGATGAAGCAGCTCTTGATTGTTTCGAGAGAAAAATTCTGCGTGCTATCTTCGGTCCTGTTTGCGTTAATGGCGTTTGGAGGAGAAGACTCAACCACGAACTGTACGGGCTGTACAGAGGCAGGCACCTAGTTAAGCGGCATAAGAGCGGACACCACAGCTCCTACCCGAAGAGCCTTCGAAATCGAGCCAATGGGACAGTACAACGGAGGACATCCTCGAACGAACAAGTAGAAAAGGACCTCAACCAATTTGGTTTGCGCAGCTGGAGGGAGCAGGCGTAAGATCGTGCTGGCTGGAGATTCATGTTGGTTGAGGCTTTGGTTCTCCCCGGACTTTAACGCCAATCAACAAAGAAGAAGTGAGAATAATATCTCATCTTCCAACTGCCACAGCAGCCCTATAGCCTTATTTATGACTTCTGGAGCATTTGACATTTTCTCGAGCATCATAGCTCCTAGTCCTGCTCTCTAGGATGTATTAGGGGAATATATCCAAGCCTTACCCACGAGTGATTTGGTTACCCGTCGTAGATAAAGTTATTTACTCCGATCTCATCAGCGGGAATAGTCTATGCGATTAACGCCTGCATAGTCAGCTAATGATGAACAGCTCTACGATCGGTATATAACAACATAAGTTAATTTCATTCATTAAAATCATTCTCTATCGCACACCTATACCGTCAGTTTGTTTCACCAATGGACTGACAACTAGGAAGTGGTTCTTATTATTCTTTATGCGACGTTCAGGATAAATCGTCCCCCAACCGATCAAGCTTCAAGCTCCCGCAGTTAGGCAGCCTTCAAATACGCTGTGCTGTGCACTGTCCGACAAACAGGGGCGAAGTATTCTGCATGCAAAAGTTTTTACTGGAAGAGACAAAGGGTTTCATCGTACACTTTTTAGACAATTCAAGACCAATGCGCTACAACGAGTACGCGCAGCGACGGTCAAATGTCCGACCTATATTCAAACATCTATGAACGACAGTGCACGTGAAACTCGTTAAAATGCTGCGACATCTAACAGAAATGGCCTTGGATTGGTTAGGTGCCACGAATTTTCCTATAATCACCAATTGCGAAGAGTGGCTTCAATTGGCCCGGACACCAATTTTATTACATGCATATCACTTTTCGAGTGACTGGAAATTATTGGAGAATATGCTACTCCCAACATCTGGAAATAATGCCGCGAATAAGACAAGCTGTTGTTAAATGAGCTAGCCACATACCGCAGCAGATCTGAGCCCCATCCGATGAATAAGAATCTCTACTGAGACGTGAAAGTGGTTTACATTTCAATTCCTCCGTGCGGATCGATTAATTGGTCTAATGCCCTATCGTATTAATTTTAGTATGTCTGGGTGTCATCTTTTTTTTAATTTTAAATGCACTCGCCTTGACTTAGAACTTGTTTCATTTCACATTTTTATAGCCTGCAGTAAAATGCAAAAATGTTGCCACAATATGAAGACAAGCACGAGTTCAAAATTAAGAGGAAAAAATTACGAATGCGGCTTAGTTTACTCAGATCATTGTGTTCTAAAGTTTTAATTGTCAGCACAACTGTACTTAAAATTCAAAATTGGTTTTGTTTTGGTTTCAGAAACGAGTTCCTCGCAATCCTCCTTTTCTCCGAGAAATCCTCCAAGATTCTCACTATATATACTCTGCCGAATTGCACAATTGACAAAAGTGTCTTGTGTCTTCTGTTCAAACAGTCACCAGCAGTCAAATAAATCTACAGTCAAAAAATGAAGGTTTTCATCGTGTTCTGCTTGTTGATTGTGGCAATCTCAGCCCAGTTGGGAGGATATCGCCCAGGTGGACCTAGGTCTCTGCTCTTGGGTGGCAGCAGCTCCAGCAACGCCAATGCCAACGCTCAGTCATCCAACTTTAACAATGGACTAGGTGGATCCAGCCAGTCCAGTGCAAATGCAGCCGCTCAATCGTCCAACTTGAATCTGGGATTAGGAGGTTCCAGTGGTGCCAGTGCCAATGCTGGAGCTCAATCATCCAGCCTCAATGGACTTGGATTAGGCCTTGGTGGTGGTGCTGCCTCCGCTAACGCAGGCGCTTCATCCATTGTTGTTTAGTGTGCACTAGCATATGAATTTTCGCTGGAAGCATTTATTCAATAAATGGATATTTGATCAACCTTATTTGCTGTTTTAATTATTTCTTATTACAAGACTCTTCTTTTTCTTTTTTGTGTGGCGCTTCAGTCCGGGGTGGACCTGGGCCTCAACCAACTAGCATATCCAAGTAGTGCGATCTTTGGCTAGCTGTTTTCAGTTTCGCACACCAAGTTGGTTGAGGTCCTTCTTCACTTGGGTGCGCCACCTTAAACTTGGGCGTCCTGTGTTGTTTTGCCGGGCCGGAGCTGCGTTATCCATACGCTCTGCATGGGCTAGCCACCATAGGCATTGGATCAGTAGACAGCTTTTTGGACTCATCTCGCTGTACAGCCAGTACACTTCATGTATAATCTTCTCCTCCAGAAACCATCAACACAAACAGGACCAAAAATCACACGTAGAACTTCTCTCTCAATGAGACCGAGGACTTCTTCATCCGCTTTTGAGATTGTCCATGCTTCCGCGCCGTATAGCAGGACTGGGATGATCAGAGTCAACTTGGTTCTTCGAGAGAGGGCTCTATTACTCAATTGCCTCTTGAGTCCAAAGGAACAGCGGTTGGCAAGAGTTATCCTACGCTTGATCTCGGTACTGATGTTATTAGTACATGTTATTCCGGAGCCGAGGTAAGTGAAGTCCATGACTACATCGAAGTTATTTGCCCATTGTGACACTCTGTCCAAGACGTCGATGTTGCATGCGATTGATTGAGGACAGCATATACTTCGTTTTGCCTTCATTCACCGCCAGAACCGTTTAAGCCGCTTCCGCCCCATCCTTTCGGTGATGGAGCAGCGAGAGTTCTCCAACGCTTGGCAGGAATTTCAAAACTAGACATGGAGCTCATCTCTATGGTATGCACGCTGTCATATGCGGCCTGGAAATCGAAGAAACAGATGGTGAGTGGCGATTTGCATTTCTTGGGTCTTTACCAGGATCTGCTATAGTGTGAAGATATGGTCTATATAGACAAGACTCTAGCATCCTAATTTGTGCCGAATTAACCAGCATCCATGGCAAAACTAAAGGACAATATCTCCATACTACATAGGATGTGTGCTGTGTACTTATTGGAACTTAAACGGAACACGTTTGCCAGTTAAGAGCTGCAAGAATATTACCCAGATTTTTGATATCAAAAATGGCTTTAGCCAACTACACAAAACAAACACTGCCAAGCTAGTTTTTTTGCTTAATTCTCGACAATATCGTGCTTAAATCCGACGTCAACACCACAAGTCTTTGCAACTGGTCGCATATCCCGATGTGAGGCATTTGCGAGCATAGAGAATGAAGCCGCTACGTTGGGTCTTTTGGTCAATGATGGTAAGACAAAGTACATGCTGTCTACAAAAAAAGTGTTCATCAACACCGACATCTTGGAGAATGTAGCGCAATACACAGATACAGTTTCGATCTAGGCACTTTTTCTATCTAAGCCTTGCAATCAACTCAGAAAATGACATCATCGCAACGATAAACATGGCCATTCGCAGTGTCTCTTGGCCTAAGCGGCAATTCAAAAATGAATGCCTGCCTTAGAGAACTGTCTTTAAATAAGACCTTGATAATCCCAGTCCTGCTGTGTGACGCAGAGGCATGGACAATGTAAAATGAGGACTGAGATCAAATTACCTTTGTTCGCTTTGAGAGGAAATTCCTAGGTATTACATTTGCGAAGAAGGGCGTTTGAAAGAGAATATTGAACGACAAACTCTATCAGCTGTACAACGACATTGGTCAGCGAAATTCAAACAAATTCGATTGTCTCATCTCAGATGGTCAAGTCATGTAAATATAATTTATACAAACGCTCCGGCTCGGAAACTTTTCGAGGCCAACCCTGACGGAGTAGGTGTACGAAGCTGAAGCGCCTTGTCCAAGACCGAGGTGGTGCAACGCAACGGAATACTGAACTAGGAGCTGCGTAAATTTGGTGATGAGACTACTGACTATTGCAATCGCCATAAAACAATCGGAAAATTGAAATTTTTGGACTAGGACTAAAAACGAATGGGGTTTCTGGACAAGGGAACCGAAATAGGTTTCTGGACAAGTAAACCGAAACCGCAGGGGGTTTCTGGAGAAGTGAACCGAAACCGAAAAGGGTTTCTAGACAAGTGCACCTAAACCGAAAGGAGCTACTGGACAAGAAAACTGAAAGGGTTTTTCGACAAGTAAACCGAAACCGGAAAGGGTTTCTGGACAAGGGTACCGAAACCGAAAGGGGTTTCCGGATAAGGGAACCGAAACCGAAAAGGGCTTTCTGAAGCTCTACTGTTGAATCGGTTTCACCCAATTCAAAATATATTCCTTTTTTGTAACAATCCAACTTCACACGAAACTCGGGTTAGCTTGGTTCATACGCACTATGAGCATAATACATTTACAAAATATAACAGACTGTTCACTCAATACAATTGGTTTGAAGGACTATAGAAAAAACAACCCTTATTGTCAAACAACAGCCTCACACATACAGGTACCAGAAAGAACCTGCCGCATCACATACTGCTCCGTCCATGGCCAACCCGAGTCCGAATTGTGTGTCAATGTCCAATGGTAGGCGGATTTGATGTTAATTTATTCGTTTCATTTTACTTTCAGCAACTCGGTTTGGACCTAACGCGGGTTGACTTGGTTTTCAACTCGAGTTGACCCATCTCTATGGCTGACATTCGGAACAGCTGATGCTGAACCTAGGAGGACCGGTAATTTGATATTTCAACTAATTTATTTCAGGTTCTTTAAATGTGTGTGAAAGCTCATACACACCATTCTGATCTGACAGTTAGTCTCCCTTAAAGAACATGACAACACAGTTCAGGGGTATCATCAGACCATTTACTAAGGCAAGTAGCCTTTAACATGTACTTCGTCAAGCTTGCCTAATGTACGTCGGTCCAAAGCCCTGATTAAGGGGTACATAAAATGCAAGTTGAGACTGATCCAAGGATACTTCAAGCGTGTGTACCTTGAGCTATGAATCATCTCTAGATTGTATTAAACACAAGCGCTAATTGCCTTTTGCAATTGGATGCAAATTCAGAAATACCTCATTGATGACTCTTTCCTAAACTGCACATACAGCTATTTCTGTTTGTATATTGTTTGTTTGGGGAAACTCTTAGCACCCTAGAAAAATTAATTTGCATTTCAATTTAAATCGATTTCGCAAAAATGTTTAATTGGCCTACTCCATACATACTGGTGACTGTATAAGCCAAAATCATGATAAACCTGAAACAAAAACTCGAACGGCATTCGGCATTCAGTGATGCAACCGAATTTGCTTGAATGATCCTGTGTAGGTAATTCCCCACAAAAGTTGTTCACAATCTCGTTTCTGCATATTAATTTCGCCATGCAGACTCGAATCAATAAGCCATTGTTTCATCTTGCAAGAATACTTAAGAACTGGTTAAATCATTGTAGCTCTTTGGAGAGCTGGATTAAGCATTCACATAATTTAAGTATAAATACGGTAGGCTAGTCGCCTTTCGATATCAGTTAGTTCAGTGATTCTAGTCCGTTAACACTCAACCAGCAAAATGAGGGTTCTTTTTGTGTTCTTCATGTTGATTGTGGCCATTAGTGCCCAATTCGGACACCATCGTGGTGGATTCGGAGGTGGCCGTGGAGGCGGTTTCGGAGGCGGATTCGGAGGCAGCTCCAGCAATGCTGCCGCTTCAGCGCAATCTCAGAACTTCAACGGTGGATTCGGAGGATTCGGAGGTGGCGGCAGCGCTGCATCAGCTAATGCTGCTGCATCATCTCAGAACTTTGGCTTTGGAAAATAAATAAACGGACTTTAATTGATTGAAATGAAACCAATTTGTTTTTATTTGGCAAACGAAACAATTTTGGCGATCGAGTTGGATTCTTACTCAAGCCATGCGCTTATACACAAAACACGTAGAGTTGCTTCCAATCAAATGGAACCAAAGGCTGCTTAGAACATTTTTTTTTCTTTAAGTTACTGGTTCTTTTCATTCGCTACCAAATGACCTATGTATTATTCTCTTTGAACTCAACCACTGCGACCATATGAGTGATTTGTTTGGCTCCCTGGCAAAATAATTTTATTAACTGCTCCTTGTTTTTATTCGTCTCACCCACTCTTAACCATCTTCCATCAAGGTCACATATCCACAGCCTCAACCTAGAGTAAGGATATCCTCAGGATCCTTACCACTCTACTTCCCGAACCACATTGCAACCGCGTTGATTTTACATCTACATACAAGGAAGATTCAGTCTATGTCTTGTCATGAAAACAGAATTCTAGGTGTTAAAGGCTCTCATATGCGAACCAATGCACTTTACGCGTTGTATGTTCGTCTTCACGCAAGTATTCGTAAATTGTTGTATATTGAATGTCAGATTGTCTTCGAGACTACTTCATACAATGGAGTAGATCGAGTTTTATTTGCAAGTTTTCTATAAGCTTCTCTGTCAAAATAAGTGAAGAAAACAGCTCAGCATTAGTTAAAAAAATAGGATTGTCATTTCACTCTTTTTCCTATGCTTACCGACGGTTGTTCAAGTCCGTGTCCCCGTTGGACCCTTTTTGAAGAGATTTTGGTGTAATAGCCGACTTATCCTCGATGATGACTGCAGTGTCTCCTCTGGGAGAAGTCATGCAGATCGTTTGCAGCCGTCGATGGGAGATTATGTTTGTGATTTATTTATCCGGTGATTACCATATGTTTCAGCTTCAGGTTTCTGATTGTCTCGTGGTGATGGTTGCTAATGTATAGAAGCTGCTTTCTAAACAGCACCACCATCTACTGTTGCAAGGTTATGATATCGACGTGAAACTTCTTGTCGCTTCGAAATCCCTATCGAATGTGAGACCGGTACATATTCGCAGCATTTTCCTTTAAATTGCTAGCTTTGCCATGCAGGTCTTAGGGATAGGGTGACATATTGGGAGATACTTGACATTGACCGATGATAATTGGCTACTGGCTTGCATCTCGTTAAAGTCTCAGTTAATACATTATGATATAATCGTTACCTTAAGCGACTTCAAAAATCATCATCGAGCCGATTGCCTCGATGCTTTGCACGTTGATTGTTTATTTCCTCAAATGCCATCTATATACATTTTCAATTCAACACAAAAATTATCGTATATACAGTGTTCCTTTTGATCGTATTGTATATTAATAAATGTTGTAATACAATTTACAGCCCCTTAAATATACGATATTCCAGTTGAATGTAATGCAAACATTGTTAAATCAACTGAAGCACCACCGTTGGCAATATTTTAAAGGGGGTAAGCTGTTCATCCTGTTCCAGCTGCTTTTTCTAATATACTTCATACTAATAATAAAGTTAAAAAATGAGGTAATAATCAGAAACGAGGCAATGCTATATCAGCTGCTCCTATGTCACGCGACGTACTTTCAGTTTTTGTGGTTTTTCGGTAATAAACGTTTTTTTCTTATGACGGATTCGGTCGAAACCTTCCAGCTAGTTGCTTATTTCATATATAACATATATGTCCGATTTTACAGTGCAACCTTATCTGCTAGTCGAACTTAAGCTTCACTCAAACAGCTATCGTTTTCACAGTCAATATTTTAAGGTGGTTTACGTAAGTCAAGTGTTGAGTGTCATTGTAAACTATTGAATACACAACCCAAGAGAGACATGAACAAAATAGGGATTGTATTTGCAAATGATCATCACTCAAATGTCAAGAGAATATGAGAACACAACAAACAAATGTTCATGCATCTTGTGAATATATGTGTGATTTATAAATTTGCATGCTCCTGCTCCCTCAGAAGCACTGCCAGAGTAAATAATTAGCTCTATGCGTGAGTTTTCTTCATGTATTTTGGGGTATAAGTAATTTCAATACACTAATGGCAACTATGTACGCTCAGGATTGAAACTTAAGCCGTGCCCATTGTTGGCTTAAGTTAAACTACTATTTAAGTAGAATACATTCCTTATGTTACACTGTGAAAATGAAATTTCTATTGATTCTGAGTTTAGCATCGGATCGACGCGTAAGCTCGCACTGTGAAATCGGGCATTAGAAATTACAGTTGAATTTAATTTTTTATTTAAAATTAATTTAATTAATATTTGTTTTTTTTTATTCTTTTCGACATGCTTTCCACCAAATTTCGAATTATTTTCTTGTGAATTTTCGACCATTCGTTTGAACTCTGAGCCGAAACTTATCCCAATTTTTCGGTGCTATTTCATACTTCCCGATCTTTTTCTTCACAAAAGTTGTCAATTTCATTGTCTGAAACGTTTCAAACCAGCTCTTGATGATCTTGGCTGAAAGTCTTAATATGTAAAGGCATATTTTACTCCTGTAATGCACTGATGACAAATATCCGGTTTTATTGACAAGCCCATAGACAAAAAAATGGTGTCAAATCACACAATCTAAAGGGCCAATTCGAAGACTACATCACCAGCAAATGTCTCATGCAGTAATCGTATTGTTCTACGCATTGAATCTATTACATGTGTCACAGTCACAGACTGGTGCATATTGACCATATCAATTTCGGGAGAAATAACTTTGTTGTTCCGGTATCCAGCATCAGTAACAATCAAGCAGAGATTAGAATAACTCCCAGGCCAAAATACGCTCCAAACATTCAAGCGGTGTGAACACGTAAGCCATCTGCTGTTTTTTTTTTCGCTTGACTACATAAATGGCAGCAAATTCAAATCTTGCGCTTTATTAAAGATGTATGTTTGAAGAGTATTAGCTTACTTTTTCTTGAGAAACATTTTCATTTAAGCGGTTTCTTTTCTATGCATTTTTTCAGATTTTCTTTTTCAAATATCCGATTTTTTCACTAGATGGGTTTCAGTAAAACGGAGAAGTTTGTATGAAATTTGTGAAAATGTTCACGGACACAGATTACACTTTTCACAAGAGCGGGTTTTCCCACTAAACGAGTTTCAGATTAGCGGGTTCGACTGTAAAAAAAATAGTTAATCCTCAATCCAAATTCAATTTCTTTACAGATTCTTATATGTTAATAGACACAGCATTTGTGCGAAATCGCACTTATGTCCTTGGCAGCTTTGTTCAGAATTGGGAAAATCGTGAGAAGTTGGCCACAACCATGTACTATTGTTCGAAGAGTGTTTAGTTGTTTTATGTTTTTAATGATAGGATTGTGTGAATAAAAATGTAATACCACCAAGTGTAAACACATTCCGGTATACCGGAATGAAATGAGTATTTTTTTCTTTTTTGAAAATAAAACACTAATTATTAATGGGAAAGTAAAAACATTTTATTCAAAGTATTGGCCATTGTTTTCTAAACATTTTGAACACCTTTCTGGCAATTTGTGAATACCACGCCAATAAAATTGTTCGTCTTTTAAAGCAAACCAATCAGACACCCAATTTCGACTTCTTCGTAGGAATCGAAGTGCTGCTCAGCCAATGCGTGTCCCATCGATGAAAACAAATGGTAGTCGGAAGGAGCCAAGTCTGGGCATCTGCTCCCAGCCAAGTGTTCTGATTGTATCCTGAACCACTTTTGCTTTGTGTGCAGGTGCATTGTCGTGGAGCAAAATTACCTTGCCGTGTTTTCTGGCCAGTTCTGGTCGTTTCTCGATCAATGCATGGTTCAAATTGATCATTTGTTGTCGGTAGCGATCAGTATTAACGGTTTCACCAGGTTTTAGGAGCTCGTGGTACACCACACCTTTCTGGTCCCACCAAACACACAGCATTGTCTTCTTGCCGAATCGATCTGGTTTTGCAGTCGATGTTGATGGTTGTCCCGGAGTAACCCATGATTTTTTTCATTTAGGACTCTTAAAAGAAATCCATTTTTCATCGCCAGTAACAATCCGAAGCAAAACCGATTTTCTTACGTGTCTTTGAAGCAAAATTTCACAAGTGTTTTTTCGGTTTTCAATCTGTCTTTCATTCAATTCATGTGGCACCCATCTTCCACACTTTTGGATAATTCCCATAGCTTTTAAACGGTCAGAAATTGTTTGTTGTGCAACATTTAACATTGCTGCCATTTGCTTTTGACTCAAAGTGTCATCTCCATCCAATATCGTTTGCAATTCGGCGTCTTCAAACTTTTTTGGTGGTCTTCCACGTTCTTCACTTCTGAACCGTTGAAACCATCTTTTGCATGTTGCTTCTGATAGAGCATGATCACCATATGCCTCGACAAGCATTCGATGCGACTCTGCAGCATTTTTCTTCAAATGAAAACAAAAAATTAATGCTTTCCGCAAATCATCACTTTCTGATGGACGATGGAAAAATATGATTTTGTCTGTTAAATGACAATGAAAATAAGGGCTTGTTCACAAAAAATGTTCCCTATCGAGACACTTGTATCATGACGCTCACTTCATACCGGTATACCTGGTATATACCTGTACATAAGTGGAAATGCATTGCATGAATATCAAAATATTTATTCAAGGAGGCAATCTGTTTATAAAGGAAAGAAAAATATGAATCATGAAATGAACCACTGTAGTTGAAATTGAAGAACCGCCAAATAAAAACTCATTGCCTTCCTGTTCAGATACTTCAGAGACTACCCCATTTTCAACTGGAGTAAGAACTCATACGTACCTCACATATTCCATGAAAGTGAGTATGATTTTGGGCGTATAAATACATTGTCTGACCGGCATGACATGTTGTTTCCAACGGATATTTTCATGAAGGTGACACAATTTGTTCAGTTAGTATCTGATATTATAGTAAATGAAAGTTTCAAAGAGGCACAACAAAACCGAAGACCTTTTACGGTTAGCTTGGAGGAAATGAAGGCGTTTTTGGGTATGCATTTTGTAATGAGTTACCATGTTTTGTCAACTATAAGAAATTACTGATCGACTGATGAAGACATGGGTATCCATTTCATCGCTAATGTTATGCCAAGAACCAGATTTGAGCAAATGTAAGTAGTGTTATATACAATTTTGTGACAATGATAATCGCTCGAAAACGATTGATAGAGCATACGAAATTATACCGGTAATGCTACATTTCAATTTTGTGTTTTCAAGCAGCAATATCTAACTCACTAAGGCAAACCATTGATGAACACATGAATAAATTCAAAGGACATAGCATTATGAAGCAGTAGATGAAAAATAAGTCTATAAAATGGGGTTTAAAGATGTGGTGTAGAGCTGAGTCAAGTACGTAAAGTTGCACGAAGCACACAGCGTTGAAGGACCACTTCTGACCGGCCTCGAGTATCGCCAACACTTAACACGAGGTTCAATAAACAATTTTACATCTAGACTGCGATCAAGACCCGCCTTAGTCTTCCCTGAAAAGCTTTGTATTGGCAACAAACACAGTTTTCTAGCTTCCAACATGCAAGGAGCAAAGAAAATGAAGAGATATGTAAATTGTGCTAATCGCCGCATAGAAAATTGGACATATAATAAATGTGTTATGTACAATGTCCACCTGTGCTTCACAAGTAACCGCAAACGTTTCGCAGAATATCATAACTGACTCTTTATATCAGTTTTCTAAGACTTTGTATTACTATGTTTTGTATTACAAAGCAATAAATGAAGTACTTATAAAATAAACCTAACTCTTCCTTTATTTATCCTTATGGTACAAGGGGAAAATATTTTCCCATGAAATTACAGAAAACCTATACGCCCTACTTTGCTTTTTTGGTGATATGTCCTTACTTTACACCGAAAATAGCTAAAATAGTGTGTTGCATTATAATATTTAATCTTGGCTCTTATAGTCCATAAGGGGCTGTTTATTTGTTAATATCACCCTAATGCTACAGGCAGAAACTCATATAAACAGAAGATTAATTAACTTACTGTGCGAACATACACTTTGTTCGCTTGTTAACCCCACATCATTGTGTTGAATATTTAACACAGAAATTTGAAAAATGTCGAGTAATGAGCGAATTTTCAAACAATACCACCACTCCACCTCAGTTATAGGGTTGAGAAAGGGGATCAGCTGTTCCTAAGAGCTCACACGTATTCACAGACACGGGGCGAAAAGCGCTTAAGAAGCACTGTCTGATGAAATCAAGGAGCAAGAGAGGCCAAGGTTGAATATCTCCTTGTTCTCTTATTTATACCGCACATCAAATTCAAATACCTCGACAGGGCTTCACTAACTTATTGTTCCTTGCGTTTTTCAGTGACGCAGGCAGTGAATGACGACAACCCTTTGGACACAACTGAACAAAAACAATCAAACGTCATTCAGTGACTTAATCAAAACTTTTCGGAAGTTTCTCCCAAGTCTTGAGCACTTTTCAAACCATTCTCGTATTATTTTTGCACATAAAATTTGTCAATGTGGACAGCCACATAAACGAGCCATAGTTTAACGATATTTACGAATTAAAACTGGTTAAGCTTCAGGGTCCATTTTTATCACCTTGTTCCTCCTTGAAAAAAACTGATTTAAGAATTCACCCAACTAAACTATAAATAGGATGAGTGCGTTGTCAGTCGATATCAGTTCAAATCATTGATTCTATTCTGCACAGACTTATCAAGCAAAAATGAAGGTTCTTGTTGTGTTCTTTATGCTGATTGTGGCCATTAGTGCACAATTCGGAGGCCCGGGATTCGGACCAGGCTTCGGACCAGGATTTGGATTCGGTGGCAGTGCCAGTAACGCAGCTGCTCAAGCTCAATCACAGAGCTTCAATCAAGGTGGATTCGGTGGATTCGGAGGAAGTGGCAGTTCTGCATCAGCCAATGCTGCTTCATCATCACAGAACTTTGGATTCGGAAAATAAATAAACGGACTTAAAATTTCTAAGCCAAATGTTTTTGTAATTTTTATTTTTTTTTAGTGTTTTGTTGTGTGAATGTGAAATTGTGGATAGTGTCCATTTCAACCTACTTTTCTTTCCGTCAAAGCTGCATCGCATATCCTCTGAAAAAATTCGGACAATATAATCAACAACCGAAATACTGTGCTATTGAGGATAAATTTAATGAACAGTTTTACGAATTTTGGAATGCGATGGGGGATGTGGAATTAGGTTATGTCAGGCACAGCAGTACTTACTCATATTACCATGAAGAATCGGTCCATCCATCTTAGCAAAAAAAGACAATGTAGATTGCTGGCAAATGCTTTTCAATGTGGCAGTGTCCAGTGATGATGAATGACCGGAGAGTCGACCTGCTCAGCAGATTCCGGCTGAGTGATCATCATGTGTTGATAATAGGTCATTATTGTTTCGTGTGAGACGTCCTGTACCATCAGACCTGATTAAAAGTGGCCCCTTCCGACAAAGTGTCCTCTAAATATGCAAAGCACATTCAAAGGGGATTTTTGTACTTCACTAGCCATTTGATGTTTTTATGACCCACAAGTCTCACTTTAGGTACTGCGTTTGTCTGCTGAGAATCGTAAAGTTAATATCCACAATAAACTTAAATAGAAAAGCAACAACAGCTAGTATGAGAAATAAAATTGATTCTGGTTTATCAAGCCACATTCGTGCTATTATAAACGGATCTTTGAAATGACAGCATCGGTATCGCTAGGAGAGCTTCAATATTCATAACCCAATCCAATAAGAGCGGCGTTATTCCAGCAACAGCGTGTCGCAAAAATTGCATGTTGACAGAATAAAGTCAAAGGCACCACACAATCAGTACCTGCCAGTTGATGCCTGGGTGAACATTGAAACTAACTAAAATAGAAACTGACAAAGACAGTGGTCCCATTGTATACGGGAATCGGAATAAAATATGTTACTGTTGAACCTGTTTACGGATCTTAATGAAAAATGGTTGAAGTAGCCTAAAGATTAAGAGTAATATTAGATTAGAAAATAAAAAGTCCTCACTTATATGGATAACGCATTAAAACTTCTTCTTCTTCTTATGACGCTACAGTCCGGGGTGAACCTGAGCCTTAGCCAACAAGCATTTTCTGCAGGCACAATCCATAACCAACTGCCTCCTATTTCGCAAGCCAAGTTGGTTGAGGTCCTTCTCTACTTGTGTGCGCCATCGGCTCGTGGCCGTCCTCTATTGTCGACGACCGTTCGGGCTGGAGCAATGTTGTCCATGCACTCTACATGGCCTAGCCATATTAGGCGTTGAATCCGTAGCCGACTGCCTAGACTCATGTCGCTGTGCAGTCCGTACAGTTCGTGGTGGAATCTTCTTCTCCAGAAACATTTAACGCAAATAGGACCACAGATTGAGTGCTGCTTCATCCGCTCTTGAGATAGACTTCCGCGCCATAGAGCATGCTCTTATACATGATCATGGTCTTATTTGATGTTAGCTTGATCCTTCGAGAAAGGGCTTTATTACCCATTTGCCTCTTGAGCCCAAAGAAACAACGGTTGGCAAGCGTTATTCTGTGTTTTATCTAGGTACTGATATTGTTCGTAGTATTAACTTGGGAGACAAGGTAGATGAAGTCCCTTACCACCTCACAGTTGTAGCTGCCTATGGTGATGTCCTGTGTTATATTGATGACATCATGCACGCATATGTTTTGCCGGTTCAATAGCAAATACTTCATTGACGGCTCGCTGTGTAAGAGATGATTGGTCAATTGCACGAATTTTTGGAAGATATTGCTCCTTGTGTTGGCAAATGAGTTTTACAAGACCTTTTCAAGTACGTTGCATTAAATAATTATTTTTTGTTGGCAATTGGTTTTTTCATTCTATCTTTCAATGAATGATTAAATAAAGCTCTAATCACCTTATACTTAAGCAAATAAAAGTACTACGTATCAGTGAAACATTTTCTTTCGGTTCAGGCCTTCAATACGCAATCCCGAGATCAGATGATACCAACATTTGATGACATTACATAAAATCCGTATTCCGACTTTCCTGACATTACTCTGATAATGATCCCATTATATTACTTCTGCTCCGTGGAACAGAAGTTTATGTACTGCTGCTGCCACGTAATTCCAGGGATATACATTTGTAGCCAATAGAACAGTTTCTTGAGAACCGCTATTCAATTTTTTCGGGTCAATCTAAAATTTCTACATAACGTTCCTAGAATAACACTGAATCTTTATTAGTTGCACTTTTATTTCAGGTACCGCTGCCGATAAAAATGGAACGGGATCGGGTTGTATTACCATTCTTTGTTGTGCCAAGTCATTTCATAACGATATCTACCTTAATACCCATTTTTGTACAAACTTTTGCTGAAGTTGAATCTTTCATTGACAGTGTATTATCAGTGTCTCTTGTTATTCAAGCCTTAAATTCCAAGTTGTGGAATTTGGTGGACCGTGGCGTTGTGGGTATGCAGGTCGAGCCCAACCTCAACGTCGTAGGTTAGATACCTGGCCTGAATAAAAGAAAAAAAGTGTCACGGACCCATGTCTTTCGAGTCACTAACAATGCTCAAAGAGTACATATTTCCTGCCTAGAAAAACCTTCTCAAACTTGGCCGTTCGGAGTTGGCGTAAAACTATAGGCCCCTTCCGCTCGTGAGAGAACAATAGCACGCACAAAACGAGTGGTTGCTGAGAAGCTATGGCGTGTCCCTCTACGGGTGTAACGCCACACATATTATTATTATTATTAAGCTAAGTGTTTTATATATTCCAAGACCATTGCAGCATGGATACGTATTTTCTGAGCCCACACAAGAAGTACAGATAAAAACATTAACTTGCCGTTGGATGAACATTTTATGAGGAAAAGAATTCCAATTTACAAAAGCAGAACCTCGGCATTCCACATAGCATTTGTAGAATACGTGCATTGTAAGGGAAATTGTTTCGAAATTCCATCAAATGCACGACAAACTGCTCTTTCTCGAGCATGGGGCTCAATAGGGTACCGTCGATAGAGAATATTTTCAGCTTTCAGAAGTCTTTCTTATGTCTGAGAAACACAGAGACCTTTTTATACACCCCATCACACATTGAAGTACCCCATGAAAAGGTAGCTTTAATTAAAAGCCTGGTCCAAAATAGTGGTGAGGAGAATGAAAAAACTGTTGACACAGTTGGAAGGCAGCATATATGACTTTAAAAAAATTATAATTATAATAATAAATTCTATACGCTCGGTATGATGATATAACAGACAGTAGTATTAAATGTCATGAGTAGCTTTGAGAATTGAAGTGAACGAATGCAACGGCACCACGTATCATGTGTACATAATAACAGTTCCAGGAGATAGCATTTAATGAGGAAGATGATCCCAGCCTCCGTGGGGTTATGCATATACGCTGTTAAATAAATGTACCAACTGGCCCAAGTCCAATGTTGTTTTTTCTTTCCATTTTTCTTGTGGCTGCCCTACAGCTGAATCATAACAATTGGAAAAAATACCATTGCTATCTGGTCACCATTTAGGGCTATATCCCAACTGTACTTTCAGGAGTTCCGGCTTTTACAGATCGTAAGCTCGAACACGCTAAACACGCCACCAGACAGTCGATTGATGAAATCTGTTGTAACATAGGTAGCCTTTTAACTACCTTCAAGTTACAGCAGAAAATAAATGCCAGAAGGCTGACTGGCCGCACCAGCAAGACAACAAAACACACCTGGACTCATCTCGATCCAAAAAGATCAAAGAGACTAATCTCCCTGTGGTGATCAAAAATTAACACTGCCGTGGGAATAATTACTGGACACTGCCTAATAGGCCTTGATGCAAATTGACGAGGCCTTTTCTTCCAATGACTTCTGACGAAACTGTCCAGACGAGGATGAAAAAGAAAGCTTCCAGCGCATTCTCTTCGCTCTCGCCTCAATTATTATTACAGCCTACGTGACCTCAGCAATACTCCTGTTAATACACTAGTCAAATTTACCTACCAAACTGGCTGGCTATCATAATCACCCCTGCAAATCTTAATTACCACAGAGGGCGGTACAATGAGCCTACATTGGTCTGCGTAAGAATGCCACTATCTACCTACCTATTTACCAAACTAAGCACAAAGTTTAAGGAACAGCTACTGTGAAGACAACACTTGACTTGTCAAAGTTTCGATAAGCAAAACTGATGTTGATGAGTTTAGAGCAAATTTCCCTTAAACTCGATAGCACACTCACTAATGCCAGCCAAAGAACGAAGGCCCGGAAGTTTGCAGTTGCGATATAGCAAAGAAAACTCATGCGCGATGTGAAAGACTAGACGAGTGATATGGAGTGAGTTTCCAAACGCATCATGAACGTAAAGTAACACAGCTACCAAAATACCCCGTAACGTATTCCCTGGAAACTTGCAAATAGCGTGACTTTTAGAAGGTCACATAAAATGTGTGATCGTTTATTGATGTATTTACGAGGCCTAAACAACAGACGATACCAATTTTGAGAACTAACACAGGAAAGTACTCATGCGTCCTTGCTGTAGGTGATATTCTTCCATTGTCATCAATATATACAACACCTGTCGCGCTGCTGTATATTCATGTGTCTGTATTCCCCATGACACACACTCAAATATCCCCCTGAATGGTCAACATGATAATCATTTGAAATTAGCACGTTTAAATCAATTCAAATTGCTGCCGTTGACGCGAATGTGACTCTTTGAAAGGTTCCCCTAAGATCAGAGTACTTCCCGGAGAAATTAGCTTACATTCTTGTTTTCGGATGTGATTTTCGATGACGAAATCAAAATCTATGGGACATATAGATTCACGTTTTTAAGACTTTGGAACTGGTTGAACTTCACAGCTCATGTATGTACATATAATATTTCAACTCGTTTCTTGTTGTTTTTCAGTCACATAAGAACTCACCCAAATTGACTATAAATACCGTGAGTGAAGTGTGCTTTGAATCAGTTCAGAGATCTATTCTATTAACGCTTATCAGACGAAAATGAAGGTTCTTGTTGTGTTTTGCATGTTGATTGTGGCCATTACTGCCCAATACGGACCAGGATTCGGTCAAGGATTTGGCCCAGGCTTTGGCGGTGGATTCGGTGGTAGTGCCAGTAATGCAGCTGCTTCAGCGCAAAACTTCAACCAAGGTGGATTAGGTGGATTCGGTGGATTAGGTGGACTCAGTGGTGGTGCCGCTAATGCAGCTGCCTCATCGCAAAACTTCAACCAAGGATTAGGCGGATTAGGTGGATTTGGAGCTGGTGCCGCTAACGCAGCTGCTGGAGCGCAAACCTTCAACGAAGGCGGACTTGGAGGAGGATCATCAGGAAGCGCAGCAAATGCTGCTGCATCATCTCAGAACTTCAACTCAAAATAAACGAATGGATTTTAGATAACTGATACTGAATGGATTTTATTTTATCTCTGTTGTGAGAGTTAAATTTTTGGTTTTCAGTGATTATCTTGTGGTTCTGTCTGCATCGAAGGAGGACGTAAAAAAGATAAAAACCGGATCGGATCGACAAAGAACCTGTCAATTACTGAACTATTTGAGGATGGACAGGCAAACTTGTTTTGTTCGTCTTAATCCGTGTTAGCATTGGGAGAATACACAAATAGAAAAATAATCAGTAAAACAGAAGTTCGTTAAAACAACGTAAACAAAATTTAAGAGATCTGAAATTCTTTCTAATTCTCTTATTAAACGAACTATGATGTAATTAAGTTGTTCCAGGTTAAGAGAATTATGTATCGCTATTTTACGTTTCTAAAACGATTTGAATAGTTTTATGAATCAAATGTCGGTAAATTTCAAGCAACTGATTTCAAAAATCAAATTCATTGATTATGGTGTAAGTAACATAAGGTGCGCTGTACAGTTGTTCAATCGTATAGGAAAGGGTAGTGAGAGCGGCACCCCCAGTTTAATAAGCTGAATACAAGCGACAAACTTAAACAAACTAAACTTAGCATTAAGCTTAACCTAGATTGCAGAGACTTAGGGGCAGAAATATGATAGGAAAGAACCTGAGTGAAGGTATTTTTTTAATGTGAGGTTTTTCTGAGATGGAAATCAAAAGAGTATCATTTTCTGATAACGGTGAGTTTAAGCTGTAGCTAGTCCGATGGTCTGATGCGGAAAAGAGGGCGCACGCGCATGCTTTTTGCATGTCCTGGTGTGTGTTATTATTATATATAATATAAAAACTTAATAGGATAAATAATATATAAAATATTCAGATTTCAACCGAAAAATCGAAGCAGTGGTTAGTAAGGCTTTTCTGATGGATTTCACGACTTTTCTTCCAATTGCCACAGCGACCCTATAAGGCCTACCAATCACTCGCGCTCATCTGTTTACATGATTTCTTACGTGTATTAATCGATCCTGATGCAATGGAAAGCATTTCGCGACATCAGAAATTTCAATCAATTTTACATACCCGGGGTCGTGAAATTTAACAATTTTTCGAGTTATTATTCCCACAACCACAGCGGCCCTATTAGGTCCATCAACGAAGTGCGCACACCGTTTTGCATGTACTGGTGTGTGTATTAATCGATCCTGAGAGTCAAAAAATCTAAGCAGTGAGACTCTTTTGATGGATAGATCTAATGTCTTCGAGACACCAATTCAAGAAGTGCGGTATGTGTCACCAATAACAAGCCGATGGAGGAACAACAGATCGCCAGCTTTTCGACGATTTTCGAGATACTTGACGCGAAAAAGCTTAACGCGATCAGTGCAAGTTTCGGTCAATCCAGTCAAGATCGCGAAGAGTGAAGCGTAGAAACCTACTCTGGATAGTTTCAAAAGGACGAATATGACGAGCTTAAAAACTTGGCCATGCTTGGCTGGCATACTCAAGAATGGGTCTGACGAAGGTTATATATAAAGATTTTGTGTCATAGGGATTAAAAAATTCTCTCGACCCGCGCACTATGAGTTTTTGTACCTTACAACTAAAGAAAAGAAAAAGTACAAACTCAGGTAAAATACCGTAGCTGTCAGATAAACAAAACATCGAATCAATCTGTCAAGCCGTTTGGCCACAAGGACAGTTCAAAATTGAGTGACCGCTTTCGCAGTTTGAAGCGCTTGCGTGGTTTGTTGTTTTGGAAGGCTAATCAGACCGGGTTTGAATTGGAATCTACATCGAAGGTGTGCGCTGAACAAATAATTATAGTGTACTACTGTACAACGTGTTTTATTGTGTTTTAATTAACGAATGTTGTGACATTTCTTCAGTAGCTGTGTTTCTAGTTAACATCAAAATAAAATTAACGAGTTGTTTCCAGACAAGTTCAAGGCTCAATTTTTTTTATTTTGTACCTTAAGATGTCTTCTAATCTGGGGAAAAAAAGATTGGCGACATTTTGCGCCTGTCGGATTTATTTGGAACTTAGTGAGACCAGGTTATTTGGTCGATTTATTGCGTTTAATCTGAAACTATGCAAATCTTGGTGTGAGAGTGCAGCTTAATGTTATTATATGCTAATAACATTAATAATATGGAAAAAAAGTTAAGCTAACGATCACCGTTGAGGCCTGTTTTTCATTCCTCATTTTTGATAGATTTAATTGTAACACAAGAAATTGTTGTGTATGTTGATCTTCCGCTAAATTAAGTGATGTGTCAAGAACTCGGATGCAAAAACGAACGAGCAGCAAGCTCTTAAAAAATTACATAATTTACACAATTGGTTCAACTTCGTTGTTGTAAGTTCTTAAAATTTTGCCAATCACTCTTTGAAAATATTGCAACAGACCTAGTCTGTACAGTGACAGCAGCGGGCCGTGAATGAGGTCACAAGACATGGCGGTTTTGACAAGCTGTCCACAGCGCACCTTTTTTTCACCATACACCATGTTCATTCAAAAGCGATATTTTTCGTTCAAATGACAAACTGCACATAGTTCACTCCAATAAATACTTTTATCTGATCGAATAATCGTTTTAATTTTTAACTGTGACTATCCAATAAACACCGCATCAGTATAGCAAACAAGCGTAATGTTTTCATTTCACATTCGCACTTATCAAACCTGATGCGAAAACACCCTCTTCATCGGAATAACAAACAAAAAAAAAGATCCACAACACTTAAGCATAACGGTTTTGTAGTAGGTACTATTCACGGCCACTAATAATAGTCTCAAATCAAAATGGTTGGTTTATTATTCATTTTGAGCAACTGACACTAGTATCGGTATCAGTGCTGAAATTATTCAAAACACGACTGTATTGTGAAAAAATCACCAAACTCATCCAAGATGCGAAAACAAATATATTTGACATTTAAATTGAATTAGCAAAATAATTAATTTAATGCGAAGCTTCTTCTGTTTTATAACCACAAAACACGCACAAGAGTCTAGTCTAATGAATGTCGATAAATATTTGCAAAACCAAACTCGAAAGAAAACAACACTGAAATCAAGCTTTTTGAATTGTTAAAGTGACGTGTTAAAGGGGAACCCTTAGGTCCACGGTACTTCCCGGACGAAGTTGTTCTTGTTCTCCCCTGCCAGTTCCGATCATGGGACACAGATCAATGAGCCTAGATTAGTTTCATTAAGCCTTAAGAAACTGGTTAAACTTTCGAGAGCATATTTTTCTTTACTCGTTCCTCTTTGAAAAAGCTGCATTAAGAATTCATCGGAACGGACTATAAATACGGGGGATGATCTGCCACTCGATATCAGTTCAGATCAGTGATTCTATTCTGCAAAGACTTTTCAGACAAATATGAAGGTTCTCGTTGTGTTCTTCATGTTGATTGTGGCCATTACTGCCCAATTCGGACACCATCGTGGTGGATTCGGTCCAGGAGGCGGTTTTGGAGGTGGATTTGGGGGTGGATTTGGAGGTAGCTCTAGCAACGCTGCCGCTTCAGCGCAATCACAAAGCTTCAACCAAGGTGGATTCGGAGGATTCGGAGGAAGTGGCAGCGCTGCATCGGCCAATGCTGCCTCATCATCTCAGAACTTTGGTTTTGGAAAATAAATAAACGGACTTCAGTAGACTAAAACAGAAAATCTTTGTAGTATGCATTATTCACTGTGAACGACTTCACCGTTTAGGTTACTTTCTGTGCTTGGATGATGATAAATCCCAGGGTGGCCTCTTCAGAAAAACGTCTTGTTTGCGTTCTTCTGTTTTGTCGTGGAAGGGTCCTACTGTCTTTATGCCGAAGACGGGACCATATGTTCGAATGATAATTGATTAATCGAAGATTTGTGTGGTGATATGGACGATCAATATGCCGAACGAGCTTGATCTTAGTAAAGTGATATTTCTGCTTGTCTTCTTTGTATGACGCCACAGTCCAGGGTGGACCTTTGGCATATGCATCATTGACGGTTCGCTAAGTTCTGCCTATCACGTTAATGTCGTCGGCGTATGTTAACATTCGCACGGACTTCTGGAAGATGGTGTCTTTAGTGTTGGCGTTTGAGTTTTGTACGACCTTCTCAAGTACAATGTTAGAAAAATCACATGACAGCGCGTCGACTTGATGGAGCAGCGGAATGGAAGGAATGTGAAAATTGGACATGGAGTTGTATAGCTCGCCTCTATGCTCGCTGTCATATGATGCCTAGAAAACGACGAACAGATTGTGAATGTCGATTTGCTGATACATGCGCACAACCAGATCAGCTCCAGCTGCCTCAAATATTTCAGCGGACATACCGTCCGCTCCAGCAGCTTTGTTAAACTTCAGTCTTGATATTGTTATCTTGATCTAGTCTAAGTCTGAGGGATGAAATTCTCGTCTGTCATTGTCCAGATTGGGTGGAACATTCCGCCTGACAGCGGTATTTTGGTTCTCATCGCTGTTTAACAGTCTGCAGAAATGATCTTTCCAGATTCTCAGTATCGACTGCGACTCTGCTACCAGGTGTGCATTTTCATGCCGACAGGTTTCTGTCAGAATTATATGTCCATTGGATAATTGTGTCACCCTCTGGTAAAACTTTCGGACGTCATTCCTGCCAACACCTCATGCTCTTCCTTTTCCTTCTGAGAAGTCGGTTCTCTTCGATTCTCTTCTGTTCGTAGAGCTCACGAACAGCCCTTTGTTCGATGCAGCGTTGCTTTGTAGGTTTCCTGCTTGCCTGCGTGTGCCTGCCTGCACTTATCATCAAACCATTGGTTCCTTCTGGGTGGTGTTGCAAAACCCAGCACATTAGGGGCGGCTTCTTGGATGACTTTTTGATAACTAACATTTTCTCCTTCTTCGATGGTTTGTGCAGGCGGCGTCGAACTTACAGAGAGTTTATGGGAGACTCGGCAGAGATCATATCAGTCCGTTGCGATTGTAGTTTTGCGACGTCAAACCGTGGTGTTCTTTCTTGGGCCGTTCTCCTCACCTCATGCACAACACCCAACTGGGTACAAGGTTTCGTTTATTACCCTTGGGCGTAGGGTCCGGATGAATTCGGGATCGGTAACCTCGCTGAGGTTGTGAGTGCCGCCGTTGACCGTAATCCAGAATCCCGACATGACCTTGGAGGCAACCTTTTAGATCTGAGCTCCGTATATGTCAGAGCAGCGGCGCACCAGGTAGCTTCGAATGTCGCTGTTGGCTAAGCTAATGATAAGCTCCTCCGCCGTCATCCGTAAAAAGAAATGAGTCCGGGTAAAGACTCACCCACTCTCACCTTCTCACGTTAGCAGCCGTCATTGACGAACCCATCTTCGGTCGAAGGTGCTTGGGTCCCGTAGTTCACCACGTGTAGGTGAGAGTAGGAGTGCATTGACAGAGGCTAACAGATAGCTGTGCCTGCATGAGACCTTGTTAACGCTTCGAAGTCATTTGTAGACTAAGGTTAAGTAAAAACTCGAAATCACTGATCAATTTTACGAACGAAAACTTATTGGGGTCCTCAGTGCCGTTGGCAAGTACGTATCACGACTGTTGTGTGGTATCAACGTCCTTTGTAGGCAGCTGTAGAAATGAGGAAGAAATATAGTTTAAGCAACAACTACTCTGCTATTAATGCGTAGCCCTAGCAAAGAGAAGGACGCAGTACTTTGATAAACACTACTATGCAGAGCTGGTGGACTTGACCGGTGTAAAGCTAAAAACATCCAAAGGCTAAAGCACGAGTGCTGTGCGTGCTATTGTTCTCTCAAGTAGAATGGACCTACAGTTTTACTCCGACTCTGAACGACCATGTTTGAGAAGCATTATCTGGACATGAAATACGATCGTGAAAATTATTTTCGTCACACAGACCAAAGATCGATTCGGTGTATATCTAAGTAGCAAATCCTCATTTGTAGGTTAGGTTAGGTTAGGTTAGGTTATAGTGGCTGACTGCTAAGGGCAGTCACACTTAGGCCAGGGTAAGCCCATTGTGAAACCACTCTGGAACCAGTTGGTGCTTCTAATGAAGCGATTTAGCTGGCCAATGCTGGCACTGTTTATCTCGTTATGGCCGCTGAAGTAGTAGGCTTCTAGGTGTAGGAACCTACGACTATCAAGAGCACTACAGGTGCAAAGAAGGTGATGAGTGTTTTCTTCCCCCAATTCATCCATGCAGCTTCTGCAAAAATCATTATATGGGGCACTCATCCTGCAAGCCATTTGCACAGTGCCCGTTTATGACCCCAATTAGGTTTTAAATAAGTGCTTGCTGAGTCCAAGTAGACTGAGTGACCGTTTTAGGTTAAGTGATGGCGAGATTTCTTTTGTTTTAAGGCAGGTGGTCATTGGTCATTTGTGGTTTTCATTGTCTGAATCTTCAAAAGATGATAAGCTCTAGCGATCGGCATGGAAGGCGGTACCTCTGCTATTGATAGGGATGAGGTTGTACCGCACCTGGCGAGTTCATCGGCTTTGCAGTTTACTGGTATTTCATAGTGTCTCGGCACCCACATGAGGTGAAATTTAAAGGGCTCAGCCATTTCGTTAAGAGACAGCTTGCAATTAAGGGATGTTTTTCAGTAGAACACGACATTGTCCAGGGGTTTTATAGCTGCCTGACTATCGGAACAGATGGTATCCCTTGTTGATATCACGTTGTTTTTTAGCCTGAAAATCGCTATGGTTTAAAAAAAAAAAAAAAAAAAAAAAAAAAAAAAAAAAAAAACGCTACACTGATCAGGTGGCTTCAAGTATTCTTTGTATGGTTGATGTGAAATAGTCAAGGAAACATATGTTCCCACAGGGAAATACACACTTCGGTGGAATTTAAGTAAAGGAATCGACCTCAAATGACTTACTACCTTTCAAAATAGAATAAAACGATTTCTCCGATTAACTCTAACCGTTCAACCAAAATTGATCTCCTCCTCGCAGGATTACTTCTTTAGACATGGGTTGTACAAGAGGAACGAAATGCTCCTGACTTGTGGAGGATAAAAGACATCCAACTGAAACATAAAGCCTGAACACAGTTTTCTAGTTCAAACAGCTCAGTCTAACCACAAAACAATGGCTGATTAAACTCTTTCTTTCTCTGTCTCGAAAAAAAATATGTGAAATCGAAAACTGTGTCACTGTTAGCTGGACATTAAAGGCACCATACGCATTCAAAAAATTCAATATATTTAATTTTGCGGAAATGCAGTCAGTTTCACGTTCATAAAAATGTATGTCATCCTGTTCAAGCCGTCTCAATGTAGAAGCCATTTAAAGGTGCTTGACCATTCATACTACGTTCTCGGAACGAGTTCTTTAGTACGTTTTGATTCCATTACATTGAAAGAAAATAACGGCCACCTGCAGTATATGCCAAAGGCAGTATAAATACTGTTGTTCCTTCCACACTCGGCATCAGTATCGGCACGAAACTCAAAAGGGCTTGAATTTAATCAAATCATTTAAAAAAATGAAATTCCTTGTCGTTTTCTTCATGCTCCTTGCGGTCATTGCTGTCAATGGCAGAGGTATTTATGGAAGTGTGGGCCCAAATGGATACAATATTGGTGGTGGCAGCAGTGTTACGGCGCAAGCACAGGCTTTTAATTTTAACACTGGTTTCAATTTGGGAGGAGGTTCTTCGCTCACTGCAGTTCTTTCGGGCCAACCTGGCTACGGCAAATGATGGGAATATAATCAAGCAAAAATTAAATAAAAAACGTTTGTTCAGTTGTACAATTTAATTAGTGTAGAGAATAAATCTGAATAAAATAAAGTACATTTAATGCGTAATGATTTTTCAACAAGTCATCATGAAAACAATTTGTGACCAGTTTTGATTGTTCAATAATTTAATTTTCTTAATTCAAAAAATATTGGAAACCACTGACAGCAGTTACGAAATGCTTGACACCAATAACAGTCGGATCTAGTTTTCTCTTTTCAGTCATATCTCCAGATTCCACTGACTGAGCTTAAAAACACATGCGCCATTACAGAAAATCGGTGACATTCAAGAAACCTTTGTTTCAAGTACGAAAGCAATTTTACAAAATAATTTTTGCGTTTCAATCACACACACTATGCTGAACAGCTACATGAAATTTAGAACATCTTCGGCAATTTCAAGCGTTTTCAGTAGTTTAGCAATGATTCGGTTGCATTGTAATTACACTTTTCTTTTGTTGATTTGGGAACGAAAAAGGAAAAAGGTCTATACTCAGGGCAGAAAAACACTATCCCAAAAGCGTACTAAATAACTGTGTTTTCACATTATATCACATTTGTTGAGTTTCTTATGTTCCTTTTATTCAAAAAAAAATACATGAATGGATTTTGAAAATATATGTTTTAAACACTCTTGGCTTTTAATGGGTTAAGTAATACGCTGAATACATTAATGTCATGAATTTTAAAACAATCTTCCTCGAAACTTCATTTGGAGCTAAACATCATCCAACAAGCCTTTCCCACCAGTGCAATTGCAGGTAATTTATGTCCTTATCCACTGCTGCAGTTATCTGCCCCAAAGGTTCTAACTTACTTAAGTCCTGTAACCCCTCGGGGGCATAAGGCATCAACTACGCCTGCGCACCATCTCGTTCGAATTTCTGTAACACATTTGAGCTCACAACAACTCATTCCTAAAGAACTCGATTCCTCTTCAACTCTTCTGCGCCATGCTTGCCATTGCGTCCCGCTGTTCTGCCTGCCTGCGTGAGCAAATTCCACTGCATGGCGTACATCTAAATATATTTTTTTATAATTTGCGCGTGCTCAAGACCAGATATGAGTGTTGTACTCAAGCTTAGGGCGAATATACGCCTTATAGATTAAAGCCAAATCAGAGGGTGAATCAGAGGAAATTTTTCTTGCATCGATTAAGGGAACCTACAAATTTCGCAGCATTTTTGGCGACCTCGAATATGTGATCGTTCCAACTAAGTGTTGTGTTGATGCACATGCCAAGGATGGAAGGTTTTATAGTTTCGTCGATACAAGCGCCATTCATGGATAATGGCTGATTATCAGGGGTTCGCTTCAGAGACAGCAGACAGCATTGAATTTTGGAAGCATTGAATTCCATTCTGTTGTTCTTACCCCAGTTAATTATGCTGTCGAGATCGGAATTCAATGTGCTTGACATACGCCGCCGTTCTAATACTTAGTCCCAAGGGCAGGGTCGTGAATTTTGGAACGAATATGAAAAGCTGAGGGTGCTGATTGGATTAGAAGTGGCAGACAGCAGATCATTTAGAAATGGAATTGTCTTCGCGCCGTAGGGTGTGTCCAATCTATTGCCACATTCTCCTTGATATTGTCATGTTTATAGGTTCCTGGCCCGTTCTCAGGTACAATTGTTCGTAAGAGATACGGTTCGGCCAAAAAATCCTAAGTATCTGTTTACGAAACATTGCAACTTTCGTGTGGTAATGTTGTCCACTTTTCAGGTACTGCATCCATATAACAGCACCGACTCTACGTTGAAATGGAACAGACGCAGCTTGGGTCTTAACAGTAAACTTTCTCGACTTCTTGTCCGACAATGTTCAGTTGGGCGCGGTTGTCAGAATAACTAAGGACTTTAGTTTATGTAGTATTTATTTTGAGCCCCAGTTTGTTTGCCTCTGCTTCTAGATAATGGGAAATCATATGAAGATCCATTATCCGATGTGAAAGGCGACAAAGGTGTTTAAGGTAAGATGTCATAGTTCATTGAATGCCATAATTTCCGTTCATCAATGCTGCACGGAGTACATCGCTGATAACCACCAGAAACAATAGTGGTGACAGCATGCACCCTTGATGAACTTCATTTTGGACATCAAATTTCTCTTACTACTTACCATTGTGAAAGACGTCACAGGTGGAGTTGGTACAGAGAAACGCTTATAGTTACAATAAGGCCTGCTGTCCCCACTTCTCCAGAATTTCTTCCACAGCACTACGTTCAATTGGGATAAATCCTGCGTTGACAGATTGACAGACGCCTCACACAAATTGACACCGTAAATAAGCTTACATTTGACAAAGTTTTTCCCTAGGTAGAAGTTAGTCAGTTTAGTTTAAAATCGCTTTTATTTCGATTTTAAATTGATTACATGCAATATATTACAATATAAGTCTATTGTGGTTTGGTCTGTGGCCGTCTACCAGATTGACAATACATATTATACATTTCTATTTCTGATTTTAAAGAGAACGCATAGTTTATATCTTTAACATTAAAATATCTTCTTCATCTATACATTTTCTATGACGAAGTACGTTTGTAGAGTAGTTGTAAAGTACATCCCAAACTCCATTTAATATTTGAATTGCTTCCTCCATTTCCAAAATTCCCGAATGAAGAGTATTACTAGAATTTCTTGTAGAAACGGGCATACTGCATGGAAGTGAAGTACATCCTCTCTCGTCTTCATATTGCAAAGATTGCACAAAACAGGGTGCTCTGGACGGTGAGGAATGAAATGCAGATTCAGTAGTTCGTTCTTGATTTTAAAAATTACGTTAATTTTTTCTATTGCGCTACAGTTCAAGCAGTATTGCTTACTGTAATATGTCCTATATTCTGAAGACTGAGCTTCTGTTGCAAATTGTTCGTACATATTTCGACCTACATTTTGCAATAGGACCTTTAAACGAGCTTTTAGATGTTCATAATGTCTATCGGGTGTTATGCTTATGGTTTCTCCACAGTCCGACGCAAAGCGCTCCCAATCTTGAATAAAACTTGCTCTACTTCTTATTACACACTTGAGTACTACTTTTAGCAGTCTACCATCACCCATTGCCATAACTTTAACAATGTAAATTAAATGTAGGCTCAATGTTTCCAAGAACATAGGAGGTGCACCTGTTTCTAGATGCAGCATATAATTAGGTGTTGCCATTGGTAGGCGGAATAATCGCTTTAAGAAATACCGAAGAAACTTCTCAACTTCGACAAATGAACGATATCCTCACACCTGTGCTCCATATAAAAGAACAGAAGCTGCAATTGATCAAAAGAGTTTCTGGTTCAAGCTACATATGTGTTACATGTTGATGCAGCGACCCCATACCGATCATATTGCTCATTTTTGATTCGGATAGTTTGACTTTTCGATGGTTCTTCATATTCAGGTTCGAAGGCACCAAACCTATATTCCGTAGGTAGTACAAATCGATGCCAACGTTGCTTATCGAAATAACTCAAGTGCTGATGTCAAGACTCAAGCTCTTGCACGGACTGGATACGGATAAGTTGACATCGATTCACATATGACGGTGCTACATAACAACAGGTTCGTCGTCGAATATTCCCAGGAATTTGCGAAGGCAATTGCTGCTATATCCCAGCGCCAGTGTACCAGTGTACGCTTAGGGAAGTCAATGTCAATCTGAGAATACAGATTACAGCAGGTTTAGCAACGATACCATGGCAAATAGTGCCCTCGACAATGAAGGAAATAATGGCACATACTTTCCCGTTTTTGTAATTGCCACGGCGACTTCTGTATGTATTATTGTTGTAGTATGTTTGACGAAAGGTTAGAAAGATTCGACAAACGTTGACTATCTGTTGTTTAAAGTGAGAGCATGTGATATTTTTATTTTATTTACGTAAAAGCCTACTTATTTGTATTGTGTTTAGAACCTGTTTCCCATCACCGGCCTCTTCCAAGATTGTGACAGAGAAAGCAATAGACATATGACATAGAAAGTTATTCCGAGTGATCCCCCGCTAAGAATCTTCATTACAAAAACCTAGACACAATCCAGTTAAAGCTGTTTCAAATCTTCTAAATCATTGCAACGTGCTTGAACATATATATTAATTGCTCGAACGGGTTATACTTTAGGATGTATTTATTGCATTAGATCAAAACAAAATAACTAGTTACAGTCATTAGAAATGCAAAAGATTTTTCTATAAAACTGCGGATGCATCCAACACTCGGCATCAGTATCGGGACGAAACTCAAAAGTTCTTAACTAAAATAATTTAAAAAAATGAAATTCCTTGTTATTTTCTTTATGATCCTTGCGGTCATTGCTGTCCATGGCAGACGTCATCATGGAGGCCAAGGCGGGCCGGGATTCAATAGTGGTGGTGCGAGCAGTGCTACAGCTTCAGCACAGTCTTCAAACTTTAATAATGGTGCTTTAAATGGAGGAACTTCTGCGGCCAATGCAGCAGCATCGTCCCAAAATTTTGATGGCGTTGGCAAATGATAGGAGGAAAATAGAATAAAAACTATTCTCTAGCTGCACTCAAGCCAACAAACAGTGAAACATGTGTAGCGATTGAATTCAAATAAAATAAAGTTATTATGTGGAATGAGTTTTGCAGTACCAAAAATTACTTTCAGTTTCGAAAAGTACACAGTGTACTGCATTGTTGTGAACGATGTATGCGTGTAAGCAACTGCAACGGGCTGTAAAAGTTATCTTCGTCCTTTAAGTTGAAAATGTTTATCTAAACAGAACACACACATTTTTTTCCAATATCGGCGATTACGCCTTTCACTGCTATCAATGCTGGTGAAAACCTCATTCTTTCAAGGATTAATGCAAGAAAATATTGCAAACACACGTTGAGTCTTACACACGGTTCCCAATATCTTTCCTTTTTTAACTATTGTTCATAGTTCAGCCATACGATGACTAGGCAGTATGATCACTTCTTTCTCGATCCTGAAGGAATCGCTTGTGATGATGGCCAATCTCCAACCGTAATTTCATCTTCTATCACGAGTCTAAGTTTTATGCCGACTCCGAAGGACCAAGCTTGAGAAGCTTTTTCTAGAGAGGAATCTTTGACAGGAAGAGGTGGGCCGTGAATATTATTTTTGTCGTTCAGACCAGGGATTGAACCTGCAACGTCAAGGTTCAAGTGCATTGGGGTCGACATACCCACAACGCCACAGGCCGTCACGTAATCGTGTCTCACAAGATTCAAAACTCTCAAATGAAACTTAAATCATGCGGCTGGATTTATTTGAACTCTGTTCAAAAAATGTAGGAGCAACAGAGATGAAGCCTGGTACATATGGGTTTAGAGGTTAGGGTATCAGTGCTTGTCTGGCCAATCGTGCGGTTTATTTCTGTTAGTGTCCTTCGAAGGAAAATTGGAATAGGATGGGGGCGCAGAATTGTTGCGTGCCTAGCTTACTCGCTGCATAGATGCCTGAAATGCTTCTGTGTCCTGGCAGCTAGCAAAGATAATTTTTGCTCTGTTCATGTATTTCTTCTAGACACAATTTGACACGAGTTCCAAACCCTCAGAGTCTTCGTTTCACCAACGCTCCATTTAACGGTATGGCGTTATAATTCCCTGTTTCTTTGTAGATTCAGTCAATTTTATCAAAGTCCACTCACTTGTGCCTCTTATACCTATTTCTTGCCAAATATCGGCACCAGGATATACCGATTTCCATACTTCCCAAAATTACTGGAGAAGTTGCATCTGCTCAAGCCAGTGCATCATCTTCAGGTACAACCTATGGCAAATAAATGACTAAAGTGATAGTAAAATAATTGTATATACTTTAAAAACAAAGCCTGTGTTGTTATTTTTTTATTAAAATGCTCTTGAATCTGAAAGTCATCAAGTATGACGCGACGTAGAGTGTTGTTTGTAAAGTAAATATAAGACAGACCGGCAAAGCCTCTCCAGCCAACGCGATATTTTACAGCTGTGTCCAGCTTCGCGCATCAAGTTGGTTGAGGTTGGTGTCCCATTCGATGACATCCTTAACTATGCGCATGCCGCTGTACAGTCTCCTGTAGGTGCCATTAGCGCAAATATGACCACAGATCGCACGTAGAACTTTTTTCTCAATACAACCAAGAGTTCCATCAAGCACTTTCCATGTCTCTGCGACTGTTGTACAAAGTAAGCTTGATGTTTCGAGTAATCTGTTCTGCTCTGTCAATTGCATCTAGAGCCCAAAAAAGCAGCTATTGGCAAGAGTGTTTTCCGCTTGATCTATTATTATCCCTGTTTACGGCAGAGCCGAAGTAGATGACTTCGTTGAGTGCGCCCCTCCGTGATGACAGCATATCTTTTGTCTTTTCCTGGCTAACCGCTAGTCCGATTTTAACCGCGTAAGTAAGGAGTTGAACGGACGTGAAAAAGCATCCATGTGATCTGTGATGACCGAGAACGAATGCACTTAACCAATACCTATTTTAATGGAAATTTAGGTAAACACTTTGGGCCGTTACTTCACGTATCGATTTAAGCTCACTTGGGCCTCTTATACCTATTTCTTGCCAAATATCGGCAGCAGGATATACCGATTTCCATACTTCCCAAAATTACTGGTGAAGTTCTAACATTTCCACAACCTCCTTACCAAGTCTTTCATTCGTCATTTAACACATAATTAACCAGAGTCGTAAATTTAAATACCTACGTCAGCTTCGTCAAGCTCATTATGGAATCAAAAATTAACAAACAATGTTTTGTTTTCGAGAAAACATGTTGTCAAAGAAGATCATCACACAAGTGACGTAATACAACAAAACAACGCCAGCGAATAAATTATTTAAGTGGATTGCGGCTTACGCTGATGACGGCAAAAAGATGTTTTTGGCCTTAATATTCAGCCTTCGCTAGGGTTGTGTACTTGCCGGTAAATGCCCGGCGTCTTGTTTGTATTTCTAGTGAATTCGTAAGTAGCCGAACCGTAAACATTGAGTTTGTGATTAAGTGCAGACGTTTTTGTCAAAAACGGGTTGACCGCGTCTAGAACAAAGGTGAGGATTCGCAATGTTGAGATCTTGGAAATAGACACACGCACCCACCCCTTCGTTTGTCTTTGGTCCATCTGTAAAAATTCGCAGAGGATCTCCCAACGTTCGCCTATCAAAAATCCAGTCCAATCTGGAAGAGATGCTGATAGAGAATTTCTTCTCGAAGATAGCCTGGGGTATTAGGCGGTCAGTGTCACTAGGAAGGAAGTTAATTTCATTGAGAATGGTTGAGTGGCCGATGTTAAGTTTGGACAACAGTCGGAGTTGAGTTTGAGTTTTGAGTCTCAAGGCTGTCCTGGCTGCTGTTTGTTTTCCGAATATTTCCAGTGGTGGAAGATGGAGGAGAATATTCAGTGCGTCTGACGGAGTACTTCTCAGTGTTCCGCTAATGCACAGGCAGGCCAGTCTTTGTACTCGGTTGAGTACCTTGCAGTTGGTAGCCTTTTTTAGTGCTGTACACCAAACTGAGACTCCATACAGAAGTATCGGTCTGACAATAGAGATGAAAATCCAGTGAGCGGTGTGTGGTTGTAAGCCCCATTTGCATTCAATGGCTTTTTTGCAGCTAAAAAGGGCAGAAAGGTCAAGAAAGCCCTTTCCTGCATGTTGAGCTTCCAGTTTAGCTTGCTATCGATCGTGAGACCCAGAAATTTCGCTCTGGTAGTTAGCTGTAATATAGTGGGGGACCAAAGTGGGGGATTTTGTATCTTCTGGTGAAGAGTACGATACCCGTTTTTTGTCGGTTTACTTGCTTTTGTGGTTCGCATGTTTGTGTCCATGCTTCCAGCTTGTCGAAAGCATTTTGCATTATGACTATTTTGGGATAACCAAAAATACACGTACATATTACACAAAACATGCGGGTAAGAAAATGGCGTCCAATTTGTACACTAAAAAACTAACTTAACATCAACAATGATGTATACAAGATTACGCTTTATGAAAATCCGACATATTTTAGGTGTCGTATAATGACATTAGTGTCATACAATTACAAGAGAATAAAGGCTAATTGCAAAAAAACTTTGCTAACTTTACAAAAAAGTACAAGGCATAGTCGTCTTTAGACTAATATGAATGAATTTCCGCAATTAGTGTGTAAACAAATAGCAATTCAACCGCTCTCATCCCCCTCTACGTCACATCTTTCAGTTATGACGTAATATTGTATATATCATTCTTCACTTATCATCTGCTTCGCTGTTTTCATTTTAAGAGGACGTCTCATTTCCTTAATTCATCACTCACTGTCACTGTCTGGTGACAATATTTTAAGTCACCAGAACCGCCAGATGAAAACACTCTTGTTGGAGCATGGTGATTCGCTTACGCAAATTGTTTTTACTTGTCACTCACGGCGAACTTCCCATGAAAAACTAAGCATATTTGCATTTGCTTACCGCGTATCGCTGCACGCTTGATAGATATCACACGTCTGTCTTCCATGCTTACGTTAGTTTTAAATTAACCTTTGTTGATCGGTAAGCTTGGAAGAAACAACCAGTTATTGGCCTAAATCGCTCTTATTCGTCATCGTATAAGAGCAGTCGTCATCGTATTTCAGTGGGATTTTGATTCCGAGTTGATCTTTTATTGGGCTCCATCTAATTAGACGGATCACATATGATGACGTGTTAAAGGTACAAAAACCAGTCAACGTAGACCAATAATCTCACGCCGTGAATTAAAAATTCTTGTTCCCCCCCTACAAGACATTGAGTATTTCTGTGTATAAATACTGTTGCTTGTTTGACACCTCATATCAGTAGTTTGAGACACTTCGAAAGTTCCCGTTTAAGATAAGACGTAACAAAGACATTTTCATAATGAAATTCCTCATTGTGTTCTTCATGCTGATCGTTGCAATCTCTGCTCAGTTGGGGTATAATCCTTACGGATATGGTGATATTTCTGCTAGCAATGCTCAAGCATCTGCTTCTTCGAAAACGTTCGGTAAAGGAGGTGGTTTCTATCCAAGATTCAGTGGAAATGTTGCATCTGCTCAAGCCAGTGCATCATCTTCAGGTACAACCTATGGCAAATAAATGACTAAAGTGATAATAAAATAATTGTATATACTTTAAAAACAAAGGCTGTTTTGTTGTTATTTTTTTTAATAAAATGCTCTTGAATCTGAAAGTCATCAAGTATGACGCGACGTAGAGTGTTGTTTGTAAAGTAAATATAAGACAGACCAGCAAAGCTTCTCCAGCCAACGCGATATTTTACAGCTGTGTACAGCTTCGCGCATCAAGTTGGTTGAGGTTGGTGTCCCATTCGATGACATCCTTAACTATGCGCATGCCGCTGTACAGTGTCCTGTAGGTGCCATCAACGCAAATATGACCACAGATCGCACGTAGAACTTTTTTCTCAATACAACCAAGAGTTCCATCAAGCACTTACCATGTCTCTGCGCCATAGAGCTAAGACTGTTGTACAAAGTAAGCTTGATGTTTCGAGTAATCTGTTCTGCTCTGTCAATTGCATCTAGAGCCCAAAAAAGCAGCTATTGGCAAGAGTGTTTTTCGCTTGATCTATTATTATCCCTGTTTACGGCAGAGCCGAAGTAGATGACTACGTTGAGTGCGCCCCTCCGTGATGACAGCATATCTTTTGTCTTTTCCTGGCTAACCGCTAGTCCTATTTTAACCGCGTAAGTAAGGAGTTGAACGGACGTGAAAAATCATCCATGTGATCTGTGATGACCGAGAACGAATGCACTTAACCAATACCTATTTTAATGGAAATTTAGGTAAACACTTTGGGCCGTTACTACACGTATCGATTTAAGCTCACTTGTGCCTCTTATACCTATTTCTTGCCAAATATCGGCAGCAGGATATACCGATTTGCATACTTCCCAAAATTACTGGAGAAGTTCTAACATTTCCACAACCTCCTTACCAAGTCTTTCATTCGTCATTTGACACATAATTAGCCAGAGTCGTAAATTTAAATACCTACGTCAGCATCGTCAAGCTCATTATGGAATCAAAAATAAACAAGCAATGTTTTGTTTTCGAGAAAACATGTTGTCCAAGAAGATCATCACACAAGTGACGTAATACAACAAAACAACGCCAGCGAATAAATTATTTAAGTGGATTGCGGCTTACGCTGATGACGGCAAAAAGATGTTTTTGGCCTTAATATTCAGCCTTCGCTAGGGTTGTGTACTTGCCGGTAAATGCCCGGCGTCTTGTTTGTATTTCTAGTGAATTCGTAAGTAGCCGAACCGTAAACATTGAGTTTGTGATTAAGTGCAGACGTTTTTGTCAAAAACGGGTTGACCGCGTCTAGAACAAAGGTGAGGATTCGCAATGTTGAGATCTTGGAAATAGACACCCGCACCCACCCCTTCGTTTGTCTTTGGTCCATCTGTAAAAATTCGCAGAGGATCTCCCAACGTTCGCCTATCAAAAATCCAGTCCAATCTGGAAGAGATGCTGATAGAGAATTTCTTCTCGAAGATAGCCTGGGGTATTAGGCGGTCAGTGTCACTAGGAAGGAAGTTAATTTCATTGAGAATGGTTGAGTGGCCGATGTTAAGTTTGGACAACAGTCGGAGTTGAGTTTGAGTTTTGAGTCTCAAGGTTGTCCTGGCTGCTGTTTGTTTTCCGAATATTTCCAGTGGTGGAAGATGGAGGAGAATATTCAGTGCGTCTGACGGAGTACTTCTCAGTGTTCCGCTAATGCACAGGCAGGCCAGTCTTTGTACTCGGTTGAGTACCTTGCAGTTGGTAGCCTTTTTTAGTGCTGTACACCAAACTGAGACTCCATACAGAAGTATCGGTCTGACAATAGAGATGAAAATCCAGTGAGCGGTGTGTGGTTGTAAGCCCCATTTGCATTCAATGGCTTTTTTGCAGCTAAAAAGGGCAGAAAGGTCAAGAAAGCCCTTTCCTGCATGTTGAGCTTCCAGTTTAGCTTGCTATCGATCGTGAGACCCAGAAATTTCGCTCTGGTAGTTAGCTGTAATATAGTGGGGGACCAAAGTGGGGGATTTTGTATCTTCTGGTGAAGAGTACGATACCCGTTTTTTGTCGGTTTACTTGCTTTTGTGGTTCGCATGTTTGTGTCCATGCTTCCAGCTTGTCGAAAGCATTTTGCATTATGACTATTTTGGGATAACCAAAAATACACGTACATATTACACAAAACATGCGGGTAAGAAAATGGCGTCCAGTTTTTACACTAAAAAACTAACTCAACGTCAACAATGATGTATACAAGATTACGCTTTATGAAAATCCGACATGTTTTAGGTGTCGTATAATGGGATTAGGTGGTCCGTGACGTTGTGGGTATGTGCGTCGACCCCAACCCCACGTCGTAGGTTCGATTCCACCTCTGAGCGACAAAAATAATTTTCACGACCCCACCTCTTTCGAGTCACTGACAATGCTCAAAGAGTATTTCCTGTCTAGAAAAGCTTCTCAAACAAAGCCGTTCGGATTCGGCATTAAACTGTAGGTCCCTTCCACTCGTGAGAGAACAATAGCACGCACAACACGAGTGGTTGCTGAGAAGCTAGGCCCTGGCCCTCTATGGGCTGTAGCGCCACCCATATTGTTATTATTATTATAATGAGATTAGTGTCATACAATTACAAGAGAATAAGTGCTAATTGCAAAAAAACTTGCTAACTTTACAAAAAAAAGAACAATTTAATAGCTCCCATCCCCCTCTACGTCACATCTGTCAGTTATGACTTACGCCTTGTATATATCATTCTTCACTTGCCATCTGCTTCGCTGTTCGAAGTTTTTGAATACTTCTTGACTAAATCATAGCTTACTAATTCCATTTAATTCATTTTAAGAGGACGTCTCATTTCCTTAATTCATCACTCACCGTCACTGTCTGGTGACAATATTTTAAGTTACCAGAACCGCCAGATGAAAACACTCTTGTTAGAGCATGGCGATTCGCTTACGCAAATTGTTTTTACTTGTCACTCACGGCGAACTTCCCATGAAAAACTAAGCATATTTGCATTTGCTTACCGCGTATCGCTGCACGCTTGATAGATATCACACGTCTGTCTTCCATGCTTACGTTAGTTTTAAATTAACCTTTGTTGATCGGTAAGTTTGGAATAAGAAACCAGTTATTGGCTTAAATCGCTCTTATTCGTCATCGTATAAGAGCAGTCGTCATCGTAATTCAGTGGGATTTTGATTCCGAGTTGATCTTTTATTGAGCTTGTGCTGGCTAATCGGATCCATCTAATTAGACAGATCACATATGATGACGTGTTAAATGTCCAAAAACCAGTCAACGTAGACCAATAATCTCACGCCGTGAATTAAAAATTCTTGCTTCCCCCTACAAGACATTGAGTATATCTGCGTATAAATACTGTTGCTTGTTTGACACCTCATATCAGTAGTTTGAGACACTTCAAAAGTTCCCGTTTAAGATAAGACGTAACAAAGACATTTTCATAATGAAATTCCTCATTGTGTTCTTCATGCTGATCGTTGCAATCTCTGCTCAGTTGGGGTATAATCCTTACGGATATGGTGATATTTCTGCTAGCAATGCTCAAGCATCTGCTTCTTCGCAAACGTTCGGTAAAGGAGGTGGTTTCTATCCAAGATTCAGTGGAAATGTTGCATCTGCTCAAGCCAGTGCATCATCTTCAGGTACAACCTATGGCAAATAAATGACTAAAGTGATAATAAAATAATTGTATATACTTTAAAAACAAAGGCTGTTTTGTTGTTATTTTTTTTAATAAAATGCTCTTGAATCTGAAAGTCATCAAGTATGACGCGACGTAGAGTGTTGTTTGTAAAGTAAATATAAGACAGACCAGCAAAGCTTCTCCAGCCAACGCGATATTTTACAGCTGTGTACAGCTTCGCGCATCAAGTTGGTTGAGGTTGGTGTCCCATTCGATGACATCCTTAACTATGCGCATGCCGCTGTACAGTCTCCTCCATGTGCCATCAACGCAAATAGGACCAAAGATCGCGCGGAGAACTTTTTTCTCAATACAACCAAGAGCTCCATCAACCGCTTTCCATGTCTGTGCGCCATGGAGAAGAGACTGTTGTACAAAGTAAGCTTGATGTTTCGAGTAATCTGTTGTGTTCTGTCATAGGCATCTACAGCCCAAAAAGCAGCTATTGGCAAGAGTATTTTTCGCTTGATCTATTATTATCCCTGTTTACGGCAGAGCCGAAGTAGATGACTTCGTTGAGTGCGCCCCTCCGTGATGACAGCATATCCTTTGTCTTTTCCTGGTTAACCGCTAGCCCCATTTTAACCGCGTAAGTAAGGAGTTGAACGGACTTCTAGAAGATCCTGCCTCTGCAGTGAAGAAGTTGCAAGACAGCGTATCTCCTTCTTCACTCCTCCATTACTTTACAGCAAAGGTAAAAAATCATCCATCTGATCTGTGATGACCGAGATCGAATGCATTTAACCAATACCTATTTTAATGGAAATTTAGGTAAGCACTTTGGGCCGTTTGCTGTTACTTCACTTATCGACTTAAGCTCCATTTAGCAAGTTAAGTTATAATCACCTGTTTTGCACGATTTGAAAAGTAGATCCTAAAATAAGCAAAGTATAACGAATCAACTCCACAAGAAAGAAGACTCCTTTGACTGCGCCAACTTTAGAGGGATCAGTCTCGTTAACATCGCGGACAAGATGCTCTCTGCCGATTTGTGTGAACGCCTGAAACCAATTGCCAACAATGCTATAGGTCCTAATCATTGCAGTTTCAGGCCGGGGAAGTCCATCCTCGAACAAATATTCACACTTCTGCAGATCCTGGAAAAGACTCAAGAGATGGATATCGACACCCACCAACTACTGGTAATTTCAAGGAGCTTTACAGCGCCATAGACGAACTTTGCAGCCGTCAATGAAACTGAAGCGAATAATATGGGTCTAGAGGGAAATCATGGCAAAACAAAGTACATGCTATCATCATTGAAGGACGCTGGTGATAACGGATGAAGAGAAGAAAAGTTCTGCGTTCAATCTTTGGTCCTGTTTGCGTTGAAGGTTCCTGGAGATGAAGATTCAACCACGAACTGTACGGGCTGTACAGCGACATGAGTCTAGTAAGGCGTCTACGGATTCAACGCCTAAGATGGCTAGGCCATGTAGAGCACATGGACAATAGCCCGAAGAGTCTTCGACTCCGAACCAGTGGCACAACGCAATAGAGAATGACCACGAAACCGATGGCGCACTCAAGTGGAGAAGGACCTCAGCTGACTTGGAGTGCGAAATTGGAAGCAGCTGGCTAAGGATCGTGCCAGCTAGAGAGGATTGTTGACTGGGGCCCGGGATTACTCGGACTGTAGCGCCACAAGAAGAAGAAGTTCTTTGCGAATATGGTCCATATGAGTGATCTGTCAGGGTTTACGAAGTTCAATTCGTAGTGAGCTCATGTGAAAGGCAAATTATTTCGATCTCTCATAAGCGCGCAAGGCTTCTTCAGATGCGCTCCACATACTCTTCCACCTTTTTCATTTGGAACAGTTTGGCAAACAACCCCAGTACAGCCCTGAGACTAAAAATACCCCGAATTTGTTCCGAACTCGACATCGGTCACTTAACTATTCTTAAAGAAATCAACTTTCTTCCGAATAATACCGTCCGCCTTATACCAGAAGACATCTTCCAGATCGAACTGCATGTTTGAAAATCGGACGTTCGACAATAACTTGTTTCTCTGCACGACGAACTGAAGACGGTGAAGGAGTTGTTGTATGGGTCTATATGCAAGGCCTCAATATGGCTATAAGATAAAGAAGGCAGTGGGCTGGCTTAAGAACAGTCCAAAAGGGATATCATTATCTGTTTAAAATAAGCCAAGTCGCAATTATATCGTTGGACAATGTCATGTTTAAAGAAAAACATGCCATGATTGCAGACTGTCTCCCAAGGAGATGGCGGGACATGGGTCCCGATTCTTGTATGTAACAAGATCCTAAATCTAGTTTGGAACCAATGTAGCAGTTAACCAACGTTTTCATATACAAATTCATCAGAAGCAACGTGAATGCTCCATAGTACATCAAAAAAAGCGACTTGCATCGGGACCTTGAAGAGGACTCTAAGGCCAAAGCACATTAAAAAACTTCAGGAGCATGCTAACGAGGATAAATGAACGTAAATTAAATAGAAAACAAATTAAAAAAAAAGGGCGTTGCCGACAATGCGACACACCGGGCAATGGCTGCAGCCAATGAACACGTAAGGTATAGCACAACCTCTTAGCAAACACCAGTAGACGATACACCCTCTATACCAATCGCTGCAGCTTACGATGTTAAGATTTACACAAATGAATTAAGCAGAAATAGAGCCAGCACTAGATCTGAAAATATTACTCTGTGCCAGATTAAGCAGACCCTCGTTCAGGCTGCTGATTGACGCCATAACCCTACACTGAGCAATCGGCATACATGTCCTTAGGTTGGGTGTTTAATAGAACGAATTTCAGCAAACGCTGCATGAATGTACATGAGATAGAAACTACGAATCACCACTTCTGCTCCTCTACTGCTCTGACAAGACGTAGGCTTATTGTGACTACCCCTCAGCAGTCAGCTACTATACCATAACCTAACCGAAATACGCAAGAGTGAATCATATCGATGTTTAACATTTTTCGGGACCTATCCTCCAACTGTCCCCTTCTTATGGTGCAATCATTAGTTCAGACAAGTGTGCATAGAAATTAAAGCAACGTAAGCAATTGCAATTCATCATTAAATGTCAAAATGATCTGCGATGCTTAATTTGTCGGTTTACATTGTTACGCCACTCTTATCTAGTTTGTTAGCAGTTGATTGTGTTGTTACTGCATATGTACTGTAGCCTATCGAAATAGTTGATACAACATTATCTATCAAACTCGCCGGAGAAAGATGAATGTCACTAGCTATATGAGGAGCATCTCACTGGAGTTGATCTTTGGGTCTGTATTGCCTTCACTCGCTAAAGACAATTCAATCGTCATACTTGAAATGTTTTCCGCAAACAAAAAATTCCCAATCGAATTGTTTGTGATCTTCACAATGTAAATGAAATCAGCATCCACATCGATCTCATCAAAGGATGAATCATCAAACCGGTTGAATTTGCTTGGGAAGTACCTCTGCCAAACATATCTTAGTTTGACGTTATAATTATCACATGAAACTCAAATATTATTTCATTTAATTACTTCTCATTACTGCCGTGTGATTTACACACAATCTCAAGTATTCTGAGTTCCAGAACAAGATCAAATGGTTCTTAGGAATATTAGATAAGCTGAGAGAAAATTAACGTTTTAGCAATCTGTCTTGGGAAGTTAGCGCAATATTGATGAGAATTGAGAGGTTTAAATCCGTGTCCAAGGTGTATGTGAACCGAGATTCGAATTTATTGAAACCCTTCCTTCTGTAATGATCCTCTGGTTGGGCTGCGAAGTTATACATTGGCTTGAACTTAGGAATCAATCAATTAATTTAGATTTCAGTCGATTTTTGTATACGGTTTTGAGTTCTAGACTTCAGAAAGACTTCGAAGCGATTTAGAGGCTGTCAATGTGAACATCACAATCGACAGCTATAATTTTGATTTCGGGGCAAATGTGAACTCCACGTGTGACAGCTTAGCAAGAGAGCTTAGAGCAGAACTGCCAAAACGAGGCTTCTTTGGTTTGTCAAAACAGCTTCGCACGAAACTCCTGACTCGAATGACCAAAATCATGCTCTACAAGACTCTAATTTTGCCAGTCTTGCTTTATGGAGCCGAAAGTTGGACGATAAGAAAACTGTAGAGCTGATTATTGGTGCCTTCGAAAGAAAAATTCTGCGTCGGATATATACTATATCTACGAGAAAGGCGAATGGAGGAGAAGACACAACCTCGAAATGTACGAGCTGTACCAGGAGGTGGATGTACATTGAAATACCAGCTAGGCCACATTAAGTGCGTGAACGACTACACTCAGCAAAGCGTGTCTTCGAATGCAAGTCTCCTGGTACAAGGAGAAGAAGAGTGAACCTCCAGTATAGAGACCGTCATCGCGGATGCAAAACAGCTTAGTAATGATGACCGGAAGTAGCGTGCCCTTTAGAACCGTCTACGATGGAAGGCAGCGATGTTTCAGGATCCTCTTTATCCTCCATGGGTCGAAGCCTATTAAGTAAGTAAGTCAGTAAGTTATTAGACCACAGCCTAGTATCTGCGAAAGAATCTTATACAACATTCCAGCTACTTCGTTATTCCTGTTTTCGTTGGACATTTTTTGTAGTGCCTAAAAGCCAATGATTTGTGTAAGCGAGAGGATTGACAGCTGTCTCTTCTCGCACATAATTCATCTCATATAATAAAAACTATAGCTCAGTCAGAATACTCGATTAATGGATACAAAGACGGCTCCAGTCATCATGAATGTGTCGGTGTGTGTTTCAGACGGCAATATCTAATAAAAGCTGGATGAAAGAAGCACCATCTTACTGGTGAAGCTGCCTCATCTAAATATCCACGTATGTAGATAATCAGGCAGCATTCAAGTATGACAGTATAATAGCAACACAGGCAACAACAAAAGTGCTGACAAATTAAATAAGAGACGCGTAATAATGTCATCTGACAAATTAAGCATCACAGCTCCAGTAAAATGATTCTCATTGAGCTCAAATGAAATGATAACAGCAAACAACGCGTGAAAGAGTTCCAAACCGTGTCTTAAAACTAACATGTACTGGCTCGAATACAAAGTCACCACAACTGAACAATTAATCTCGCTATCAAGAGTTAACTACAGTGATATCAGTATTAATCATTACATTCCACTCGCTGCTAATGGGTCAGCGTTCTTATACTAGGCCGAATTCCCATTGAGAGATGCAGAACTGGTGATTGAAACTCTGAAGCAACTTCTGTGTTTTTGCCCGACTTCAGCCAAAACTCTATATAAAACTGTAGGCCAACCACTCTTTAAATCATCAGCAAATTACATCAGTTAGACACCGTGAAGAAACCAAAACATCGCAAAAACTTTGCTAAAACCACCAGAAAAATTGCTTAAATACGGCTACAATAGACTGCAAATAGGTTTACTTGTTTTAGTGGCAGCACAAAGAACCAATATGTATATGGGAGGATGCGCCTCCGCTCGCTAACCTAACCTAACCTAACCTAATATGGAAAACGAAACACCAACTTGTTCATTGAATATTCAGTTTCATATAAGTTAAATTATCTAGTCAAAGAACCCTCCTTTTCCATTTTTTTCTGGCGCTATAGTCACGAGCGAATCAGTACCCCTGAATACCTTGTTGGTTGAGGTTCTTGGCCACTTTTATATTCCATCGATATTACTTTGGCGTATATAACTATTTACATCCTTCTCTGAAAGACCTAACGAGCAACGACGCGTTATGCTGCGCAGTCATTATAATGTTCACTGCCGCCGATTCTTTGTTACATCAGCCACTATCTAAGATTATTGTTAATCGTTTACGGGAGACGATAATAGGCAGTTGAATGGCCTTATCACAACACACCTTGAACAACGAATAAATCGTCTCCGTCACTTTGACAGCCTATAAACTGTAACTCCTTAGACACCTCAAAGTTGTAGCTGCCTATGATGACATTTAACTGAGTCGCCGATGTTGTGCGTCCTTTCTTGATGACAGCATTTATTTAATTTTGCCCTCATTTACCGTTAAACCCATTTTGTCCGCCTCCGTTTCAATAGCAGCAATTACGCTTCATTGACGGCTCGCTGTGTTCGACCAATCACGTCAATGTCGTCCGCTTATGCTAGCAAGTGCACGATCTTTGGGAGGATAGTGGCTATTGTGTTGGTAATGAGTTTAGCACGACCTTCTCAAGTACGATATTAAAAAAATTACAAGACAGTGCATCGACTTGCACGATGGTGCAGCTAGAATTCTCCCTCGACCTCCCACACAACGTTACGCGTTTGGCTGGAATGTCAAAACTAGACATGGCATTGTATAGCTCGTCCCTATGCACACTGTGACATGCGGCGTTTAAGTCGACCAATAGATGGTTGGTGTCGATCTGCCGTATTGTGAATTGGTGGACTTCACTGGTTTAAAACCTTACTGATAAGGACCTATTGGGTTATAGGCGAATTGCTTCGGACGCTCACACAAAACGGAGGCGTATCCTTCGGTAGTTCACACAGTTTAAGGGATCTTCTTTTTGTGGATCGGACAATCGGCAGCTTTTATATTTGCTGACAGCTTACGAGATTTGATTTGGATAGTGGCCATCTAACTCTCAGTGGAGATGCAATTATCACGAGATTATCACATTTAACGAAAATAGCCAGGAAAACATTTATGAATTTCCATAAATTGTATTTGTATGATGAAATAACTGAGATGATTGATAATGCTGATGACTACCTTTTGGAGGTAGTAAGACGGTCTCAAATGGTTAAAAGAATAATGACGTTAGCCGGCTATAGGCCGCACCATTAAAGTAATTCATTCGAATCGTCTACTAGGGGTACCCTCATCAAATTCTTTATCCACAATTACTTATGAGCATGCAAATTAAGCCAACAAATTTCACTGGAATAAAACTAACGTCAATTCATTTCACATGCAATTTACGAAGGACCCCCTCACTGATCAACTGTGGGCAGACTTTGCCGTCTAGACTGGTTGAATATTGATAATATAGATATGTCACCAAAAGCATTTTTTGTTTTTAATTTATCAAATTTATTTTTTGTTTTGTTGACATGACAAAGCGAGCTTAATTTAATAGAATTTCATGAATCAATTATTTATAAAAAACAATCACAAGCAATAATTCGAAAAAATAAGAAATGTATTAGTTTCCTCAGAGTAACAATCAATTATAATCCATTCTGTTCTGTAGTCCTTATCATCCACGATTAGAGGTTGAAGATGAAGCAGATGCTTGAGCAGACGCAGCTGATGCACCACCTCCCAGACCGCCTAGTCCACCCTGGTTAAAAGTTTGCGATTGTGCTGACGCTTGAGCCGTAGAAGAACTGCTGCCACCTCCGATTCTTCCTCCTTGTCCGCCACGACGGTTGTAACGATCTGGCAGTGCGGAGGCAACTGCGAGTAGCATACACAAGACAATCACAAACTTCATAGTAATAGAACTGTTGGTGTCAAATTCTCACTTCAACTGAGGGCCTCTAAAACCGGCAGCTTCTTAAATAGTACTCCTGTCACGAATGAATCTGCAGAAAATGTGCTAATTGCCGTAGAGTTCATTGTTGACTCTTTTCTTCTAGCATTTAGTTAGAGACATTAAACAAACAGAGCTAGAGGGGCTTTTTTAGATTCTTTGTGAATGTGGGAGTGTCAATTTGATCGGTTACTTAAGCAATTAATTTTAAGAAATGCTAATTTGTCATGGGCGTATGTCGTCCGAAAACGTGTTCCACTGAGTGTGATAGTTGGAAATAATTGCAAGTGGCACACCGCGCAAGTCTTCCATAGACCGTAGACCGAAAGTCAGAGATTACAGATAGATATCCGGATTTTGCCAAGCTGTTTCAAACCACAACAATAATAGCATCTAACCGATATCTTAAACAAGAGTTTGAAATTAATTAAGACCCAGTTCATTAGTTAGTTGGAAGGTCGCCCATGGATGATCAAGAGGTGGCAATCTACAGTATTGTTAATCTTTCGATAAATCCGCACATCTATCACTGGAAGACGTCACGTTCTGTTCATGGGCACTTTGCATAATTGTTGATGAATTTCGTTGATACATACGCTCCCTCTGAAACTTCAAGGCGTGAATGGTCGTGGTCCTAATAATAAAAATTAAACCAAACAAAATATGCAAAGAAATCGGGGTTAAGTTGAATGCCCTAGGTGCGGCCTCACTAGAAGAAACTGTCTTCTTCTTCTTCTTCGAGTGGCGGTACATTCCGGTGTGGTCCTGGATTCAGTCATCATTCCTCTTGAATTTCGTACACCCAGCTGTTTAAGATCTCTTTCCAGCTGGTTACACCATCGGAGGGGAGGTCTTCCCTTACCGCACTGTCCCTCACGGATGGCCTTGAAGGCATTCGGAGCCGGTTAATATCCATTCTCTCTACATATCCTAGCCATCTAAATCGGGACAATAGAATTCGTTTGACTAGACCAATGTCGTTTTACAGCTCGCATAGTTCGTCGTTCAGTCTTCTCCTCCAAAATCCTTCTTCGCAAATGGGACCGAATATGATTCAAAGGATTTTCCTTTCGAAACGACCACGCATCTTCTTCCTCCTCATTTGACATTGTCCATGCTTATGCGCCATACAGCAGGCCTGTGACTACCAAGGTCTTATGTAGAGACAGGTTTTCCGAAACTAAGCCTTACATTTGAATTGCTGCCTTAGTCCAAGAATACATCGATTGCCCAAGATTATCCTTCGTTTTGTCTCTGCGGTTATGTCATTTTTCGAAGTTTACTACAGAGCGTAGATAGACAAAGTCTTGAACTGTGATACTTTTTCCAAGGTGTTCACCTTTTTTGTAGACAGCATGTACTTTGTCTTACCTTCATTCACTGCAGTTTCGCCGGCTCCCTCTCGATGCTGGTAAATGTCCTTCTGATATCCCGATGAGTTCTTCTGATAATGTCAATGTCATCGGCGAGCATTTGCACACACTTATGGAAGATCGTGTCTCTTGTGTTGACGTCTGAGTTCCACACGATCTTTTCGAGAATTATTTTAAAGAAGTCGCATGACAGTGTGTCGTCTTGTCTAAATCCTATTTCGACGGAGCGACGGGCGTGCTTGGCTTGTATTTTAAGCCCCCATGCCAAACTTTGCCGAAAGCTTGGGAAACATCGAGTAGGGCAGTAGAGTAGATTTTATTCTTGACTAAAGCTCCTTCAACTTCATTTGTTGTTCTGGCCATTAAACGGCTGGAAAGTTTCCTCCAGATATTCGGCAAACAGATCCGACTTTTTTTATCACTTCTCGCCAAGTCATATTTTTTTCCTGATTGGCGCGGACTTCGTTTGGGGCTTCTTGATTTTTCAATCACTGTCCTTTGATGTATCAAACAACCCTTCCCTAACATCAAGTGAGTCTTAACTAATTAGTTTTAACCTAGAGCGATAGGTTGGTAAATTATTCGGATCTTCCCAGGGAAGGCAACTAAGAATAATTTGTTTAGTTTTTTGTACGCCACAAATATAATTTTTCCTTGTGCGTACTAATAATGAACATTTTTCTGTTCTTAATAACCTAATTAGCACTACATGCAGTTTTGGTAACACTGATACTGATGTGGAATTTTTAGTCTGACTGCTAGTCTCTTATCGGCCAGTGACCTGGCGATGTCAGTGAGGTTTCTACTTAGAACAAACACATTAATCGTTAAGGACTCTTATTGGAGTCATAGCCGTGCACTATGCTATTATTTCTGCAAATCGGTCGGCCACGTTTACCTTAAATTTGCACAGGCGGTAAGCTGAGACAACCTAAGTTCCTCATTTTTCCATTATTACAGTCTATACAGGTTCTAAGTTTGATTAGAAGATTTATAGATTGGCATATACACATTCGGTGGTGGCCCGTGACGTTGTGTGTACGTGCGTCGACCCAACCTCGACGTCGTAGGTTCGATTCCAGCTCTGAGCGACAGAAATAATTTTCACGGCCCCACCTCTTTCGAGTTACTGACAATGCTCAAAGAGTATTTCCTGTCTCGAAAAAGCTTCTCAAACTTGCCCGTTCGGACTCGGCATAAAACTGTAGGTCCCTTCCACTCGTGTGAGAACAATAGCACGCACAACACGAATGGTTGCTGAGAAGCTAGTACCTGGCCCTCTATGGGCTGTAGCGCCACCCATATATATATATACAACTTCACTGTAAAAGAGCTGTCGAGTGCGGTACTTCTTGGCTAGTTCTTCAGCTCTTTCATTACCAGGGATGCTTACATTCCCGGGTATCCACGTATTGATTACCTTGAAATTATTTGCTAAGCTAGTAAGCTCTTTGCATCAGCCTTGAACTATTTTAGGATATCTTTTGGTGAAGTCAGTGATTTCAAAGCTTTATTAGCTGCTAGGCTGTCAATGAGGATAGATATTCTGTGTATGTATTTGTATCCTGTGTGTTTGGTTGATCTGATACGCCTCCGTAATGTCGAAGATTTCAGCCTCAAAGATCTGGTAAGGCTGTGCGGTGAATCAGCTCTTCTAAAAAGATACCTACCCGAATCCACAATTCATCCTTGAACGCAATGAAGTAGTTATTAGTGACGTGACTATCTAACATAGATGATGACGTTAATCCGACCACTACCCTAGTCATCTTTTGTCGGTCATAATAAGACGGTGTATAGGCTGCCAGATATGTATAGGACTATCAGTTCAGTTTCCATCTCTGCAGCTTCTTCAAGAGTCTTCCGGGATGGGAAGCTATTTTTTTCTTCTCACACTTTTACTTAAGGAGAAATTGTAACTTTCTTAGATCATTCGTCGTTTATTCAACTTGTCCTTAATACCATTATCTTCTGGATTCAAAACACACCTAGATTGATGGATTAGTAACACACTTACTCACTGATAAGTCGAAATGTGAATGGCATCTTCAGAACAAAGAGTGATCTTTAAACCGTCGGTTGCTTCTTATATTTCAGAATCTAGGTATTTATATACTTTATCTGATCAAACTTCGGTCAATGACCTCACAAATGTCTAATCAAGGTTGACTCTAAGTAATTCAATCCTCGGAACAGGATATATGATAAAAGACTAAAATTAAATCTTTTGTAAGTTGACGGTCTTAACATATAAACATCATAACCACCCCGAAGTCATAAGTCAACTAAATTTAACATCAAGTCAACAATCAACAAGTACGTCACATGTTTTCTTTTATCCCAGACTTAATATTCATAATTGATTCCGTATCAGTGTCCGAGCGATCGGTGGTCAGACTCAGATGGTAAACAAGAAACCTAGAACCGGTCATGGGTGTCGTGTTTTTTTTTCTTCTGAGAACCAAACGCCCAAGAGCAACGGCAGCAGCATCAACGGTCTTTCTGTCTTAAATTTGTTTTTATCTGAGCAAAGCAAATATTCTTCTATTCCATCAAGCTCAAAAATCAATGAGATTCGTACACATTTATGTTCGCTTCTTGGTTACGTCCACTTGAGACTATTACGCAAAAAGTGAATGGAAATGCGAAAGTTTCGGCGCTTAGAATAAAGTTTTCTCTTGGAGATTTGAAAGCAATTTACCCGCGGGGAATCCTCATAGCCAAGACAAACTGATGTAAATCTTGACCTCTATATATTTTACGTCTGAAATAAACTAAAACGCGATATCTGCGCTGAGGTTAATTTTTATAAGGGGGTGTCATCGTCATCATCGCTCGTGGTTGGACGCAGTGTTGTGTGATTGACTTTTCGTCTGCACGAAAGCTATTTTTATTGTTTCACAGAACTTCACTGATATCAGACAGTTGTTGTTTTACTGTTTTCACATGTGTACATACCTTCAGTTGCGGGCTGGCAGACGTCAACACAAAGTGGGAAATAACCTTGGCGTCAGTGATTGGATTAACGAGAAATAGGTAATTTGTAGTGTAATTAATCGAATGCGGGTGAATGTCATATTATGGAGGTTAAATTGCACAAACAAAAGATGCTTTGTTATTTTGAGGTAAATAAAGGGGGTGACGTTGTTGGACGCATTATTTTGACTACTCAGCCTTTAAGCAGTGTCCGGTAAGGAACGAAAAGTAAATGTAAATGTTCATTTGTCATTATGTGGTAAGGTATTGTCGAGGAGTGACAACGGGTCTCCATTGTTGAGTTGTAATCAAAGAATAATGAATGAAAGCTTTTCCAGCAGTAGTTCGTAATTTTCGTGCTCGGAATAGGCATTATCGAGGGGGGATTAGTTTGAAAATTGGGAAAAAGTTGTTACGACTACTGAATTAAAACACTATGTTTATCTTTGAAAAACTAAAGTTTTGCATTTGACGGTGTTTTTGTGATATACCCTAAATAAAACTATCCCTAAACGGTATGAGCTTAAGTATCTTTTTATAGCTTTATTAATTGAATAAGTTTAAGATAATAGGGGACCAGAGAACTCATCAGGTTTCCGATGAGAGCAGAATGATGATGAACATGTTGAGAGTATATCACAGAGATGTGACGAATATTCGGTATCAGGTCTATACTGCTACTTCGGTCTGTCAAAACAACTGGGCTCGAAACTCCTAACTCGAAGGACCAAAGTCATGCTCTGCAAAACCCTTATTCTGCCAGTGCTACTTTATGGCTGGACAATTAGTAAGACTGCAGAGAATCTTGGTGCCTTCGAAAGAAAAATTATACGTCGGATATACGGTCCCGTCTGCGAGAAATGCAAATGGAGGAGAAGACACAACCGCGAACTCCACGAGCTGTACCAGGATGTGGATTTACATCGAGCGAATGGACAGCAACGCTCCAGCAAAGAAGGTCATCGAATCCGAGCCGCCTGGTTCGAGAAGGAGAGGAAGACCGGTACAGAGACCAAGTCATCGCGCATGTAAGACAGCTTGGCCTTGATGACTTGAAGCAACGTGCCCAGGACCGTCACCAATGGAAGGCAGCAATTGCTCAGGCTCAAACCCTTCATGGTTCATCTGTCTGATAAGTAAGTAATCAAGGTCTATACTGGTACCTTTGTAATATCCAGCGCCGAATAATTAGTAAGAACAAAAGATAATATGAAGCTTTATAATATGATTGATTTTAATTAACATGTGCATAATAAATGTGCGTTTTTTTGGCCATTTAGTATTGGAAGTTCAAGTCAATGAAAAATAGTTTATCTGCATTCGGGAAAAAAAATTCATTGCGTTTGTTTTCGTATACGATCCTTGCTTTAGAAAGTCTCTCACTGTGCACACTGGTACATGGAGATGAAAGATATGATTTATATAATAAATAAAAATGTGCACAGTTTAGCTGAGTATTTATTTCACAAAAAATAATAGATTTTAACTATAAAAAAGTTCTTAGTATGGTTTAGGGCCGTCTACCAGATTAACATTCAAAGAATGTATTTCTAAAAGTTCTCCTTCATAATGCATTTTCTATAACGCAGTGCGTTTATTGCATACTTGTACCAGCCTCGGTCACCATTTAAGATGTTTATCGCTTCTTCAAGCGAGAGTACCTGCGCTCCAAAGAAGTGGCAGCGGAATTCTTTAAGAATGGGACATATAGCGAAGAAATAGAATGCGTCCTCTCGTTCCTGAAGGTTGCAAAGGTAGCACAAAAGAGGGAGTTCTGGACGATGTTGCATAAAGTTTAAACTTATCAGTTCACTTCTTATTGTAAAGATGTTGCTTTCATATCCGTTGTGAACCTTGCCATGCAATATGTTCTGTCTTGTAGATTGTGGTTCAATTGGCTTCATCCGCAAATTGGTTGAAGATTCTATGTCTTGTTTTCTCCAGCAGTGTGTACAAATTATACTTTAGGTGGATTTGGTGTTCGTCTGGCGCAAGTTGGAAATTAAAATCACATTTCGATGCTAAATTTTCTTATTCTCTCACATATTTTCCACCGTTAACCCACAGGGGTGTATATGCATAATATATGCATATGTTGCATATATTAGCACCCACGCCCTGTGTACACAAGGGGCACAATGGATTAAGATAGGCTATATTTTGTTAGGTTATATTTTAATAGAGCAATAAGGTTTACGTTAAGATTTGGGTTAGGTCCTAATGAGAATGTCTAGAGCGACAAATTGTTTCCTTAGTTTTCTTGGTCCTAAGTCTAAATAAAAATAAAGTCCGTCCTAAGGACTTAGTTTAGGCCCCGAAAAGCAAACGTAGATCAGATTATATTAGAGTACCCGCTAAGGGTCAGTAAGATAGAATTAAGAACTTGATTTGTTAGATATTAAGATAGATTTTAATCATATTTGTCTAATGTAAGTCATTCTCGTTGGCGGTATCACTTTCAACAGAAACCTTAGTTTCCGCAACCTATATAGAAAATGTGTTTAAGTTTAGTTCACTTGTACCGGTCTGATTAGATGATCAGACTACCTGAAATTAATAGGCGAATATTCGTCACCCGGTACCCGGCCAAAATCAACTCTACTTTCTATCTCATTGTCTACTTTGTCAAGGCTCTTCTGCAGAACCACTTATGCGAGGCAATTTAACCTGTCTACAGATCTAAATAATTTTAAATTTTCTCCTGTCGAAGCGCCGTTTCCGGCTAGCAGATTTTCAAAAAGGGCTTTTTCCCAGAAGTAATTTCATCCATTTGAAGGGGTGGAACTAACCGATATTTTCTAGGTCTTTTCAAAGTTGATATATTTTTCACAAATAATAAATAAAGACGGAGTCGGAGTCTAACAAAATCAACAGACCATGATGCAAACAAAAAAATGTTTACAATACAATGGATTAATCTTCAAAACTGCCTTTCAATGCCTATTTCAGCTTTTTTCCACATAATAGTAGGTCTGTATCTTATTCGTGCAAAGAGAGAGTCTGACAGAGCAGTATATCGAAAAGTAGCTTGATTCATTCTTGGCTGCTAAGCCGGCGCAGTTCTTTTGGGATGGCATCCACAAATTGCAGGAAAGATGAGGAAAAGTCATAGCTTCATTGGGTAATACATACTTTGAATAATACTATTGTACATGTTTTTTCTTCAATGAAGTTGTACACCCAATACTATGTGGGTGAAGAAATACCATAAGTATTTAAGCTTTTTTCAAAACTTGGTACTTTAAATTTGTACTGCATCTGGTCAAGTACATCAAACTGGTCCTAAGAGTGATTAAAAACCATTTACCTTGTTGTACCAAACTGTTATAACTCCTCTCTCATCCACCTTACTTTGGCAGACATTTTCGATAAAAATTTAACGCGGACCACACCCACCGCACCAGATTCAAACCAAACCAATAGTCAGTCACCTCTACTACCCAATCCGTCTTAAAGAAAAACATCTGTGACAACTTCCCTTCCAATTTGGTCTGAATGTCTATCATCGCAGCCCCTTCCAGGCGGTTACCGTAGCAAACAAAAAACCGACCCTGTCCTATCTCAAAAGCAACGTAATATAGAATATATATAGTCACAAGCACCACTTGGTTCCAAGTTCAAAAGTGAGTCACAATGTTCTAGTGTGACTGCTAAGCAGTCCCATATCTATCCTAACCTCCTGTAATCAACTGCAATTACAACAAACTATCTATTCTTTATAATTTATTTTTCTAACTCTGCTACAAATACTTCTCGATTGTCTGTATTCTGCATATCTACATCAAAGTAAATAATCGTGTCTCCCATGTTATCATTTCAAGTTTCTTTGATCTTGAATAAGGTTTCTCTTCTCGGTAAACAGGAAAAGTTCACAAAGTTCATGGCTCCCGATTCGAACAAGACAACAAAACTATGCAGTGAGGTAGTCTTTTTTGGCATCACCGTATGGACATACGTTTTTGCGTTAACTACTAAGTCAAACAGACTCTTTCAGCCTACCTTGAATGATCTAACACCACCAGCAAATATCAGCGTAACGGACTAAAACAAATTTTCAGTAGAGTAAGAACTAGTAACCGCAACTTGTACCATCTGTGGAGCACACCAGAAAATTAAGATTTTGTTTAATAGCTGCGGGGGTTTTCGGAGACAGTCCAAGGTCTCAGTGTCATTAGCATCAATTTTCATTGTTTCGCTGTTTAAATCAAAATGATGTTAATAAGAATATTTAATTAAAAACCAAAACAAATATCCAGTATCCATTGATTTTGATTTATAATTCAGCATTAGAATTTTTTTTCTTACATATCAAGTTTATAATTCGGGATTATGTCAGTGTCTTACAGATGAAGTGGCAGCCAAAACCAGTGTCTGACGATATTTCACGTAAGTTCCTCTACCTGCGGCCTGTCGACATATGTCTACTCATGGTTCTGATAGTATAGATTGTTTTGATGGTACACACATCAACGCATGAATCTGTATAATCTGCCTACATATTCAGAAGACTCCGGAAGATGAACAGTCTGATTGATGGTTTCCAATTTGCCCACTTTTGGAACATTTATTTCCTTAATAAGAGCAGCGGATAATTGGACTGGAACAGCAAATGGGCAACAACACACATGGAAATCAAAAAACAATTCTTTGAATATTGAAAAATGTGACGTAGCCGAAAATGACACGTAGCAGCCGGTTCCAAAACAGGAAAGAATATTTGTCGCTGGTTCGATATTGTTGGGTAGTACGAGCAGATGTATGGTTAAACACCAAATGGGTGACGGTGGAACACCAAGGGCGGTTATTAATCATAAAACGTGCCCAGCCCAGAAAAAGCATTTTCCTTTAAAGTGCGTTATAAAGCCATTTTGCCTATTGCAAAATAGGGCACAAAAAATGAATCGTAGAAGCGGACCACGAAAATGGGAACCTTGGAAACATTGCAACATGTCAATACCCCCTGGCAGTAGCTGAGCCGTACTAGCTTACGTTCTGCTTCAACAACTTAAATTCACATCAATGGTTGAAATTACAAAGCCAAAATTGTTATGTTGTTAATTACAAATCATGCTACATTGTCCTTAATTCGAATAGTATGTGTTATGTTTATTAGTAGAATCAATGGATGTGCAACAACTAAGTAAATTTTACTAAGCTAAGCTTACAAGCTTCTACAAAATATCATGTGTAACGAAAAGTTTGCTGGTTGCCAAATGGATTTTCGAAATCTAGTTTTTGTTTGGTTTATGCATTCCTATTACCATCAAGGAATGAAACAAACAGGCTGCTCCTGACAATAAGAAATCTTTGAACTTCGTTGAATTGTTTTTATGTGTATATCAGTCCTAGTCTTTTTTCTTTTCAGAACCTAAGCTATAACCATAATAATATAATATGGGTGGTGCTACAGCCTGTAGAGGGCCAAGGCCTAGCTTCTCAGCAACCACTCGTGTTAAGCGTGTCTCTCGTCCTACGAGTGGAAGCGACCTACCGTTTTATGCCGACTCTGAATGGCCAAGTTTGAGAACCTTTTCTAAACAGAAAATACTCTTTGAGCATTGTCAGTGACTCGAAAGAGTTGCGACAGTGAACATTTTTTTTTGTCACACAGAGCAGGAATTGAACCTACGACGTCGAGGTTGAGGTCGGCGCTCATACCCACAACGCCACGGGACACCACTAGATCGACTAAAAAAACCATTTGCTACGTGGGCTGGTTTTGAAGTAACCACCAGTAACATTGCCCCTCTTTAGTAGACTATCCCCCGTCTCGAGCAGAGGTAGCTCAACTAAACCGGAGGGGATCCTCGCTACTGCGTCTGTATAACGCCAGTTGTGTTGAGACTGAGGAACGCTTCAGTAGGAATATTTCCACTTGACTACAAAATAACTTAAGATTATTCTATTGGAAGAAGTCATAGCTCGTGCAATATGCTAGGATAGACCTTTGTATATTACTTCGACTGTTCGTTAGACATTATATGTAAATTTAATCTGCTGTGACCATACTCCGCTTTACAAAAATATTATCTTATTATATGATTTATGTTTAAACAAAGAACGAAGTTTTTGTTTTCCTGACAGTGACGCAAGAGATGTGGTTTCGTCATGCGACTTCAGCGAAGAAGTCGTACGCCGAACAGTGGACAGGCGACTCCAATACGAACGGGATGTCGTTCGCAGTCACGAGGATACAGTGCGGGGTGGAACTGGGCCTCAACCAACATGCCTCTCCAGCCAGCACGATCTTTCGCCAGTTGCCTCCAGTTGCGCACACCAAGTTGGTTGAGGTCCTTTTCCACTTGTGTGCGCCATCCATTGCGAGGACGTCCTCTGTTGCGCTGTCCCAATGGCTCGGTGTCGAAGACTCTTCGTCCATGTCTTTGCGTCATAGAGCAGGACTGGGATGATCAGGGTTTTATACAATGGTCAATTTGGTGTTTCGTGAGATGGCTCTGTTACTCAATTGCCTCTTGAGCCCAAAGAAACAGCGATTGACAAGAGTAATTCTGCACTTGATCTCGGTACTGGAGCTTTAAGCTAGTCAATAAGAAAAAAAAATTGATACAAAAAATCCAAAAAAAAGGTGCTCCGTGGCACGCGTCTATGCAGCACGGACATAGTTAAGGTAGTATCCTAAGTTTATAATGCTAGGTTCAGGTAGTTTAAGACGATTCACAAAGCCAAGTTTTCATAACACTTTCTTGGCTAATAAAAATCAGATTGTCCATAAGACAAAAAAATGTACTTATACTGAAAGGCACAGTAAAACAAAGAGAACCCGTATAGGGTCAGTAGGTTAGATGTAGGAACGATGGTTAGATAGTTAAAATAGTTTTCAGTATTTTTCTCTAGAATTTAAGAATAGTTAAAGATGGTGGGCCGTGGCGTTGTGGGTACGTGCGTCGACCACAACCTCGACGTGGTAGGTTCGATTCCAGCTCTGAGCGACAGAAATAATTTTCTCGGCCCCACCTCTTTCGAGTCACTGCGCTCTAGTCTCTCTGTGAAAGACAATAAAGCGGACAATAAGAACTGTCAGTAAAGAGCTCACAAAGACCTTACTTTTCAGTTGCAATGACAGAGTTAGTGTGGAGTGGCTTCATCTCTCTGCATATTTGATCTTCGACTCTCTGCTTGTGAATTGAGGCTGGTGTAGTGCCTTTCAACCACTGGTACACCAGGTCTGGCAAAGTTGGCTGCTGCTCATGGTAATTGCAGGGCTGCTGTTTCAGTGGTCCTTATTGCAAATGTGAGACCCGGGCATGCAAGTCTTTGAACCGTGCTATTCAAACATTTCTCCTGACACTACCAGGTTTTATGTCCTATATTAAACTCAGTATGAACAGAACGAACAAGTTTTTAAGGCGGTTTTAGGTAATAATGGGCCATGCAACTGAATATTACCCACTCCCTCTGTCTTGCTCTGTAAATGTTGTTGTTTAGTAGATTGAACATAGCTGTGCGTAAACAAAATCCTAAGCGTATTTGGTGCATTCAGAAGCACTTATCTTTTTCTTTTCTAGACTGCTCCACATTGCTATCATAATAAATAAATTTAAATATGATATGATATAAATAACTAGCAGACTCACTTACTCACATTGCTTCGCCCGTCCTTAGATGTCGTTAAACTTAGCCTAAAAGGGATTTGAATAAAAGATTAATGTAAACATTTTTCTTTACTTTAATGAATTACTTTTAGCACATGCTTATGAAATATACACATACAGTACACGGTAACCCCATCTCATGATAATTCATGCATCTCTCCTCGAAATTAGGAAAAAGTCTTCAATTAATTTTAAAATCAAAGTGTAGACGATCTTCGTCTAACCCTGGTGCGAATATTATTTTTGTCTGCCAAATGTATCCATACCCCCTCGACGTACCATTTTTAAGTACATTGTTTTTTGTTCACCAACGCTACTCACATTTTCATATTAAAGGAGCTCGTGCGAATTTTGTTTGTGCACTTGATATATGCATACATAAATGCATAACCTACAGAATAAAAAAAACATCGAAACACGAATCCTGGTTGAGCACAGATAGTGGCAATGGTAATCACTCATCATCTAAATGGCAATATTATCTTCTGGACTAGTCGAAAACAAACATGATCCCCCACAAGTGGAAGAGATCTTCAGAGCTATGCCAAATCTGAACACATAAGTTAGAAGACAAATATCCGAGAGTAGTTGTCAACAAACACTACTCGGCGAGGCGGGTTTATAAATACTATGACGAACAAGCGGCATCAGGCAGACGAACCATGAAGGGTCTGAGCCTGAGCAATTGCTGCCTTCCATCGGTGACGGTCCTGGGCACGCTGCTTCCAGTCATCAAGGCCCAGCTGTCTTACAGAAGGTTCGGTCTTCCTCTCCTTCTCGAACCAGGAGGCTCGGATTCGATGACCCTCTTTGCTGGAGCGTTGTTGTCCATTCGCTCGATGTGGCCGAGCCAGTGTAGTCGACGTATTATTGCCTTCCGGACTACATCCACATCCTTGTAAAGTTCGTGGAGTTCCCGGTTGGGTCTTCTCCTCCATTAGCCTTCCTCGCAGACGGGACCATATATCCGACGCAGAATTTGTCTTTCGAAGGCACCAAGAATCAGCTCTGCAGTCTTACTTAATTCCTGCTTTCGGCTCCACAAAGTAGGACTGGCAGAATAAGGGTCTTGTAGAGCATGACTTTGGTCCTTCGAGTCAGGAGTTTCCAGACCAGTTGTTTTGACAGACCGAAGTAGCATCGGTTGCCAAGGGCGATTCTACGTCGAATCTCCTCTATGATGTCTTTCGTGGAGTTTAAGTTTGCCCCGAGGTAGACAAACTCCTTTACTACCTCGAAATTGTAGCTGTCGATTGCAACGTTTTAGCCTAGGTGTTGTGCGACGGATCGTTTTTTGCTCGACAGCATATATTTGGTTTTGTCCTCGATGACCCTTAGACCAGCTCGTTTCGCCTTTTCCTCAATTGCCGTGAAAGCTCCCACTACGGCTAGTTGAGACCGCGCAATAATGTCGATGTCATCAGCGTATCCCAACAGCTGGACTGACTTATAGAAGATAGTGCCTCCCGTGTATACAGCTGCCCGCCGCGCTATCTTCTCCAGTACCAAATTGAAGAAATCACACGACAACGCATCGCCGTGTCGAAATCCGGTGAAGGTTTCGAACGACTCAGAGGTTTTTTGAACCGAACTGCACGGTGCATCGCGTATGTGTTAGCGTGGTGCAACATAACCGGATCAATTTTCCCGTGATCCCGAATTCGGCCATCGCTTCGTATAGCTCCCTGCGATGAATGCTGTCGTATGCGGCTTTAAAATCGATGAAAAGTCACTAGACTGCCTTCAAAAAAATATTCTTGCGAATGTATACCTTGAAATCAGCAAGAACAACCTAGTGGTTTTTAGCTCAGTATTTATTCCAACTGATCTTCGTAGCCTTGTGAATCTGTCCTCATCATCACGATTCCCTAGAGGTGCCCTAAATGCGAGGTGGTTGGACCAAGTCCCAAAACGTTCTTAGTTGCGCCAGGGCTTAGCGTTGGCTAGACTTGATGGTGGAGGATACTGTAGTCTGATAATCTTTAGTGCGTACTAGAGTCGCCTTTGGTGGATCATTCGGGTTAGAAAATGCTAATATATAAAATATCTGCTCTATGGTAACTTACGAGACAATAAGTAAGTAACCTACATTCAAACGCGAAGCCCAATGAAGTACACTAGATATTTATCTCCCAACAGCGCCAAATAGCGATAGTCAACGATCGTACAAACAGCTCCGAAAGAGAACTCTACAACGCCGCAAAAGTATACACAATTTCTGAAAACTGCTGGAATATCTTTTCGTGCAACTCAAACTACAAATCCAACTACTCAGCAAGAACGTCCAAACTAATCTGAAGATGACCACCAGAAATTCATTAGCATGCAGATCCATGCAAGGGCTTACTCTGATCTCTGGGGATTTCCAAGAATCAGCAGAGTTTTCACCTAAAACCAGAAAAAAAGCGATGAAAGCTCGTCTCACTCAAATGTATGCACAATGCGAAAAAAAAATACTTCACACATTACAAACACCTCTCCCCCCGAATGGGCAACCACTTAGACTCCCTCGAGGTTGTCCAGCGCAAACAGTCACTACAAACAAACAAAACACGAGCAATCTGCGAAAGTTAGAAACATGATTAATGGCCACTTGATAGTCTGTCTGCCAACAATGGCGTCCCAATAAGGGGGAAACAACCTCTCTGGATGATTCGAATGGCGTCGACTTCATAGCCTCGGGTGCTTACCGGATTTCATGCTGGTCGCAAAATACAGCTTTCTGCCCAAGCCGGCCGAGACGGTGCCCTGCAAAGCAGGCTGACAGAACAGAAGAGTGAAGAATGACGACTGGGATTCATGAAATTCCCCAGATACACACTAGACGTGGGCACACGAAAGCATCTCTTAATAGGGGGATGCCCCATGCGTGTGTAGCAGGTAGGCCGACGCGTCGCTCCGAAGGTGTTGAGAATCAAGTTTTTAGCTCAGCTTTCACGGAGTTTGCGGCTTGAGCTTATTAGCACCCGATGATTCTTATATAAACTACGACACATAGTCAGGATGGTTATCAGTCTGTCGTCGTCGTTGTCAGTTCAAGTCAGAGTAGAAAACATGAAGGTTCTCGTTGTGTTGTGCCTCTTGGTGGCCGCTGTGTGCGCAGCTCCACAGTACGGTCGTGGCGGTTACGGTGGCTATGGCGGTGGACGTTACGGTCCCGGAGGATTCGGCGGTGGTCCTGGCTTCGGCGGACCAGGCTTTGGTGGAGGATACGGTGGCCGACCAGGCTTTGGAGGAGGTGAGACTTCACGATGACGGCATTCCTTGTGATCAAAATTAACACTGATTTAATTCCCTTCAAAAAGGTGGTTTCGGCGGCGGTGCTTCCAACGCACAGGCCAGTGCCTCATCGCAGAGCTTCAATCAAGGTGGATTCGGTGGTGGTGGCAGTGCGTCCAATGCCCAGGCCAGCGCTTCATCGCAGAACTTCAATTCGTACGGTTAATTTAATTAGAAAGTAATGTTGACTATAGCTTAATGTGTGGTTTGTAAATACTGCTAGTGACTTGAATAAGATTCGATGTGTATTTTTGTACAATAGCTAGTCTCGTTGGAATTTATTTCGTTCGCTGATATCTTAATTTAATTGACAAGAATCAATGTTGCCAGAGATAATTAAAGTCAAGACAATTAGCAAGTCTTGGCCAGTCGGTTGGCGGTACAAATGCTAATTGTTCGGAATGAATGTTATTCGGATTTAATATCAGGCTTTGCGACTTAAGTTCGAAAGCACCGACGGATATTGGTGTTTGACGGTGGCTCATTGTGGTCTGGATGCGTGCCAGTGTTATGCAACAAGCACATACATCTGTTTAGTTAGATTGACACAGCCTTCTCTAAATAATAACCAATTTCTGGTACAACAATAAAAGACCATCGGACCGAACCATTAGCCAACTAATTGTGCTGTATTGCTGAGAACTATGTAAACAGTTCTACGCACGATCTTTGGTCCTGTTTGTGTTGACGAGTTCTGGAGGAGAAGATTCAATCACGAACTGTACGGGCTGTACAGCGACATGAGCCTAGTTAGGCGTCTATGGTGGCTAGGTCAAGTAGAGCGTATGGACACCACAGCTCCGGCCCGAAGAATCTTCGAATCCGAACCTGTCGGACAACGCAACAGAGGACGCCCGCGTTTAAGGTGTCGCATCCAAGTGGAGAAGGACCTCAACCAACTTGAAGTGCGAAACTGGAGACAGCTAGCCAGAGATCGTGATAGTTGGAGAGGCATGTTGGTTGAGGCCCAGGTCCACTAGCGCCACACAAAGAAGAAGAAGTAAACAGCTTTGTTGTTAGGGTTTGTGGGGTTCGAAGAACAGCTTGCATGTAGCAGTTCTCCGCATCCTTTTGTAGAGTAGAGTCCGAGTATTGATTCAATTAGAGAGGTAAACGTCTCCTTTTCTACTGACCACCAATAACTACCGAGTCGGTAACAAAACATGCGGACAATTCGGAATCAACAAAACCCCCGCGTGAAAACAATGCCACGCAAAACATATTGATGATGTCTGCTAGCAGAAGCACACTGAACAATTATAAACTAGTTCTCTTACATTTTGTTCTTGATAACGCTGAGGAAGATTCAAATAGGTCTTGTTAGACGTCTATATATTCAACACTCGAAGTTGATAAGCTATGTTAACCGTATTGACACGAAGGGAAGGTAGGTCGGATTGCTTTGGATGTGGGTACTTACTTACTTATCAGACACATGGAGGGCACAGAGCTGGGCACGCTGCTTTTAGTCGTCAATAACAAGCTGTCTTACTTCCGCGGTGACTTGCTCTATATACGGAGGTTCGGTCTTCCTCTCCTTCTCGAACCAGGAGGCTAAATGTGGCCGAGTCAGTGTAGTCTTCCGAACTACATCAACATCCTGGTACAGCTACAGACGCGGTCATACATCCGACGTATTTTTCTTTCGAATGCATTCAGAATCAGCTCTGCAGTTTTGCTTATCGCCCATCTTTCAGCTGCATAAAGCAGGACTGGCAGTGTTTTGTAGAGCATTATTTTAGTCCTTCGAGGCTTGACCCTAGTTGTTGTCACAGACCGAAGTAACATCGGTTGCCGAGGGTGGTTCCACGTGGGATCTCCACTGTGATGTCGTTTGTGGAGTTTACGTTTACCCCGATGTAGGCAAACTCCTTTACTTACTTACTTAAGGTGGCGCTACAGTCCGGGGTGGCCCTGGGCCCCAACCAACAAGCGTCTCCAGCTAGCTCGATCTTTGGCTAGCTGTCTCCAGTTTCGCCACCTGAGTTGCGGTCTTCCTGCTTTCACAACGGCACGTTGGGAACGAGCGACAATGTCGATGTTGTCTGCCTATCCCAACAGTTGGATTTATTTGTAGAAGAAAGAGCCTTCCGTGTTGACTTTTGCCCTCGGCACCAACTTCTCTAGTACCAAATCGTAGTAATCACATAACACCGCATCTCCTTGCCGAAATCCGGTGCAGTTTTCGAATGACTTGAACGTCCTCGAGCCGAGCGTAGTGTGATTGCTGCGGTGACCCCAGACGTTCACACAGTACGCTGGATGTGGTTGTGTGTTAATAAAGAACACCAAACGAATTCGGTTGCTATACATTCCAACCAATCGTGCTGACTGGTTGGTCCAGACGATAAGGTAAACAAAAAAAATGCATCTTCACTCAAAAGACACAAAAAAACTTAATTGCACTCTTTAACTGCATATGGAAATTCTTATGACCTTGCCTCCATCAACGAAACTACCAAAAGAAAATCGTAAATTATTAACAAAAAGTTTATACGCATTTATTTATTTACTTTTTTCATATAAAAGACCTAACCTGACACATTGAATGTATTAACAACCGGTAAACCTTTGCATTTTTAAAAGATAGCTCTTTTCGCAGCGCACACAGCGCTACACACAACAATATCGGCGTAAATTAAACGATCCCGACTAAATACCAGCTGTTTGATGTTGTCCAACGAAGCTTCAATAGCACGCTCCCACACCGGCTCATCGTAACATATTTTGCCACAAAAACACTTCGGACTCTTTGTAATCAGATCAACCAATATCCATGGAACAGTTCTGTAGTTTATTGGTACCTGTGAAATCGATACAATTTGTGACGCTAACAACCACAACGGAGGGGGACTGATCAGTGCTGATCGGCGAACTTCGATTTTCTTTTCACAAATTGGCTGAAAATTGTTCTCCCACACATCGAGCATCTCTAGACGAACTTCGTTGATGGACGAAGGCAGAGACTCCAGCTTGTTGCTGGACAAATGCAGAAAGCGTAGCGTCCTCATTCCTCTAATGCCGAACGGAACTCTTTCAATGGAGTTGTGATTCAATTTCAGCGTCACAATATTCTCCAATTTCGTTAATTCAATTGGAAAGTAATTTAGTCTATTGTTGCTTATATCAAGGTCCACCAAGCGAGCTTTAAGTTCCTTGCCAGTCATCCAGCTCCAGTCTGTATCCTCTCCTAGCATATTATCGGATAAGTCCAGCTCCATTAGTGGTAGCCTGCCTAGTTCTTTGGGAATTTTTTGTATTTTATTGTCATTCAACTTTAGTGTTGTCAGATTAATGAGACTGCAAATCTCGAATGTGACTTTCTGCAGTCCTATCCCATTGATTGACAGTACTTTGAGTGTCCTGGGAAAACCTTTCAAGGGGTATTCCGAGCGTTTTTGAACGATCATCTTGTGCACGGGATGCGATTTTGCAGGAATGGGCAGGCTAGCTGCTATGTTGAGTCTCAAATTCGTTGTTGCTTTTCCTTGAAGTCCCAGCTTAAGAGTTTGCAGAAATGATTTCAGTTGAATTGGATCACATTTGATCATCAGGTTCTCCGGCGGAGCCTTGAAGGATATCGTGGCTTTTCCGTCGTTTATAAACTTGGTGAACATATTTTCGATGTTATCATTGACCTTATAACGCACTCCGGTCCTGTTTTGTGGTGTAAAATGTATTATTTCCAAATTGGATTTGTCCGTCTTGGTTGGATGAAATCCCAGCGCGACTGTTGCTTTGGGAATTTTCTTTCTACTTTGTTGTGTTTGGCGATTAAATACTTGAGTTTCACAGAGAATTTTCATTTTATTTGCGGCATTTAAACTTTATGTATCCTTATATATTTCAATTGTTTACTCTATAAACTGATAGTTGGATATTCTAAATATTTACGTTGTTTTGATCTAAATGATATGACAGCTGTTCGCTGTCAGTTTTGTGTACAGTGCGTAGACAGGGATGTACATAATCGGATTTGGACTGACTACTGTTAAATTATTTTAAGAGCATGTCAAAAATGGAGCCTCAGATAGCTGTTTCAATTGTTTTTAAAGGAAGTGAAGGTTTGTACAGTATATTAAAAAGAAGTGAAGAATTTACAACTGAGCCAATTTGTAAATAAAATTCAAAGCTAAATAGTTAAAAATGAGTTGTAATTCATCCCAAAATACAGTAGTCATTCGAAAGCCGCTTTAGAGAAATATACCATGGATTTATTGTCGCTTAAGTAGGTCGGACACAGGGATTTGAAGTAGGTACCATGTAAAGATGGTGTGAGAAAATAGAAAGTTTAGCATTCGTCCAGGTTCTATTCGTCCAAAAGTCTATTGAGTTGTTCCTTTCCACCGCCAGAAAAGCATGCTATATTTGGTAATCAGCGACATTTCGTGATCAATTACAAAGCAATTATGTTTTTGGAAACATTTGGGCAGTGTTTCTCTGCAATTGTTTGTTATTTTCTTTGTTAGAATTCTGTTTTGTAACTATAACCACACCGTCTGCATACTGTATTAACTTTAATCATGTACACCGAAATTCTCCATCTCAATCCGTGGGATAGAAACCGTAATTGACAAACCTGCCCTACTGATTTCATAGCAGCAGCAGGTTGTGGCCGTGGCGTTGTGGGTATATGCAACTATCCCAAACTTGACGTTGTAGGTTCGATTCAGAGTCAAAAACAAATTTTACCGTCCCACCTCTTTCGAGTCACTGACAATTTTCTCAAACTTGGCTCGAAGTCGGCATAAAACTGTAGGTCTTTCCACTAGTTGGAGAACAATAACACCCACAACTCGAGTGATTGCTGAAAAGATGGGCCCTGGCACTCTACGGGCTGTAGCGCCACCCACATTAGGTTCTGAAGCACAGCTAGGTCAGGTGAGGTTAGTGAGCTGATAAGTTAGAAGCCCGTCACACTTAGGTCATTCTAGCAGCGTTGTGATACACACAGGGGGTGTGTTTTTCGTCTTTCCCTTTCACCTGCTCAGTCCTTTATGCTGTACTTTCTGTGTTGTCCTTGTCCAACAAGCCGGATACCTTTATGAATCCTTAAAGAGAAAGAGCATTCTTCTTCTTTCTAGAGACTTGGACAGTGGCAGAGGTAGTGAGAAGGAAGCACAGCTAAATTGTCCATCGTTGGTTCGTAGACTCTTAACCAGACTCATGTCGCTGTATATTCCGAATAGATCGTTAGGTTGAATCGTCTCTACCAAAAGTCCTCAACGTAAGCTTGGCAAAAGATGACATACACAACTTTGCTTAAAGAAATTAAGGAGTCCCATTGTCTAAATCCTTGCTCAGTAGAGCAGCTCGTGACGGTCAGTGTATAGTATAGTCGTGTTTTCTAGAGTGGGTTAGGTTTTTGTCTTTACTAATATCTTTAATCTTTCGGGGAATAGGGCGTAAACCACGCCACGCGCCTCTCGAACTTCTACAACGCGATTGAGCTCTCTCCAACTCAATATTATAAACCTTGCATCCTCTATAACCACCACGTTTGCCTAGGTCGTCCCCCTGTTCTGTCTGCGTATCAACAAATTGCACTGGATTGGGTACTTTGAAATGGAATTGTCTTCGCGCCGTAGAGTTTGTCCAATCCATTGATACTTTCTCCTTTGTAATGTAATGTAAATAGGTTCTCGGCTAGGTTTCATGAATGGTTTCTCGTTCGCGATACGAACAAAAATGGGATGTTCTTTAAACATCAGGATCGCAAGTTGCGTGTGGTATCGTGCGTGGTAGTAGTTGATGTTGTTTATTGTGTAAACATTAATAAAATAGCACCGATTTTGCGTTAGACCGAAACAGTCGCAGCTTGCTGCTTTCATTGCTTTTCCAGAGCGTGGATAGCAATCCGAGCGTAACTTAAGCGTTCTCTTTTCTGAGGCACACATCAAGTTCGGAGTCACCACTGTTAGCTGAAGCCTCTTAGTAACGAAAGCTGTGACTTCCTAGTAACGAAAGCTGCTAACTTTGTAGACTTCCTGTCTTGCATTGTTCAATTGGTCGCTATTGTCAGAATTTTTTTCTCCTTTTCTGTATTTATTGTGTGTCCCATTTTGATCACATCAGCTTCTAGATTGTAGACCATTCATTGTGATCAGGTCCATTATCCGATTCGACAGTAGACAAACATCGTATGCGCAGTCTAGGTGTTTCGGATAATGTGTCATAGTCCATCGTATGCCTTCGTTTAAATCTTTCAATGCTGCAGGGAGGGCATCGCTGAGAATCAAACAGAAACATTAGTGGTGACAGTATCCACTCTTGATTAACTCCACTCTGGACCTCAAATTTCCGTGACAACTTACCGTTGTGCAAGACTTGCTGCCCTCATATGTATCTTACATAATAGCCATAAGTAAGGTTAACCAGATTGCAAGTCGATTCAAGCTATTGAAAGCTTTCTTGAAATCAACGAACAGTAGATTTTTTGTTGATGATGCGTAAGGTGTTGTCGTGGTCGATGGAGGTGCGGAAATCTGCTTGTTCGACGAATTTATATGCTCATTGACTCGTTCCAGAATTACTCTAGCTTCTATTTTGGCTACTGCGGGAATAAACGCATATTCCTCTCTAGTATCCGCATTCCAGCATCATATGCACTGTGATAAATTTGCATTTACAGAGTTTGCTAAGAATAGTGAGTTTCTTTCTGAAAAACGACTTTATGTGTGTGCATTATTTTCCGCTCTACAAAACCCTTATCCTGCCAGTCCTACTTTATGGAGCCGAAAGCTGGACATTAAGTAAGGCTGCAGAGCAGATTCTTGGTGCCTTCGAAAGAAAAATTCCACGTCGGATATATGGTCCCGTCTGCGAGGAAGGCGAATGGAGGAGGAGACACAGCCGCGAACTCTACGAGCTGTACTAGGATGAGGGTGTAGTCCGGAAGGCAACAATCCGTCGACTACACTGGCTCAGCCGCATCGAGCGAATGGACAACAACGCTCCAGTAAAGAGGGTCTTCCAATCCGAGCCTCCTGGTTCGAGAAGGAGAGGAAGACCGAACCTCCGGTACAAAGACTAAGTCATCGCGGATGTAAGACAGCTTGACCTTGATGACGTGAAGCAAGGTGCCCAGGACCGTCACCGATGGAAGGCAGCAATTGCTCAGGCTCAGACCCTTCATGGTTCGTCTGCTGATAAGAAAGTAAGTATTATTTTCCTTAACTTCGTTACCGGGCATGCTTGGTACTCCTTTTTATAATATGCACGTGTTCAACGGGTTATTACTCAGTCGATGGTATAAAGGTATAAAGGGAGACAGAGGAGGTACCCATCTTAACATGAAGTTCACTCAGAGGTGATAGTGGCTCATATTAATGAAAACAAACAAACGTTTATGCCATCAACAATTGCAATAATTTATTTAACTATGAATATTTGTTTCGCTTTCATTTGAAATTATTTTTTCTTTTAAGGACTGGGCACATGACGAACACTCATAAATCCATTTACACATTTACAGGTTTAAATTTGTTGTTTTTGTTTTTTCGTTTGTTTTGCTTCCGTTTTTTTTCTTATAATAAACATACATACATACATAAATTAAATAATAATATAAGTTCACAAGAACTGTAGTGCATATGAATTAATTGTCTTCATACATTTAAATCCGCTCTATTGCACAACCTCCACAAAACATATCCTTCACAGAGAACAATGCATCTGAATCTGTACAATCACCATAGATATACAAACAATAAGTGTGTACTTAAATCATAAACTAGGGTTAGTGTCATTTATAATTTTCGAGATTTGTAATAATGTAGGTGTACCTAGGATTAGTGTGTCTGGCTAGCAAATAAGTTAAATTAGAAAATGTGGAAATACAGCAGAAAAGGAATAGTTTTCTTTTTGAAACGCCACTAAATTGTTTGTCCTTTGAATAGGTATTGCCTGTCAGCTCTTGCGGTTAGTCTTCGAACTTTGTATAACACTTAAGGTGTGAATGAGTCTGATAAGGACTAGTTGTACAAAATCCCGAATACAGGAATGGTTAATGCTAAACCTCTCCTAAATGCTAACAAGACACTTTGGGGTGTTTGCGTTGCTATACCACTTGTCCTGGTGATGTGATCTAGATGCTTCAGACTTTTGACTTAAGTGTTTTCAAATTGGAATGTAAGGATGCTATTCATTTAGGAAAGCGAAGCATGGAGAGGCAAGTACCAAGCCTAACATACGCACAAGTTGTATTCTGTAGGAATGTAGAATGTCATCTGCGGGGCATGCAACTAATTGATAACTTTGTGTTATCATCTATTGACAGGACTCATCGAAAAAGTACATTTTCTAAATTTTGTAATGGACGTAGGTATACTAAGTACTAACTATCTGATGTCAACAACAATTCTACAAGCAGGCCATAGAAAAGCAGTACCAGAAAAAAAGGATGTATTTAATTACTCAATTTCCGCTCAAACGTACCGGCAATTACAAATAAAAAACGACACAACCGTTTAGTGGCAAGAATTAAATTAAAGCGAATGCTGTACTTCCGCAAATTAAGTTGTACCTAAGCCTATAGAAAAATAGAAGCCGAATCAAGGTCCAACACATATAACATATTAATTGTCTATACATAATATTATTTTGTACGCAGTTGACAGCAACGGTTGGTTTGTGCTTTCGTTTCAATCCCACTTAACACTTGGTAGAAGCAGCCACGTCACATTTAAACTAAAAGAAATATTTCACTGATTTTTTGTTTTGTTTTATACAAAATGGCAAACACTCAATTAGAAACTAAACAAAAATAATCTACTAAATGTAACTTAAGACCTAAACCGAAGCAATTAAATTAAAGTCAATCACAGTTTACACAGGCAAAACAAAAGCGGTATAAATGCTCCGATGGCTATAAACACCGGCAGCATTACAGAGGAATCGTCCATTGTGTACGGGTTGGGTTGTTTTGGACCACTTGTTTTGCGCGTTTTCAGGGTTGGTTTCTCCACTAGATCTTCGATTGGAATTTCAGTCTCCAGTGGTGGTGCTCTGTCATCCATAACAATTGGCGGCAGTCTTGGTATACTCTCTACGTCACCTTTCAGCAGAGCAAATGCATTGATCTTTGGATTATCTTTGATACCCTTGACAAACTCCAAACGAATCTTGCCATTCCTGATTTCAGACTCTTCCTCCTTCACGAACAGTCGATTGCGGGAGACAGTGAAGAATACGTATTCATCGTGCGCTGTACCCTTTCCCACCTGATGGTAGATATCAAGGTCAGCGATCACTGTGTGATCCCCATTCAGGACGATATCGAACACTTTCATATTGGGTGCATTAAAGTACACCTCGCAGAACTTCAGAATGAGAACGTACTCGCCGTCCTCATTGACCGGCAAATCATATCCAAATGTTGCCGTATGATATCGTTCCGTCTGATAGAGGATCTCATCTTGTTGCGACACTCGACCAATCATTAGCAACTGCTTCCCGTAATCGGATTCCGTTCCAATTTTACCCCTCAGCGGATCAGACTCGAAGAGGATACCATTTTTATCAGTGTGTCCATCACCGCCGGCATTAACAGCGTAAATTACCCTTAATCGATTTGTTGATTTGGCTGCTGGAGTTAGCTGCAACAAAACTATAATTGCAATGATTCCATATTGAGCGAATGTTGTGGCCTGCATTGCTTTATTGTATTTTTTATGTATCTTGAATTGGATACGATGAGACCCCACTTATGTGTGTATCTTTATGGAATCTTTTCCCACCACTGGTGGGTATCTGTTTGGCTGAATTTATCACTTTATTTCTGTTAAACGATTTGTTTAAGGTTAATTGCCACTGAATATGGGTTCGAATGGAATTGATTAAGTTACTTTAAGAGTGGGAAAGTTAAAAATGCTTGTTTTTTTGGAAATACAACCAGTGGAACGGAAAAGTTGACACGTAACAACCAGTCTTCGTTTTCGTTTTCGTCCTCGTTTTTTTTTCTTTTCGTTTTTTTTTTGCATTGTAGTGGATCAGCTGCGGTATTGCTTGGTAGGAAGTTGGATCCGGTTGATTGGAGGCATTGGATAATCTAGTACCTTTATCGATTTTAAAATTGTACTTAGTGTGACCATTTGGTTGTGCACATTCTGTTTTTTTCAGTTTTTAACTGTTTTCTTGAGGATTGCAGTGCACATTGAGACAGACATGATCCAAGGCACATGAGAGCAATCTACTATGCTTCCACTTCGATAAGACTGTCCGTATTTTCAAGGGACAGGGGAAAAAAGGCCTCGGTTTTGTTGTAGTCATGTAAGGACTTCATAAAATCGTATAGTTCAGTTTGCCTATGTGTTTACTGATAACAGTCACCGACCGGTTGCAAACAGCTGTTTCGTCTTTTACACACAACATTTGATTATCATCAGCCCACACCTATCTGGACTGCTTTCACTATCTCGTTCATCCTTGTCTAACACTTGAAGAGAATGAAACATAAACAAATGGAAATGGGCAGAGCTAAGTTTGACATTTGGTGCCCTGTTGCAGATGTTGTCTCGCTCATGATGAATCTTTGATACGCGCAAAGTTAAAGCAGAAGCACGTGTGAATTTCTGTGTCAGTTGTAGCGAGCATTTTATACTTTTAATTCGAACAATTCTGGAAGAAAATAAGATAAATTAGTGAAAATATCAAAATGGAAGAAGAAAACAAAGATCCTCTAGAGTTTCAGCACTTGGCTGGAGGAAATATAACTAAATTCCCACCGCTCTTTTCACCCGACGCAAGGTACATACACATTGCACGTTGAATTTCCTTATCACACCCGAGCTTACGTCCTTCAAACATTTCATTTCAGTCTCCTGTTTGTAGTCACAGACAGAGCTGTGCAAGTTTATTCCACTTTAACTGGAAACTGTGCACGTTGTCTTGAAGGAGCTAAAGATCCCCTCATCAGCTTGGAATATGACATTCATGACTCGGACGTGCTTGTCGGTTGTACTGAAACCGGCGAAGTCCTTCGATGGAAATGGTCTACCGGCACCATAGTAAGCCAGGTGCAACTAAAGATTCGTTTAGGCGTTCGATTTGAAACCTTCACTCTGCTCAATCTCCGCATTGAGAAAAACGAGACATTAGCTTTTATCACATCAACAAAACGTGGATCTCCGACACAGTGCGATGTTGTGAACAGTGTCACTGGAAAGAAGGTGGAGTGTCCGCTCAACTTGAAACTGGGGTACGTTCAGAGAATTGTATGGTGTACAAGGTTAGCATTTTTATCATCTTATTGGTTTATAGACGACAACGGGCGAAAGTGGTTGCTGATCGAGGCTCTTTCAAGTATGTTGCCATTGCACAAGGACCACATGTGTTTTTTGTGAACTATCACAACTGGGAATGGAAGAGGTACGTCATGTGATGGTCCTATCTCTAGAGACATGCTAATGGATTGATTGTTTCAGGTATAACAACGCTAACAAAGTGCCCATCACCTGTTTGGCAGCTCACCCTACAGAATGCTTACTAGCCACCGGCGACGAGTCAGGCAAAATTATGCTGTGGAGACAGTTCTTTGGACACGAAACCGTTCGTACGGTAAGTAACGCGTAAGATCTCCGAAAATGGATTCACATAACCTCCTCGGCAATTCAGGTCCTTTTTCATTGGCATCATACCGGCGTGACAAGCATTGCATTTACTGCATCTGGGTCGGGCTTTTACAGCAGTGGCCACGAAGCAGTCTTAGTCAAATGGAATATCCTCCGCCCGGAACAAAGGAATTTCGTGCCGAGAATGGCGTCTGTCATAAGGCACGTATCAACCAGTGAAGGGAATTCAAGCGTAGCCGTATGTACAGCGGATAATGGTAAGATGCAGATTAATAGCCCACAAGATGGCAACCCAAACCTGACCAAATTTGCTTGATATGTAGGTATCCAGCTTTTGGGCGTCGATTTTGAAACTCAGTGCACAGTTCAGGAATTCACTTATGCATTTGATGACAACACTGGGAATGCTCTATTCCCAATTGGTCTCAAAATAAATCCTCGCAAGAATACACTTGTGTTAAACAGCAGACCTGGACATCTGCAGTTTTATTCAGCATATACGAAGAGTCTGCTCTACAACGTGAGTGAAAATGTGGATTTGAAAGTGGATACTCATTTATGTACTTCTTCTCTTTTAGATGGATGTGGTAGGACAGAATCAGCTTTCTCTGGAGACTGGAAAGATTCTGTATAACACGCAAGTGACACACGCGGCATTTAACATCGACTGGATGGCGACGGTCGAGGTCTTTAACGATCAACAACACTTGCCAGAAGTGCGATTGAAGTTTTGGGAGTATCAAAAGGAGAAGCACAGGTAAGTGCCGACTGTGTGCTCTCGCAAGACGCTTTATTAATGTATCCTACTCCCTTAGCTACGCGCTGAATACAAATGTGGAACTGCCACATGAAGGAGGAATGAAAGCTATTGAGTTTTCAAATCCCTACAACATCGACAACTTGGTCTGTGCAACAGCGGGCATGGATAACTTCATAAAAATATGGTCCCTAGAAGACTCTGGAAGTATTTACAAGAAAGGGAAAGTCTGGTTTTGCGTTGCGAGGACGAATTACAAAGACTATCCAATAGAATCGATTGGATTCTCACAAGACAGTTCATTGTTGGCCGCCGGTTATGGCTGCACACTTTGCGTCTACAAGGCTGCAAGTCTGAAGCTCATAGCTGCACTAAAACCACATGGGTCACTGGATGGATCACTTCATAAAGCACAAGTCAGCGTGAAGAGTCACACCAAAAATGGTTCCCAAAACCTGCCCAAAAAGGATATCGTTCAGCTATTCACAAACCTGCTGCAAACAAAGGAGCTGTCAAAGGTGAAGGACATAAAGAAAGCCATGTCAACGAAGAAAACTCAACCACTAAGCAATCTGGATGATGCACAGAAAGAATTGTTGTTTAAGCGATTAAGATCCACGAACCAATTGAACTTGTTCCAGAAGCTTATAATCTACCAGCGTCTGGGAATACGGTTTCAGCTGAAGGAAGAATGGCACGCCAAGATGAAGGAATACATTGAAAAGAATCTTGTAACGGACAGGCAGTGCAAAGAGCTTCAAAAAGAAGTGTTTCAGCTCAACCTGAGGTCTCGTTTCAAGGCGAAATATAGGTTAAGCAAATACATGGAACGCAAATCAAGTAACAAAACCAACGCAAATAACAGTCTGGTCCCCATATTGAGAATGCTTAGCCTAGAAGACGCGGCCAAGCCGAATCTAACAAACGGAGTAGGCAAGCATGAAGCAGAACCAGATATGAACGATAACTTCATGCCGCCTGTGCAGTCTACACTCACGATCAAAACAGTCGCCTTTTGTTACGGAGATTTTGCACATCTAGTAAGTAGCCCGGCATCTGCATACTCTTTTTCCGCTGACCGAACAAATTCAATAATTTACAGGTGATTGCGTGTACGGACACTCGAGTGCTTATCTGGGACCTTCTTACTTTGCGGCTGCAGACTGTTCTGAAACTCTCCACCGAGCACATAGCAGTGGATCCTCTGACAAATCTGATAAGTGTTTTTACAAAAAATAACGAGCGTAAGTTAACCACGTTTATTTCAGGTGATTTCTTTTCCTTAACGGTGTCTCTTTCTTACAGTCTATGTGTTTCGTCCAAGTGTTGCATTGCCGTTGTACTACCGAGCAAACATGCCCAACGTGTGGGGAGCCGTTTGGTTGCCACGGAAGTATCCCAGACCTCAGGCGGTTATTGTAAACTGGCAAGCAAGATCAAGGTTATATTTCCTGACAGACAAACAAGTGAGTCCCGGCTAAACGTGCTGTGAGTTCATGATTTCATTTAATTCTCTCTTAGGAAATATTGTATCTTGCTAAAAAAGATGAATTCGAAGAGCCAACAGTGGTGTTCGCTGGTGACGCAGATGATCCGTCTCAACTGTACTCAACTTATGGTGCATTTGCTTACCAGAGAGTATACAATGCTGACACTGGAGCGATAAACAATCGAGAGCTTGTAATTGGTGTTCATGGAAAGAACGCCGTTGAGTCGGTGAGTGTGTTGAATTTTAATGTGATTTGTGATATTTTTTTCCATTTTACAATATGGCTACGTGGCTATGTGCCATCGTGATCGTTTCGTGTTCAGTTCTCCCCAACTTGTCATCAAATGCCGCGCTTCATTTTCGACAGCAACACCAAGATTTGTGACGAATTCACTGCCATTTCGATTACAGTCTCTCTTCTCTCTTCACCGCACAAGTCCAGCTCTTACCAAAATACTGCTTTATTCTCTTTGTTAGGGCTTTATTTCTTCCTCATCTTGAATGGAATCGAGAATGCTAAATGGAGTAGAAGTTGGTCTCACGCACATGTCAATGCCACACGCTGTGTACTTTAGCGTTCAGAGTTTAAAGGCAGTTGTAATATCTAGGCCATTTTTTTGTGATTGGCTGATCGATGTGTTGACCTAAACTGCATTGTGTACAAGCCTTTAGAGCCCTTTAGAACCCATTGTCATCATGTGGCATATTCGCAGCAATTATTGGGAGCTTTGCTTTGAAAGCAAATTGACACTAATTAGAGACTAGTGTTAAGGAAGCATATTGACATTCATAGCCAATAAACTTTTCCAGAGGAGGTCCTTGATTGCGATATTTGTAATTAACACCATAGACAGGTTTCGCGAATACTGGTTCAGCAGAAAATGTTGAGAAACTCTCATCTTAGCGAGCTGAATACCATTTCACTGAATCCATAATCTTTAAGGTCCATCTCGTCCCGTGTGGCCTAGTGGGTAGGTGCTTTGATTTCTTTGCACTTAGTTCAACCGCTGACAAACAACTTCACTATGAACTCACTGACAATGTTCAGACATGGCAACAATCTAGAGAAACAGTACGTTCCTTCTCGCGACCGAACAATTCAATGCACAGCAGTGGTGTGGACATCCGTGCAATTCATTTAATTATTCCGCGTGGTATTCAAAGGCAGGCTTATGACGATAAAGCAAAATTCACTTAGACCGATTTGCTTCATTGTCTGACTTTGCTGGTTGTCCTGTTGACCCCGCTACCTTTCCTATTGTGGATCTTATAGCCATTCCTTATAGCTTTTTGATATTGTAGGTTATCTTGAAATAAGTGCCTAGTCGCTTCTCTCTGGTTTCTGCAAGCGGAGTACAAGTTCCGAGGTAGTGCTCTTTCTCTTCATCCCAATTCTTCACGTCTGGTTGGGTGCACAGTTATTGCGCCGACAATTTTACTAATGTGTTCCATGTACACTTCCAGTAAAGCATTAAATTTGTGTGCTTTTTTTTAGATACGTGCAAGTTACAGAAATCTGGATTATCGATACTTTACTTACTTAGACCCTGTATTTCTACCTACGCGCCATCGTGTGTGGTTTCTCGCAATGAGTTTCAGCTTGCTCCAACTCTTCCCCAGATGTCAGGATTCTCCCTCTAATGTTCTGCACCATCTACCTCTCAACCCGCTATTGTACCATCTTGGGTTGGCGGAATCCACTGCATCGCATCTTTTGCTATGGAATGGTCGTTTTTTCGAATGGTATGACCAATCCATACACACTTACGCCGTTTAATAGTGGTGCCTATAGGTTCCAAAAAATCCTTGAAGGGTTTGAGTATTTCCATATGCTGTGGGTTTCATTCCAGCGTTTGCATTCTCTCTGTCTTATAGCTGCATGCGTAGCTGTGATAAGTAAGCTTCCCAAATACTCCTCCCAAATAATCTTAATTACTTATCAGTTCAACGACCCATTGAGGGTGTGAGCCTGAGATATCGCTGTCTACCATCGATGACGGCCTGGACACGCTGCTTCCAGTCATTAAGACCAAGTTGTCTTACATCCGCGATGACTTGGTCTCTGTACCGGAGGTTCGGTCTTCCTCTCCTCTTGAGCCAGGGGGGTCGGCTTTGAAGGCCTCTTAGCATTAGTTTTGGTGTCCATGCGCTCGATGTAACCGAGCCAGTGTAGTCGACGGAATTTTGTCTTCCGGACTATATTCACATCCTGGTACAATTCGTAGAGTTCACGGTTGTGTCTTCTCCATCTTCGCCTCCTCACGGACGGGACCATATATCCGACGTAGAATTTTTCTTTCGAAAGCACGAAAAATCAGTTCTGCAGTTCTGCTCTGTGTCCAGCTTTAAGCAGGACTGTAGAGCATGATCCACATGTGATCGGTCTGTCGAAACAACTAGAGTCAAACTCATATATTACCTCGAAATTGTAGTTGTCGATTATGATGTTTTGCTCTAGGTGGTGTCGCTTCTTGCTTGACAACATATATGTCGTCTTAACCTCATTGACCTTAAGACCAGTTCGATTCGCCTGTTCTTCAATCGTCATGAAAGCTTCCATTACGGCACGTTGCGACTGCTCAACAATGTCGATGTCATCAGCGTATCCCAACCGTTGGACAGACTTGTTAACCCAAAGATAGTCCTCCTCAAACAGTGCAGTATTACATTATCTCATTGGGCATGGAACACACCGATCAGAAAAGAGACATGTGCCTGGGAGTTAAGTTATTTGAAATCATCCACATTTTAACCTTTTTTTCAAATCCCAATTATTACTTACTTTTGCACGTAAATTGATTTATTATTCTCACTTTTCAGTTATTGGAAATGTCAAGTTACATCATGCCTCCATTAAGTTTATTATGCAATGACTTCCTCAAAGCCATGGCAAAGGTGAATTCACAAAAAACGGTCGAATCATCTACAGCCACAAAAGAAGATGCAATGGAAATAAGTGATGACAGCGACAAGGAAGAAAATAACGAAACTATCAAGACCCGAGCAGAGATCCTTGCAAAACTCTCTGCCAAGACGAAACCCCCCGCAGATGAGGATGTCGATGAGGAACGACTTCGAAAAATCTATGAAGAATCACTTGATTTTACATTTTAGTGAAAATAAGTCTGCCTTCCGTACTCTAAACATGTGAAACTATTATTTAAAGCTGTTTGTAATACTGATCGTTTAGTAGGGCGTGTACAAATGTTAAATTTTCACAAGACGCAATCAAAGCAAAAAAAACACAAATAAATTAGACACATCAACAGTAGTCTATGTTTTTACGTATATTACTAAATAATGACTTTGCTTATCTTACAATTACATATACACAATTTACAGGTCCTTGAATGAACTTCTTCGTATTGAATGGCATTCGCTTTTAATTTCTCAAATGCGGTTTATTTCTTGGTATTAATCCGGCGTGCGAAAGAACTGAATATATTTCCGATCGTGGAATCTTCTCAGCTTGCCTCTCGAATACCTGAATGCAAAGAGAAACTATGAATGAAAAGCAGACAAATTCTATACGGACAATGACTTACCAATTCCTCACCAGGGCCAAGCCAACTGGAGCGTGTTAGGGCGGCACGAACTCTTGCAGTTTTATAAAAGGGGTTTTTGAATTCATTTGAGAGCATTTGCTCAAACGCGTCGTTCTCAACCACGGCAATGTGCTGGACCTGTGCAAGTGCAACAGCAATGACGATGCAGAGCGTCAGGAAGAGTTTGATGATCCTAAAATGAAAACAATATGGAATGCATAAGGATTGCAGATTAGTCACACATGAAATTACTTAAAAAGGAATCCTTATGTAATCTTTTCGAAGACAGGCAATGAGGAGTAGATAGGTAGACAAAACATCTAGATTAGACTGGAGAGCGAGAATAATATTTTTGATAAAAAATTAGGATTGACAGAGGGATTGGATAAAACCAACATTAAATTTCCTTACAACTTTTCACTGTTATAGCCTCTATAGAGTAGAAATAGTGGAATCATAAACACACAGTAAATACCCATCAAAGCTAAAGGCTAAACCAAAATCATCATAAACAATTCGAGGACTCATTAAGGACTGCTTTACTGATTCGGATTGCATGAAAGCTAGAAACAAATCTTTTAAATTTCTCAAACTTCTAAGGTCGAATAACTCCAACATTTTTAAAGCACTCTATCAAGATGCAAGGAATATAAGCGCATTATATAAAAAAAAGGAGCATCTGAACAACAAAACATTGCGATCGTAAACACCTCAAAATCGTCTGCTCAGTTCTGGAAAGCTGTCAAATACCGAAATGGGTACACGTCTAACATCTCTGTAACTTCTAAGGCCCAGGAACTTAGGACCCATTTTGATAAACTTAGTAATACACTATTAATCTCGCCCCTATACCAATATGCTGCCCCTCTGCTCTTAGACGAAAAATAAGACTCTGCATTTACTCTGGAAGAAGTCAATGAAGTAATAAGCAAATCGAAATCAAATAAAGCACCTGGTATTGATCGCATTCCGTTTGAGTTCTATAAAAGTTGCACATACGATTTTATGAATTCTCTCACAATCGAGTTCAATAGAATATTCGACTCTGCTAGTATCCCCGATGTATTCAGGCAAGCAATCATTTTCCCTCTACACAAAAAAGGCGACTACGGGGAGCCGAAGAACTACAGAGGAATCACATTTTTAAACACTTCAGCCAAGCTGTTTGCTTCATTAATTTACAAAAGATTGTATGAATGGGTTCAAGAACACAACATCCTTAAAGTATTCCAAGCTGGTTTTAGGAAAGGTATTTCTACAATCGACCAGATATTCGGCTTAACAAACATTGCTGAAAAATATAAGAGCAAGAAAAAAAATTTAAGAAAATAGTCTTCGACTCCGAACCAATGGGATAACGCAATAGAGGACGACCACGAACTGCGATGGCGCAGAAGGACCTCAACCAACTTGGAGTGCGAAATTGGAGGCAACTGGCTAAAGAACGTGCCAGCTGGAGACGATTGTTGATCGAGGCCCAGGTTCACCCCGGACTGTAGCGCCACAAGAAGAAGAAGAAGAAGAAAAAAAAATAGTACGCCTTCTTTGTTGGTTTTCGAGCAGCGTTAGATTCAATACCACGTGAAGCACTCTTTTACAAGCTTTCCAAAATCGGTGCATCAAGTAAAATTATTCGAGTCCTGAGAGCCTTGTATGAGAATAATATTGCACATGTATGGAATGGAGACATAATTTCTGAACATTTTGAAATTACAATGGGTGTTAAACAAGGCTGTATTCTTAGCGCACTGCTTTTTATACTATACATCAATGATATAACAGATGATGTCAAAGGTGGAATAAGATTCAATGATGTATTAATTCCTGCACTGATGTATGCCGATGATATCGTCTTTCTGTGCGACACTATACAAGGTATGCAATTAATGATAAACAGGATTAATGCTTTTTGTAAAAGTTGGAATCTCACCATAAATCTTGGTAAAACAAAAATGATGGTATTCAGAAATGCAGGAGGCCGCATCTCACATTTGAAAGACTGGAAGTTAGACGGGCACGAGATTGAAGTAGTATCCAGATACAAATACCTGGGTATCCTAATATCGTCCTCTTTAAATTTTAAACCACACTTTGAAGAAAAATTAGCTGTTGTTAAACGAGCTATCTCTTCTATTTGGGAACGTTGCTTCAAAAATAAATATGTATCACAAAGTGCAAAACAAAATTTTGTTTCACTTAACCGCAGCGTCGATAATGCTCTACGGAGCTCTGGTATGGGGTTACAAATCCTACGACGCCGTGGAAAAATTTCTTCTGTTCTTTTTGAAGAAGATATTCCGGCTACAACAAAATACCCCGAACTATATGCTACATCTTAAAACGGGAACTCCCTCTTTGTTATTGTACACGCGGAAAATACTCTTCAACTATATCCTAAAAATTCTAGAGATGAACGACTGCAGATTACCAGACGTAGTTTTAAGAAGAATAATTAGAACAAACGGAGGCCTTTGCGAAGAATGGAAGAAAACAGCTTCTGAATGCGGACTAAATCTGTCTATTCAGGAGAATGAGCATCCTCATCTTTTAAGTGAAAAATTTAACTCGATTTTAGAGTTAGACATTCATATGACCAATATGTCGAAGAACCTGAATCATCACTGTTTAGAAATTATTACAGCAAACTAAACCATTTTCTAAATGAAAAAAAAAAACATACTTTCTTGACAGCCACACAGCTGACAAAATAAGCACAATTTTTAAACTGAGAGTGGAACTCGTTCAGTTAAACTTTATACCCCATAGACCAGATTTACCAATACTCTGCGGCCTATGCAATATGAAGAAGAGAGAAGACATCTTACACTTTCTTGAATTTTGTCCGATTCTAAAAGTATTTCGAATATCAATATTCGGAAAACATAATTTAGACGAAGATGAAGTAATTAGCATATTAAATGGAGAAAAAGGATGGAAGGCTTTATAAGACTACTCAGTAGCAGCACTTTGTTATAGAAAGCGTATCATAGATGGAGATTTGTAATGTAAAACTTGTATATGTATATATTTTGCCAACCTGGTAGACGGCCATAGGCCAAACCATAAATGACTTAGATTAATATTTACATTGTAAAACATTTATTGAAAATAAAGGTCAACTAAACTAACTAACTAAAAAAACTTAAGGACTGCTTTATAATCATGCACACAAAATGTATTCCAATATCTATACATTTCACTGATGAAAATCGCCCTGCTCAATCTTAAACGGTGTAATTCTTTCCAACTGAAATTAAGCAATAATGTAATAATGATGTCATCGTTTAAACCATTAAAACCGGTTTCGCCGAACTTTGTTAAAACTACTTCAGTACACAGTGCCATCAAGCTCAGAGAGTCAGGTCGCTGGGGATCTAAGCCCTATGGCCACAGTAACATATGAGTTCTCTTTACTGCGGTCTACGCTCCACGGACTATACGGTCCTTGTATTTAAATTATTTAACGGCTTTAAGATCCTAACCACTGAAAGATCGAAATAGCACGACGGGCAGGTGGGTATGCATGTGTGTTCTCAGAACCCCTCAACATCACCAAAACCTACATAATTCCAGGTAAATTCCAGTGTTTTTCAAGTGGAGCTTTTTGCTATCCGAGAAGCCAGTGGTCAGTCTTAAATTCATCCACATATGCCGCCAAGGCTTGGGCTATATGTTGGCTAGTTGGCTATATGTTTTGATAGCCAAGCTGCCATTAAAGCTATTGTCTTCTATACCACTCACCAAACTTGTAGAGGAATGCCGGGCTGAGCTAGCATCATTAGAAGGCCAACTCAATATATCTCTGATCAGGGTACCTGGTCACAGCATAAGAAAATAAGAAGCTGCATGAACTGGCTGGGCAAGGTTCATCCCTTCAAAAATCGCTTGCACAGGATGTATTTGTACAAGCATTCACGGCAAGTATATCTAAATACTTTGTTCAAATGTTTGACAAGATTTTCAAGCTGTACTACGTCCAGAATAACCTGGTCGATCCAGAACAAATGATGTCCTACGGCGAAACCGACATGGTATTGTAAGATTGATGGTGGTTAGGAAATCATGCGAGAGCCAGGCAGCGGGTGCTTGGTAGACCCCTCTTCAACTCATTTGATGAGATTTCTACAAATGATATAAGGGAACAATATCCTTAATAAAATCCTCTGGGTTCCGGTTTACCCCTCCATAAATTTCTCAATTTTCTGAAATCACAGCACAGTGCCTGACTCCATCCAGAGATTTGGTCCTGGCCATGCATCTCTTAACGAAATATCTGAGTAGAATATTCGCCTGGAAATTGTAGAGCTGACGAATGCGCCACTAGATTGCCGATTGATGGAAACTCTGCTGGACGAGGATGATGAGGAAAGTCCTGCTGTCCTGTCCTGCTCTCGCCTCTTCTTCTTCGTGTGGCGCTACAGTCCGGGGTGAACCTGAGCCTCGGCCAACAATCCTTTCCAGCTGGCACGATCCTTAGCCAGCTGCCTCCAATTTCGAAATTGGAGGCGAAATTGGAGACTTGTACTTCAACGATAGCCTAAATTATCTCAGGAATACACCAGTCAACCCAGTGGTAAAATTTGTTAACAAAACTGGTTGGTTGTCATAATCACCCCTCCTAACTTGAATCCCTAATGTGTTGGTACAGTGGGCCTAGTTTAGTTTGGTACATAAACTTACTTACCTACCTAACTGGACCTGGCAATCAGAACATATGACCATATTTAATGCCTTTGATATCACGTTGCTCTTTACCCAAGTCAATATTCAATTTGTTTATGTTTCTGTGTTACAATGGATATAATAATTGAATACAATTAGAATAGACAACCGCAGTCACTGTGAAGATTAGCATTGGCGCACCCATCATCCGGTAGCCAAATCATTCAGTAGGATATGAAGAGCACATCCAAAACTGGGTAAGGAGGTAGCCTGTAGTGCTCAGCAAACGATAAAGCCTGTCTTTGTGAAATGAGTACAAAATTACTATTTTACTGTGAATATCATTCCAGATGTGCTTTGAGGAAATTGTATTCTTCTTCATGGGAACGAAAAATGAGCCATGACCAGGTTCACTTAAGGAACTAAAAACATTGCATTTGAAAAATAAAAAAAAATATATAAATACATTTTCTAAAATTTACGAAACAAAAGTCTATTATTCTTGAATAATAAAAGAAAATATATCTTGCTCTGGTTAAACTCAGAACATATTCCATTGCTTTTAGAGTGGACTTCAATACTTAATATCGTTATAAAACAATGTTGTTGTTGTGAAGCTTTGCAGAAAGTAAGAACATGGTCGAAAGCTGCACCCGATTTCGTCAAGGAAATGCGCTGTCGTGTGATTTCATCAATTGGGTAATGATGAAGATAATGCGGCGGGCAAAAGTCAATATGGGAAGCCCTACTAGGAAGCAGCGTGCATGGACCGTCACCTATGCAAGACAGCAATTGCTCAAGCTTGGACCTTTCATTGGCCGTCTGCCTGATAAGAAAAGTAAGTAAGAACAACCTAAATGGTCTGAGTTACGATAGTGCCCTGATTGGAAAGCAGACTATTCATTTATTCGATAATCGAAAATTTTTCATGCATCCAATTGAAATAGCCCTTCCTTAACATTTTGCATCCTAACACAACAAACCTAACCTCTTACAAAAAGGCAAATCAATTTTGTCGGGAAGTCAGGAAGAGCAAGGCCAAACGTCTGTAGGAGTTCACGTCTGCCATCTCGACACAAGAAAAAATCTGGTGAATTTCACCTCAGGGAAAAGAAACTTATTCATAGGAAAGAAGCAACTATTTCGATGGAAGATAGTCAAACACTCCAAAGATGAACATTCACCCCTTGGCTTCAGAACAGAAAAGCAATTAGCTTTAACATGCCCAATTGATCTCAACACCAACATAATATCAGCCCATGCCAGACACATAGTATTAGCAACTACCCCAATAGAACGGGAATTTTGTCAAAGGCAAAACACTCAGTAGAGACCGTAGATCGTACCCCATGCTAAAAAAATATTCCACATATTGCTAAATCCAGACAAATTGGATTTGATACAGATACAGATATCATCATCCTACAATTCGTACAAACTGGTACAATTTCCCAATAATGGAAGTTAGCAAAAGTCCTTCCTCTTTCTAAACCAATGAAAAATATTAGGGCAATAGAAGGATATCATCCTATCTCTCTCGTGCCTTGCATGTCTAAGGCATTCGAAAAAAATCATAGCCCAGCGCTTACTGTGGTTCATTAAAACTAAACACCACCGGAATCAAGCAACTTTCAGCTTGATGGATAAAAACTGGGTAGAAGCCGCAAATGACCTACTCTGGGACTATAGCTTCACCTAAAGAAGAAGAAATGAACGCCATAAAGATAACTGCTTGGAATGAATTAAGATGTTTGAGAAAGACTCAGTCGCTTTGAAGCTGATTCACTAGCTGATTCAGTACAGTAAGCAGTTATACTCAGTTATACAAGAAAGCCAACTTTTCTGGCTGTTAGCAAATTTTATTGCAAGATGTAGGGAGCATGTCAAGGTGCAAATAATGAAGCACTTGTTTGTAAGTCGGACAATTTGAGGGATGGACTTTACAAAGAATTACTGTTAAATCGTAAACATCATCATCTGCAATATGCGCCTCAAGCGTGTAAAGCCCTCCGCATTTGCACATCTAGCAGATTTGGTGGGACATTGCCTGTGGTACAGGCAGGAACTGCGCAGCATTGAACTTTAACACCTCGAATGTGGCATAAAATAACAAGCATATCTCTAGCTTTGTACATTTTTCATGATTCAACCGTGTTACACATCTCTTCCATCAAACATTTCTGTTTTTGGCTAGTATTTGCCAGTGGTAGCCTGTTTCGTTTTGACGTCTAGCCGCCCCCAGATTTTTCGAGTCACTCACAATGCTGAAAGAATAACAACCGTCTAGAATAAAGTTTCGGATTCGGCTCCCTTCCACTCTTGAGAAAAGAATAGCACACCCAACACGAGTGGTGGCTGAGAAGGTGGGCCCTGGCCCTCTACGAGCTGTAACGCCTCACATATTATTATTTGCCAGTTCAATAAGTAGTGGCCCTAAGGAGTTTTTTTTAATTAGAACAAAATCGATCAAGAATAGGGAACTATTTCTGCAATTGTGAATTTTTTGCATGAACACAATGGACAGTGAAAGAACTCTATCACATGGGAGTTCTTTCTAACTATTAACTCTCATCCGAAAACCATCGTTCACTGTATACACGAAACGCAGAGAAGCAACCGGCCTAGGACATCTGTTCATAGTAACAGACCATGATTGTACATAATTTCCCCTCAATTCATTACCTTGCTCCAAAAACTCATCTGATCAATATGTCTGTTATGTAAGGATGAACGATCCATGCGAATTCATTCAAAGCTCTGGCATCTACCACTGCAGTCAATTTCCCACCAGAATTTTCTCTCATCTCAAAGAATGTCATACTCACGGCAAAAAGATATTTCGCAATTGATTAAGTACCATCATCAGACTTGTGTAACCTCTGGCATTGGCAGAACGACGTGCCATCCACGAATACCTATGTCTCTGCGACCGGCTGTGAAGGTGTTACCAAAGTAAATAAACTTCAGAAACAAAGACCGAAAGTGAAAGCAAACACCTCGAAATCAAGATATTGGCTGTAAAAACAGGCTCTATGCCATAATCATACACGTTTGAGAACGTTGAATTCGACCGCTGATGCAATGAAAATGCAAAAACAAAACCAAAAGAAACACAAATCACAAAACAAATGGGACACGGAAGTCGATCCTCGGCAAAAACTCCTCATAGCCTGTGACTGCGGCTTGTACAAGTGTACAAGAGGTGGTTGAATCAACAGGTTTTTAGGCATTCACAAGCAAAATGCATCTCTCGGCCAGTGCCTGACGCCACTGCTTCAATGGGCAAGTTATCACGTAGTGAAGTCCTCATTACTTTAATTGTGAAAATTATTTTCGAGTCAATGGGTGCCCAAGGGAGTTGATATGTGCGAGGAAAGTGTCAAAGCACTGGCTGCCCCCTTTTTTGTTTTACGATGCAGTCGAGTCGACCCGCATGATGGTATTTGCCGACTGACGGCGTTCAAATGTTTGCCTTTGTGCTATGCATAGTCATTTTTTGTTGTGTACATTTAAGGTCAAAAGACGATACATCTTCAGGGGAATTTATTGTGGGCAAGCCGAGTGAAGGACGTGATAAACGGCAAAATGGCTTGCAGTGTGTAACGAAGGAATTAGACACTGTAATCGATTGTCATTGTTGCGGCGAGTGTGATGGCAGTTGATAGTTCATTAGTAATTGCTACCGGAAATCCTTCACGTTTTGAGTACTCGTACTTTGCTTTGATGAAGAAGCCACTGTTCGTTAGTCATTTGAATTGATGTTCTTAGGGAGGGACACATTTTTTGTTTGTTGTTATGTTCATTTGCAATTAGATCAAATGTTGACACTCTTCGGGGAAAGATTAGATATAGCAATTGTTCCACATACATAACTGTCTACCAGCCATTCTCCTACTGTGCTTGAGAACCATGGATACCGTTATTTGACGAAGTTTCAACTACTATATCCCGTTTTTGGTAGCTTAAGTCTACTGTACTGTCAGCAGGCTTATTCCAAAATGGCTCCATTAGATTTAAGAACATTGTAAGGGAGTTGAAAGGGAGGATCTCAGCTGGGCCTATTGTGATTTTCCCCATTTAAAGTTCATGCAGGAAGCCTGAGCTGATTATGAAACTTTTTATATTTCGGAGTGAACTGGGGGAAATTTTGTCCGCTTCAATGTATTCACTTAGATATTGATGATGTGTCCTGACAAGGTAGTTACAGTGACATAGTGACACTCGTTACACATTTGGAAGGTGTCATCCTGTGTTAGGCCTTTGGTTTTTAGATGTTTGTTTACTAAGCAGTGTCTAGTAAGGAAACCAGTGGTTAAATTAATCTGAATCCTTGCGAGGCTGAGGAGTTCTTTCGTTCTATTAAAGTACGCAGTTGGTAGGAACTATTTGGCCTGAATGTAATTGTAATTGTTGGGAATGGCCCTGAGTCTATTGACTAGATAGCTCTTAGCGGAGCTGATGGGTATGCCGCAGAATGATCGTGGCATCATGAATGTTGATGCTGATCCTTTTCTGCATAGGAAGTCTGTTCTTTCGTTCCCTGTATGACCGCCTTTACCTGGTGTCCAAATGAGGTGGACTCTGTTTGCCTACAGTTGTAGGCAGTCCCATACAATATTGAGGTGAATTTTATACTTTGAGGGCTATAAGAGCAGCGTTGCTGTCAGAAAGAATAAAGATGTGCCATTTAGTGACAGCTCTGTCTTTTCTCTGAAGCAGACTTCAATTGGGAATGTCTGCTTGAAATACGGAGTTGTGAGCGACCATTAGACTCGCGGATGAATTTGTGTTTGCTACCAGTTATGCCGTGCGGGGATAGTGACAGTTGTCAACGAAAAATATTTCCAGGGTCTTGTGCTTGTTTAGTTCGTTAAGAATGACGATGAAGCACTCATTAGACTCATCTTCTGTGATGAGCTTGTGAGCATTAACCATAGCTTCATTCTTAGTTTGTAGATGAAGAAGTGGGATTTAGTGATCTGAGAAGTAGAGATCTATTGATTTAAACTCTTCCCAGTACGTGTTCAGGATTACCATTAGATTCCCTACAGACTTTCATCGCATGCATACATGCCTCAATCCGCTTTCGATTGGACAGTAGAGCTGTACACTGTTCCTCATATTCAGTTCTTAGAGCTTCTGTAAGCATTCCTACACAAGTTTATTAAAGAGTGATGTAGGGGTCCAGTGCCATGATAGACGTATGGCACTTTGACACTATGACAATTGATATGGTCAAAAATTCGAAGCCGAAGATCGATTTGTACGCATCTGTCTCTGCTATGGATTTCAGCCTTAAAGATGTTGCTGCGTTTTCCCTTGGATTCGAAGATTTTTGTCGTGGTTTCAAATCATCTCTTTGTCGAATGTGGTTTCATTGATCCAGTCCTTCTTTTTAGTTGCCCAAAGGATTAACCAGCACTCGGCCTCAGTTTGAGTAGACCGACCTAGTTTGTGGAGACGATATCGCGTAAGAACATGGTCTGTTATCTAATGCTTTGAAAGAGTCATTGACCGAAGTACAAAAAACTAGAGTAGGGAGTAGGAGGAGTAGGAGTCGGTATAAAACAGCAGGCCTCTTCCACTCATGGGAGAACAATAGCACGCACAACACCATTGGTTGCTCAGAAGTTAGGCTCTGGCCCCCGACGGGCTGTAACGCCACCCATATTATTATTATGATATTGAATAAGCTATTGCAATCATTCATCAAATGTCCATTAATTGCCTACTCAAATCTACGAAATCATGTCAACAAGTGTGTAATTCAGAGGCCCATACAGTGCAACACCCCTCAAAATGGTCTTACATTTACATATGTACAAGATCAGCTGATCAGGCACACTTCTGGAGCAAAACATTTGTATATACGCAAATATTGACTATGGTGGAAAATGTAAGCTTTCAACATTTTCCTAAATTTATTGTTCATTGCCAGCAATAACCTGGACAATTTGTTAACGCAGTCGTTTCTTTTTACGTAACATTCACATTGGTATTTTTATGGAATACAAATTTTCAATAGTTACGGTTCCAAAACATTATTTTAAGGACAAAGTTTGCAGAGATCACCTGCTCCACACACATGTCACGTTCAACATTAACTTGATTGGACTATAGCGATGAATAGTAAAATGTAATGCGGTCAGCTTTTATTTACGACATGCCTGTTGTCACATAAAAATGATGCGCTATCCTGGCTCATGATGCAGATCTTTGGAAATTATTGACATAACAGTCATTTATCAGGTCATCTGCAAAATAGACGAAGTATATAACTCTGAACAGAGAGCAACAAAGTAAAGGGTATAGCATTCCATTAAAAACGAACCAATCACTTCAATCAACTGAACGCCTCACTGCTCGGAACTAGAGCATGGCATGGTACGTGATCCATATTTATTGCTCCAATAGCCTCGAAGCGACGCGACTTTTGATCATTTCGGTCATTCGATTCAGCCTGACTTCAACTGATGCAATAGCACACTTCAACCCCAATGATAACACTTTTGGCCAAATATTGATAAAGAGCCTTCAATAATGATTCATATGCAATCGAGGCGTGTGTCCCATGCTAAGCAGCAATCACATATGTACGCGCTGAAGGTAAACAAAGCGATTGAAAGGCAAGCCACTGAATAGAGACGTACACAACTGACAACGTTTACCAAGTTCAGCCAATGAGCGAAGAAGTGATAACGAAAGTTTTATGGGAAACACAAGTAATTTTGTATGTTCAATTAAGGGAAATGGTGTAATGAGCCAAGAGAAGCGAGACATGACCTCCCGCTCCCGTGAATGTCTAAGGTTTCAATTACATTCAGGCATTCCGTTTCACCTTGAACATGGTGTAGGCAGGTGACATTTGTTGGTGGTTTTATTTTGTTTGCTTCTTGGCTGAAGAGCGGCACAAGCGGTAGAGGAGCCAATATTTGCAAATGAGGGAGGTTTCATTCGTTGTGCATTTGTTTTAATTGTGATGTTGACATTCCTGTCATTCTTTAATGACATGACGCAAAAGAATACCAATCTGACTTCAAAGGTAAATAAAAGCAATTATGTTTGCAAAAGAAAGATACATAATTTTGTTTAATGAGGTCTATGCGAATTTGGGTTTGAACGGGATTGGATTCTTCCGATAGCCGGCTATTTTGCTATTAGTATTTCATTGATTTTCAGCTACATTTGTGCATATGAATGGTTTTCCAATTAGGACTTGACAACTTTTTTTTAAATAAACGTACGTCTCTTCAAATGGTCCATCGGCTTCAATTCTTGAGTCAGCTTGATCTTGCATGGGTGAGTGTAAACCAAGATCCTTATTCAAAATACGTTTATACGGCCAATTCTTGAGAACGCCGTGGAATTGACTGATTTAAAACGTTTGCTACGAACGCCTGAACGGCAGATTTCAACCAAACCCTTGTCTCACTGACACCGCAACATCACACAACGAATATGTGGACTCACATTTTTTGTTATTGCCTCTATCCTAGGACGAAAATTACGACCGGAAATTGGAGTTTCGGCTCTTAAAGTTCCGGCCACCGACTCCGAATTTCGGTAGAAAATTTGAAATATTTGAGTTTACTGAATAAATTGTCAGTGACGGTTTGATGAAAGGTGAAAAAGTTCGTTCACAAATTAAGTGCAAGTCCCTATTCGTAAGCGCTATAGTTATCTTTTTGCAGTGGTGTGTATTGTCTTTTATTTGAACCGATGATTAGTTAAATTAATTGGAAAACGTCTTGACAAGAACATCTGTTGTCGATATCAATCACGTGATTAAAAATGCTTTTTATTTTTCATATGCATTTTACGAATTGTAAGGTTTATATGCCGTTGCGACTGTCCGCAAGTTTTAAGCTGCCTTGAAAAGCAGCAAACTTCTGTTCAACCTTTAAGATGGCCACACATGCTTCTGGGAATTTAAGTAAAAGGTCAATACCAGCTGGGATATAGACGTAGAGAGTAGATTCAAATCGATCTTACGTAAGTAAGTCAAAGTTAACAAACATGCTGGAAGTGGGAGAGGTGGCCAATATAGACACAGGGTATTGTTTCTATTCATATTCATTTCAAATTAATTTAGTAAATGTAGTGCAAGTGTCTTTATCATGCACATGTACCAACATTCGTCCATTGTGGTTGGTTGATAGATTGATATTACATGGATGTTTCATCAAGGTCTGAACAAGTGCGAAACAGATATTTATATAACACTTTTCAAACATACTCAAATGACTTGGGTTAGTTTTAAAACGACGGATAATTGATTACTTTTATATAGAATAACAAAAACAGAAAGAAAGCTATCAAAAGGATGCTACAGTACCATAACTTTTAGTGTGATCACAAGCACACCATTCAGTTTTAAGGATGATTGATACATAAGCAGTACAACACCACAATCAACATGATGAGCATTTATGTTCCATATATAGTCAAATCATATATAGTCAAACTGACACACAGTAAAATCTCACTTATATGAACTTATAATTGTTAGGCCAGTTCACTTAACAGATAAGTTCGTATATTGGAACCATTTTTTTACGGTAAAAGAATGAAATTAAAGCACATATTTATTTGGTCGAGGTAATACACAATACTTTCAATTTATTTGAAATTTTTTGAGTTGAATTCGGTTGAAAACGTTAAATATTTTTGTTTGGACAAATTATATAAATTGATGTTGTATAACTCTTGACGCATTTTTCTCAGCAACAGGAGCTTCCGGTAAGGAGATTAATTTTCTAAATGCAAATATAGCTTCTTAAACACAGGAATACAGAATTATAGTAGCCATCTTGAAATGTACAAGAATGGGATATGTGTACTAAGCCAGACTGGAACAAAAAATTAATTTCTTGCTGATTAATTTAACGCACTTTGCAATGTAGTGGCCCGTGGCATTGTGGGTACGTGCGTCGACCCCAACCTCGACGTCGTAGGTTTGATTCCAGCTCTGAGCGACAGAAATAATCTTCACGGCCCCACCTCTTTCGAGTCACTGACAATGCTCAAAGAGTATTTCCTGTCTAGAAAAAGCTTCTCAAACTTGGCCGTTCGGATTCGGCGTAAAACTGTAGGTCCGTTCCACTCGTGAGAGAACAATAGCACGCACAAGACGAGTGGTTGCTGAGAAGCTAGGTCCTGGCTCTCTATGGGCTGTAGCGCCACCCATATTATTATATTATACTTTGCAATGTAGCGTACTCTAACTGGGAATCAATTCAGCACTTCATTTTTAATCAAAAACGTCTCTTAGTTTTCTTCACACAAATGTTCAAATGAGCAATCACCACTGACCTTACATGCACTAACTCAACAAATAAGACGTGTTAACTGCGAATTAAGTCAGAAATTACTTGCTCACATTTAATTAAAGGGCATCACATCATTTCATCTAAGCGTAGAGTTGTAATGTTTTCTTCTCGGTTTTCTTTTTAAATTGAAATTACTCGAAACCACTTAATAATACTAACTCTCTGGATACAATATATGTTAGTTCTTTAGAGAATGTCAAATAAATTGACTTAAGGATAAATTATCGTGAACATTTCTGCAGCATCAAATACGGTGTCAGTTAAGCAAAATGCACTACAAAGTCAATGTCCTTATCGAGATCAATTTTATAAATCCGATTGTGTTTTTGTGTATGTTATTATATGGTGAAGGCGTATGCATTTTTTAAGGGTTTTTAACTTTAGACCATAGAAATACTACCTACATGAAATCTGCATTCAAGAATTTCGTATCAAAAGAATTTCGTTCGTGTGTTGGAATAAAACCAAAAAGTGTTCTAAAAACAGCCGACATCTAAATATCTTGACCCGCAAATGCTTTTGAAAAAAGGTCAAAAAATATATCAAATTCGTCGGTGGATAAGATGACCATCAGCCGTGTATAGTACCACGTGGCATGCGTAATTGTAAATGGAAACTAGCGATTTCGAAAGTTAACAAAAACGTAATATTTGTCGGAAAAAATAAGCTCTACATGTGAGCAACTAGACGACAAAATCTTGTATTTGTATTTTTTAACTGTTAGTGTTTGTCAACAAACTACAGTGCGACCTCAGTAAAAGCAACCCTCCATACGTGCAACTTTTTATAATAGCACCACCTTAAATCTTACTATTGTTGATTCATAATTGCAACTTCTAATCAAAAGGTGACGGAAAATGTTGCATTTTCTATTTATATATCTTCTTTCGCGTTAATGTTTCTGTATCTGGGTAGACAAAAAAGGTCTATTAACACAATTGGTCCGTAGACATCCAAGAGTTATCTAGAGGCTTAAGCATTTGATGTGAAGCATGCCGTATGTCTCTTGGCTAATGCATGGGACAAAGTAAATTCTACGGTAATACAGCGGAAACACAACTTCTAACAGAGCTATCCCTCATTGGTTGTTCTCAGGGCATAAGCGATTGGACCGCCAAAAATCAGATCTATCTGGATCCAAGATGCAGCAATCCTGGAGCAGAAGAAATCGAATATGCAGTTCAGGGTAATCAGCATAGAGGCGGAAAATGGTGCTTCATTGGGTAACATTTCAGCTCTACAAAACTTGCGAGTGTTAGCTGTAGAAAAGAAATGTCAAAAAAAGATCTATAAGACAATTAAAATTAGATTTGTTTATATTTCAAATATAAAATTAATAAATTGTCACTTTTGGTTTGTTAATCAGTGCAAGACACATGGTTTTTAATATTCCGAGGTGTATCTGCCTATCCAATGATTGACTAGCTTGTTGCAACTGACTCAATAAAACCAACTGCAAACATTTCTAGTTCATTTTATTCAGGTGGCAATGTAATTATAATCATTGTCAAATTTCTATTTGCAGAAGACACCGAGCCGTAGACTATCACTTAATAATTAAACACGAGCTTTTCTTCATTTTTTCTAAATACCAAGGAAAAAAACATTAACAAACTCGTGAACCTTAAACTTTACGTCGGGAATATCTCCCACAGGCAGACCTGGTGAGTCCTTTGCTTTCCTCAATATAGCTTAAGCTATGCACTATTGAACAGGACAAAAGTAGTTCTTAATCAATTAAAGATTAACTAAGTTTTTACTAGTAGAGTCGTCCTATTTAGCTCACACTCATAACGCTTTTTTCACAAAATGCGTAGGAATCACCTCCGAAATATTGGCTTAACTTAAGACAACTTTTCAGTCAACCCAACATTGGTCACGAAGGAGGTTCCCGTCACTTTTGTCAGTTTTTAGATACCATGGATTAGCTATATTACTCCCGGGAATGACGGAAATAAGCTTGGTAATCAATCACGATGACCAATATTCGAACATGCGGAAAAAGAATATTCAACATTCAATAACAACAACTAGACGAATAAATTCGAAATATTTACTCATTTGCGAAGTAGAAGTGCAGAGGTATATTAGACTTGTCGTACATTAATCGCTTAGTGTAAACCACAGGAGATCTATTGAACTGATGGCAGACTTCCGCAGAATAAAATGATCTCTTTTACTCGTACGAAAAAAATAACTTGAAAGGCACAACTGAACACCATTTTACAAGTTCCCATTGGGATTACATAAAACTCTCTGCCAGGCAAGTGGACCATCTTTTCATCTGTAGCCAGTTCGTGAGAGAAAGGGAAATCATTCCTTTTGAAACATTTCCGTTGAAAATGTTGAGGGAACACGCACAACAACTCGTCACCTCTCTTAAGTGTCGCCAACCTTTCTCTGCACTTTCCGAATATTATCTATTCAACATCACTAGAAGAGGTCCACTGGGTTCAATCCGATCACTTACTTCACACTTCATTTGAAAGTTCACAGCCAGAGCCTTGGCTTTGGCAAATGCCACAAGATATTTGATTTTATTGTGAAATTAAAAAAATGCACTTACATAGCGATAGACAAGTGTGATGCAGTACAACCAAAAAAAACACTCAGACGAAAACAATATTATTAACCGACCGATTCACTGCAAGACGTGTAGTTCAAGTGATACCAGGTAATTGTTGACTGTATTCGCGAACTCCTCAAGAAGCACATCACCAGCATAGCTGGACACCAGCCACTAAACTCTTGAAACAACCTTCACCCCACTTATGTGCATGTTTCGTTCGTTTTCATAATCATCGTCGTTTTGGGGCTTCGCGCAAATCGTAATCAACCAGGCCGCACGCCGAAGTATGCTATCTTGCCTCCGACTACATGCAAACTGCGGTGGCTTCCATTCGCAATTAATATTTTATTGCAATAAGCTTACACAATATTAAAATTAATAAGACAGTAAGTAAGTAACTGCGACTACTGACTGCCATCTGGGGAATAGTTTGGCTCGAAGGCGCTGTCAAATCGTCTCGCGGTATCGTTTGCGGGTGCGGTCCCCTGTGGATATGTAGTTTTGCATAGAGATGTACTCGTACCGATGAGTGACTGGTGGGAGACAAGTACACGGCTAACTGGTGTGTCTTCGGAAGAGATCAGCTCGAGGCCCGGTTCTTCTGCGACCGGGAGTGATGATGACTGGTTTCGTTGGTGAATGGCCGCTTTTATTTGTTCATTCTTTTTGTTTACTTACATGTGAACTTGATTCTTTTTTTTTGGAAAGATCTTCCCAAGTGTATGGGAGCGTTGTCGGCCAACGACAAGGGGTCTCGGTGAAGGTACCTGAGTGGAGAGTGATGGTAGAAATGTAACAGTTTCCATTGCATAAGAGTTTGTAATAACAGGTAGCTGCGCCGCTGGTTACTGAACGTCATTAAACGAGCAATGTGAAAAGGGCTTATTAACTTTGGAAGTTACGGACACAAGTAGTAACTGAAAAGATTCGCACTGGTTTGTTGTCTCTGACTGCAGCTATATTGGTCTTCATTTTACACAAGATTTCAGTGATATGACTAGTTTTATATCTTCTGTTCATTCCCTTAAGCACACGTTCTCTCTAATCCGCCCTACACTCCAATCACATATTTTTTTAGGACTTTTCACCCTTGAACATAAATGAGATTCAGTATCTTGTTCGCCTTTCATTTCAACTCAAATTCAATAAACAAACGGCAAACATACTTTTTTGGTTGAAAGGGAGCACAATACTACGAGTAGAGTACTGATTTTTATTTTGTTTTACATGACATTTAGGTGACCTTTGACAATTAAAATGTATGTAAAATAAACCACCTAATTAGTGTGGTTGTTAATGTGGATATTTCATTACCACTGGTTTGAAGTTTTATGTACAAAACGCTCCTTATTTCTTAGGATTGATTTATATACCTAAAAATTGCTTACGCTGCCTATTTTGCTGCTGATCCATTTGTTGTGGCCAATACCGCTGCGTGCGTGTGCAACGTTTCATTTTTGCAACTTCTGACTCGAGGGGCCAAAGTCATGCTTACTTACTCACTTAAGATGACACTGGTCTGGGGTGGACTTGGGTGTAGACCAACAAGCGTCTCCAGCCAGAACTTTAACCAACTGCCTCCAGTTTGGCACGAATAGTTGGTTGTGGTTCCTTTCCACTTGCATGCCCCACATAAGCCGCGGTCTTCCCTTACTGCACAGTCCCTCGGGAATCGATTCGAAGGCATTGGGTTCCATTCGTTCGACATGACCACCCATTACAATCGTTGGATCTTCACTCTTCAGCTCGTACAGTTCGCCGGTATATCTCCTCCTCCATTCACCATCCTCTCACGGCAACCAACAGCAGCTTCGTCCGCTTTTGACAAAGTCCATGCCTCCTCGCCATATAGCAGGTCTGGGACGATTAAGGTCTTATACAACGTTACTTTGGTTGTTCGAGAAAGGTCTTTTTTTATCAACTCCTTTCTTAGCCTAAAGAAGCAACGATTGGTGGGATTTATTCTTCGCTGCATTTCAGCGCCGGCGTCATTGTCTGAATTGATAGCGATTCTCAAGTTAACAAAGTCTTTTACTACCTCAAAGTCTTATCTGTTTATATTTGAGTTCTGTCCGAGCCATCGGTGTTGGAAGTCCTTCCTCGTTGGCAGCATACGCTTACTCTTGCCCTCATTTACCTAGCCTCCGCCGCAATACTCACAAAAGGTATTACTGACATCACGCTGCGTTCTTCCGATAATGTTTATATCGACGGCATATGCGAATAGTTGGACGGACTGCGAGTGTTGAACAATTCTTCCAAGAATGACGATGACTCATGGCAGCGCTTTGTCTTATCTAAATCAATCGAATCTTGACATCAAAGGTCTCGGTTTGTTCCCTACCGAACTTGATGAAGCTGCGTTATCATTCTAAACAAACGGACGAGTTTGGTAAGAACCCTAAAACTAAACATTGCTCTGTAAGGCATATAAGTTGTATTCGCGATGTCTAGCAGACAGATGCCTCTTTAGTTGACGTAGTTTAGAGGGTCTCCTCTTTTTGTGGATCGGGCATAAGTCATGCTCCACAAAAGACACGTATTGCCAGACCTGATTAATGTAGCCGAAAGCTAGACGATAAGAAAAATTGCAGAGCTGATTCTTGGTACATTCGAAAGAAAAATTCTGAATTTTACAAGCTGTACCAGGACGTAGTCCAGAAAGCAAAAATCGGTCGAATACACTGGGTCGGCCCCGTTGAGTGCATGGACACAAACGCTCTATCTAAGAGCATCCGAGCCCCCTGGTCCGAGGAGGAGAGGAAGACCGAACCTCCGGTATAACGGCTTTCCGGACTTCATCCCCATAGTGGTACAGCACGCAGATTTCGCGATTGTGTCTTCTCCTCACCATCTTCGTAGACGCAACAATATATCCGACGTCCTTCGATTCAGGAGTCTTGACTCCAGTTGCTTAGACCGAAGTAACATCGTTTACGAAGGGCGATTCTACGTCAGAACTCCACAACGATGTCATTCGTGGAGTTTTAGTTTGCCAGGAAGTAGATAAACTTCTTTATTACCTCAAAATTATAGCTGTGAGTTGATATATTTAGTCTTAGATAGTGTGGGTGTGAGGTGTTGCAATCTACTTCTATTCCATTATTTCCAGGATCTGCCGTAGTGAGAGGATTTGTTCTATGGAGGACTTCCCCGGCTTGAAGCCACACTGTAATGGATCTATCACGATGTTAAAAACCGGTGATGTTAAGGAGAAAACTAGCGCAGCAACTATAATTGATTATAGGCCAAAAGCAGTTGACACTTTTAGAAATAATCGCTTCGCATTGCCTGATTTTTTAAGCCTACGACTAATCGCTGCTTATAGGCTTATATAGTTGTAATTGATGTAACAGTATCGTTAAAAGTAATACGATATTCCTTGCCTCCACACACACCTGACGAACTTCGGAGGATCCAACAAAGAGCCAATTCAAAATGTGTTGAATAACCTGTATGTGCGCACATTCACTAACCATTTCCACATAGCAGTTCAATCAGAGATCACAGCTCGACCCACATGCAGAAAGATGCACCAATCATTAAAGACTAGTTTTAATATTCGAAGTAGAACGGATGAACGGATCCGACCTAGAGGTACCTTTCTTCTCTGCTTCTTAGCTTGACGCTACAGTCCGGAGTGGACCTGAGCCAGCCAGCGCGATATTTCGTCAGCTGTCTCCAGATGCGCACACCAAGTTGGTTGAGGTCATTCTCCACTTGTGTGCGGACTTCATCTGTTGGGTTGTCCCATTGGCTGGAAGCCGACTAGAAGACGAAATAGAAAAAAACAACCATCTATAAGACAGTAGAAGGTCTAGTCTGCACACTTAGGTTGTGGCTGACTGCTAAGTTCAGTCACATTTAGACCTAACATCGGTACCAGTTGGTGCTTCTAGTGAAGCGATTTAGCTGGCCTATGCTGGCGCTGTTTAGCTCATTGAGGTTGTTGAAATAGTAGGCTCCTAGATGTAGGAACCTACAACTAGCCAGTGCGCTGCAGGAGCAGACTAGGTGATGAGTGTTTTCTTCTTCTTCTTCTCCAATACAGCTTCTGCAGAAATCATTATATGGGGCACCCATCCTGCGAGCATGAGTGCCAATTGCACAGTATCCGGTTATGACTCCTATGAGAGTCCTTAATGAGTGCTCGCTGAGTCTGAGTAGACTGAGCGACCGTTTTAGGTTAAGTGATGGCCAGATTTCTTTTGTTTAAAGGCAGGAATTGCCTTTTGTCATTGGTGATTTTGATTGCGTGAATCTTTAAAAGATGGAAGGCTGTAGCAATCGGCATGGAGGGTGGTATCCTTGCTATTGATAGGGATGAGGTTGTACCACACCTGGCGAGTTCATCGGCTTTGCAGTTTCCTGGTGTGTCACAATATCCCGGCATCCACATGAGGTGAATGCTAAAATACTCAGTCATCTCGTTAAGAGACAGCCTGCAACTAAGGGATGCTTTTGACTAAAACATGACACTGTGCAGGAATTTTATAGCGACTATGACTATCCGAACAGATGGTGATATCCTTTTTTAACATCACGTTGATTTGAGGCATGACAACGCCTCTTTAATCGCTATGGTTTCTGCTGAAAACTGAAAGCGCTACAGTAATCAAGGAGCTTCAAAGAGATAGCAATGTTGAGATCATGGGAATATACACCCGCACCCACCCCGTCGTTAATCTTCGATCCATCTGCGAAATTACGCAAAGGATCATTCAACGTCTGCCTTTTAGACATCCAGTCCGATCAGAAAGGAATGCTCATCGAGGTTTTCTTCTCGAAGATAGCTTTGGGTATAAGGCGGTCAGTGTCGCTAGGAAGGAAGTTGAATTCCGTGAGAAGTGGCCGACGTTGAGTTCGGACCACAGTCGGAGTGTTTTGAGTCCTACAGAGTCCTAGAGTCTTCGAAACTGTGATGGTAATCTCGTACCCTGTATTCAAACAGCACTTCCTGGAGCTTGCCTCAATCCATCCTTCGTTAGATGAAGTGCTGAGTAAAGCAACTATGCACAATTGACCAATATCCGTATAATTCATCCCTCAAGACGGGTTACTCCAGCAAGGTAAAATTAATACACGAATGTCTTAAAATATGTAACGAATATTGCCACTTTATTGCGATAAGTACATACATATATAAAGGGGGGAGAAGTAATTCTTTTGATTAATGCAGGTGTGTCGCTTGGCGCTTTTTTCTTTGGAAATTCATTTGGACGAAATTGTTGAATCGCTCACATTTCCTCCCTAATACGAGTTTCCTCCTTTCCCAATGTGTGTGTGTGTGTGGATTGTGTTAATTGTTAAGTGAGTGTGGGGGTATGTTTGAGTTTTTGGTAACATTGTCGCTTTCGACTAGGTTTCCGAATCAAGGCAACTTTTAATTTTGTCGTCGATTATCGACATCACGATGAATACTGTAAGTTAATCGTTTCCAATTGGCGCAGGGTAATTGAATCAATTGTACATTTCTCAGTCCGACTTCTCTAAATGAGATCCAACCATTTTGAGTTGTCTGTTTTCTTTTTTCTTTCTGTGGGGAAGGACAGTTTATATTCTAGTCTACAGGCGTTATGAATGAAAATGCAGCGCAGAACTTGAGTATGCTCATATTAAATCCCTCAGCTGGTCAGTCCATTCGTCGGCGCTTGTCCGGTCATTCAAGAAATCCTCTTCCGAGGATTCCGAATGTCATCTGTTCGTAGCCAGAACCTGACCGCTGGGCATTCGGATTGTTGTCTTTCCGGAAACACTTGGAATGAGTTCTTCCGACATGGAGGTACCATTAAAGCAGTAGCAGCACCAATTATCACATCTGAGGACTAGAATGAGCCCAGCTATGATCCAGAAGACGATGGCTGGCCATGAATATTCAAGGCACGCGGAGAGCAGAAGGAATCCCAGAGCAAATGATGTGGTGCACATTATGGGGGAAACGTTGACTACACTCGCCGTGTACTTGGGGATAAATGACATCATTATACTAACGATGGTGATGCCTGTAGGGAGAAAGAGTTTAAGTGAGCCATAGGGATGCGGCCATCACCGTACTTACCAATTAGTCCTGCAATGAAGACTGGGAAGAGATGCATGAATATCCCCGCAACTGTAAGGCCAATTCCGAAGGCTATCACTGTAATTGCGAACATGGTGACCCTCCAAGAGGCTAGTGAAGGTATCCGAATGCTGCGCTCCATTGGGCCTGCGGTTGTCACCTGGAAGTGAAAAATGCATTGCTTATAGCATGAACTGTAGTAAATGGATAGTGGCGTGATTTAATTATTTTAAGTGGTAGTCGTGGCGTTATGAGTCCGTGAGTCGACGGATTACCACTTTCTAGTCACTGACAATGCTCAAAGAATAATAACTGTCTGTCCAGAAAAAGCTTCTCAAACTTAACCGTTCGGAGTAAGAAAATAGAAAAGAATAATATTTAAGGTCCCTTCAACTAGTGGGAAAAGCTATACACTGGCCCTCTACGAGCTGTAGCGTCACTCTTGTATATTATTATCAATTTTTTAAGTCGTTAATTTCCTTTTCTAAGTCGAACTTAGGACATGTATTAGTTTTGCTAAAAATCTGCCTTCCTGAAATTATAAATTTTACATAAAGCGAGGTCTGTGGTTCGCCTCGTAGTCATGTGATCTTTGATACTTTTCGAATCGTAAAACTGAAACTATAAATAAGACTAGACTCGAATTGCTGACTAGGTTAGGTTCGATAATGTTAGGTCTAAAAATGGCTGACCGCAGAAGGTAGTCGCACACAGGCCTGTCACCATGCGGTTTGTTTTCTTTTAACGTTGGAACCAGTCGGTGCTTGCAACGAACTGGTTTACCTGGCTAGTGTTGTTTAGCTCGTTGAGATTATCGAAGTTGTAGGCCCCTTGGTGTAATGGGCCTACATCTTACCAGACCGCTATACATTCAGCCGTGATTTCTACCTTCTCTTACACCATGCAGCTTCTATAAAATCAATAATCTGATACACCTATTTTGCGCCCATCAATGTCTGGTCAAGAAAGGTCTTAATGGGGGTCTGATAAGTCAGAGCTTAGCTAAGTGACCGTTTTCGATTTAGTGATGGTCACATTTAGTTTGCTTTAAGAGAGGAGTCTTTTACAGCGTTGTCCTATATACTAGGAATTGAAGACGCTTGACAAGACTCATGTTGTAATCCGCACGTAGTTGATCAAAGACTGATGTTTTGACAATGAAACCAAGGATTTTTTCATCCGCATTTGAAATGATCCATGCCACCGTCAGAATTCGCATGATCATTGTTTTGTACAGTGCAAGTGAGCTCGACTTATTTCATGTGGCCATCGCAGGCACGTTTGCGTTGCACCCAATTTACAACGACTCGGCTACACATTTTGGCCGCGTTCAATGTTGGTTTTGAGCTCTTCGAACGTCGCCGGCTTGTTGGCATGACTTAAGGTAACGCAAGTCGCACGAACGAGGCGGTTAATCAACTGGCGGCGGTTTCTCGAGATAACTTACTCTGCAACAAACCATGTGCTGTGTGGCTTATGACACCATACTGTTGAAACCAAATGTCATCTCAATACGTGCCAAAAAATAACGTTGACCATTCACAGTACCTCGCCGATCGTTATCGTGGACGAAGAAATATGCCCCGGCAGGCAAGCAGCACCATTTTTTGTGGACAAAGTGGTGATTCATGAAGCCCATGTGTAGTTGCACCGGACTAAGAATGCATATTTTGTTTATTGACAAACCCATTGAACTAAAAATGAGCAAACCGAAAATTGGAGTTAACACTTGTAAGGTTGCGGTCACCCTTAGAAGTTTTTTTGGTAGAAAATGTTTGTAATTTACAGACATTGCTTGTTCGTGTATATTTTCGTTTCTCTTCTATTCCATCTTAATTTTAGCGAAGCTCTTTTAAGTTTAAAGTCTCACTTCATTCGGCCTACCACGTCAATGTCATCCGCATATGTTAACCATTGACGACGGTTTGATCATGAATGCAGTGTTGACCTGTGACTTCCTTAACAACGATACATAACTCAACTGAGTTTCAAGGTCTCGGAGTGTTGACTACTTTCTTCAGGGAGTTCTCACCGTTATTCTGTACAATTTGGCTATTTTTTGGCAGGAATGCCTGAACTAGATATGGTAGTTTAAATATTGCTAGTCTGTCTGTCCAGGCTTCAAATCGACGAATAGGTAGTGAGTATTGATCTGCATGTCACGAGAACATTTGATTTTTTAGATGTATCGAATTGTCAAAATCGACTTGTCAAATTGATCGCATGTCAGGAAGCACTATGTGTCGTATAAATGCCACAGCACTGATATCCTAAATGTTCCCCGTGTTATGAAATCTCATCAAGAGAATGGAAGAAGGGTCAAACCAAAACAATGCAAAACGCAAATGTGGTAACTGGTAAGGTCTCCTTCTCAGCAGTTTGTTGTGTGAGACAGCTAGTTTTGTGGCATGACTCCTATCGGCCTGTGTCCCGAATAAACTGTCACCAAATCAGCGATATCATGACGTCTGTTTTTTGGTCGGTTATATTCAGCCCTCTTTGCCAGTCTTGCCCATCGGAAGATTTGCAGATCCTTGCCTAGTCAGTTCGTCGGCTTTCTCCTTATCAGTAATGTCACAGTGGCCTGTCTGGTGCTGCCCATCATTCCCTTAAAAGTTTAGAAAGTGCAGCAAAGAATGTTAGGATAAAATGAAACGCACTGGGTATCACAATTCACCAGTAATAGTCTAAGTGTGCTGGCAGACCAATAACCTTACCTAACCAGAACCATATAGCTATAATGTTCGCTTGATTATGAATACGCATAACATCTTTCTATCTTTGCATGCCTTACGGATTATACATATGCTCAACATTGGGTGGAGAAGGCTTTCTGCAGGAGTACATACAAGTACGATTATCTTCCAGGTCAAGTTTGGGCTGAGGATCATTCAGACAAGCAAGAGGAATGTTTGAAATTTTGTTTTTGAACTGGTGAAGAGCACCGGTTCCGTTTTGTTTGAGTTGATACATCGGAGGCATTTTGTAGCCCATGTGCTCTGTAAATGTCAAGTTGTTGATAGACAAAAAATAAAACGTCTTTGAGTCGTCTTTATTTTATAGTCACGGTAAAACTGGAGGTTTCATAAGGTTTTTGAAGTTTAACGTGAATATGCTACTGTGCTACATGAAATTTGTTTGTACTCACCTTAATTTTCTGCCGGTATTCATCGACAATGGCATCGATATCCGTGGAAGTGTCAGAGTCTGAAGTCTCAAATTTCTCGGTGTACTCGAAGTCGGATGGCTAAAAGAAAAGAGCTCTTAGTCAAAATAGTGAACCACCAATCAAAGATTGCTTACAACCGGCGGTTCTCCATCGGATAGGATGGTCGACTCCACATCTGGATTTTCCCTGACCGGGCAGGGCGACGACGGCTCACCCAAGAGCAACCATTCCTTTTCGACTTCCCTCTTATTTTTGGCCGACTTCGGTTTTGACTTCTTCAAGGTTCCCTGAATTGGGAAATTGATATTCCATAAACTTCGTCGCCGAGCAGTGTTGCTCTTGACCATCGGGACCGTCGACAGTCGACTGTATGAGAGCGATGAATCACCTGAAATGGAAATCTGGAATCATGCATGAAATGTCCACACATTCATTCAACTCACTGTTCTGTTGAACGTATTTCGGTCGGAAGGGTGAATAGAGCAAGTAGAACGCCCGAAAGAGGCCGGCACAGAGATGTCCTGCAGCCAGGATGTACGTTAAATTCTGGAGAGGACAAGCGAATGCCAGCATCGCACAAAGACTACCTAGAAACAAACACAGCAATATTGTGCTGAACTCCATTCACTAGTCACGGCAATTTTACCTCCAATGAAAACAGCAAGGACAGGATTTCCACTATCCGTGCTCTCGTAGCTAATTTGTCGGGAAAGGATTTTCCACTCAGACTTGGCGAACCGAACGATGATGGTGTACATCTCTGGAAACAGTTCGAGAAACGCCCCCGAGCAGGTGAGCAATAGAAGGCACGCAGCAGCTGGGATCAGTTTTTGAAAATTATTTTCTTCTAAAATTCTAAATAACGGCACAGCAATATATTCATTAATTGACCTTGAAGAAAGTGAAAGCTAATGTTTGAAATATCCGGGGAATTGCAATCAACTAAAACTTACTTTTGGTGTACAATAGTAGAGAGACAGCCCGCTGACAACAGGAGTGAGCCACAAACTATGAGAACAACGAGGAAACCTGAAAGAGTTTGATTTCTGGACTTGCTCGTAAATTCACCGGGAAATGCAAATGCTATTAGTGCTGCCGCTGTAAGACACTATAAATGGAGAGAAGAATGGGTGGGATTTTATTAATACTTTTAATTATGAGATTTTGTACACATCTGAAGCGGTTGTTTAATATCCTGGTATTCTGATTAAGAGAGACACTAGACTTCCACGATTAAAGGCCTAAACCCATGGAATCCGTTGCATGCGTGTGTTTGTAGTCTACAATAATCGTATTTACAGAATTGCATAGAGGTGCCTAATGAATATATACGTTCGTTGCGTCCGAAGTACATGCAAGACACCTCATGGAACATAAGAGTAAAATTATTCACACATGTGAGAATAAAATGGCAAAGTATGAAAAAATTAAAAGGTGATCTACTTCCGAAGTACATGCAAGACACCTCATGGAACATAAGAGTAAAATTATTCACACATGTGAGAATAAAATGGCAAAGTATGAAAAAATTAAAAGGTGATCTACTTCATCCGTCGCGATGCATTCCATTTGTGGGACGCATTTGCTGTTATTCTCCTATTATTAAGTCACGCACGCAACAAATTTTGTATCTACCTTTGGGCCTTATCGTAGTTACTGTGGTAGATCTAAGTGAGATTATGAGGACTTCGCTTCGACACTGTTGGCCAGAAGATCTGTAATGTTTAACCACTAAAGAACTTTGATAACAATTACTTCACGACTAAAAGAAATTGCAAGTCAACTCATCATCTTACATGCAGAAGTGGGGGCGCTGATAACAGTGACGCCCAAAAGAAATTTCCTGTTTTGGATAAATTCAACTACAGAGTTTTGAAATTCAAATCAATATGCGAGTTTTATACTCACAAAAAATTGTAGTCTCAACTATAGCGATTAACAATTTAAAGGTACGCTTATATGCTCTCATGTAAGATTTTTGCAAATAGAAGTTACATATAGTGAGTTCTATAAGTTGCTTTACCTTGCGCAAAAAGACGATCGCTCTCAAGGCGACAAGGCATAAGAGTCGTATTAGCTAAAACGCTTTTTGGTTGACGAACAGGTTCACCAATCACTTCGTCTCTAGCGAAGAACATGAACCTCATCTAAGGCTTCTTTCATCCTAGTTGCTTAGTTGTTAATGCTTTCAATCATTTTGGCCAAATTGACTTGCGTTCGCCATCACTTGTTTGTTTATTTTTACACCGGAAGCCAGAAAGTAAATTCGGTTTTGATCAAAGTTTATGAACGCTCATAGTACTACGAGGTGAGGCCATTCGCTCCTCTGCCATCAACTCTAACTCAACAGGATTTATGCCCAGGCGCAACAAAAGCAGTTGGACTTGGACTTAGACTAGGTCCAACCAAATGCTATAAGCTAAACAGATCACAAGATCGAATTTTACTTCTCAGATTGATGTCTCCAACGGAATCTGAAAGGTTTTACATGCACTGGTTGCATTTACTTTTTAAGACAACATTTTTAAAAGCTAAAATATGACGGCCGTCGGACTCTATTCCTCAAATTGATTGTAAAATTGAAACGGATTAAAAATTGTATTCTATGTTGGCGTCAACGTTGGTACCGGGAACGGTTTCTAAAATCCATTTCACGCTCACGCATTTATCCGTACATTTGGTCGAATATGTAGTTGATTTTGTGTTAACGCTGACGATGGTCAGTCACTGAAATATTAAATGTGACGAATGCGAAATTTAAACGAAAAATTAAAGCTTTGCCACTGAACTTTTAGAGAATATAATCCAATACCCCGAGTACTCCCCATTTGTTCACTCTACTTCCTTTCTTATTAACATTGTTAAAAAAGCGTGTGAATTTATAACTTACTTACACTACTTAATCCATTCGGAAGCATCAAGTTACCGTCCCACTCCTTGCCATTTCCACTGTAAAACCCGACGATGCTAAGCATTGCATTCAGTCCCAGCATTCCCAGTGTCATTATGAAGCTAAAAATTGTTGTATTCTACAAAAGGAATCATTCCATCAGTACACGTTATAATCAAATTCTATTGACAAACCTCCAAACCTAACATGAACATTCCAGTTACAAGAAAGACCACCGCCACACCCAAGACGTCTGGCCATGGCTCGTTTTCTGACGAGTTTCTCCCTGAAAAACACTTGCTTTACTTCACTGAGGGACGAATATGGAAAACCAGACTTACCTAATATCAAAATTCTAGCTAAGCCTCCCATCAGCTCGTCCAGGCATGCACTTAGCGTGCGAGCAAGTGCTCCGCAAGCAGCTAAAATTGGCAACACATCCATCCATGAGGCCAAAAACAGGCACGTAAAATCAAACTTATTACTAGCTCTAATATAAGGCATTTGAAGTGATCTTAAACTATTTTTACAAGAAGCCGCTATGAATCCATATAAGGTGGCAAAGAGTGTTGCAAGTACGACTGTTGGCCCAGACGTCTCATTGTAAACGATGAGATTGACTAGAACAATTGATCCCAGTGCCAATCGACCACCGCATCCATTGGTTATTGCCTCACACATTCTGAAATAAAATGGTTAGGTTAGAAGGCACATCCATATCCTAGACTAAATTTATTTGTAGCCCATCTCCAACGAAGCCTTATTTATGTAGTTTTGTTTATTATTTCCGAAACGATCACCACACGCGTGCACTCTACATTCGAACATTTTTGCATCATACACCTGAACGAATTCGAAGTCATTTCCCAACTGAGTCGAACTATTGACTCGAACCAACCCATTGAACAATCTGTCAGGCAAATATTTTGGCGATGTGTGCATACATACACAAAATTCTCTCTCAAAGCTTAGTACACACAAATGCTTGCTCAGAGCAGCTACAAAACCATTTGACTCAGTCCAACCAGATATGCAAATAAAATAATCGAATTTTTTTTGATTTAAATTTATGAATGCATGGTTTTTGACTTTCGAATAAATGAATACTTTGCAACTATCGAACAACTAGATAATTTGTATTCGATAGTTCCAATCACTAGTGCAGAGGTCAAAAATGTTAGATAGGCCTAATAGGACCACTGTAGCAGTTTGAAGATCAACTATGAAATCCATTAGAAAAGCCTTGCTAACAACTGACAATATTTTTCGGTGGAAATATCGATGGTGCCGGATTCATTCCAAAGTGTCTGCAGTAGTCTAGGAGTTTTCAATTTATTGGACCCCTCAAAAACTTCGTGCCGACTAAGGTGTAACGCCCTTGGCAAGATATCAACCGTTTTTTTTTTCATCTTTAATGGAAATTGCTGAAATTATTCGCAATTCTAACACTTACTTCATACTGCATCCCCATGCCACAAAATTCAGTCACAAAGAACCTCTTCAACTATACACATTTTGATGCAATTTTGCAATTATCTTTGCTTCAGTACACTCGCTCCCATCCGTACGTCTCATCCAACCCACCCTTATCTCTGCAATCATAATACTATGTTATGCTTGTCAGTCACTATCATTTGTGTTTATCTGCATATCCATCTGTTCGTCGTGTTTTCTTTGAATGACTGACCATAGCTCTCAGTGCTCACATTTGCCAACAAAGCTTTATACCAAAACACACGTCAAAAGTAATTAGCAAGTTAATAAAAATCTAATCAGGTCAAGATATACATAATTCTCTAGAAGTGGGACGTCAATTCAAAAACCTTGTCATGTCAACCACCGCTGATGTGTATGCAAACGCCTTTAATGTGAGTCACTTTGTCAACGGCTTGCTACACACTATGCTCTCCAGGGTCCTGTGGTGTTAAGCGCTTAGGTCGAGAATGCTTTGATTTGCTTATAGTCACGGACTTGCCCTCCCTGGCGGCAATTAAACACTAACGTGTCACAAAGAAAGCTTTGGATACGAGGGCGTATTTTACATACTGGTAGAATTGAAGTCAGACAGAAGAGTTTCATTACACTATGCGCGATAGAAATGTATTAATTCCTGTTCCGGACAGCTACAGCTGCAGCTTTATGCTGCAACTCCGCAGGTTTGGAAAAATGCATTAAAGGACGAATGCAATACAGTATGGGTGCAGGGCCTAGCTTCTCAGCAACCACTCGTATTGTAGGGCCTCTCACGAGAGGAGATTACCTACAGTTTTATGTCGACTCCGAACGGCCAAATTTGAGAAGCTGTTTCCAGGCAGGAAATGCATTGTCAGTGACTCCAAAGATTTGGGGCCGTGAATAATATTTTTGTCATTAATAGGACTTGAACCTAGACACGTAGGTTAAAATGCATTGTGGCCGACGCACATACCCACAACGCCACGGGCCACCACGCCCGCGTAAGTAAGTGGACGATTTGTGCACAACTGAACATAGCAAGAGCTGGTAGCGCATGATAATTGTTGATGGACAACTGGTTCATCCCAGCCTGCAGCGCCAAACAAAGGAAAAAATGAAGCAATGGCTAGCCAAGAGATTTATGCAACCGAAGCTAAAGCTGACTTTCATTCAAAGACGCAGCTTCCAGTTACCCAGAACAACTCGTCCTGTCAACCACTCTCTCTTCCGAAGTAGGGGACTCGGATTAAAACATCCGTTTGTGGATGTGACTGAGCAAGTTTAGTCGATGGAATTTTTGCCTCCCGGTCTAGGCGATAAACTAGTCAGTTTGATGTACAGACAAAATTGTCAAACAGCTGATACATTTGATTTCGGTGTTCTCCTCCATACACCTTCCCCACAGATACAAAATATCGACGCCAAATATTTTTTTCGAAAGCACCAAAAACCAACTGTACCATTCAGCTTAAAGTCCAACTTTAGACTTTGAGTCCGAAATTGTATCGACAAACTAATTTAGAAAATGTTGCGAACTATTGCGACGGCTCTCCATGAAGATTAGGCCTAAAGTAGACAATCCCCACTTTTCAGGAAGTTCAAAATAATTCCAATTCGATATGTTTTATCCGCATCTATGCCAAGGATAGTTTCTTACGAAACTCGAAAGCTAATAAAAATTCACGAGGCCGCTGTCGCTGATGTCTGTCTGTTCTGCTATGGCTTGATGGAACGGGAGGTTGGGAACGATTAAGAGTTATTCAACTGGTCGATTAAAATGGTGTGTATAATGGCTTACTCCTTCTCGTCGTCTCAGTACCTTCTCCACCACATCCATTCATTGGTCTGGACTAATTTGTTCAGTCGAATTGTACCGCCTTAACACAATAAAGACGGACTGGGCTCACTTGACCCATTTTGAAGTTTAGCGTTTTATAATTTCGAAACATTTCATTTCTATATCATGTCTTTATGTGGCTTTTAAATAGTTAACATTTGTATTTTACACTCATGCCCGAATACAACACATTATTTGCTGGTTTAGCTAAGTGTAGGAACGATCCTAAGCTTCACTCAAAAAAAATTCGTCCAGACTAAATAATTCGTTGTGTGTTAGTTTTCTCCACGTATTTTGGGGTTGAAATAATTTGAATACACTGATGGCAACTCTCATGATTGACACTTAAGCCTTAGTCATTAGTGGCCTAAGCTAAACCACTAAGTGCTATCTCTCACTTAAGTTACACTGTGAAAACGAAATTTCTATTGATTCTGAGTTTTGCCTCGGATCGATACTTAAGCTCGCACTGTGAAATCGGGCAATAGTGTCATTGTTATATCTTCACAAGAAAATGATTAAACATATCATTTACCTACAAAAAGGCGAGTATCATTTGACCCCATGTAGACCTCAGGGTACAGGTAAAAGACTAGTTATGTGTGCGATATTGGCAAAAATGTATCCCTTATGTCTTTTTAGATAAGAAGAAGTCTTGATGGTGAGAGTAGATCAAGTTTGTTTCGTATTGAGTCAAGTGAACTTCAAACCGTAAGCCGTAGCATAAATTATGATTAGAATGTAGCGCGATGAGTTAATTACTTCGAAAAATCCTGAATTGTTATAGCCCGAATAGCACCCACATCGGACTTAGACGCCATGCAAATTTTATATCACATTTCTCTTAAGTTGATTAAATAGCTTCAGCTTCAGCTTTAAAGACGCTACAATGATTAGGCATTTGAAAAGATAATGTCAAAAACCATCAAAAACCAGATGTGTCTGGTTAACTTAGTACGATAGTTAAATTTGGTTTCCTTTCATTGGTTAAAAAAAACGTATGTTTTTAATCAGATCCTTAGCTTGTCCCCCCTCGATTGTTTCCGATCCATCTATGAAAAAAAAGTCATCTAAAATGACGGCAAATCTTAAAATAACCACAAAATGACGCAGAAAATAAATATAAAGAATAAAACGACTTTACAACTCAATGCTTCATAGAACTGAAGACCACATGAAGTGCACTCATTCCTGATCCGATTAACCCAGTACAGTGTTTGTAGAGTACACAAGTGCATCCTCTCAACTCAAGTATGAAAGAGTGACATGACTTGTCGTCAATGTCCATCATTGCCATTGATGAACTGAAGATTCGGATCTTGGGTTGTAGCGATTTCAATGAGTGTATCTTAAAATCGATTGAGAAGTGAGAGGAAACGGGAAGAACAGACAACGAGATGTCAATGTCAGTGGGTGCATCAATATCCTGCATAGAATAAAAACATTGGATCCACACTGAAATTAAGCGTTATCATTTGTAGTCAAATTTGTATAACTCGAACCATCACTTGGAAAAAAAGAGATTTTTTAGAACTTCGCTTTTTAAGTAAAAATGACATGTAAATTTCAGTCTTGACACCAAGCTATTACATTCGAGTTGACTGTATATTGACTGTAATTATGCATATCAAAAAATGTCATTGTCTTCCTCATAAAATTGCTGTGCACTGTAAATGACTCTCATTTGGCGAATGGGAAAGGCTGGGACGTGAACATAATGTACGCCTGCACCTAGAAAACGGAACGATTCTGGAAAGTACACTACAGAAGCCACTTACTAAAATCGAGGGATCAACTCGCGAGATATTCAGGACACAAGCCAAACGAAGTCAAGTAACACATACAAATTTCTTCATCGTAATCAGGGGGGAAAAAACTAGTAACATGACCGACTTGGGTATAATCTCAACAATATTCAAAGCTAGGGGTGAAATGTTACACTTGAGCTACATGCCGCATAGAACCGAAAAAAGTGATACGTGTACTCTGTGTAACCACGGAACTAGAGAATACATTCTGCATTTGATTGGAACCTGCCCTATTCTAAACCCAATTAAATTTTACAACCTGGGAAGAAAAGCACTATCTCTTCGGATGAAATTCTTCGTTTCTTAAATGAGCAAAAACTGGGTCAAGAAAAGAAAATTATTTATAAAATATTATAAGGAACGCCTTTTAAAATAGTATGTAAATTGCCTTAAATTAATTTCAAATATGTCTGGTCCTTTTTACTACTAAAATTGTGACGGGGTTGGGGTCTTTGAGGAATTACGTTATGACCAACGGGTGTGGATTCAACGTTGTATTCCTGTCTTAAACTACACTTCACAGACTTCGGCATTCGTAGTCGGCATAGAACTGTAAGTAAAACATCGACTCTTAATAGAACAACATAGAACACGAGTGGTTGCTATTCATATACAGATAGATTGACTCAGGTACACCCTAAAGTTAACAGACGATGGATGCACATCTCGAATGAGCTGCGGCTTGAATTATAAATATGTCAAAAGAAATACAAACACATCAGTTGCTTGACTTCTGGCAATTGTCCAAGATCTACTTTTGTCAAAGTATATCTTTTGTTGCAGTCAACACTGCCCAGCTGCTGTGTACTTTCATGGCGCTGAGATTACGCACCTCAAATTTCACCTCAAATATGACTTTAAAGTCCAACCAAACTAGACGCCAGATAAAGCAATCGAATTCAATTCACTCAGTTTCGTTAAGTTTCGTTCATTATTAATAAAGTTGATCTCTTCTTAATGACATTTGGCATATATTCAGAATAAACGATGTAATTATACATCTTGCAAAAATAAATTTAGACGGTCTCGATGTATATGTCGTGCTAGGTGTATTATGTGATTCCTCAGAAGAATTTTTAAAGTTTCTTGTTAGTTTTGATACCTTGGCAAGTTTAAGCGTGGGTACACTTAGCATCGAAGGTGACCCTTGAATGTGATTTCGGCGCTGATCAACTAAATTGACAATCTATAGAGAGTCAACTCGACTTATTTTGCGACAGGATTTGGGTACAATGAGGGAAAACAGAAGTGTATGCTGTCCTCAAGAAAGGACCTACAATACAGAGTGTCATAATGGGCAGCTAGGTAGTAAAATACTTCATCTACCTCAGCTCCGGAGTAAATTGTACAAATAACATCAGAACCGAAATCAAGCGTAGGATAACTCGCTGTTCTTTGGGCTTAAGAGGTAATTGAGTAATAGAACCCTCTCTCGAATTACCAAGTTGACTCTATATAAGACAATGATCATCCCAGTCCTGCTATACAATGCGGATGCATGGACAGTCTTAAAGTGAATGAAGAAGTGTTGAGTCTCTTCGAGCGAAATGTTCTGAGATCTTTGGTCCTGTTTGTGTTGATGGTTTCTGGAGGAGAAACTGTAGTGGCTGTACCGGGAGATGAGCCCAGCCAGGTGTCTACGGATCCAATGCCTATGGTGGCTAGCCCATGCAGAGCGTGTGGACAACGCAGCTCGGACCCGGCAAAGCAACAGAAGGCGCATACGTTTAAGGTGCCGCACCCAAGTGGAGAAGGACCTCAACCAACTTGGTGTGCGAAACTGGAAACAGCTATCCAAAGATCGCACTAGTTCGAGATGCTTGTTGGTTGAGACCCAGTGTGGGCTAGGACAACATACGTCTACCGCTACTGCACGTAAATCGGTCGGCGCCATCATGCGATCATCTCCACACTGACCGAACTTGACGGCGCTGTTGCTGGAATACCACTTCGCAGATTGAATAGATTGCCAGCGAATCTAAAGTGACCTTTTGAATAATATGCTACTTCACAGAATGTACCTAGCTTTAAATTAAAGGAGGAATCAAACTTTTATCTCACACAGTTGTTGTTGTCTTGAGTTTTCTTTTCCTAACGTTTTATTTGGTCACCCAGTATATAGTCTGGGATCCCAAGGCAACCAAATTCCCCATCATAATCCAGACTATGTGCATCGTCTAATCGATTTAATCGGCCTACAAGAGGCAAGGAAAGCCACACGTCTCTCACCAAAGCAAACATTGTTTAACGATGAAACGCATTTGGCTTATATCTCATTTCACGCCTATTTGCGAACGTACATTAAAAAAGCTATTAGCGACATATCGATTCACTTGATTAGGAGCAGATATCATCAATTGCAACTCGACGCCATATCTCGCTCTAATCACAGCCCACAGTATACACAACAATTTACACCTCCCACGAGCAGACTTGGATTTTCTAAACTCTTTGTAAACAAACATCTAGGGGATTCACTTTATCAGTTTAACTGCAGAGATACGAACATCATGTCAGTTTATCTTCACGAAACCTAACACCACACACAAAACTCCGTCCCCCTCCCCAGTGTTCTTATTGCCCACCCACACCAGAGAATCCAATTAATTAGCATTCACCGTGTCCAAATTAGAACGAAACTGAAACTTCAATTTGCACAAGACCATTAAGGGCAAGAAAAAAGGAAAAAAAGAACAAAAAAAACTGCACAAGACTATAGACCTTGGATTAACCGATATCCACCACCAGTGAGACGACCGACGGACACCAGCAAAGCGAGCAACTGTGTTCCGGTGTGCGTCCGTATGCATGCCCATATGACCGACAAGAGTGTGTCATTCCCACACACGCACACGCGAGACTCTATGACTCGTTCTTGCCCCCCGCCACCCAACCAGCCCCAACCAACAAAATAATCAATTTATAGATTTTCACTCTCAGCAGTAAATGGAAAGTGGGTAAGCTTCGGATGGCTGGGTGCCTATTACCAAATGCACCCAATCTCCCCAGGGGAATCTCGAAAACGCACTCAACGTCCCCAGCACAGCGCTCACTTGTACCTGTCAATCCACTAGAATGCGTCGTCGTCCGTCAATCCTTCAGAACTTCTCACATTTAATCAAATTCACTTTGAGATTTGAGGTCTTCTTTTTTTCACAAATTTAATCAGATTTTCTTAAAATCTCGCGTTTCTTGCCGTGGTCGGCATTCTATTCGACGCACGGGACGGGGTAGGCAGCTACTAATTGTGCACCACCAGCTAGACCGAACGAATTAGCACTAGCTAGCTGAAGGCTATTGGGACCTGGTGGAAGCCAGGCAAAAAGTTTCCACATCACTTTTGGTCAATGAATCCGAGAGCTTTTGGTCGGCTCGTGCGCATTTCGACGTCGGCCACGATGGGTGGTGGATGTTTTGAAAACACGATTACTTTGTTGACAATACGCGGCTGTTTGGATTTTGTTTTATTCCAACTCATAAAGGCATTCGATGTGCCATCTGATGGAACTTGCGTTTCGTCGTTCTGCCTTCTTTTGGCGGTTTTGCGGTTGCTTTGGGTGTATGCGAGTGCGCGTGTTGGATTGAGGAAAGGATGGTGTGAACCTGTCGGCGTGGGTGTGCGGGAGATTATCGCATCCATTTGAAGCTCGAGGTATGAATGGCTTTATGGAGCTATTGTTCGTCAAGAGGAAGGGGAAATCTTTTCACTCACTCAAGAGGACATTGTGAATGGATTTTCATTGCAGTCTTTCCGGCAGCTACTTGGAGGGTTGAAGAGGACTGAAGAGGTGCCAGATTTTATTTATGGGCTAGGGGCTTGCGAGCATAAAGGATTTGATACAGTTATTCAGAGAAAGAAATGCAAACATTAACACAGGTGGCGAGAATTGCAGATTGCAATCTACTCATATAATTATCGAATTAGTTAGACCTGTTGGAAACGGTTTGAGATGGCCATCGTTAGGGATTTGGGATGAGTTAACATAGGTCGAGTAGGCGGGTAGAAGGGCATCTGGTTGGACTCATTGTGATGCCCAACAGGGGAAGAAGTCGTCTTGCTATTGTACTCCATTGTACCGAGTCGTAATCCAAATGGTACCCACGGAGACACTAATGGTTACCATAATATAAGTAGTGGCGCTCACATATCTCATGATCTCGAAGTGCTTAATGCGCTCTTATCAACACATACTTATGGATTCATAGGCGGTGACTTCAATGCAAGATCAGTTGCAACACGAAATCTCACAAAAGTGGAAATAGAGCGATTTAAGATCTAGAGTACACATAACAAGGCATTAGATGAGCAAAAAGGCCGAGAACAAGCAGAGAAAGGTATAGTCACTTACCACAGGCAAAGGCTGAGGAAATGACTTCACCGAATGCGACGTCAGGATTGGAATAATCGAGGTAGAGACTACCGAGCAGCTCTGACTGAGATGAACTGCACGAATATCATGTTTCGTAATGCGGTACAAACACACAACAACATACAACTAGAGAGCAAGCTGCGGCGAATACAGCCACAGCCAGATACATTCAGACAAATCCACCAGATAATCGGTAAGAGAAGAAGCTAGCACATTCACTGACAACAAGCGATGAAGATGCAACCACACCAGCGGAGAAAGCTAAAGCGATTTCAACCTTCTTCGAAGGAAATTTCCAACCATCTCCGCCTGATGATCCAGACTTTGTCTCAGCAGTCAACATCATCGTCGATACACTTGAGAACCCAATTGCACCAGGAGTCGCTTCAATGAAACCAACTTATCTGACGACTCGGTAGGAAACAAAGACAAGGACCGAAGACATCACAGAAATCTTTCAAAGTGGCATTAGGAGGAAGGTAGCAGGAGCCAACAATATTTCGAATTTCCTCTTGAAGCGAATGCGCACACGGTGATGATACTTCTCAACATCTTTATGAACAATTGTATCAACAATTGGTACTTTTCTAACAAGTGGAAAGTAGAAAAAATTGGGGGAACACTATCAATGTTTCAGGATACAGGTCTGTATCGCTCTTGAGCAATATATGCAAGATCCTGGAGTGCCTGTCAAACATAGCGCTGGCTTATCGCGTCCACCAACCTGAACACTATACCGCATATGGTATGAATTCCAGAAAAAAATATTCGGCGTTACAATGAAGTTCCACCACGAGTTCCGTTTCCTGCTTCCTCGCTTTGGAAAAGGCCTTCGACACGGTCTGAATAGAGGGCCTCATTTACATGTTGAATGAGATCTACAGATTTCTGCATTCCAGAAGATTTAAAGTATAAGTGGCAGCCAGTAAAACAACAGAGCGGAGCAGCAAGGTGGGTGTTGCGTAAAGGTCGAACCGGGGAGCGTTGCTCTTCCTTCACGGAAGATCAACCCTCTTCAACCAACACAGTGAGCTGTTGTCTATTCGCAGATTGATAACTGGCTGATGTCGGTTCGAAATCAACAATAATCGCCAAGCAAGGAGTCGAAATTGAGACAGCGGAGAAATTTCAGTATTACACCAAATGGGGTATTCATATTAATGCTGGAAATTTAGTACCAAAGTGTTTGAGGAGACCATCTCGAGGTGGGTGCAGGTCAGCAGCCAAATGTCGAAGCATAAAGATAGTAAATGGTGCAGAGATATCCACTGACAAGCACGCGAAGTATCTATCTAGGCGTTAACTTCACGGCAAGTTTGATGCTCGACAGCCGTTTGAAACTGACCCTGAAGAAGGCCAAACTAGGCTCCCACAGTATCTATTATCTGATGCGTAACAAAAATAGATTAAGACAGAAGACAAAACTGCTCCTTTGTAAACATCTAATACGGCCAAAATCGGCGTGCGTACCTCTTGCCAATAATGCACACAATCACTGACACTGAATATGTACCGGTGTCACTCTCGACAGACACGCAAGGGGATACCCTTAGTACAGTATGTGATGTCACTTTTCAGAAAACAGATGCTAGACATTAGCAACCATCCCACGCAACGCTACCTCAACGCGCTAAATCTGCTAAGTGGGCAGAACCTCCCATCGACGCCTAACAACGAGCTGCATGGCTTCTACCAGAATACCTATAGCAATCACCATCAAGGCAAATCGACTACCACATTATCACCCCATCCCAAAAGGACCAACATGGATACACGGATTTGAAGAACGTAAGGTCCAATCATTGTAGGCAAAGTAAAGATTTTGCATTTTATTGCAAAATGTTACATTAAACAATGTACATGGGTTAAGCTCGTATCGTCGACGCGTAAATACATGCCATTATTAGTTGTAATCTCAAATTGTAGAAAGTAGTTTTTGTTCACAATATGATTTTGGACTCGCTTTTAAATACGAAATGGTTGTGACTTCGAATATTATTTATTCGCTTAATGCTGATGTATGCTTTGAGTTCACCTACTATTTAACAGATGTCGCCAAAGGCAATTCGAAAATCTAAAGACGAAAGTGAATAAGACGGGTCTAGTAATCGTCTCATTACTCCTCCGATGAATAATATAAGTTTATACGAAAGCTGAAAGTAGTTTAATTAATTTAAATTGCATGCCATATACACTTATAACTGCAAGAAAATCTTCCGAAGTTCCAGTGAATTTTTCTTGGTGGTCTCCTAATCCAAGCCGAAGTCAGTATTTTTAACAAAAAAATATTTCCATTTCTCTATTGTGATTTGTCATTCCGAATTTCGATTATTGAAGACAGAAACCACGTCACAAATTCGAACACTGTACGTGTACCGTCACTTTGACAGCTGGTAATGATTTCCAAAAGTAAATCCCAAAATAACACGAAAACTACCTTAAACAATATCCATTAATCGAATTTCACATAAAAATATTCATAAATTTGACACGATGTTAACCTTACGCGAAAGGCAAATAAGTAAGTTATCGAATGTGAAGAAAATCAAAAGTGTACACAATGTTATTCTCTTGAAACCTTCGTGTTCAAATGTGTCTTGTTCAAAGTGCGATTTGTAATTGATGATTCCATTCATTTTTTTCTTCTTTTGATTCTATTAAAGATGCAATAAAGCAAATGCTTAATCTTAATTCACAACAACAAAAGGTGTTGGCTGCTGAACCGGTGTGGAAAATTCTTATCTATGATCGCGATGGACAGGATATTATATCGCCAATCATTCCGATACGTGAACTACGAAACTTGGGTGTTACATTACATGTGTAAGTTAAGATAAAGCTGTTAATTAATTTGTCTATGCTTTGCTGGCTAAATGGATGTTTTCTTAGACCAGTAGTGTTGGCTTATCAAAAATGTCATCTGCTATTGATGGATCGATTGATGATGTTCCTTCATCGGATGAGTCAACTGCTAATAATCACTGGTAGCAGTCTGCAAAATTTTACAAGAGGTCATGTGTACATATGTAGTCGGTGACACGTATGCCTTATCTTTAGTAGTATGCCGATATTTTTTTGGCAAGAGCATCATCCCTCATTCTGTTGGAATGTGGTCTGTAAAGTCTTCCAGTAGACAATGACTTTTTTTCGCTTAGGCAATGCGTTGTAAGAAGAACCTAACACACCTAGACTTGTGTGTTTCTCTATTTCTTCTGCTAAGCGACAATGAATACTTTTGTACTCTTTTAATAAAGGCATAAAGTTTTCATAACTAGACTAATGCCTTGAAAACAAGAGAAGCGGTACGCGTTTTCAGTGTCGCATTCCAAGGATGAAGCTCCTATCAATAACGATGCTGCACAATCTCTGTGCTTCCTTTTTCCGATTTCCTTACACTGCTGAATTCTAATCACCAAACCTTTCGTACCTCCTGTACGAGCCATGTCATGAGTGTCTTTTCCATTGTTATGCCCATAAACTCAATCATCCAATGTGATTGCATTTTCACTAATCGTCTCCCATTTCCTTTTACAGGCAGCTGCACTCGGATCGTGACTCCATTCCAGACGTACCGGCGGTCTACTTTTGTGCCCCCACTAACGAAAATATTGGTCGCATACAACAGGATCTTCAAAACGGCCTCTACGACAGCTACTACTTGAACTTCCTTTCGCCCATTTCAAGGCAGAAAATTGAAGATCTAGCCGCAATTGCCTTACAGGCCGGCTGTGTGGCCAACATTCGCAGTGTGTACGATCAATACGTCAACTTCATCAGTCTCGAGGACGATTTCTTTGTGTTCAAACACCAGAACAGTGAAGCGATTTCCTACTACTCCATCAATCGGGCAAACACACGGGATGATGAAATTGAGACTATAATAGACAACATTGTGGACAGCTTGTTCTCGGTGTTTGTTACCCTGGGCAACGTCCCCATAATACGCTGTCCACGAAACAGTGCTGCAGAAATGGTCGGCAGGAAGTTGGAAAAGAAACTTCGTGAGAACCTTTGGGATGCACGAAACAACCTGTTCCATATGGACGCAACTCAAGCCGGTGGAGTGTTCAGCTTTCAGCGTCCCCTTCTGCTGCTGCTCGATCGCAATCTGGATCTGGCTACACCACTGCATCACACTTGGTCGTACCAAGCACTTGTGCACGATGTCCTAGAGTTAAGTTTGAATCTGGTTTACTTGGAGGATGACGCGGCTAGTGAACGCACAGGAGCGAAGAAAAAACTGAAGGCCTGCGATTTGGACAAGAACGATCGCTTTTGGATGACACACAAGGGTAGTCCATTCCCCATAGTCGCAGAAGCAATTCAGGAGGAGCTGGAGTCGTACCGCTCATCCGAGGAGGAAATCAAAAAGCTGAAGACATCCATGGGCATCGATGGTGAAAATGAAGTGGCATTCTCCATGGTAAACGACACAACAGCACGCATCACAAACGCCATCAATTCTCTGCCGCAACTCATGGAGAAGAAGCGACTGATTGACATGCACACAAAGATTGCCACTGCTATCCTGAACTTCATCAAGAATCGACGTCTTGATTCGTTCTTCGAGCTGGAGGAGAAGATCATGTCCAAACAGACCCTGGATCGACCATTGCAGGACATACTTACGGATCCAGAGTTTGGCTTGACAGAGGACAAAATGCGATTGTACATAATCTACTACATCTGCTCCCTCAATGTGCCCGAGCTCGAGTATCAGCGCATTAAGGAAACCCTTCAAGAGGCTGGTTGTGATCTATCTCCGTTGGCGTACGTAGAGCGGTGGAAGAGCATCAACATTCGATCGTCCGTCAACCAGACGACACAGTACGAAGGTGGCGGCACCAAAACCGTCTCGATGTTTTCGAAATTAGTCTCACAGGGGTCGTCGTTTGTGATGGAGGGAGTTAAGAACTTGGTCGTCAAGAGACACGTAAGTCGCCCATCCACATCTCCACAGCACACCATACTCATGATCTCCATTTCAATTTCAGAATCTGCCAGTGACCAAAATCACCGAGCAAATAATGGAGTGCCGCAACTCCGTGGAAACAGATGACTATCTTTATTTGGATCCGAAACTCCTTAAGGGTGGCGATGTGATGCCAAAGAATCGAGCTCCATTCCAAGACGCCGTCGTTTTCGTCGTCGGTGGTGGCAATTATATCGAATATCAGAATTTGGTCGACTTTATGAAGCAAAAGCAGAGTGCGAATGTTAACAAGCGGATCATATACGGCTCATCGAACTTGAGTAACTCCAAGCAGTTCCTCAAAGAGTTGTCACAGTTGGGAAAAGAGATACAAGCACCCACGCGAAGTTAGGGCTTCGCATTCTGTTGTTAGGACATGTATTTGTATTTTTTACATTAGATCTGTTCAGCTATGTATGACATTTCTATTAAAAATCTTTATATTTTGTAAAGCTAGGCAATTTAACGAGTACAACACAAACTTCGTTGATACAAGATATATTCAAATTTAATAAATCAGTAATAAAGTGATTGTAAGCTATTCACAGGAAGACATAACGAATCTTAAATGGGGTGACGTTAAGACGGAATGGTGCTTGAATTTATTGGTTTTCGATTTAATTAGGATCGGTGTAATTGGTGTGGGTCACAAAAGACACTAGTACTGCGGCCGTAACGGTCGAACTAGGATTGAAGTGCTGTGCTTTAATTGTCATGATGTTCTGTTTATTGTTTCGATTCTTTCTCTGCCAAGGTTTGGGTAGCCGGCTAATATATCATTCATAGATAACAATAGTGCACGAGGAAGGGGAAAATTGAAAATCATAATGGGTCACTATGATGATCTAAGTCGGCCCACAAACCTAAGTGAATCTAACCACATTGTGTAGACATAGCATTCTGCAATAAGCCCTTTAAGTTACACAGCTTCTTTGGCACGTTTGGGTTAATAGTCTTGTTCTAGAAACGGTCTTGAGTGTTCAATACTTCTTCTGGGAGTTGCACTACAGTCCGGGGTGGGCCTGAGCCTCTTCAGCCAACACGATCTTGTGGGCCTGAGCCTCTTCAGCCAACACGATCTTGTGTCAGCTGCCTCCAAATTCGCACGTCCAGAAGGTTGAGGTCCTTCTCCACCTCGGTGCGCCATTGATTTCGTCGGCGTCCTCTGTTGCGTTGTCCCAATGGTTCTGATACATACGAAGATTCTACAGGCAGGAGCTATGATGAACATACGTTGTTTTGGTGCATGCTTGACTAGGTGCAGGCCGCTGTACAGCCTATAAAGTTTATCCATAAATCTGCTCCTAGAAACTACGTAAACAGGACCAAAAATGGGACGCAGAACTCTTCTCCCGAAAAAAACCAAGAATGTTTCCTCTTCTGGTAAGTTTGTTCTTCCTGGCGTCCGATAGCGGAGGATGGAGTGGCCCGAAGATCCTTAGTGCGTGCTTTACCCTGCTACCTCTTAAGTGGATCATGCCGATCAAAATGATGATGATGATGAACGACGCGTGGAAGAGTACTGATTCATTAAATCTCCCGGTCCGACAACAACATCGCCAAAACCAAACCAGGTTTTAATTCCTGTATACTATAAGATCATAGATGCTCATAGACCTGGCCTGATTCTCACGGATAGATGCAGAAACTGGGAAACATTAGTGGTTGTAACTGTGGAGCCTTAACCGGTTCTTAGGCAAAACTCTAGGTCAACCATTCTTTAAATTATTAAATGATGAGCAACCATGAAACCACAATATTTCATAAACTTGACATTGACTAAAACCACATGAACATTTTGCTTAAATAAGACTACAGCAGGTGTATATGAGGCTGTCTTATATTCGTTAACCTAACTTAACTTTAGTCTCATTTGTGAACACTATTGACATAAAGGTCCTTGTAGACATGCCGTGATGATTGCATGAGGAACGGAAATTCCTGACAGCTACTTTCATTGCTTTGGAAGAAGCATAACAAATCAATTGAATTGTGGTTGGGTTAAGTGTTCGGAGAATATGACCGCTAAAGTGTCTGTCATCATATCCAATGACATAATTGTTCATGGTTATGTTGCTTCTACTTTAAAGGCACCCTCCATTCTCGATTTTAAACTTTATCCCCTTAATGTATTGATAAAAGGAATTTTCGAAGTCGAGTAATGCCATGTGCGCCTTGAGTTTCAACCAGAAAGACAACTTCACAATTGCCTGTGATGTCGAACGAATTTGAGGGACTTTTTGATACTCCACGATTTTTTACGGTTATTCATGGAATCATGTAAATTGTATTCTCTGATTGGTCATATGTGTTAACAATACAAGAAACACTGTCAAACAATTTCAACGGGCAAGATATATAATATCCTGTTGTTATCAATTGCCTAATCCAATTCAAAGATAGCAGCGATCCATCAAGGAGAAATCCATCAATCAGATCCATCTGGGTGTTCGGCGTTTAACTCCTAGCTCGTTTTAGTTACCTTGGTCACTGTCAATAATGTTCAAGTAGCAAGGGCCATACTTATTGAACTAAGTTCACTGGAGTGGGCGGCAGAGTAATTTCATACTTAAGTAACTACCACTAGGCAACTATGTGCCTGGGATATTAAACCATGTCTTCCAGAGATGGTCCACAGTTCAGAGGGACTGTATTTATTGCTTTGATGGCTGTTTTTCTTCTTTGATTTGCGCTACAGTCCGGGGTGGACCTGGGCCTCAACCAACATGCCTCTCCAGCCAGCACGATCTTTCGCCGGCTGCCTCCAGTTGCGCACACCAAGTTGGTTGAGGTCCTTTTCCACTTGTGTGCGAGATCTAGTGCGACGATGTCCTCTGTTGCGCTGTCCCAATGGCTCGGTGTGGAAGACTCTTCGGGCCGGAGCTGTGGTGACCATCCGCTCTACATGACTTAGCCATCTTAAGCGTTGAATCCGAAGACGCTTAACTAGGTGCATGCCGCTGTACAGCCCGTATAGTTCGTGGTTGAACCTTCTCCTCCAAACGCCATTAATGCAAACAGGACCAAAGATCGTACGCAGAACTTTTCTCTCAAAACAACTAAGAGCTTCTTCATCCGCTTTCAATAGCGTCCATGTCTCTGCGCCATAGAACAGGACTGGGATGATCAGAGTTTTATACAAAGTCAATTTGGTGTTTCGAGAGATGGCTCTGTTTCTCAATTGCCTCTTGCGATTGGCAAGAGTAATTCTGCGCTTGACCTCGGTACTGGTGTTGTAGTCCCTATTTGCTCCAGAGCCTAGGTAGACGAAGTCCTCGACTACCTCAAAGTTTCTGCTGCCCGCTGATGGCTGTTCGACGGTGCGTAAATTGTATACTGTGCATCATGCTTCCATGTAACATCCAATTTTTGACATGATTTACTCCTGAAAACCACTACAATTTACTGCGAAAAGAACACCTCTCACACTAAACGGCACTAGTATCCCGTTCTCAAATAAGGCTAATTATCTCGGCTTTATACTAGACAGACGACTAAACTGGAAGCTCAACACAGAAGAAAGAGTAAGAATAACCAATACGGCCCTACAAATGAGCAATAAAGTCATTGGATATAAATGCGGCCTTCAAGACACACTGACTGCTTTAAGCCGTCACCAGACCCATCCTCGACAGCGTGGTTGAGTGGTGACCCATACTAAACGTCGGCACTCACCTCAACAAACTAAGGAATCTACAGAGACAAGCCTACATCTGCATCAGTGGAGCTTTCAAAATCGTTGCTACCGATGCACTTGAAATTCTTCTGAACTTCACCACGCTGGATATATTTGGTACGCAAGTAGCAACCAACTGTGCCATTCGCCTAAGTTCTAAATATAGACACGCCGAAATCCTACACGAACAAAGTCTCACCAAAATCCAAGTAGACTACACATTACCACGACACTTCCCAGAAAGCAGCTTTGAAAGCCTGATTCCAGAAAGAGGCCTGTGTGACCGGCAGCACCATACGTAGAAGCTTTAACTACATAGATGGATCCAAGACGGACGCTGGCGTGGTAAGCGGAGTTTTCTCGGGATGTCTAAGCCTGAACAAATCTGTTCGTCTTTCCAGTCCTCCAAGCGGAAGTAATGGCGATCAGCGAAACCCTGTCCTGGCTGGGGTGGAACGTGATAGCCACCCGAGATATCTGTATTTTTACGAATAGCCAAGCAGCAAATAAATTTCTGTCTTCGTTCACTTTAAACTTAAAAAAGTTATCAACTGCCCCACACATCTCATAACGAGATATCCGAGCTGTTCAAAATGGGTGCCTGGGAATAAAGACATCCCATGAAACTGTAGAGCTGACGAATTCGCCAAACACACCACCATACTGTCGATTGATCAAACCTCTTGCAATATACGCTTTTAACTATCCTCAAGTTGCAGCTCAATAAACTCTGAACCACAAAAAAAAAATGTTCGATAGCTGACAGGCAGCACTTGCAAAACATCAACCAGTCTGATCTCCCTAAGGCGATCAAAAAATAACACTGCAATGGGAATCGCCGGACTCTGCCAAATAGACCATCACGGAAAAAGATTAGGCTTCTTATCCAAAGACTTCTGAACAAGCTCTCTAGACGTGGATGAGGATTAAAGTATCATGCTCCTCCTCTGTGACTGTCCTGTTCTCGCCTCAACTAGGAAAGCTCAGGCTCATACTCTTATGGCAGCCTAAGTGACACCAGTCAATACACTGGTAAACATTTGTGGGCAAAACTGACTAGCTATCATAATAACCCCTCCAAATTTGAATTACTCGCTTGAGCCTACATAGGCCTAAGTGCAAGAATGCCACTACACACCTAGCTAAGCTCTTCACACAAGAATTTGTCTTATGAATGAATCGAGATTGCAGGTCGTGCAGATGCCAATTGTTTGGTTCCTGAGAGCTCGAGTTAAGGCTGATCATTTCTTGAGGATAAGAATCTTCCAAGTAGTAAGGAACATCGGTATAGGATAAGTTGCAATACTCGTCATGAAACTGCGACTGTAGTTCAGGATTTTGGTTCGCAGACTTTAGCTTGAAGATTTACTTACATATTGTTACCAAATCTTTTTTTATGTTCCTTTCTTTAGATCTGATCTCGCGTCCGACTTGGACTTTAACGGTCAACTATCTCATTGCAAAATTCATCTTGCTGTTTGATGAGAAATCTGTGTAAGTCTCGTGTAAGTCATCGTTGATCGGAGACAAGTTTTTACTTCCGTAAAGTGCTGAAAGATCGGTCAGCGTTGCATTAAACTGATAGATAAAACGTTTCTACTTTATTTAAGACATAATTGTAGATTCATCAGAATACATATTATTATGGTTGCAGCGCATAGTTGACTCCGCGGGAAAATTGTCATGAAAGCAGCCGTATTCGTCGTGGAAAAGCGGCTAAGGTCGAAGGTCATCGACTTCAAACCGATAAGCGATCGCCTGGCTGTGATCCGCATCCAAGGCAGATTCTACATCAGCCTCATATGTGCACACGCCCCTACCGACAAAGCTGAAGACTCTGTCAAAGAGGATTTTTACGACCTCTTGGACGGTGCCTACGGAGCCTGTCCGGAGTACGATGTCAAAATCGTACTAGGAGACTTCAATGCTAAAATCGGTAAGGAAAACATCTTTGGCGGAGTGATCGGAAAGCACAGTCTCCACGACACGACAACAGACAACGGCTTCCGACTCACAGACTTTGCGACAGCACGTAATAAGGTCATAAGTAGCACAAGGTTCCCTCGCAAAAAAATCCACACAGCAACCTGGCGATCCCAGGATGGTCGAACCGCCAACCAAATCGACCATGTGCTTATTGACGGACGACACGCGTCAAACATCCTGGATGTGCGAACATTCAGGGGGGCAAACGTCGACTCTGACCACTTTCTTGTTGCAGCAAGATTCAGAGCTCGACTGTCCAATGTCAGAAAGCTGCACCAGCCGACAAAGAAAACTTTTGACATTGGACGCCACACCGGAGATTGCCAGAGCCTACGAAGAGCAATTAAGTGAGAGACTCTCCGGTATGCCTACGTCAAGTGCCAACGAGATGTGATTGCATTGCCGCTCGGCCATCAAAGATGTAGCGGAAACTACATTAGGCTACCTACCACCCCCGACAAGAAACCCGTGGTATGATGGCGAGTGTGAGCAAAAAAAACGTGCAACCGACGAGGCATACCAAAAAGCGCTGCAACGGAAAACAAGAGCAGCGCAAGAGGAGTACCGGGCTAGAAGACGGGAGGAGAAAAAGCTTCTACGCCTGAAGAAAAGGTCTCTCGCAACCTCCCAGCTCAAGGATATCGAAGAGTCTAGGGACAAGCAAAAAATACGGGCCTTTTACAAAAAAGCCAAAAGCCTGGCCACAGGCTTTAGGAAAGGCACCCAGGCTTTTCGAAATTGCGAGGGTAACCTAGTTACGGACCCACAGGGAATAGCGGATGTGTTTAAGCAGCACTTCCAACAGCTGCTTAGCGGGCCTGACCAGGAGAGAGTGATAGGGAACCAGGAAATCCCAACTCCAGTCGACGAAGAAATCCTCCCACCTAGCTTTGAAGAAGTCGGTACAGCCATTAAAAGGCTGAAGAACAACAAAGCCGCAGGCTCAGATGGCTTACCATCGGAGCTTTTCAAAGCTGGGGCAATGTAATGGTAGGGAGCATGCACCAAATCATTTGCCGAATTTGGGAAGATGAAAGCATGCCCGATGTCTGGAATATCAGCTCCATATGCCCCATCCACAAAAAAGGCGATCCTACCTCCTGCAAGAACTACAGAGGTATATCCCTGCTCAATGTCGCCTACAAGATCCTATCCAGCGTACTGTGTGAACGTCTAAAGCCATTTTGCACCGCACTAATCGGCACGTACCAGTGCGGCTTCCGGCCCGGCAAATCGACTACAGACCAAATCTTTACACTAAGGCAGATCGATCTTCATCGATTTTAAAGCCGCATACGACAGCATTCATCGCAAGGAGCTATTCGAAGCGATGGCCGAATTCGGGATCCCGGGAAAACTGATCCGGTTGTGTCGCACCACGCTAACACATACGCGATGCACCGTGCAGTTCGGTTCAAAAACCTCTGAACCGTTCGAAACCTGCACCGGATTTCGGCAAGGAGATGCGCTGTCGTGTGATTTCCTCAATCTGGTACTGGAGAAGATACTGCGGCGGGCAAAAGTCAACACGGAAGGCACTATCTTTTACAAGTCAGTCCAGCTGTTGGGATACGCGGATGACATCGTGCGGTGCCAACGTGCCATCGTGGAAGCTTTCACGGCAATTGAGGAACAGGCTAAACGAGCTGGTCTTAAGGTCAACAAGGACAAAACAAAATATATGCTGTCGAGCAAACAACGATCCGCCGCACACTACCTAGGCCAAAACGTTACAATCGACAGCTACAATTTCGAGGTAGTAAAGGAGTTTGTCTATCTACCCGATGCTACTTCGGTCTGTCAAAACAACTGGGCTCGAAACTCCTGACTCGAAGGACCAAAGTCATGCTCTACAAAACCCTTATCCTGCCAGCCCTACTTTATGGAGCCGAAAGCTGGACATTAAGTAAGGCTGCAGAGCTTATTCTTGGTGCCTTCGAAAGAAAAATTCTACGTCGGATATATGGTCCCGTCTGCGAGGAAGGCGAATGGAGGAGAAGACACAACCGCGAACTCTACGAGCTGTACAAGGATGTGGATGTAGTCCGGAAGGCAAAAATCCGTCGACTACACTGGCTCGGCCACATCGAGCGAATGGACAACAACGCTCCAGCAAAGAGGGTCTTCGAATCCGAGCCTCCTGGTTCGAGAAGGAGAGGAAGACCGAACCTCCGGTACAAAGACCAAGTCATCGCGGATGCAAGACAGCTTGGCCTTGATGACTGGAAGCAGCGTGCCCAGGACCGTCACCGATAGAAGAGCAGCAATTGCTCAGGCTCAGACCCTTCATGGTTCGTCTGCCTAATAAGTAAGTAAGAAGGTATATTTACCATCCCAAACTGTGCAAGTGTGTTATGGTAGACAGTTCGTAAAACAGATTATAGCACACGCTCCTTTTGGACTCCTTGCTGACACTGACTTTTCATTTAGGCACATCTTACTTGTAGAACTCTTTCTTTTTGTGGTGTGTGTGCTGGCACGAATCTAATTTCATCATTTCGGACTAGAATTCTTGTGTTTTCCAAATCATAAGCATTTAATTCATTCGAAAATGAGTTGATAAAGCGCCTGTGAATGCCTCCAATCCCAAGAATGTGTCTCAAGTCTCAACAAACCGACTTAAAGAGCCACTGAGCGCACAATCTCTGATGCCAACGTGTGAATTGTTTATACTCATGAAACATCGGCTGCCCCCAAAGACAGCACTCCCCTTGAAGTCACAGATGGGGTATTACATTATCCACTCCGACAGATTACAGTCGTTATGCATGCTTATCTCTCAATTTTACAGCGCACTCATCATTTGTAGATCTCCAATCGTTGATATCACCTCTAATTATTCCCTCAACGAAAGAACAAAAAAATACATACGAAAACAAAAAGGTTTCGATTCTTGGTTCCTAATGGCTGCTCATAAGGAAATAGATTTTTTCACGGCATACAAACACTCTCAGATACACACTCCTCTGTCGTTTCGTTAATGATTCCAAATTCCACAAATTGGGGATGAGGTTTTCGTTTTTATTACCAATTTTCAAATGGGAACACCAAATGAAACCAAACTAAGGGAACGAGCACACATTCCACCGGTCTCTTCGAAACATGTATCTTGTTATCCGTCCGAATATGTATGGGTATTGTATCCGTAAGCAAAACGATGTGGATGACAATTTAATTTTGATGCATTATGTGAGCTCATCCTGTTACCTGTTCCTTTGTTACTACAATAGATTGTTGCGAACCACACACAAAGTTCCCAGCAGGGGCGTGTTCCTCATGTCTCGGGTTACGCATCTATGATCGGCTTCATTGAAATTTTTACTAATTGGTTTTAAATTGGCCGTGTTGATGGACGAAAAGGATAAGAAGAAGAAAAAACGAAAAAAAAAAGAAAACAAGAAAAAGAAAGGAAATGAGGAAATACCAAGAATCACTCAGGACGGTTAACAAAATATGTAAATTAATTATGCTCACTAATTCGTTGAGAATTATTATTTAATTGATAAATGAAGTTGTAGTTGTGTGTGGAACATGTTACGACACGAGATGTTTGCCCTTTGATAAGGAGCGATGGGTAGTGTGTAGCTTGTTCGTAAGGACTTAACACTGGCCACGCACACATGCCTTTGAAATGCGCCCATAAACCTGGTTTCTGACAGAGGATACGATTTATTACATTTCTCTGTCGATAGTGAAAGAGATAAGGTTCCGATACAAGAGATCTTGTACTTATTAGAGCGCTTTATCTTTATCTATTCGCTAACTCGTTTCAGTGTCATAAATTCTCTCAGACATTACAAGGGTGAAAAGAGTTGTGTGTTGGGACTGGATACTAATTGTTAAGCAAACGATGAAAGAATGATAGGAATGAATCATCAGACGTTGTGGTCTAGCCTGTGGCTTGGAATCGGTTACCTACTTCTTACATTGCAGGTCGAATATATGGTCTTTAACTTTCTTGTATCAAAGATAATGTTGGTTAAATGGCCGCCTTTGTTTGAGTGAAGGAATCAAGCTGCTGTAAGCATAACAATTTCACTGATATCTGGTGTTATTTTAGCAAATTTTGTTTTGTTCTTGTTGGTTTGCTGATGAATACATGTTTTTTTTTTGTTTTTGGGATCTTGGAGGTCAGTCTGTATTACACATTTATGGCATTATTGTGATGCTGACGTTGTTAATCTTGTTAACGGCACCTGGTGATTTAAGTTCCACTGAACGAGCTAAGTTAGAGCTGTCGATTATCACGATTGGAAAAGTAGATCCGAAGGAACTGTGGATCACAAACATTTTTTTGGGTAAAAATTCACTGCACTCGAAAATATCATCCAGGAGTAGTTTCGTAAATAATTTTGTGATATAATAACAATATGTGGCGCTGCAGTCCGTAGAGGGCCTACCTTCCCAGCAACCACTCGTGTTGTGCATGATATAGAAAAAATATAGAATGCCTCAGGATATTTTTGTTGGTTAGGGTACAAAGAGTACAAACAAGCAGCACAAATGAGGTTGCATTTTCATGTTAAATGCAATTTGTGTTTACAGCGTCCTTTGCAACTTCCTGGCTTAGAACCTATTAAATATAGTCGTATCGGACATCAGCAACCTGGTTTTTTTTCTTTGTTCAACTTTAAAAACTTTCGGGTTGTGAATCTTCTTGTCAAGTTGTCGACGTCATTTTTATAAGTCGAGTGCTTGACCGTGGTGCTGGAAGATCGAACTTTGTCTCTTTGAGAGAAAAGTTCTCCATGCGATCTTTTGTCCTATTGTCATCGATGAGATCTGGGTGCAAAGACTGTGCCACGAACTTCACGGGCTGCACAGTGACATGCTCATACAGTTCATAGCCAGGTTTCTACGGACAAAACGCCTGAGATGGCTGGGACAAAACGCCTGAGATGGCTGGGTCCGATAACCAGCATGCTGAGCAGTCAGTCAATCGCTAAGAAATTTGCAGGAGACCGCAAGACCACAATGATGTTTTTAAATGAAATTGAAAGCAAGACATATAATGGCTGTGTCTGTTTTTCATTACAATTCGATGAAAAATGCAAGCTCTGTGCTGTGAAATTTCGAGTTTTTCATAGCTCAATTAGAAGAAAACGATTGTACTGATCATGACGACATGCTGTGTTATTTTTTTTAAAAAGAAAAAAATGCTAAGATTTTATCCAGCAAACTCTCGAGAAAATACAATAAAATATAAAAAAATAATAAGAAATAAGAACGCTATTGCCTGATTTTGAGTGACGTTTTCGAGAATTTCAGCACTTGAACCTATCGCTGCGTTAATGGCGTTCAACTTCAATATAGGTATGTTGATGTCGAAGAACTTGCGAGAAAAATTACAAACTTGTTTGCACAAGATATAAATGAAAATCGCATTTTGCGGAAGGTTTCTGGAAGTTTATGAAGAGTATACCAACTTAAAAAAGTTACTTATAATTTAAAGTAAATTTTCCAGTTCAACCTTTTTATGCGAATCAGCATATTCAATAATAATTGCTAAAAGCAAAGCAACGTAACTGCATGTCTGATGAAAACTTGAAAGCCTGTCTAAGACATAAGCAATTTCTACGCCTCAGTTTGTCTCTTAATTTTTTTCTGGTGTATTTATTGTAGGGAAATTCGGGAGGGATGGCAAATAAAACACCAGGCTGTTTCGAAGGTTCTTTAATGACTGCTTTTACATTTCGCTTTTCTTTTACATATTGGTCAGGAAAACGGTGCGAGTGCACAGTAGGAATTGCGGATGGATCATTCGATCATTTAGGCCAATAGCAATTATTATAGCAAACGGATTTATAAAGTAAATATAATATCTAATATACAGTCGACACCATAAGTAGACGGACTGATTTAAATTAAAAGTGACTACAGTATCAGAAATGATTTTTTAAGTTGGTCAATAACGTTATATGAACAATAAAATTTTGTTTATAAAGAAAAAAATGAAAAAGAATTTGAATAAAATATTAGGACCAATATATTTGCACTATGGTGGCCCGTGGCGTTGTGGGTATGTGTGTCGACCCGAACCTCGACGTCGTAGGTTCGATTCCAGCTCTAAGCGACAAAAACAATTTTCACCGCCCTTCCTCTTTCGAGTCACTGACAATGCTCAAAGAGTATTTTCTGTCTAGCTTCTCAAAATTGGGCGCTCGGAGTCGGCATAAAACTGTAGGTCCCTTCCACTCGTGAGAGAACAATAGCACGCAAAACACGAGTGGTTGCTGAGAAGCTAGGCCCTGGCCCCCTACGGGCTGTAGCGCCACCCACATTATTATATTATTATTATTACATTTGCACTTTTGCGCGGTGCACTTTAATCAAGAATGTTGTCTGATGCGTTGTATTTACTTGTAGGAGCTGAAGTAAGGACAAGTTTGTGCGCGTTATATAATATTTTGACCGTCTAAAGTGGCGCACCCAAGTGGAAAAGGACTTCAATCAACATAGAGTGCGGAATCGGAGGCAGCTACCTAGGATTCGCGATATTTGGAGTGGCTTGTTGGTTCAGCCCGATATCCACCGGACTGTAGCACCATCAGTACTCTCGACATATAGTGCAACGACATATTCACTGCATTGGCAATCAATATGCCATTGTTGTCTATATCTCTAAAGCACTTTGAAATTCATTGGTCGCCTTCATTTAATTGAACTCATCGTAACTGTTGATAACTTCTTCTTCGTCAGTTTCCACTGGATTCAAAATCGAATCTCTTTCTGCCAGTTATTTCGATCGGACAACAATTTAAATCGTCAGTTCTTCTACAGGAATTAATATTTATCTATCCTTGACGGACTTTCTTTTTGTAAGTATTTTCGACTTGCTGAAGGATGTTCCATGTTTGAATATATATGATATATAACATAACCTTGGTTGTAAAGTATGGATAATACTTTTTTATTATATATTATTACAGCAGATATAATTATTTCATATTTATATGAGCATGCATTTTTTGCAAATAATTTGACTGTACCACAACTACTATGATGCAGATTTAAGTTCAGGAAAAGGCAGTGGAGACACTCCAAACTCCTGGTTGGATATCCTCCAAACTGTTTGAAATCCTTGCGTGGATCACTTTAAACAAGAATGTCGTCTGATGCGTTGTTGCACAGGCTACTTGCAGGAGCTGAAGTAAAGACAAGTTTATGCGCTCTACATAGCTGAGACACTAAGGGCCTATAAGAAGGTGGCTGGTACGTCTCCTATGACTCAATGCATATGTGTACAAGTTAATAGTTTTAAAACGAATAATCTTTGTTTGGGTGTTAGCATGCTTGTGTCGCACTCCATTTATTTAAAAAATGTATCTAACTTACGAATGTGGCTTTATTGTAATTTAAGACCATTCGGCTGCCCAAACAGCTGCATCACTCGGGATAAACGTACATAGTTGCATCGCTCTAGAACCTATTTAGAAAAAAACAAGGACAACTTCATTCGGTTTTGAAATTGTCCATTCAGGACTGAAATATTCTATAGGTCAGATCTTTTTGCACCCAGATCTCATCATTCTACTCTAGCGCTTTTTGTTTTTGTTTGAATTAGCAATGAGGTTGTTGAGTGTTTAATATCGATAGCGCCATTGTTAGTTATGCACTACGGAGCCTAATGATCCCTGTTATAGCTGATCCTTGGAGGGTTATTTTATACAAACAATCTTTGAAACCTTAGTCTAGCTAGCCTGCGGCTTAGAGTAACCAAGCTGTAACCCACAAACAAAACACGAAGAAGATATATATATATATATGGATGGCGCTACAGCCCGTAGGGGGCCAGGCCCTAGCTTCTCAGCAACCACTCGTGTCGTGCATTCTATTGTTCTCTCACGACTTGAAGGGATCTACGACTCCGAACGGCCAAGTTTGAGAAGCTTATTCTACAAAGGAAATACTCTTTGAGCATTGTCAGTGGCTCGAAAGAGGTGGGCCGTGAAAATTATTTTTGTCGCTCCGAGCTGGAATCGAACCTACGACGTCGACGTTGGGGTCGACGCACATACCCACAACGCCACGGGCACCACAATACGAAAAAGACCATTCCCTATAAAAAATAATTGAAGCCAGAATCGGCCACCGAACTTGCAAAAAGATAAATTGGTGTGCACCACACCAGCCCACTACGACAACTTTCTGGGTTATTTTTTAGTTCACATTCCTTGCTATTCCTAGACGAGGTAGGACTAAGAATTCTTATCTTTTTTCATTCAGATTCAGTGAACAATTATGTATGACAGCAGCCCTCGTCACCGTCCTAACTCTCCAGATTTGATTTATTACACCAGTTTCACGGTGATCGCTTATACACCAATTGTGGTTTACATATCAGTTCAGTTGGTTCGGTTTTAAAAGTTTTAGCCCTTTAACCGAGCTGAATTTTAGCTTAAGTTAATCGAGAGAACATCGTTGCACATCAGCCTCGTTTGGCTCTTCTGTACTTTTTTTCTCTCTGACATCTTCTGTTTGGTAAGCAAAACCCTTCTTTGTTTTGAAATGATTTACAATGGATTCCTATACCAAATCTTTTCTCTTCCTTGGTTGAAAGATGTACTACAAAAGTTAAAAAGGAATGCACCAAAAAACAGTTTAACGCTACAAAGCACAGCAACAATATCGACATAATAGCTAATACACGGGCAGAGTGAAAAGTGTTGTCAGATTTTTTCGATGGCTTTACAAAAACGAAGTTCAAATGAACTAAAGTTCAGATTTAATTGTGAATCCGATCGAGTTCAACGGAAAACATGAACTTTGTTCAAGTTTCTAGGCTTTAACTACAATACTTCTGGCTCTATTTATTGTTTTTCCCTGTTCATGCTGAGTAAAGACTTGGTGGTTCGAGTGTTGGTTTCTCTAGATTTCCTTTCCAACTTTTGCCTGCTCATCAGTATCAGTTGTCCTAGTTGCTTTCGGGCAACGTCTCCATTATTCTTTTATTATTTGAGGGTGATTTCGTGACGTGATTTTGGTTTTGTTTTACTTCTACTAAGTTACTCCCTAAAGCTTTTCACTTTACTATATGGTAATTATCCGAGTCTTGACAACTTTTGGACATCAAGAATACCATATTACGTAATCAGCCTGATCCATCTGTGACCACGTTCAAAGGATGGTGTCGCTAAGCAATCACTACCATTTAAAGGTGAAATCTACCCACCTAAGTTCCTTGGATTTTCTGTCGTGTGAAGCTCTCAATTAAATTAAGTCGAACGACTTCGTAATTTTAACCGTCAAATGTTAAGTAAGAAATGGCATCCACATCAAAATTTCAAACAATATCGAAGTGGAATGTACAAAAAACAGTGTACATTTGTCTAAACCTGTCTCACTCTAAAAGATCAACTATGATGCGCATGAGCGAAGATGTCCTAAATTTTTTTAAGCTGCACACATTGAAGGAAACTGCTAATGGGAATCCAATCGCAGTTGGCACTCAGTAGTTATCCCTTCCCAACACAATAAGCCTTCCACAATTGCCCAAAGATCGTATGTAAGTGTGGACACATCACAAAGCCGGCGTTTTATTAAAGGAGTTACCTCACAACTTGGCCTGAAAAATAAAAATAAAACAGGAAGAACAAAAAACCCTTCATGCAATAGTTTACCAATGATAATACAGTCTCTCGAATAAACACGAAATGATTCATTCCCCCCCTTTGGTCTGGTTAAAGTCCGATTCGAAGGTTTCTGGGAAAGCGGTCATAAAACCTTTTTGATAATTACGTATATCGACATGATATGGACCCACGTCAGCGGCGCTTACCTTAGGGAATATACATATAAAACTCAAATCGTTTGCAGAAAACTTCATTTCATTTGAAAATGATGATGCGCGGTGGGTTTCTCTTAAAAGAGACCTCAACATTTCGTTCATCAATTAGACCACCGGATGCGTTTCATCTCAGTTCGTATGGCCTGTTAAGTATGTTGTATCTTTTGGTTAACAAACATCAGCGGACGAACTCAATTTGTTTGGTCATAAAAAGAAAAAAAAAAAAAGAATAAGACAGAAATAATTAATGACAGATCGGCTGTCAAAATCGCTCCGTTCACCAAAATAAAAAGTCGTAAATTCTAGAATACTTTAATTGGTAATAGGCTGTGCCCTGTTGTGACCATGGTGAAGAGCAAGCAATCCAATGGGCTAGTTAATAACTTATTGAGTGATATGAAATATCTTGGAATGCTTGAAGTGAACGAGGATAGTTCTGGTTTACATTTTGATCTATAATGAAGAGATCTTAGCAGGGCCCATTTTGAAAGGAGCAATGTGGTTAATGATTGTGTTTAAGTCACAGTATTGGCGACGTACATGTGAAGGATTAGTTTTACGAGCGGGTAATTTTTTGTTTCTGATCAATTTATAAATCCGTCCTCGCTGTCAAATAGGAAATTATTGCCTCTATGGATGAAGAATATATAAGATGAATGATTTATCTTGATTGGGAATAAACACTAGACGCCTTCGATGTAAGGCTAAAACGATCATTCAAAATAGTTGGCCGAGAGATATGTCCTTTATTTGTTTGTATCTTCATTATAGACTCCGCAGCTTATAACATAATAATCACTTAGATCTCCGAGATAGACTAGCAAGCTACAGTGGGCTCTCTCTATGTAGTGATCTAATTCAAAGCTGACATTTCTAAGCTGATCCTCATAACTAGAAAAAAAAATGTCGATATCCCGCGACACTACTACAGTCATCAGGATCAAGTTATCTTGCGATGACGATTACATGGGTTATGGTCTTCTACTTCTTCTACCAAAAGCCACGTATTCGATGACCCTCTAAGGAGGAGAACTGATATCCATGCGCTCGATGTGGCCAGGCATAGTCGAACTGCCTTGCAGATTTTATACATTAAAAATGCAGTAAAATTAACACAAACTTTTTTCGAAGGAATTGTGGCTTTAGTAATAAGAATAAACATAAACATTAATTATGTATGAAATACAACGTACAATTTTCCAAGTCATTGTTGATGGTTTTGTACTGTAGCTTGCGGATTTATTTAATCATATTTGCTCTTAATGCTTGAATCGTCTCCGGATTGGTGGTATAACATAATTCCTTCACGGTTCCCCACAAAAGAAGTCCAAGGGGTTGACAATGCGAAGACGGGTTATAACACATTTGAGAACGTGGCGTCCCATCCTGTTTGTATTAGAGGTCGTCTAAGTCGGTCTAACGTTCACCTTTGACCGAAATGTTGTTCCTAGCCATTTTCAAAGAAAAATGGTCCTATGGTGCTACCACTGCACAACCGCACCATGTCTTCTGTGAACACCATACGACGACGGGGACACCAGACTCACGAACTTTTTGCACAAACATCTGTACAGCAGTCGCGGTGGGTGTTTCATTTCGACCAAAACTTCTTTTCAAAGCACGCACTGTTTGTCATGCACTACAAGCACTTTAGAAATAAGTTGTCAATATTTTTCAACTTTTTTGAAACGTAAAGCGAATCATTTCGTTAATGGAGATATTTTCGTTTTAAATATAACCTACACAGTAATAACATTTTTGTAAATGCTTCTAAAATATACACTTTCGGTTCAGATTTCGATAGGTAAAAAGCTGTCAGTGATAAAAAACAACTATATTCACCATCCTTGCCGAAAAAACAAAGAAGCAGTTCTGCCTTTTTGGTTATCTTCCACCATATCGCAGGATGGCAGGAGTCTTTTAGGCAAACCAACGTAGCACCAGTTGCTAAAGTTGGTTCGACGTTTCACTAAGACATCGTTTTTGGAGTTTGAAATGAATGTTTAAACGACAGCGTTGCAAGATGTTGGATCGCCTATATTGTGATACACCTTTTCATCATTTCATTTACCTCTCAGACAACCCAAATAGGCAAAAAAAGATTGATTACTCAACATGGGAGTGTTGGATTTAATTTCGTATTATCTTAAATCGCCCGGTTTCAATTCAGGCCTTAGCAATAATTTATGCGACTGTAGCTCTCTGTGGCCGATCGAAATCTAGAATCGCAGCCGACCTGCCCTACCACACCTTTTCAGTATATCACGCACATATGGACAACAAGGACTTTTAGATGTCCTGCCCACCGGGGTCTATCGAGCTTCATTTTTGTGACAATATCAGCTTTGATTTAAGATTTAAGAGTCCCTTATAATATAAGGGGACAACATAATTATCCGCTTAACTTTTTTCTAGAACGCGTCTAAGCACCTAAGTTTCGAACTGTTAGAGCCATGATCCTGTAAACCAGCAGAAATCTCTTGTTTTGAAAAACCCTGACATACTATACTTGGTTCTCTTCCATATTATTATCGGCGGCTGGTATTGACCCAAGGTATTAAGAGGATCGCACTACTTCGAATTCACTACTCTGATCATTTGATCAAGTGTTCTTCCCGATGATGACGCAACCAAATAATTTGTCCTTCCGTCCCGTGTGCGGCGATGGGATTTTAGAGCGCCCAATCGATCTCGGTGAAGCATTCATGTACAGCTTGTTCATTTCTTCCGATGATGTCGATACCTTCAATGTAAGCCAATATCCGTGTAATACAAAACTGAACATCTTCTTCTTCTCTTGACTGCGCAAATGCTTGGTGACAAGTCGTACAGAGTGCCTTTTCAAATCCCACAAGCAGTGGTAAAGTGATACGACTTGCCACATGTCAATAATAATAATATGGGTGGCGCTACAGCCCGTAGGGGGCCAGGGCCTAGCTTCTCAGCAACCACTCGTGTTGTACGTGCTATTGTTCTCTCACGAGTGGAAGGGACCTACAGTTTAATGCCTACTCCGAACGGCCAAGTTTGAGAAGCTTTTTCTAGACAGGAAATACTCTTTGAGCATTGTCAATGACTCGAATATGTCAATAATATCCAGGCCAATACTGGATCCACATAAAATAGCCACTAAAACTTACCATTTCCCAAAAGATCTAGTTCTTGCCTTTCTTTAAAAGGTCTCGCCAGCGCTGTGTCTTGCTAGTTGCATACATCCACCCAGTAATTAGGTTAAGATCATTTGCAACTGTTTAAGCCCCCTTCAAGGCGAGCCTGTTGACCCACACAGAATTGAGGGCTATTTGGCTACTGCATAGCCTAGCAACAGCTGTAATACTTCTGATGACAACTGATGAAACAAAGGTCACACGACCGCCGGAACTTTTTTCAAATAAATACTAACCATACAAATTTGAAATACCTTCTAATATCATGGAAAATTGCGCTTTTTTGGGATCGCTGTTCCAAGTAGCAACAGCTGATTATGTAGCACTTCGATTGCTGCTACTTTCACCTTCCTCCCACAAGCAACCGCAAATGTGCCAATTTATTTCGCAAATTGTTTATTTTAGAAATGGTTTATTTCGTGAAATTAGCGAATATCTGATCTAGTAATTCAAATAACGATTGATGTTTTCACACGCCGCTTGCTCTAAATGATTACACAAACGGTGCGTGCCGGAGGCGATTCACCTGTGTGCAGAGCAATAGGAGCTGCGTACACATTATGGACATTAGCGTTTCGGCTTGCATGTTTACAAAATCTAGCTCATTCAAGAATTGAAGCCGTTGAGGTCGGTCCAAACGAGATTTTTCTCGATGCTTGTTTTTTCTGCGAAACGCTATTTGATAATCACTCTGATATGCGGAATCATGACTGTGATGACTGACAGCGTTTTGCCGAATATGGACAAGTGTGACAGGCGATTTGTGAGACTGTTGAACTGTTAAATAGTATTCACCAAAGAGTGTTCCGGGTTAATCTGTCGTTCCCATACAGATATGGATTGAACTAGAATAGCACATTGCACTGTTTTTTCTGTCATGTTCTTGCATTCGGGAATGAATCATCAAGCTGATCCCTTGCTTTAGGTTTGTGAACCTTCGTATGTCTAGTAAGTTCTTGACGAACTTAGACGTATGTTGCTACGAAGCGGAATGGATAGTTATTTTTTCTAGAACCGATTGGAGCCCGAAAAACAGACTTGGTCATATAAAACTATTCACGGAGGAGGCCGGGTCGGGTAGTACCTGGTCTCGTATGGTCTCGTACTTCTCTTCGTCTATGCATTGTCTTGTTATCCACTCCATACATTTCGCAGTGTACTGATATGAAGCCGGAAAGTACTGGCTTGAACTTACGTTAACAGGTTTGGTTCATCTCTATTTTCACAATTTTGTGGTCACAGTCTTGTGTCTCTATCGACAACTATGACCTAGAGGTAGTACATGAGTTTGTTTACTGCGGAGATTTGATGTAGAACCCTTTTGGCAACCGATGTTCGGTCTGTCGTAACAATTCTGGTCAATGCTCAATACTCGAAGGACCAAAATCATGTTCTACAAAACTCTTATATTGCCAGTACTGGTTTATGGAGCTGAAGAAAAATTCTGCGTCGGATATATGGTCCCATTTGCGAGGAAGGCGAATGGAGGAGAAAACACAACCGCGGACTCTACCAGCTGTACCAGAATGTGGATGTAGTTTGGAAGGCAAAAAACCGTCTACTACTCTCGACGTCTAGCGCATGAACATCGACGCACCAGCTAAAAGGGTCATCGAACCCGATCCTCCTGGTTCGAGAAGGAGTGGAAGATTGTGTAACACAGCTTGGCCTGGATGACTGGTAGCAGCGCCCCTGGACCGTCTTCGATGGAAGGTAGCAAATTGATCGAATAAATAAGTAGTATGCGCGACGAAAGTGTACATACGACCTCCATTCCTGTTCTGTAGTAGCTATGTATACCACAGATAGCCACTGTTTTTATGGTATATGCAACAACATATATAATTCCGTCCTTTTCTTAATTTTTCCAGTTTTATACTTAGTAAGGTACAACTAAGTCAGGTTGTAGAAAACATCAATTTTCTGAAATTACAATGAGGTGCTGTCATGATAGGGTGAATGTAAGATGTTTGAGTCACCTGAACCCAGTAATCTTATGATTCTAGTAATCATACTTGGGACACTCCTTGCAATTCCCATTCTGTCAACCTTGTGACATTGTAATTTCCTTCTGAACAACCACGCACGTCATTCGTCATTGCACATCACATGGCATTCCTCAAGAAAACACTCGAAAAGATTCTCAAGAATTTGTCACATACTCACTACTCCCGTGCTTACAAAAACAAGAAAAAAAAGTGCATTGATGTAAACTGTCAATGTTGACAAATCGATGTGACTAGTAATTTTGCAAGCGAAAATCATGTACAAACAACAGCTTGTCATAAATCATCGACAAACGAAAAACACACAAGCAGTCTCAGAAGCTCCAAAGTACTGTTTCATCACTTAGCATCCAGAACGTGTATGAGGCGTCGGCAGCAGCGTTAGACTTGAAGGTGCCTTTACAAGCGTTAGATCTGGAATTCACACCCTCTAAGTTGCGCATCGCGATGCCTGTGTGACTGAACAACAGACTTGTCAAAAGATTTCAAAAAATGTAAATACTCACACGCCACTCACGTATAGGGGAGTTTTTTTTTATTTTCAAGCGAAATTTTCTTTAGAAGTCATAGTTAAATATTCATAAAATCTCCACTGACGTGGATGCACCGCAATTGATTGAATGACAGTTTGATTGTGAGAGAGATTAGTAGTTTTACATAAAGAATGTCAACAATTTAAACTGGGATTGCCTCTTCATTCAGTAATGGGAAGAATGCAAGGTCATGCGGCGAGGAGCGAATATCGCGATTTATGAGGAAAGAATCTGCTGCTGCTGTTTGTGGATGTTAATTGCAATCAATTTTAATTGAGTAATTGACAGTTCGAAAGTGTTAAACTTAAGTGGGCTTGTGCAATGTTTGTTAGCTGAACGCATTCATTAGGAAATGTATTTTTCACATAGTTTTGTTTTTCTTTTTTTCTTATTGAGAGAATATATTTGTTGATTTGTTGTTTTATCGAACTGGATAGAGCGAGTTCGAACGGGATCCTGAGAAGGCATCAATCAACGATCGACTATAAAAGTGGCACACGTAAGTTATGCAGGGCGTGTTCCAGCTGAATGGGCTAGTTAACCGATGACAGATATTAGTACATCAAGGAACGTGGCTTTGCTCAATGCAAGTTGTTGTTGTTAGATAAGTCCGATCAAAGTTACAAATCACTGCATAAATACATTCAGTGAAGACGCAGAATAGGACTTTCGCGATTATAACAACGGATGTCATAATCTCTTACTGGCGGAAACAATGTCATGCTTTATAACTCTTAAATACATGTAAGTGTAAATGTCAATTTTATGATAAAACGCAATGCACGCGATCGATTCAATCCATCTCTACAAATCAAGTAGAGGAAGGTAGACTAAAGGGGAAGATGGACGAACTTTGAAGATAAACAAGAGGTATTTGTGAGTTCAGAACCGAACTGTATTGACTACTAGACACTTTAAGGAACTTCATCATGACAATCATCCTCATCATTTGCTGACCCGCATGATCCACTAAACATCTTCAGGCCATTCGAACCTTCGCCATCGACTCTATCTCCTCAGGATTTATGCCCCACCCATCCAAACGAGTTTTTGGACTTAGTCCAACCACATCATCCCGGGTCTGCCAAGGGGACGAAGCATAGCTTTTTCCATTCAGTTCCCGAGGTCGTGAAATTGCTTGAAATTTCTGATGTCGCTAAATGCTTTCCATTGCATCAGGATCGATTAATACACGTAAGAAAACATGGAAAGAGGTGTGTGCAAGTCGCTGGTAGACCTAATAGGGCCGCTGTGGCAGTTGAAAGATTAGCTCGCAAAATCAACAGTTTTCACGACCCCGGGGTCTTTTTGCTTGAAATTTCTGATGTCGCGAAATGCTTTCCATTGCATCAGGATCGATTAATACACGTAAGAAAACATGGAAACAGGTATGTGCAAGTCCAAAATGCAAGTGGTGCATTTTATTTTGTTGGTCATTACCAAAATTTCATGATCGTAGGTGTGAGCTGAAACAAATGCTAAGTTAACACCGCTCCGTAACACCAAGCTGGCCCTTTCTGATTACAGATCTTCCAAGCTGTTTCAACATTGACCCAACATGGCAAATCCCACAGGATAGCTCAGCGTTACTCCTCCCATCACTTGTGAAAAAGACCCCGAGATGCTGGAACTTCTCCACCTGCTTCAGAGGGAATCCACTTACATGCCTTGAACAGGTGTTCTGAAAACTAACATAATCTCTGATTTGTTCACGTTGACTATCATCGCAAGATCTGCACAAACGGTCACAACTGAACATACGGAATACTGCAGAGCTTACTTCAAGGAACTCGATCGTATGCCTTCTTTAAATCTATAATGCAGCCGTTTACTGGTTTAACATAATCTCAAGCTTTCGAGTAACATTCTAGAATGCATCTCTAATACCTTAGCTTATACTTTGCCAAGAGACTTAAAAGTGGCATGCCCCTGTAGATGGAGCAATATCTGTTTTCCCCTTTTTGAAAAGAGAAGCAATCACCCCTGTTTGCGAATCACTAAGTGATCCCCCGCCGTCCCAGACCACCACGAGAGAGCCATAAAACTACCCAATGGGTAACCATTGCCCATTTCCGCCCGGATTTCGTTCACACCGGCGGATTTACCCACAAGAGATTCCATCGCCAAAATGACATCCTAAACCGTTGGACTATTCTTCGCCCTACTACAAGATCATGCGTCTGCACCACTCAGTGCCCTGATCGGCGTTGAGCTATTCCGAAAAGTGCTCCCTTCATTTGCGAAGTTGAAGCTCAGATTCTTTATTGCAGTCCTGAGGACTAAGTAGATGGGTGGGGGTGACTAGGATGTCCACCGTAGAAACTATACTTCAGATATGCCTTTAAGGACTTCTTTAGTCACTTTCGGCTTACAGCCCTGCCTTCTTGTTAATTTTCCCTGAGAAGTACTACTACTGTGTAATCTATGTATTCATAATCTTTACAAACTACTCATAGTTTCTTCTTTCTATTAAATATTTTCAAAAAAAAAAACGGCATATGGCTGCAACAATCATCGATCGAAGCACACCACAAATGATATAACTTTCGTCAAGAAATTGTTTAGCGTTGATCTTTCTTGTATTCTGTAGCTTTCCATTTACTGTGTATACACGCACAAATGAGCTAATACAGCAATTGAGAATATATCGTATTCAGAATGCACAAACTAGCTGCGGCCAATCTGAACGAACAAAGGCGACGGGAGGATGACATTACTTTTCCCATTTAGATGAGCTCAGAATAGTAATACAAAAATTTAAATAAAACAAACTTGCTGGAGTAGAAAAACTCACTGTTCAAATCCACGATCACATGAACGCACCCACATAAGACTCTGCGGCGCCATGCCGGGTAAAGGCGGTTTCTTTATCAATAACTCTTAATTAGAGAGGTTTTCTTATTGTCTCGGGGTTGTTTAAGTGGCGCTACAATTCTGAGTGTAGGTGAGCCAACGTGCATTCCAGGTTGGTTAACGTGTCGACATGAAACTAAACAAAATGTCCTTTTGAACGATGCTCTAATTGAAGATGATCCATGATTACCTTCTGTCACAACAACATATAGAAATACGTTGCATGATGTTGAAGATCGGTTTGATAAATAATTTTTTATTTCATATGCGACAACTGTTGATGGGTAACTCATATACATGTATCCATGCTTCTACAAGTTTCTTGCAGCAATAATGGACTTCTAGACGTCCTAGACATACCTAAATACTAAAAGCTGTTTTGTTTTGCTCAACTTAAACAATGATTACATTTACTTTTGTAAGAGTTATCGAATGCTTTAAGCAGTAGTGAAAACGAAATTAGTTCTCTAATGAACAAGTTAATACATTTCTTACTATATACCTGACTCTACTCTTGATGGTGGTGTGTCACGATCAGGTGGCAGTTATTTGTCGCTGATAACGTGAGAGCTAACGATCTAGACTCGTCATTACAGAAGCGCCTGCCGGTTTTCGTCCGACTCCCGAAGACCATGAAACTTTAGTAAATGTAGCTTCCTGCCTGGTAGTTTTTGAGTATAAGATCTCTAGTGCTCCTTCATGATCAATTACATCCCGATATCGGCTTTCCAAATTAACTACAAGCTTATGACATCTATTTTTCGGTAAAAAAAGTGTATTTTATTAGATCCCATAGCTTATCACTCATCTTATAATTAAAGGGCATTTTTACATTACATTGACATTTTTATTGTAGCATGAATTTTTCAATTGTTTACAAAGCTTATATACAGAGATTTGATTATTATAACTAATCTTACATCTTACATTTTATGGAAGTGATCCAGTCATTAACGTTTATATTTTATTTTGAGGTTGCATGAACATCCAACTTAAAGTCATGGACTCGAAACTCGTTTCTACTGCATTTTTTCGTAAATAGTGTAACTATGTCCATCCTACCATTGATCTTTGTTAGGAAAGTTCTTACCAGAACATGTGGTGAATTCGAGATAAAAAGCTTTAATAACCGGGACCAATTCCATGTGATTTCTTTAACATCGTCCTGAAGAAGATCGTGCAAGAGTGTTGTAGAGACATTAGATTCACAATTTCCACAAGTCCGAACAATAGTTAGCATACGCCGATGGCATTGACGTGATTGGCAGAATTCAGCGAGCAGTCAATGAGGCGTTTGCTAGCATTGAGAGGAAAGTGGGTCTGTCGGTAAATTAAGGAAAAACGAAGTGTATGCTGTCCTTAAGAAAGGATATACAAAAATATCTCAACTAGGAGCTATAACTTCGAGGTTGTCACTGACTTCGGCTGCCTCAATTCCGAAGTAAACTGTAGAGAATATGACCTGAAGAGGTCATACCGAACCCGTGTCACAACGCAACAGAGGACACTCGTGCTTAAGATGGGGGATTCAAGTGGAGCAGCAGTCTTAACCAACTTGCCGTAGGAAACTGGAAACAGATAGCCAGAGATGGGCTTGTTGTTTGAGGTCCAGGTCCACCCTGAACTGTAGCGCCATATAAAAAAAGAGGAATGCGGGCCAATTCTATATTCTTTTGCTTCATTGCATCATCGATTTATGTAGCACCTATTGGGAATCAGTAAAAATTGTCACAATCATTCGGCAAGTATCATGCATGCGTGCAAACAATTGCAATCCTTTTCCATGGATGCATATAATGAGGATTTGTTTTTCAGGTAGTGAATGGTAATGGGAATAATTCAATCGAATAATAACAAGATTCTCTTTAAGCACTTAGGTTATTAAGCTAATAGCGAAATTATGAGCACACTTAAACAATTAGGTTCACATTGCGCAGTCACTCAACCAACTGCGCCATCTACCCGTTCTCTTTAAGTAGTTACTAAGCGATCATGGCGATCGTCGTTCACCCCTCTCTAAGAAAAAAAAAAAAAATTAAGGACTACAATATCTAAATGTTCTTATTTTTATACCTGGGCTGACAATTCGAAACTGGGTCATGATCGATTGTGTTCTAAACCCAAGTTTCCTTTAAAATAATACCACTTCCACCTTTCTGCTAAACTAAAACGCTGTTGAAAAAGACGACATTGCTTGCGGTAAACATGGCGGGGATGTGCTCACAATGGCAGTCCATTTCAAATGAATCATTTTTTCGACTGATGATGTTGCAATATGTTTTCACTTTGATGCAATACACCTCTCTAGGCATCGTCAACCAGTCAGTCAGTCAATTCAAGAGAAACTCAGTACGGGTGTGGTTGACATATGATTTCGTGATTCACCAAACCCTGTAACATCAAAACTTCTGGGTTGGGCCATATGATAATCCATTAAAGTAGCGCAATATGAATTGTGACTCTTTTCTTGTTGTTGCTGTTCACGTAGTGTCGCTTGTCTGAGCGCTTGTCACCGTCAGCTCAACTGTCCGAGCAGCGCGCATTAGGAAACGTTAAAAAACAATTAGCTGTCACACTGTGGATATGTATAATTTATTGAAACGCCGGAATGAAGAAAAGAAATCACCGCCAGACATATTGTCTCCAACATGATTACTGTCAACAAGGCTTCGCGATTTTCTGGTTACGTATGCTTAACACGTTTACTGCGGCCAACGCACATGTGCCCCCATCAAAGCGCTTCACCCACGGCGCGATGAGCAGCGTAAACACGTTAAATACGATGTGCACGTTGTTAGCGGTCGATTCGTTGGGCTAATGACAAGTCTTTTGTGAGGTTATGAATGTATAAAGCCAACATGTATGTGTTTGTACTCGTACGTGTTATTTGTTAGTCAGATGAGGAGGAATGCAAATATTTTGAATGCCACACACTTGAGGTGCAACAGCATCAGCATCAGGACTCTGGGATTGCCTGCAGGTGGTTGTGTCTTGTGTGCTTAAAATCGATTTGACATCAGAAACAGACACAAGGCATCAGACATCATGATAAGAATCGACACCTGCAGCTGTCGTGTTGTTCACTTAAGAGTTTAAATCAATTTGCATTTTTTTCCTTCTGTAAGCAAGTAACTGAGTACTGCGAGTCTGGGACTGGCCCGCCCAAAGTAAGTGGGCAATAATGTTTGCGGAAAACCAACCCATTTTTCATCAAGTGCCCATGTGACAACTATTAGAAAGTCAAAGTCTAAACTAGGGCGATGGCCTCATCGGTGTTATGTCGACTGAAAAGAATGACGGTCGTTATGGTACATGCATAGGGATCTTGGCTCACTTCGACCAGCAGTCACATTTAGGTCAAATGTTGACTGATCTGGAAGCCTCGCGGAAACATGCGACAGATTAATGGTAAGATGAGGAAGCTGTGGCCTAGGTGTGTTTGCCGTCGATGAGGAACATCGCGCCTAATCTTATCCAAAGATTAGAGGGAACTTTAATCTTGTGGAAATTTGAGTAACCTTACTTCTCTCTCCGTAAACAATTGCTGCATGGAAGTTTTGGCGAATATTCGGGAGGAACCGAAATGTTCTGTAAGCGTTTCATCCTCATTTTCGTTGCTTCAAAGTCAGTAGGAGCCTTTGTAGAGGAGACTCGACAGAAAGCGTGTGTCATAATGGCGTAGTGTCACATTACAGTGCTAGTTATGCAATTTCCTGGATTCCTGTATTTCCTCACACAATCTACATTTGGTGAATAATACCAAGCATTCCTATCGAGAGAGATGCATAACACATTCAGTGATATTTCTTGTGTTGCTAATGAACCAAAGCAGAGGCAAGTTTTCGCCATTAATACGATATAATGAATGGTTGATCAGATAAATATGTGCATGTCATCACAATCGACTTATTCTTTTGGCGGCCTTCAATACAGCTGTGACAGTACTCAGGAAACCACCCAGACTCGAGTGGACAAATTTTCAATTAGATATGAAATTTGAATGAAAGTTGTACGAGATCAGCGTCCCAAGGAATAAATATAACTTCATCATCGAGGCGAGTGGAATCAAATGCAGCCTACATTTGAAGTGTCTCGGATCCCCTTTCCAGGCTTACATATGCTTTCCTTATACATGACATACTTCCTTTCCATTGACAAATTTGTGCTGTCTACAAAAACGTAACCCCGACAATGCAGTTCGATTGTAATTTTAAGAGAGAGAATTTCAACATTGTCAAAACGATCCCTTAATGTCTTCTTTTCTAGGCTAATTGGAAACAACCACACTTACCTATTGGACCCACACTCCTTCAAGTAGAAGCACTTTAAAAATGCCATTCAGTATCCAAAGAGTGCAAGGACTGCCGGAGGTTTATCTGAAATCAAGGCCTATCATGGGCCGAAGGCAATGAGAAAGACAGGGAAAGTGTGCTGTCATTAAATTGGATTTTAATACCTGTGGATGATATTTTGGTCACTTAAATCCATGACAGGTGGTACTGTAAGACTATAAGTCACCCATGTACTCCAAACTCTCCATAATTTGAGCCCACGCGACTGTTTCCTTTTTCCGAATATCAAGAAATGGGTAAAATATGGTCACAAGGAGTGTGCATCAATTGGCCGACGCGACTATGCGACGGCACTCGATTATTTTTTCCATCGGCGTAGCGCCATGTCGTCTGTAGTGTACGCTGGCAAGCCATGGTTCTTATCGCGATTGCCTGATCACCCTGCATTCAGAGGATAAACAAAAAGGAAAAATTATTGTTTAAATCTTCTTTTTCGCACGGCGACTTGGTTTGGGTTCGTCTCCACTTGGGTGCGCCATCTTAAGCGCACGTGTTCCCTATTGAGTGCAGCGTTGGTTCGGAGTCGAAGAGTCCTTGGGCCGGAGCTGGGTTGTCCACATTGTAGAGACATGGCCCAACAGCCACCTTAGACCGTAGTCGTTGCATCCACACCTCATTGACGGTTCCTTGATGGAACAGTGAGAATTCTCCCTCGACCTCCTTCACAACTTGACAAGTTTGGTTAGAATGTCAAAACTAGGCATGGCGTCGTATAGCTCGTCTCCATGCATGCTCGTCTCCATATGCGACCTTGAAATCGATGAATACATGGTGGGTGTCAGTTTGCACTTCTTGGGTCATCTATTGTGGACTTCCCTTGTCTGAAGGCACACTGATATGAACTAATGAATCTGATTGTTAATGCTTAGGAGACTTATAGTTGGAGCAGTCAAAGCGGCTTCATTTCTTACGGATTGGGCAACTGATTGCTTAAATCTATGGAGGCATCGGCTCGAACTCACCAGGATATATGCAAGCAAGCTAGGTTTTGAACTTAGTCTGACCATGATATTGATTTCCTCCCGTACTGCTGTATTTCTCGCTCCATGCCGGCGTTTATATTCGCGATCCCATACTTTGTTGTTGTTGTGTATTTCGAGAAATAAAACGCCTATTTGCCGCAAGTCACTGTTTTAACAAACGACCCTTGTATCTAGCCGCTGTTTCAGATATAAGGTAAACCACATGCCAAAAATGACCCCAACAACTAATCTGACACCGATTCACAATATACCAAATAAAGGACTAAAACAAAATTATTATTTTCAAATCACAAAACGAAAAGCAAAGAACAAACAATATCATAAAATCCAGTCCCCATACGAAGGTTAAAGTATAAATAAATATTCAATGATACACACGACGACCAAGTCAAGACCTTATCCAGTTTCGAAATCACTCAATCATCATCACATCCATCTCTCCGCATCGTGTGTATCGTGTAACACAACTGCGAGCGAAGACATCCTCGCCTGACCAAATTTATTTCACTTCGGACCAAAGGCCAGATACTTACCCCTCACACGAACTAATTTAGCCTTTTCAGCAAATCCATGAGGTCTCATTTTTGTGAAAATAATTACCGAGAAATGTTTGAGAATGGTCCATAAAAATCGTGTAGCCGCACAAGGTCTTGGGCAAAGTGGGCAAAATGAATATCAAAAAGGAAGAACAAGAACAAGAAGAAGAAGAAAAAAAAAGGAAATGGAAACTTCTCGCCGGACCGGGCAAATTACGTGGAGTTCCATATCAACTGCCGTCGACTTGTCTGTGCATGTATTGTTGGGGGGGATACAGATATCACATCACGGCAATATGTTGTGTGTTGTAAATGCTGATGGGGTACACTACGACGAGGACTTTGAATTGTCTTAGAACACTTCTTGTCAGGCTTGTGTCAGTATTTGATGTGATGCGCTTCCAGTGAGGACTGCTATTCATGTTTCTATCTCTGTTGTCATAGGTCGAACTCCTGCAACGCCATCAAGAAGCTATGTAGCACAGATAACAATTAAGCTTAGTTTTTCAAATGAATCTGATTACGGTTCTTCTAGCCAAACATTGTGAGACCTTGAGGTGAATCGTAAGGAATTCTGCCAATAATCCACTTTTGTTTCCATCTGCAAAAGCTATGCCAAGCTTATGCTGTCAGTGTCTGGCTTTTTTTTAACCTGGTTATCTAGTTGACTCTTTTACGTTTTCTATTTTGGGCTTGGTTGAGGAAAAGAAAAATTAGTGTGCTTATTCTCGCCGGTCTTTGATGCTAGTACAAATAGTTTACCAAATGGTAAAGTCATATACTTCTACACAGATCGATCCAAGACGGAAGATGGTTTAGGTAGAGGAGTTTTCTGGGAGTGCCTGAAACTGAACTGACAAAATCTGTTCGTCTCTCCGATCACTGCAGAGTCTTTGTAAAGCGATTAGCGAAGCCTTCTCCTGGAACATGATGCCACCTGTGGCTGCATTTAAATCCGTGGCATAGTTCACTTTACACTTAAAAATACTAATCGACTGCCGCGTTTTTCCTAACGCACTATCCGAGGAGTTGATATTTAGACTCTGCTACGTGCTGGCCATAGACACATCCCAGAGAACTGTAGAGCTGACGAACTCGCCAAACACGCCACCAGACAGCCGCTTATAACATATGAACCCCTTTAATTACCCTAAAGTTCCAGCTCTATAATCTCTGAACCACAGAAAACAAATGCCAGATGGCTGACAGGCAACACTGACGAAACAAATCTGGCCTCATCTCGACCCAGAAATATCAAGGAGCCTAATGTCCCTAAGACGACCAGAAATCAACACTGCAGTGGTAACAATTACTGAACACTACCAAATAGGCCTTCAGTAATACAGATTATTGTCTCTTCCCCAAGAGATCTGTAGAAGCTGCCGAGACAAGGATGAAGAAGGAAGCACCCAGCACCTCCTGTGACCTTCTGCTCTCGCCTCAACTAAGAAACCACAAGCTCATACTTTTATGACAGCCAAAGTGACTTCAGCCTATACGACCTCGACGTCATAGGTTCCATTCCTACCTCTTTCGAGTCACTGACAATGTCCAAAGAGTATTTGCTGTCTTGAATAAGCTTCTCAAACTTGGCCCATCGGAGTCGGCATAATGTAGGTCTCTTTCACTTATGAGAGAAAAAGAGCACGCACCACACGTGTGAGCTGTAGCGCAACCCATAAAAATAGGGGTGCTCAGCAATATACCAATCAATATATTGGTCAAATTTGTTGACCACACTGGCTGGCTATCATATCACCCCCACCAAATTCGAATTACTCACGTGGCGGTACATTGGGCCTACTACTATGTACCTACTACTACCTACATTCCATGGGGCTAGTTGGCAATGGGCTGTGTGCATAGGACGGCGGAATCCGTTAAAGCATCTTGGGAATGTGGTGAACAGTGATATTGAAATGAGCAGCGTCCCTACTAGAAATGCTTGCTTTGCTAGGGAGATGATGCGCAAATTTTGTCTGCAATATCACTGTGACCAGATATTCAAAGGGGTGTAGGTAGGTACCTTGAGATCAAAGAGCCCATTGTTCTACATGAAGACCGTCAGACGACAGCAAAGGAAGAACCGACGACATTTCAGTGGCGGCGAGGATATTATTAACGTCTGTCCAAGCGGTACCCTTTTTCCCTTAAAAAGCAATCAAATTGCAATTATTATCAGATGCTGTTGAAGGGCAAATGAAAAGGCTTGCAGGACGTCTAGGCTACTTCCGGGACGAACGAAAATACACTTAATAATGAATGGAAAATAACTGTTTGTAAAGTTAAAAGATTCATCACTAGTCCCTGTTTCGTAGGCAATAATACAAGGATGGGACAGTAAGTGTAAGAGAGGCTGTATTACATTTGAAATCATTTGAAATTGAAAAAAATGTCACTCGTTTTGAAATGCAACTTAGGGTGGACATTCAGAATTTTGGGATTACATTAACAACCGGGGCGAAGTTGCAAGTGCGTTGATTAAATGGAAGCTAAGCAATAGATAAAAAATGTGTCGTCCTTTCTATGGATGTCGGCTAGTCTATCCTAGGGTGTTCAATTTCTTAGGAGATCGTATGGGGAACGTTCAAGACACTGTATGTTGACGAGAGTAAGCCTGCCACACTTAGGTCATTTTAGATCCATTGTGGTAACCATTAAGGGGATTGTTAAGTCAGCCCGGTGTCCTAATAAACATGCAAAGATATATTTGTTTGCATGTCTTTGAAATTGGAAGAACTCCAGCATTCTATTTCTTAATTGGCAGAGGCTGAGATGATAATGAGTTTTTTCTTTCTTTCTGTTTCGTCTCCACAACCCCTACAGATGTTGTCATGAGAATGGACCATTTTGTTTTTTTTTGTACTTCGGATCAGTTAGCCCTCTGAGTATTATTCTGATCAGGTTGTTTTTTTCGCAAATGTAGCCGTTGTAGCTTTTTTTGATATTTTAATTTAATATAGAGATGGCATCCGAGTGGTCACACATCAAAAATCGTATCATACATTTTCTTATCGACATCTGCCAAAGGAGAGTGAATGTTTAAGATTGTCTGGAACAACTCGATTTCGGTCAATTTTCTATGAAATCCCAAGACAAAATATATGCTGTCGAACGAATCCGCCGGTCTCTATCTAGGCAGAAATATAACAATTGACAGCCTATCAGTTTAGAGGAGCTCCATGAATGACATATTAGTGGTGACCCGACATAGAATTGTTCTTGGCAACCGATGCTTCGGTTTGTCTAATCAACTGAGCCGGAAACTTATGACTCGAAGGACCAACATCGTGCTCTACAGAACTAAGCAACACCGTAGAGCTGATTCTTGGTGGCTTCGAAAGAAAAAAATCAACGTCGTATATATGTTCCTGTCTGCGAGGAAGATGAATGGAAGATATGACACAATCGCGAGCTCTGGGAGCTGTACAAGGACGTGGATGAAGTCCGGAAGGCAAAAATCCGTCGACAACACTGGCTCGCGCAATCGATGCTAGGGTTAACGAATACAAGCCTCCTGGAAGAGAGGAAGACCGAATCTCCCGTACAGAGACCAGGTCATTGCGCAGTGTGACCAGGACCGTCACCGATGGAAGGCAGCAATTGCTCTGTCTCGGACCTTTCATGGGTTGCCGGCCTGATAAGTAAGTACGTTTCTCGAAATTTCATCTATTGCCTCGTTGTCGACTAAATGTAAAAGCCGATCTTTGTTATCAATTTACAACTGAGTCGAAAGTTTGATTTTTTTTAAATAATTCCATCATCACTTTCGGAAAGGATGAAATGGAAACCCCTACTGAGAAACTCTTAAGTTTGGGCTTCTGAAAGTGTTCAGTGGTCGTATTTCCAGTAAAAGGGTTAATTGGAACCTGGCGGTTATTGCGTAAGTCTTATGCCCGAGACGATGTGGGTCTGTGCTACCCACTTGAACCTCGATGTCTATGTTCGAATACCAGTTCGAATACCGTCAAACTTTTCACAGCCTTACCTCTTTTTACCTCAAGTCACTGACGACGTTGTCTACAAAAACGTACTCAAACATTGCTGTTCGGAGTCGGCACAGAACTGTAGTGTGTGCTGTAGTGCTGTGTCCTTTCCAATCCAGGGTGAACAATAGCTCTCACTACACGAGTAGTTGACCAGATGCTAGACCCTGACAATCCACGGTCTGTAGCGCCACCCATCTTTAACGTTTGAAGTATGTCGTAAATTATTGATAGCAAAAGCATAAGCATAAGATAGGATAAGTTCTAACTTTTGAATCAAAATGATTGCAAAGCAGCAAATGTGTCAGGTCCGTAGTTGAATATATAATTAAATAAAGGAATTTGTTGGAATCTAGAGCACCATCTAAAGTCTATAAGCTCTTATTATATGGTACATATTCATACAGTGTCAACGGTGTAAGGTACGCAGTACTAATGATCGCGTAAATAGCCAGAATCGATTTACAAACGCAAGGAAACATGGAAACAGTTGGGAAACAGTAAGCCGTTGGTATGTCTAATAGGGCCGCTGTGGCAGTTGGAAGATGAGTCGTGAAATCCATCAGAAAAGCCTTACTAACACCACTGCTTAGATTTTTCGGTCAAAATCTCAATGTTGCCATATACAAAAACACAATATGCAAATAAGTTTGCGCATATCGTTAGTAGGCCTATAGGCCCGCTGTGCCAGTTGATAAATCAACTCGAAAAGTGATCATGATTTTTTGACAGCTACTCACAACAAATGTTCTTGGCCCATTTGGTTCGAAAAATTGGTATAAAAACAATTCCAGAAAAAGTGGTGCTTCCCGTACCACATAGTACAACACAATTCCAAATCACTTCTGTGTTCTCATTTACCCACAACACCAGAACATACCCTACACCTGATTTAGTATAATAAAGAGGTATGTTTGTTTTAAGTTGCTATTGCGTCCTTTTCTTCGTTTCTTCGTGTCTTTTTTGTTCGTTTCTTTTTGATAATAACATCTTCAGGTAATAAGTCATAATATTTTTATGTTGCTTTTTCGAGAGAGAAAGAGATTCTTGTTCCTTCTTTTTGTTCTCGTTTTACGAGCCCATATAGCCTGGTGTGTGGTCTTATTGGGATCTCAATGGTAGCGAAAAATGCCGAAGATTTAGGGGTTTTATTAAGTTGTTGCGGTTTTAGCTTTGTTTAGTCGTTTCGTTTCAGTTCTTTGGCGTTTATTTTTTTCTCAGCGGATACGAGTTGGGTTGTGTGTTTTGTTTTATATTTGTGTGTTGTGCGTTTCAGAGGTTTTTTTTACGGCTTTTCGTTGGGCATACCTTTCATCTAGTTATCTCTGAGGAGATCGATCGATTTGAAGCCTTAAAATACAGTAATTATAGCAAGGAGTAATTTGAGCCGAAATATCTTCATTTTCGAGATGAGAATGAGCTAAAGAGCGAGCCGTGAATATAATTGGATCAACGTTATGCGCTTGTCTTCCTTCCGATCAACGTTTTTATCGTGGGATTTCGTACCCGTTAAGTGCTACTTTTCACATGGGGGTTCAAAATGAAACGAAATAGCTCAGGTCAAGGAGGTTGAATTTTATTTATATTTTTTTTAAGGAAAATAATGGTAATCTGCAATTGTTCAGTGAGGTGCTAGCAAATTTGTTGCACTTTTATATTGGACTGTCGTAAATCGATCTATCTGCAGTTCGTATCGCGAGGGGTCATCTAACAACTAGTATAGAGACCGAATGATCGGCTTTTTAATGATCGTTGCCTTGCCTAAGAGTCGCTAAGGTATAACTTCTTTCAGTAATCCTTAGGATTGCGGGTATTTAGGTATATAAAGAAATTCTATAGCATGATCGGTTTGCAGCGCTCACCACGTACGTATATGTTAGTTGAGGTTGGGATTCAGTTTAAGTTCCTATAAGTTTAATTATGACACTACGACACCGATGCTTTTGGCTCTCTGTTCGAATTTGACATAAGCTTACATTTAAAAAAGTTAATTATGATTTGCTGTTAGATTGTCAAAATTTAAGCGAATATGACACACACTACTCAGGAACCAGTTAAACTATTTTCACTTCCTAAGAGTATGAATATGTCGCAGTACATTTTTAAACTTTAGAACCCATTAAACTCTACAAACAATGCAACTATTACCTGACGTGATGAAACTTAATCACGACCCAATTAATGATGTAAGTGGCTGGCGCTTGATATGCAAACCTGCAATTTGTTAAGAATGTTGTTAAGTACTACAAGTTGTTGCTATTGTATTCACGACTGCTGCTTTGAAATGCTTGTACTGAACATTGTATAAAATGCAAACGTCAGTCAGTGGTGCTGATTTACTATTGGAAGCAAATAGCAGCAGACCAATTAAGTGAGTCAAGGTGGCTGCCCACTCACATGCCATGTTTTTAAGAACCTAAGCGAAAAGTTTGTCAGTCTGAAGCACAAAGGCTACGAAACAGGCAGGGCTAGGAAATGTTTAACAAAAATTATTCTATAATTAAGATACCAAACGTGACCATTTAGAATGACAGACGACACGAAAGTTAGTCTTTTATGTCCATCTACAAACCTGCGATGAATGCGTAGGTACACAAACTTAGCTGTGTGGGTCCACTATATGTAGCCCAAAAGCAGACACAATATTTTACTTCTCTGCTTCGGGAAGGATTTTTTAACAAAACCATGTAATTTCAAACAAATCGGAGAGCTAAACTAATCACATGATGTGTCACAACATAGGCTACTTTTTTGTTCATGGTTGAAGAAGTTTTACTTCAAATTGCACAGCAAGAACGTTGTGCGTAAATTTATGTTCTCACTCCAGACCAATCGAAAAAAATTGATAACTCTACTTCAATATGTATGCACACGGTCAACAATATGTATAATGATTAGGGATGTGAATGAGAGATATTTTAAAGAACTATATTTTCAATACAGTTCACGTATCGGATGAAGAAAAAAAACGGGGAAAAGCGGGGGAACCAACTTAAGTCTATTATAAGCTGGCTTCCAGTATAATGAAAGATATGTCCTTTGCTTGCGTTTTGATGTCCATGAGTTCGATGTGGCAAGTATAGTTGACAACGGATATATACCTGTACCCACATCTTGGTACAGCACGTAGAGTCTCCATTCACCTTTGCCATATCCGACGCAGAAATCAAAAAAGCATAAGGAATTATCATCGTAACCAGTCCTCCTGCTTATGCTTTAGCTATCGGCCCTGTAGCAGGACCATTTGGTCGACTTTTTTAAGTGAGTGAGCAGTGTTGAACACTAGTTTCCTCCGTGTTCATAACTGCCGCTACACTTTTTTCTCCAATCTTAAAAATCACACAAAAGCGCATCACGTTGCCGCAATCCAGTTTCCTTAAATGTGTTTTCATTGTTTATATCCAATACCTCAACGAATAACTCTCAACAGACTTACAGTCCGCCCGTCTATAAGAACATAACTTCTCGTTAAACAAAGATTACATCGCTTCTCACCCAAAAGCAGAGATACATGCATATACATTTTAATTATGAATTCATCAAGTCTGCACGCTACCAGAGTACACATTCTTGCTCTGTATACAATTCCACCGATTTCAAAACGAAAGCATTTCTAATTAAGCCACGAGTCGAAAAACACTGCAATAAAATACAAATTGATATAATTTGTGTGCAAATTTTAACTGCTATCTGTGAAAGCAAACAACTATCCACGGGAACGTTTTTGATTCGCACGCGAATCACATTCCTCCATCAGCTGTTCTCAATTAAATTGTACACAACGTGAACTGTGTGCTTCTGTTCACGTCGATGGAGGGTGGGCGCTTTTCGAATGGTTTGCTAGAATACTGCAGCCACTTTGTTGAGTTTGATCGTAATTCATGGAAGTATTACGAAATGTAAATGTTTGAATTTTTTTTCACCTAAAGACTCCGAGAATAGGGAACATTCCGTTACAAGAATAATAAACTTTTCGCAAAACTAATGGGAAGTGGGAAAACCATTTTTAGAAAATTTTATTTAGATTTTGATAGTGTTGTTTTAGGGGTTCCAGAACTTCTGTTGAAAAACAAATTCACACAATCGGTGAAAGTGCAAATTATTAGTTATTTTACGGTAAGAATGGTGGTTTTGTTGAACATTTTGTAAGCTGAGTAATTATAGTAGGATCCTACTTAATTAAAGTTGGACTAGATGACTTAAGCGATCATAAACAAATAGTCTACTATTGCTCTATTGCAGACGTTGAGGGACGCTAGGTTACTACATATACAGAGAAGTTATAGAGTTTTGTCTGCTTCCTGATCATCTATTCAACACATTTGTGTTAACTCCGAGTCTTACAAATGTAGAAGAAAACTTCTCTACTTCTACTGAAAAAAACACAATTTGACGCTTGAAACGATCGACTACACCAATTGAATTTGAGTGCTACATGAGACTCGTTTCCAAACAATTGCAGCCAGAACGACTACAAATCCTAATCAGACCAAGTAGAACGCAGCTTGGGACTAGAAATTATCTCCGGAGACTGGTACATTTGAAAACATGCCTTCAGATTAGGTCTGCATTACAATGACTTCTGTTGACGTTGCAAGGAGAAGCCATTGGGCACCTTTTTTGCAATTGCAGCACCATCTCTTCCCGAAGGAAAAGTCAGTTCTTCGATGACCTGACAGAAGAACAGAGCTTTATTGAAATCAACTGGAGTAGGGTCCGTATGGCAGCACAATAACCTCCCGTCTATTTGTAAATTATCGCGATAATCTGTGTCCTTTGATGACTGATTGAAAATGAAAGCGGTTTGGAGCACTTTTGCTTAACATTAAACTGCGCTCACAGCATTGTTCTGTAAGTGACCGTTTAAATACAAAAAAACTTACTCTTATATTGGCATTTATTTCTCAATTATATTGATAATAGAATAAAGTCGATGTAATATACACCGATTTTGCAATAGCATTTGACAGAATTCACCATGACATAAAATATATCAAGAACTTCAAGAGCTAGGTTTCAACCCCGATATTTTGAAACGGTTGCGTTATTACCTATCAAACTGTAAACAGATCGTTGAATTGAATGGAGCTAAATAAGCGTTTATTAATGTAACATCAGCCCTGCCGCAATGCATTCAACTAGGCCCTCTTTTGTTTGACATGTTTGCGATCACATTTCTAAAATCAATTTGCTCAAATTTGCAAAATGCTTAATGCGTGCAGACGTTGTTTAATTATAGTTAAAAGTCATCTCTGGTTGCTCCGGCAGTCGAAAGATGAACCATAAAATCTATCAGAAAAGTCTTAGTAACCACTGTCAATTTTTTCGGTGGAAATAACAATGTATTGCGAATTTATTCCAAAGTCTCAGAATCGATTAACACATATCCGACAACATGTGAACAGATGTAGAGAGGTCGTAGGTAGGCCTTATAAATAAGATGCTATAGCAGTCGAAAGATGAAACATGAAATCCATCAAATATATATTGATTGGTACCTGGTCATAATCTTTTCGTGACTGATTGCTCTCGTGAAGTGTTAAGAACTTGAGACAAGAAATAGTAAATAGGTCTAGGTGTAGGTCTCAGGGGGCTTGGCATGTACTGACTTCTATCTCAGTTAATAAAATACATACGGCAGGATCATCTGCCTTGTAGCTTCTTTGAAATAGATTTGTTCTTTGGGCTGTACTAAGTAATATTGTACACTGTTTGACATCATATATTGAACACAGCTTTCTACCGTTTCTTTGGAGAGACCATCATAGGCCCTTGATGATCTGCTACTTTCTTACATTCACCAAAGCCATGAGAATCCGTCACTCGGCCTATGTGTAGTCACCCAGATAGAAATATGTGAACTTGTTCAACATCGTCAGAAATTATATCCCAACATTGTCTGGCACTGCGACGGAAGTTTGAAGAGGACAAAAAGTATTAAAGTTTGATTTCAAGTCATGGTGTTTAAAGGTGATTACACACAGGCTGCGTTGTTTAGCGTTACGTAGGTTGTCTGTTCCTGAAGACTCACAATGAAATTACACTTCAAAAACTACTGCAATCCAGACACTGTCAATAGATCACAAATCCTTCAATATGTTGTAACGCTGCTCTCCTTTTTGAACGTAAATTGGTAGCACGGCGGCGAATTTCTTGACTACACTCCAAGACGACGCGGCAGTAGCACCTAAGCGGCGTGTTGTGTGGCTTTATTATACAGCCTTTCTCTCCCCCACTTGGATCGCATAAGGAAACTCAAACTTCTACACGAGCCAAAATTTTATAATTTTTATCAGTCAAAAATCGCCAATTCGTAGGGCCCGTTCACGTTAGATCCCAATTCACTACCATACTGAGCGTCCTTCGTGCAGTCATCGCACTCACAGCTGACCCCGCGATTATACAATCTGACGCAAGCCCCCCATCAACGTCGGTCGCCTGGGTCTTCTGCTTAACGATATCTTTCCATCGGATTTGCTGACAATAATGCTGCAGGTTCGTCTCCCATTCAAACGGCGTACCGTTTCCATCGTGATCTACGTGATTTTACTACCCCCACTATGGATTGGCCGTCTTTTTTACCCTCGATGGCTTTCCGAAGTCTTTTTTTAGAACACACGAGATCTGCACTTGTTATTCACGCCATGTAGCTGATCTACATCATCAGCGGGCATGACTATGTTATCTAAGTCGAGCTCTATTGTTTCATTCGGCGGTAAAAAAAACTTCGAAATCGAATTTTGGCATGCACATCGTTGAAAAGAGGGATGGCAGCCGTTTCAGTTTATCAGTCGTATCTTGTCAAACGTAACGCGTCATCCGAAGGACTGATATGAAAATTACAAATAAGCTGTAGAAATTTTCCACAAAATCTTTCTAGATCACATAAGGGTTAAGCAGGCGCCTGGTGACTTCGAAAGGGGGCTGCGCGACTGTAAATAGAGAGAGATGAAAGCTGACTGACTGTCTTTCTGAGGCATCTGAGAATCCAGTGCTGTTTGCCACAACGTCCGAGAAAAGCTGGTTCTTGCAACATACTGAAGACAGACACACAGGTTATCGTTAAACAGGAAGTGCAATCCAACTTGGATGAAGATTTCATCACATCGAGATTATCCGTAAGATTTTAAGAATGATCCAAGGAAAATAAGCCTGACAAGTGGAATCTGTGTGTAGATCACATGAATTTAAAAGAAGCACTTGACTTGCTGGCCAGTGGCTTTATAAGGATGTGCGTCGAATTCTACCCACTTGAACATCGGCGTCTAGGTTCGATTCCTGGTATGTAGGACAAAAATACTTTTCACAGCCGCACCTTCTTCGAGTCACTGACGGCTTCTCAAACTCGACCGTTTGTAGTCAGCACATAACTGTTGGTCCCATCCACTCGTGATAGAACAACAGCACGCACAACACGAGTGCTTGCTGCTAAGCTAGGCTATGGCCCCCTACGTTCTGTAGCCGTTTGCATAGATACGAACTTTATACATGAATCGACTGGTAGAAATGCGCTGGTGATCGGGAGGAAAACGAAGTTATGGTGCAGTGATGTGCCAAACCGATGCGATTCCTTTATCACCATTCTCGAGAAGATCGTGAGGAACTCAAACGTCAATAGCAAATTCACTATCTTCCACAAATCTGTGCAACTGCTCGCATATGCCGATGACATTGACATCATCGAAAGAACACAACGGGCTGTCATTGCGGCGCATGTGAACCTGGAGAAGGAAGCGGTTAAAATGGGTCTTTTGGTCAATGGGAGTACGTCAAGGTAGGTAAGTAAGTCTTGGGCGAAACGTCACTTTAGACAGTTATAACTTAGAAGTAGTGAAAGGGTTTGTCTACTTAGGCTCCGAAGTTAACACAAGCTGTATTTTTGTATTTGGAAGGCCACTGATGAATAAAGCCATCCCTTGAAGAAGCAAGAAGACGTTGATAGGCGCAGAAGCATTGACACTATCTAAAGCGGGTAACGAGTTCGAATCTCTCGTCTCAGGTGGCTAGGTCGCGTAGAGCGAATACGCATCAATGCTTCGGCTCGAAAATCTTCGACTCCAACCCCGAGGGACGCAGCTAGAAGGGGACCTGAATGAGTTCAACGTGAGTGGCTGGGAGAAAATAAAAAGCACAAGACCGGGCTAGATGGAGAGGCATGTTGCCACCCAAAGAAGAAGAGTGCAAAACCGAAAGTTCTTTCTTGAACCCGAATTGAAGCGAACCGATTCATAACTCGACTATTCTCCATAATTCAATAATATATTATAGACCACGTTATGTTACCGTACTCCTTCAGAATTGGAGTTTCCATAGGAACAGTGAGAAGATACAAAAGACTTAAAGGCATTGACAGAAACTTAAAATGAGCCCGAATTCGTTTCCTTGGACTAAACCATTGATTGAGTCTCCCATCTGAGACTGCCGACAATCCACTGAACAAAATGACGTTCAGAAGTTCCTCCAAGCTTGTAAATGATAAACCCACACATCAATATATATGTTTAATTACAACAACAAAATTGTATAGCCTACGACTGTGCAACAAAAATGTGAACACAGAGAAAAGTTAAAAGTTATTTATTTCGTCTATGAAAGCAACGTTAGCGTATTATCTGAAATTTTTAGAAATTTAATAGATAAGCCCGATCTGCCTCACTTTTTCATTTGTTCAAGATCTACCACACCTTGAAAATTTCAAGTCCCAACACTGGCTGGCAACTGCTGTATAGGGGTACTCCAGGTGTGCAGTTACAAATTCACTCCCAAATTCTAGGTCTTGTACTACAAAACTATCGAGTGCTTACCAGAGAAGCACATTTCCGAAGAAGATTTCGGATTCCAAAAGAACATCGGCGATATCATTGTAGTTGGTGAAATTAGTACAGAACTGCTGTACTTTCTCACGGTCGGAGAGAGTACTGCTTCTGTTCTCGTTGCTGGGGGCCAAATGTCCAATAGGTCCAGTGTGCAACCTAGAAAATTGATATCCATCATCCTGAAACAGCTCGTATCCCTATTAAGACCGTCTTATCAAAACGAGAAGTACTTCCTGTAGACGGTGTTACTGTGCATAGCTTTGGCAACTCGATTTGACATAGATTAGGCCCACTTCAATTCGGAAAAAATGGTTTCCTGAAAGCATGGGGTTCATCCACGAAAAGTATTTGCGGTACAGCAACATGAGTTATATCCTTATGCAGCAGAAGAGTTTTGTACTTCGAAGCTGTCAATTTAGTGCGCCCAACTGGCAATTAGACATGGCTAGGAAGAGGATATTAAGTTGGTTGAGAAGAAAGAATAAACTTGAGTCACTGTTTTTTGTCATTATCAACTAGTCGTGTTGCTTAATTTTCTGGCTTAGACTTAGAGAGATTCGAAAAAATCCTACTCAGAACTCAATTCGTACATAAGACTCTGCCTAATACTAAAACGATTATACAGACGTATGATTTGAACCAACAGGACGTTAACAAAATAACGTCTCGTCCCGGGAGGCTGGGTTGCTGGTAGTCCTATGAAACCAGGTGGGTAGCTGAGCTAAGTAATTAGGATCCTACACATGTCTGTTCACATAATACAAAAAAAAACAATAATAATCTCCTTACCCGGAGTACACTTTATAATGCTGGTTGGAATGTCACGTCACGGGGAAATGTCTCGATCTTCGTTCCATGCTGTTGACCGGCGCAAATAAATCGGGAGCTTTTGGTGCCAATAATGACACGAACGGCAAAAACTTTGCACATTGTCAGCAGTGGTCCTATTACTGACCAAGATTGATCTATATACGATACTCAGCCATTGTCACCTTATCCAACCAAAGGCTTACCCGAATGGAAACGCTATCCCCGCAAAAAAGAAGTGCAACAAACTCTTAGACCAATTTTTCAAACCCGATCTGACACATTTCTCAACATAACACCCAGCACACGTGCCCCTTCACAAATCAATCTTCAATGACAGGTGTCCAGCTAACCGACTCTGGCTGACCTACTCAATCCTATGACACACATGTAGCCATAACTCAGAAAATCACATTCAGCAATTTGAGTGCCTTCCAAGTGAAAAGTGCCAGGGAATTAGGTCACACAAATCTGCAAATCTATCTGCGCCCCACTGCCAAAAAACTTATGCATTCAAATCACATCATTTCGTTGGCATAGGCGGCTACTCACGGCACAGCGCATAACACGATCCGTACCTGTTTCAAATTTTCCACTCCAATCAACCGGTTCAGGCGATCTATCTGTCATGATGCAATCCAGCACGTTGGGGCGGCCGGAGAAAGAGTGCAAAAAAAGGATAAGTGACAGAAAAAGGCCTTGTGCCATACCCGTCGTAAAATCGTAAACAAACTGCCGCACGAAATGGTCAACTACATGCAAAATGTATTAGCACTTTGATGGTCGCGCCCCGCTTGATTGGGCTTGCAAGAGGAATTTCAAATATTTCGGTCGATCAGGAGATCACTCGCAGTTGGTCGTCCTTAAAATTAGACAAACGGTTGGGGCACAGCCCGTTGGCGCCAATTATCGAACCACAAACCGGAGAGCTCTCCGTCCAGGCGCGTTCGCTTGGCGCGTACCTCTGTTATGTGGCTGAAAGCTGCTTAAGCAGGTGGTCTTCCTCGCTATGATCAGAATTTGTTTAGACACGGGCGATCTCGAATGAAAATCATGTTTTTGTTTTGACATTAGAGGCTGCCACCCGCCTTGACGGTGGTGGTGCACGCCAGCATGAATGTGCCGATTTGCGACTTTCTCGCGGGAAATTTTTGTTGGCTTCTGGCCAAAGTCAAGGCTAAATGCTGTGGTTTATTTTTTGAGAAATTGATTGTATTTTGGAACCACTTTACTGGAATAACAATTTCTCTGAGTTCGAAGACGTAATCTCTTGGTTTCTCGGGTTTCTTTGGAAGTGTTGTTCCTGAGTGCGTCGGAAATCTGTGATTTGCTTAGAATCGATGGCTTTCTTGATTGACATGGCGATGGTTCTGGAGGGTCTCGAGTGCAGAGGGAAAAAAGAATGAACATGTTCTGGGAAGGCTACTGACTGGCTTGATGGAATATGTTGTGTTAGACGTAAGACTTAGAGAGCCGAATCTTCGGGAACATTTACACTAATGGTTGCTATTTTTTGGTGGAGCGTGTATTTCGATGAACCTAAAAGGCATCTGCGGTAGCTCGTGGTGTTGTGATGAATGTCGACCCCAACTCACTTGAAGCTCGACGTCATAGGTTCGATCCCTGGTCTGTACAACAAAAATAATTTTCGCTGCCCCACCTCTTTCGACTTACGGGCTATGCTCAAAGAGTATTTCCTGCCTAAAAAATCTTATCCGTTCGGAGTCGGTATAAATTGTAGTTCTCTTCCACTCGTGAGAGAACAATAGTACGCCCAACACGGGTTGTTACTGAGTAGCTAGGGCCTGGCCCTTTGAGGGCTGTAGCGCCACCCATATTATGTTATTTTATAAAGCATTTGAAACATCATTGTACACAGTGATGTACAATTCACAGCACGGCCATCCAAATCCAGAGGTCGAATCAGCACCACGAATTGGTTGAGATTGTGTATAATTGAATGCTGACAGAACCATATTAAGGTCTCATAATTCGAAAACCTCTCCTTTCCCTGGTCCAATGAAATCGAATTATTAAGAGTTCACTGTATAAACGTACAGAAAAAGACGAGATCTACAGAGATCTTGCAATAGTGAACTTCAATCGCTAATTTTTTTTTTCCGTAAAAGTAAGTAATAATAATAATATGGGTGGCACTACAGCCCGTAGAGGGCCAGGGCCTAGCTTCTCAGCAACCACTCGTGTTGTACGTGCTATTGTTCTCACACGAGTGGAAGGGACCTACAGTTTTATGTCGACTCCGAACGGCCAAGTTTGAGAAGCTTTTTCTAGATAGGAAATACTCTTTGAGCATTGTCAGTGACTCGAAAGAGGTGGGGCCGTGAAAACCATTTTGGTCGCTCAGAGCTGGAATCGAACCTACAACGCCGTGGTTGGGGTCGACGCACATGCCCACAACGCCACGGGCCAGTAAAAGTAAGTGGCGCTTGGAAAACGATGAATCTCCATTGTTTAGTGGCAGCTGAATACTGCAAAGATCTGTCAAAGGTGAATTCGAGAAACATTTTGACTTTCCTGACAAACTCGTCAGGTTATGTAGAATGACGATGAAGAACTGTCGCCGCTCCATCACCTTCCGTAACGAACTCACCGAGACCTTCAATGTCAAAAAAGGTTTTTAGGAAGACGATGCGCAACGCCCCCTGGCCAACACAAACTCCTTCTTCCAAAAACCCGTGTAATTGTTAGTATTGGCGGACGACATTTATGTGATCTAACACAGCGAGCCGTCAATGAAGCGTTTGCTTGTATTGAAACGAAGGCGGTGTCACCACCTACACTACACATGAGGGCAGAACGAAGTATATATGATGTCATTAAGAAAGGACACACAATATCTATGTACTACTTGGTCAGAACGTGACCATAGGCAGCTACAATTCCCATGTGGTAAAGCTCTTCATCTTCCATGGCACCTACGATCATAGTACGAACAACATCAGTACCGAGATTAAACGGAGAACAAATCTTGCCAGCCGCTGTTTCTTTGATTTCTACAGCCCTCTTTTGAAGGACCAAGCTGACATTAACATTGACCCTGATCATCCCTGGATTATATTAACAGCGGAGAAAGAAGTCCTTTGTCTCAATCTCAATCTATGGTTCTGCTTTCGTTGATAGTTGCTGCAAATGTAGATTCAACTACGAACTGTACGGGCCATGAGTCTAGCCAGACGTCTAAGGATTCAACGCCTAAGATGGCTAGGCCATGTAGAGCACATGGACAATAGCCCGAAGAGTCTTCGACCCTAACCAGAACAACGCAATAGAGGATGACCACGAATACGATGGCGCACACACGTCGAGATGGACATCAACCCAGTTGGCGTGCGAAATTGGAGGCAGCTGGCTAAGGACCGTGCCAGCTAGAGAGCCTTGTTGGCTGAGGCCCAGGTTCATGACGAACTGTAGTACCATAAGAACAAGAAGAGGAACTCGAGAGACGGAAATGCTGTTCAAGCATATTATGGAATCCGGCAGATTGACTGCAAAAGTATTAACTCGCATCCGCAATTGAAGCTCAACCCTATTATGGAATCCGTCGGATTATCAGATATTATCGGTCCGCAAAACTTCAATTCAATTGTTCTTTGAAATAAATTATATTATGGATTCAGTCGGATTTTTTATGATTTTAGAAGAGAAAGAAAATTAATCTGCAGAAATTTGTTGTACCATGGAAGTAGGGCTAAGGATATTTTATCGATACGGGACAATGATCAAAGTACCAAGGAAAGAGATCTCTAGACCCCTAGATCCTCCGCCATCGACTCTAAGTCATAAGGATTATGCCCAAGCGCAACCGAACGATACTGGCTACTGGCAAAGACTTTGAAGTTGGAACAGCACAACCGACAATTTCAATTTTTCTTTCCGGGGTTTTCTACGTATTAGAAAAAAAATGTATTAAAGAAAATCAAGGATTGTTTTCACTTGTTATTTTCTGTTGCAGCCACTCATCCTTTTTCCTCGTAACCCGTAACTAATTTAGTGCGGATTGGAAACGTCGTGAGGATGTTTTGCGTTTTCCATAATAGCATTTTTAGTACACTACTTCACCACTTTCCGGATAGCGTTTTCTATCAAAGGACAATTTCCTTCGCAGTCGATCCGCCAGATTCCATATTCGGCACAGATTGTCTTTTTTCTTCTCCATCTTCTGATGGGGTTCTAATCCAGGAGCTCCATCTGCCTCCAGTTACAGGCGCCAAGATGTCTGAGGTCCATCTAACCTTGCGTGAGTAATCGGATTCTTTTACGTCCTTAATTGCGTTGTCTCACCCATAGGCAGTCAATGACTAGAGCAGTATTATCCGTTAATATTTTTTTCCAAAAACACTTATAAGTAAATCTGTCTATGGAGACTTTTTGTGAATGTTGTAGGTCGTTGACCATATTATGCATTACTTGGCCGTGATTCATTGCTAAGCCCATTTTGGTAGCCTCCGATTTAATGCCAAAGTTTTAACGACTTGCTTGTTCAAACAATCACGTCAATGTATTCCGGATATTTCGGATATATAGGAAATCTATGAACCTTGGAAAGATCGTGCCTATTATGCCTCTGTAGGCTCTTCTCAAGAACAATTTTCAAAAAATGATATAAAAGCTTGTCGTCTTGTTTAAAATGTTTCTTGAGAGTATAGTTCCACTTCATAATTGACTTGTTGAAGAACGAGGAGAGCATGAAGAGTACCACAGGACACCAGAATCGTGCTGTATATTTCGTCCATATTTATGCTGTGGCTTTGAATGCGATGAAAAGGGGATAAGTGTCGATTTACAGAATATACCGTAGTTTAAAGAGATAAGTGAGCAGTGAGTCTGTCATACTACCGCCCGAGGCCGACCTGGGGTAGGTTCCTTCAGTAACGAAGTGGACTTAGGGTGTGTTATGCAGACGCTAGAACTACGATCACAGATATCTGTTGTAGCCCTTCCTGTGGGCCAGTACTTAAGTGTTTGCCTTCACGAATTTGACATGTGTCCTAGATGGGATTTCTTGAAAATCTCTAACTATTACATTGCTTGGACTGGGCACTCGATGATCAGATGTTCCTTAGCTTCCATCACCTGGTCACTGTGCCTGCAGATATGTTTATTGGTTTTCGTTAAAATTCCCAATTCATTCATATGCACAAACTGGAGAGAGTCCGCGTTAAAAGTGCTAAATAAACACCTTTCACTGTGGGACAATGGTGCGTCTTGCCGCCTCTTCTTTTTATCGTATAGATCGATTGGATGTTGCAGCGCAGCCGAGGTGAGGAATGTTTGACATTGGCAGAGAGTTGATGGTAAGTCATCTGCTCTTTGCAGAAGATTTTGTTATGCTGACATCCTTTCAGACGAAACCCTAGCGCGCACTCGACAGGTTTGTGACCGTATGTGCAGATGCTGGGATTAAGGTCAACATGGACAAATCAGTGTTCAGTGTTCACTCTACATGTGAGTGGAATCCCATTGAAGCAGGTGTATATCGGTATGGGAGAAGTAATGATCAGCTCTTCTGTTATTAGCCAAGGTGGATCAGTATTGAAGGAATATGGAAGATCTGTAATCAGAAAAGCCGGGCTCTCAACTCTCATCTGTGGTTATAAAATTTGGGTAATGTCTAAAAAAACTAAGGTAGCTAATACAAACTGCCGAGATGAGATTACGTACTGCTGTTGTGGGAGTTAACGCCGGGATAGGGTGAGAAACAAGGCAGTATGCGAGGAACGTAATGCCAAGCAGGTACTTCTCCGAACGGAAAGAACTATGCTTCGATGGTTCGAACAAGTGCACGAATGCCCATCATCACGTATTCGTGCCTTAAGTGTGACTCCATCAAGAACTCTGTTTCTTGGCTGACGCAGGACAAGGTGGTTGGACCAAGTCTAAAAACTCGCTTGGTTACGTCTGGGCATAAATTCTTATAAGTTAGAGTCGATGATGGAGAATCGCATGGCCTGGAGTGTTCTAGTGAGTGCTTTTCTCTCGCTACCGCTTTAGTGGATCATTCTGGTCAAAAAATGATGATAGGGTTTCTCTTAGTTATACAATGTGCAACTACATTCATTACGAATAGTTTTTGAGATTAGCTTAAATAGTAATCATTCGTTTTGGGCACGTGTGACATGATTCCTGATGAGTGGACTTGGCAATTCTATGCCGACTCCGAACGTCGAAGTTTGAAGAGACTCTTTTTTTTCCAACCATAACAGTTGACTCAATGATTTGATCTACCCTCGACCTGGGAAGGAAATCCTAAGGCATTAAAAATTCTAACCACACGAGTCTCAGTCATCAGTTTTTATCATCAAACAACTCTTTGACATTTCAAAAGCTGCCACAGCCCAGGTTGTGTCTCCGTGAACCACCTACCAATTACCGATCCCTGTAATTACCTTAATTGATGAAAGCTAAAAATAATCCAGATGCTTGTTAATTCTAACTGCCGACTGTGTGCCGCTGACTACAGCACAGATTCTCAAGTGGGCGGCAACCCAGGTACAACTTCTGAAACCATACATATTCATCGGAACTAAATTTAGATGTATCCACAAACCTGAAAATAGAAGCAAATAATAACTAATTGCACCACATTACACTGTTTTGCATATAACAAAAAAAAAATCTTACCTCGCTTAGCAGCGCTTTCTATTCATCGGCTAGCAATATAAACCGCATTCGCACCAAGGAATGCGGTTTATAATCTCGCCCCGGTAAAATTCCACAAGCGCACTATCTTCAATGGGAAATAATTTATCTTCCCGAGAAGTTACGGATACTCGTATCTAAATGCGACAGAGAGTGTGGAGTAGGAATCAATTACCAATGGACTTTCCGAAATCCTTATCGACAAGTGACTCACCTCACCGGCTGAAGGGCAAAAAGGAAACCGACAATGACGACGGATATAAAAAAAACATACTCGTGCGTACATATAAAATTCAATCACAGATGAAAAAGAAGAAGAAGAAGAACGAGAAGAATCCGAACATCTTGCAGCAACACTCATGTGGATCGAGGTTATTACTATTTAGGTCCGAGGAGCTACATATCTTGACGTTGTTTCGCTCCGTGGCAGCAGCAAGCTGTGCGTGTGTGCACAGCCCATGGAACACCCAAATTGTCAACAGGACGCCACCTTCTTCAAAGTCAAAGAATTCTCGAAATGAATCATCTAGAGTTTGTCTTCGTTTTTCTTCTCCTCTTTTTTCTTTTTGTGTTTCCTTTTGTTTTTGGTTTTTTATCGTTACTCCGATAAACAAAAAATTAAATAAAAATGTAAACCCAATCAGCCGACAAATTTAAGGCCTCCTGCCACTTAATAACTGACCACCGGCCCAGAATGTCTTGGAATTTCTGAAAGAGACAGGCAGGAGGAAAAAATCGAATTCAAACCGAAGCCGAAAATACCTGACGTTGAATGAGAGGCAGACTGATGGTGTTTGGGACTTGATTGCGGTGTACCCTATGAAGTTGTGAGAGGAAATGCTGATAATCTGGGGCGAGTGAGCGTGTGTCGTGATATTTGCAACTTTTCGGGAAATGTGATACGGGTGGTGGAAGAGGTTACTTTACGAGTGATTTCTGGAAAATCGAAAAAAGAACGAAGGGCACTGAGCATCGGAACCAGAGTTCAACGGTGGATGTGAGCACTATTCGGGTTTTGGTAGTGCTTTTCCAACATTTTGATTCATCCAAGAGGGTGACTGAAGAGCGAGAGGATGTCAGTTAGTCCTAGGAGGATAATTGTTTTATTATATTTTTTATCGAGTTTTACCGTTCGAGTTCACCGATTCAGTCAACAATCAGTCAAAACTTGTACATCAGCAAATCCACTCCGCTGCCGAAAAGATCCCAATTTAATTCCTTGAAGTGGACCTGTCCTCGGTCTTCGGACTATAGTATATCCATACGTAATCGAACCGACTCAGGGGGTGCAAGTTGATCAGCGATGACTAAATAAAGGGCCTCCAGTTCACTTTCTGAATGAGTTGAAGGTGGACAAAGATCATTAGCATAATCATCACCTTCATTGACGCATGGCCCCTAAAGTAGCGGCGAAAGATATTCAGTCCACCCGATTTGCTCCGTCAGCTCTAACCCATCAGGAGCAATGCTCAACCGACCCCGACAGATTTATCGAACTTAATCCAACAGCTTCTTTCTTTGTCTCCAGCGGTTGCCTCTCCGATGGCAACTTTTGTGCCACATGACCAAATAAGTGAAGAATAGCCTTGTCCGTTCGAAGAAACCGCTACTCAGTTGTGTTTCTCATCCGCATCACGACAAGTAATTCACACTGTCATGACCAAACTTTTCAACATTTATTAATCCAACAGGAAATCTCAGCATATCTCATCCTACCACACGTGTAAAGGACTCCAATATGCTGAAAGTTCTCCAACTGCTCTGCGCTAGTATGTAAACTGTATTGAAGAGACCTTATTGAAATGACCATAAGCTTAGATATTTCCACGTGAGTCTTTACCTCAGCATCAAACCTGGAGTTCCGCTTGGGATGATGTGGGAATAACTAAGTCAACCGCAAGAAATGTCAAACATTCCATGCATCGGCTGCTCTGTACGACCATATCCAAGTAAAAAACAGAAGTGACAAGGCTCACCCTTGTGGGACTCCCACTCTCGTTGGGATGGTGTTGACACCAGTTGTTGAAGCAAGTTGGGAATACGTTGTCACGAACTGACAACTAACACTGTTGGTGACTTGGTGTACATTGTGGGCTCGCACCATAATTGGTTCGTGCATTCTTTTTAACGGTCTTATGTAATAATATAATATGGGTGCCGCTACAGCCCATAGAGGGCCGGGGCCAAGCTTCTCAGCAACCACTCGTGTTGTACGTGCTATTGTTCTCACAAGATTGGAAGGGAACTACAGTTTAATGCCGAATCCGAACGGCCAAGTCTAGACAGGAAGGGAAAAGCTGCTGTATGCGCATCCTCTGCAATTGATTTAAATTAAATGGACCTGTGAACAAAATACGTAGTCATAACAAATTATCGAAACAAAATGGGTGATGTGCAGAACTGGGTTGTAAAATTCACTTTCGTTTACTACTGCACAGTTAACTCAGATCAAGATTTAAACGAGACTGTGGAACCGATTTCATCATTGAACTGCAGCTAAGCCAAAACTGTAGTCCACTGTAAAACTTTTCATTCATAGGTTAGCCTCAAGGCCTATATTTTATACCACTTAGCCGCAAAGGGCAGGTTCGTTGAAATCAATATAGAACAACCCCTATCCTCTTGGAAAGACATCCATCTAACGAAGCGGTGGCCGCTTCGCGAGCGACGACATATTCCTCGTATAATTTCATTGACATGACTACAGTTTCGTTGATATCCGTCGCGCAACTTCTTTTACTCAATTTTACCAACTCACCCTTCTTGGAAATCTCGGTACAATGCGTGTGTATTTTCGACATGCCTTTTCCGAGCAGTCATGCAGTCATAAAGACTGCTTACGGCTTTTCTAGAAGCCGCCAAATTTCTCCGATTAGGCTTGCGCCATATGAGGCTTCGAAGTCAAAGGGCAAACACTGGTAACTTAACGCAGGTGTCTAACGAAACTGATCCCTTTTCACATCCCCACCAGAGATCTCTATCGCTTGTGACACTTTCGCAGATCACCACTACCAATTGATTCAAATGACAACAGAGAACAAAAAAAAAATGAACAAAAAATAAATAAATAATCTCACGCTACCACGATTTCTCATCGCTGTCATATCCACAGATACTTTCACCCCTAATTGCTGGCGCCACCAATGCTCGTCTGTCTCAACCTTTTTCAATGGAACACCAACATCCAAGGTGAACCTAATTTACCCTATAACCCAGAACAAGCGCATCCATGTATACAACACTCATTTGCTTAATTCTCACAGGATGTGCTCCTGCTGATAGACTAAAAGGCGCTTCGATCTCACACGCACAAATTGGAGATGTAACTCACTGATAATCTCTAGCATAAGAATCAATACCACAATGTAGCCGGGATTATTGAGCGCCGCTCACCATGGCGTGAGTTAAGATGTAGACGATTCTACCTGTGGCTACGGCATGCCATGGCACACAACAAGCCATCGAGGGATAATTTTCCTTATCGCCACAGCGAGAACGGTTGTTCCCCGAGTCATCAAAAACCATGCTACAACACAGTGTGTCCTAATGTCCACTTACCTGAGATTCTTCAATTAAATACGAATCTCATTGCCCTCTCGAACGGCTAATTGCCCTGCGTCAAGGGCATGGTGATGGCCGATGGGGATGTGCGTTCAAGACGTTTCATCTTTTAATTTCGTTTGTAATTCTGTAAGTGCGAGTTATTTTGTCAAGACGATGGCTAATAAATTAACGTTGAGGTATCCAATCGGCTGGCTGAGGCAGTTGAAGGTGTTTGGGAGCCAGAAAGGACAAGTGGAGAATGGCATCTAATTAGAAAGGAACATGCATTAAGTCGTCAGAAGCTGATGGAGAATAGAAATTAGGTTCGATTTTTCGGATTCGGAGTGTGAAGAGAGAATACTGGTTAGTCAGTGCATGGGTTGAAGGAAGCCATGATTTGAAAAGACAACTTTATTAACAAATGTATTAATGGGAATCGTCCCAAGATACCAGTGAATTAAGGCCATAATTGTGATGATCATTTAAGAAAGGCATCAGCACATACGATCTTTATGGAACTTGTTGCACTCATCTTTTCGGGAAGTTCGTGCATCTTTAAAAGAATAGTAGTTCAGACTCCATCCTGAGGCTACTTAAGGAAATATCTGCTTCCGAACAATGAATGACGCATTCTTATGTGCATTAAGGGTTCCTGGTCTGATCACAAGCACTGGATCTGGTCACAATTTACAGAAGTTCAAAGTATGACCTTTGCCGGAACAGCGCATAGATCAACACAGCCATCAGCACTGTAAGATGTCACAGTGAATCCAGGAGTTCAGGATGGTTAAATAAGACTATCTTGCTGACCATGCCAAATCGTAAAAACAAAAGATTCAAATAAAGTCATCACCCTAAAATTGGGTGGCCGTAAGCGCCATTTTAATGTTTTTGGGAAATAGCATTTAAAATTGCATGAAAACCAACCGATCGAATTTTTTTTTCTTTTTTAACAGGAAATTTATAGGAAAATAATTTTTCAATAAATGCTAGAAGTTATTCTGAAACACTTTTAGTACTTACTTGGTTGGGTCTTCTCCTCCATTCGCAGACGGGAACATATTTCCGACGTAGAATTTTCTTTCGAAGACACCAAGAATCAGGTCTACAATTCTGCTTAGTGTCCAGCTTTCGGCATCTTAAAGTAGGACTGGCAGGATAAGAGTTTTGTAGAGCATGACTTTGGTCCTTCGAGTCAGGAGTTTCGAGCCCAGTTATTTTGACAGACCGAAGTAACATTGGTTGCCAAAGGTACGATGTTATTCGTGCAGTTCACGTTTGCCCCAAGGTAGACACACTAATGTACCAAGAATTATGTGTTAATGCCTCGAAATCGTAGCTGTCGATTGTAACGTTTTGGCTTAGGTGGTGTGCGGCAGATCGTTTTCTGCTCACCAGCATATATTTGGTTCTGTCCTCGTTTACCTTTAGGCCAGCTCGTTTCGCCTGTTCCTCAATTACAGTGAAAGCTTCTACTACGACTCGTTGGCACCGCGCGATAATGTCGATGTCATCAGCGTATCCCAACAGCTGGGCTGACTTGTAGAAGAAAGTGCCTTCTCTTTCTTGGTTTTGAATGGTGCAGAGGTTTCTGAACCGAACTGCAGGGTGCATCGCGTATGTGTTGCGTGGTGCAATGCAACCGCATCAATTTTCTCGGGTTCCCGAGTTTGGCCATAGGTTTCCATAGCTATTCTTTTCCAATAGCTCCTAGCGATGAATGCTGTCGTGTGCGGCTTGAAAATCGATGGTGAGTATCCCTTTGAACTCGCTCCAGAATCTGCCTTAGTGTGAATATTTGGTCTATAGTCGATTTGCCGGACCGGAAGCCGCACTGGTATGTGCCGAATAGTGCCGTGAAAACGACTTTCCTATGTTTGTATTCGATATTATATAACAGAAGTATCACACACTGGCTACATACTTCTTTCTCTGTAAAGGGCTGTGGCAAATTTGGTTCATAAACATTATTATGATCGGTTAAAGGCCGTGGTGGCCCATGGCGTTGTGGGTATGTGCGTCGACCCCAACCTCGACGTCGTAGGTTCGATTCCAGCTCTGAGCGACGAAAACAATTTTCACGACCCCACCTCTTTCGAGTCACTGACAATGTTCAAAAAGTATTTTCTGTCTAGAAAAAACTTCTCAAACTTGGCCGTTCGGAGTCGGCATTAAACTGTAGGTCCCTTCCACTCGTGAGAGAACAATAGCACGCACAACACGAGTGGTTGCTGAGAAGCTAGGCCGTGGCCCTCTACGGGCTGTAGCGCCACCCATATATATTATATTATATATTAAAGGCCGTTCATATGAGCTGCGAATTGTTAACGCGACCTTTCAGAAACAACGCCCTATTTCCTTTTATGATGGGAATTGAAAAATTCAAAGTAGCTCTTCCATATCTTTTATCTGTTTTGCTGTATCTCTTTCCATTGGCAAGATATGGAAGAGCTACTTTGAATATTTGCAAACATTAGAACATCACCGATAACATGATTAATTTTGCGCGACTGCAACTTCAGTTGTTGTGCTCGTCCAATCGTACTGCACTCTAGTAGTAGTACGGACCTCAACCAACTTGGTGTGCGAATCTGGAGACAGCTAGCCAGGGATCGCGCTAGTTGGAGAGGCATGTTTGTTGAGGCCCAAGTCCACCCGGACTGTAGCGCCACACAAAGAAGAAGAAGTAACGTAGTAGTAAAAATTATATAAGCTTTTTAATTTGTATTCCACGAAATGAAATGAATTAATGTAGGTTATATTGAAGTGTCGTATAATACTCGTTTATGGCAATAATTTTTAAACTCAAATAGTGATTACTATTTAATTATATCATTCTTTGTTATTTCATAATTCTCGTCAGTACAAAGTGCAATAAATAAATAAAATTAAAAAAGGAACAATTCTGAATAAGCAAGGCTACTACAACCAGTAAACCTGACAACACCTAATTTCGAGCAATCATTCAATTTCACTTGCGCAGCGCCTAACTCGAAAATAGTTCAAAAATTCGAAACGAACAAAAAATGGAAAAAAAAGAAGACATCAAAACTTCTCAATGCCACCGCACCGATCGGCCGACGTTGAGCACATTGCCAGCGAGCGCCGAAATTAAGTGGTTTTGTTTATTTGACTTCAATGATTGATATCGAAGCCGTAGGCTAGGAAATCTAGCGCCTTGGATCGTAAATCGATTTGAAAATATTACGAATTATTCGTAATCATAATTATGGCGCACTTCGAAGGCAGATTGCTGCTTCATTGTTCGCACCCAGGAATGGATATGGTGTAGGTGTGATTAACAAATGCGAATTCCTGAGAGTAACTCTCGAATGCGTTGAGGTAGTCCGCCTTCAGTGGTGATGATTTGTGGTGCAACAAGCACTAATTCCTCGATTTGATGAGATTATTGAATAATGAGGTCTAACATTTGGTGTGGAAAACTTTTTGAAGAATTTGTGCGCATTCACGTTGTAAAATCGTTTATAGGATATTTTGAAATAATTGAGAGCACGTGGATAATGACGCCAAGACCAGGTCGCAGGGTATGGCTAAGGGAGGTTTTAAACGTGCTACAGTAACCGGTGGGCTTAAAGGCTAACTGAGGGCATTCCTGACGAGATGGAACTTATAATTCAACTCAACAACATTCAACTCAGGGACAAAGGAGCCACAGTACATCGGCTTTCAAGCGACACTATATATATCTTTTATCATTAATGGTGAACTGAGCTGAAAAATGTTTACAATTTAAGTAGGACACATGTAAATGATTTGTGTTAGTCAGAATCAGGCGGTCGCACGCTGAAGCTTAAGTGACAGAAGACAATATTAAATTTTTGAAGTATACATTTCCGTTCCGTGATTCCATACTGTCGTCCCAATTCTTGGGATGAATAGGCGTACCTGAGAATACAGTCATCAGTGACGGAGTAAATTCGATTAAGAGCAGCATATGCGAGATAATAAAAAATGAGAATGAGGGGGAACTTCTTCTTCCTGGAGTGGCGCTACAGTTCGGGGTGGCCCTGGAGCTCAACCAACATACCTTTTCAACTGGCACAACCAATTTCGAACATCCAGTTGGTTGAGGTCCTACTCCACCTTTTATTCGTTTTGTGTGCGTCCCCCGTTGCGTTTTCCCAATGGCTCAGAATCTTAAGCGTTGGATAGAGAGATGCTTAACTATGTGCATGGAGCTGCCCACAGACCTAACGCCATCAAACCAAACAGGCACAAATATCGCACGCAGAACTCTTCTCGCGAAAAGACCAAGAGCTACCTCATCCGCTTTTATTAGATTCTATGCCTCCGCGCCGTAAAGCACGACTGGGTTGATCCATGTGTTATACAAATCCAGCCTGGTCCTACGAAACAAGACTCTATTACTCTTTTGCTTCTTAAGCCCAAAGAAACAGTAATTGACTAGAGGAATTGCCTATTATGATGCTCTGCACTAGAAGTCAATGTTGTAAGTCTTTTATCGATAATAGCATATACTTGGTATTGCCCTCCTTTACCGCTAAACCCATTTTGGCAGCTTCTGCTTCTAAGTCAGTCTTATTGATGGGTTGTGTTTGTTCAATCACGTCAATGTCATCCGCGTAAGCGTGCGCCTCACCAGATCATCTCCAGCTGCCTTAAACAGTTCCACGGTCAGACCGTCCGCTCCAGCAACTTTGTTCGACTTCCATCTAGATGCTGGTGTCTTGGCCTCGTCTAAATCGGGGTGACTGAATTCATGCCCATAATCGTCCAAAGGGATAGTAATAGATCCCCAGGGAAGAAGCCATTTATCAAAAGAGGCCACTTGCCTTTGTTGAAAAGAGATGGCTGCTAATTACTTTGCACTATGCCGGTATGGCAGGAATCAAAAACAAACTTTTAGTCATCGGTAAGACATCGACAAGAAAATTAAACCAGAAAAGAACAAAATTGTGGTCTTCCTTGACAACACTGTTTCCCACCCTATTTCCCATTTTGTAGATACAAAATAGAAAATATAAAAATCGTTTATGTTCCGCCAAACCCCACATCGATTTGCAAGCAATTGGATCAATAGCTCACATCCTAGACGCTACTCATTGATAATTCGTGAAAACAAGTCAAAACAAAGTTAAAAGTTGGAAGAATATAAGGTCGATAATGGGGATGACTCGCCTCTCCCGAATTTAAGGGAAATTTTCACGTTCTTACGGAATGCGGATGTGAAGAATAACCCGAACATTTGGACCTGATGCAAGAATCCGTATAAGTGAAAGCTGACTTCGAGATGATGCCAGAAGACGTTGGAGTTCCTGTTGAAATTTTCGAAATTTAACGTGATGCGTCCGCATCACCTGGCGGTCCCCTGATCAATCAACCGCCAACCAAATTGATCATATCGCGATCGACGTCAGACACTCCTCCAGTGTCTTCGATGTCCGAACGTTCCGAGGTGCTAAAATCGACTCGGACCATTACCTTGTTGTAGCCAAGGTCAGAACTCGATTATCGATTATACAATGGAGTAGAGCGCAACAAAAACAGTTTGAGTCGGAAAGCTACAATCGCAATCGACAGTTGGGAACTTTCCGATCGAGTCTCTATGAAGCTCTCAGAGAGTCCAACCCTGCCCGGCGAAACAATCGACGAACAGTGGAACCGTTATCAAAACGCCATTACAGAAGCTGCCTCTGATGTGCTGGGTTTTAAAATGCCACCTAGAAAAAACCCATGGTTTGACAACGAGTGTCGGCAGGCGCATTCAGCGAAGCTAGCAGCATATAAGGCGACGCTGGATAGAAGGATGAGAGCGGTTCGTGAGCTCTACGTGCTTTAAACAAGGGAAGAGCACCGGCTTCTCAAAAAGAAAAAGAAGGAGCATGAGAAGCGCGCGATCGAGGAAATGGAGAGGTGGTACGGCAGAAATAATGTCCGAAAGTTTTACCAGCGGGTGAAACAACTATCCAAAGAGTACAAACATCGGAAGGAAACATGTCGGAACGAAGAGCGACAACTCGTAGTAGAGTCGCAGTCGATACTGAGAATCTGGAAGGATCACTTCTGCAGACTGTTTAACTCGCCGGACCAAAATACCGCTGTCACACAGAATGTTCCACTCCACGCAATGGACGACGATATTCCGTCGAGAATTCCGCCCCCCCGATCTAACGAAGTTAAGAAGCGATTTCGAGACTTAAGTCGAACAAAGCTGCTGGAGCGGACGGATTGTCCGCGGAACTGTTTAAAGCAGCTGGAGATGATCTGGTTGGGCGCATTCACCAGCTCATCTGTAGGATATGGTCGGAGGAAAGCATGCCCGATGAGTGGCATTTCAGCATTGTTTGCGCGAGAAGCCTTTGACTGCACCAGAGGGATCCGTCTTCATATCATCTCGTATAAGATCTTTTCTGCCGTTTTGTGTACCTGCCTGAAGCCGTTTATTAATAATCAGATAAGTCCATATCAGTGTGGCTTCAAGCCTGGAAAGTCTACCATCGATTAATCATCACATTACGGCAGATCCTCGAAAAATCCCAGGAGATGCAGATCGACACTCACCACCCATTTGCCGACTTTAAGGCCGCATATGACAGCGTGCATAGAGACGAGCTATACAACGCCATGTCTAGTTTTGACATTCCTGCCAAGCTCGTCAGATTGTGCAGGATGACGATGAAGAACTCTAGCTGCTCCACCAAGGTCAGTAACGAATTCACCGATACATTCAATGTCAAGAAAGGTTTTAGGCAAGGCTACACGCTGTCATGTGATTTTTTAAACATTGTACTTGAGAAGGTCATGCAAAACTCACACGCCAATACTAGAGGCACGATCAAAAGTCCGTTCAACTGCGCGGACGATATTGACATGATTGGCCGAACTCAGCGAGCCGTCAATGAAGCGTTTGCTTGTATTGAAACGGAGGCGGCAAAAATGGGTTTAGCGGTGAATGAGAGCAAAACAAAGTATATGCTGACTTTAAGAAAGGACACACAACATCGACGACTCGGTCAGATCGTCACCATAGGCAGCTTCAACTTTGATGTACTACAGTACATCACCTACCTTGGCTCCAAAGTTAATAGTACGAACAACATCAGTACCGAGATTAAACGCAGAATAACTCTTGCCAATGGCTGTTTCTTTGGGCTCAAGAGGCAATTGAGAAGTAGAGACCTCATGACATGAGCTTTAACATAACCCCACAAAAAATAGTCAAAATGCGTTAAATCACACGATCTAGACGGCCAATTGACCGTTCGTTTTCCTCTCTATGCTCACAAATGCTCCACTGACAGTCTGTTGAGCTCTTCCGATGATGTTAATGTCATCGGCATATGTGAGCAGTTGCACAGACTTGTGGAAGATCGTGCCTCCGATGTTGACGTCTGATCTGATCTTCTCGAGCCTTCTCGTATTTTCTAAAGCCTTTTCTGACATCAAAAGTTTGGGTAAAATTATTCCTTGACGAAGCAACTGGTATTCTCCATCGTCATTCTGCAATGATGGACCTGTTTTGCACATTGATTGGTTCCACACGCTTACACAAGACGGCAGGAAAGATCATATATGGGAGACTCTTACGACTGTAAATGTCACAGTTTAGAGGGACTCCTTTCTTTAGGAGACTTAATAAGATACTATATTTTAATTTCTTTTCCTTTCGCTCTTTTCTGGTCAAATTGCATCATCGGAAGGACGTTAGAGTTCGATTGATGAATCTTGTGAAAGCCTTCTTAAGGTTGCCGACGAATTATATGAATGGATTCTTCATGAAACCGCGCATTATTTACACTCCTTAATTTTGTGACACTCATCCCAGATAGCCATTCGACCACCTTTTTGCGAATCAGTATCAATTGCATCTGAGTTAACCTGCAATCCCTTGCATCCGGCCATCGCATGAATGAACGCTTCTAACCCTCGAAAAGTCATTTTCCCGTCGGCTAGTGCTGGACATCCTCACTCGGTGTGTGTGTGTGTGGCATCTTCATTGGGCTAAGTGCATTGGGTGGGATGCCGGACCCAGACTCTGACCCGCATGCCTGTATTCCTTTCACTTCCCATCCCCAGCCGAAATCCCTTAGGGTTACCTGTCGGTAAGTGCCTCTTTTCCAGTCAATTTCTCACTCAGCACAAGTGCGAAGATGGTGAACTGATAAGATAGCAGAAGCGGCCAACTGCACCAGCAAGTGGTACACGAAGTGAATCTTATCTGCCTACAAAGGAGTTTTATTGCGACGATTGATTTTTGGGCACCTGTACTGCCGCTGGTGTGTGTTTTGTGTTTTTTTCCCCGTCTTCGGATTGTATTCTCTTGTTTTTCCTCCTCGGTGGTGGTGATCTTATCTTTAGCTATTTACAACAACAAAACACAGTTTTCTCATCTCACCAACCATTCATCTTTGATAGGCCGTCATAGCTGACAGAATTGGGAAATCACTATCAGCGGCAGCATCGGACGGCTAAGATGCGACTATGGCAAGAGATTTGTGCGCAATTTTCGGCTATCACCTTGACCATGCTGGTGTTCCGATTGAGCGGACGCTTTGAAGGGGACTTCTGGGAAGAGTGAGATGAGATCTGTTGCCAAGGGTCAACTAATAAAACAACCACCGACGAGTGTGGTAATGGACACTTGTTGAAGCATGCACATGCTATGCCAGTGCAGTGTCGCCTAGATTGAGTTCAGTTTTCCATCCAAGGACGTATGGTGAGTCGGTGTGATCCTGTCCAGAGAGAGCACTGAGAGAAAGTGATTAGAAATGGAATTTCTGTGAAACCTGCACCACCTTCGGTGTCTAATTGGAGTGTGAATGTCCGGCGAAGAGCCCACCTGTTGTGATTTCGATTCACCGCATTCTTATCAATCCACTCTGGGGCCAGATCAGATCAGTTGAAAAGGGAAAGAGAAAGAAAACAGAACAGCTAAAGACGAGAACAACAACAATCCGATAGGTCCTTTGGGATGTTTTATTTTAACAGAGAAACAATAAAATATTCACGGCAAAACTTCACAAAACGGTCGCCAAAACAATTTTAATTGCATGCCCAAAAGGGGTATCTTTTAATGGCATTTCGTGTATCTTCACTGATTGTGTGTTCTCATGATCTGGCCTGCTTGCAAGTTATCCCTTGTCGTCGACTCCGACTCAACATACGCAACCCAATCCACAAACAAGATTGCTACATACTGGATCACCACAATGTCTACATGCACTCCACACAGTCTGGCCTGACTGTGATGTGCCGGGCCATCGAGCGAGTGGCATCGTTTTGGTGGTATCTGGTAGGGTATGGCATGTCATGGCTTGGCATGGCGTGGCGTGGCGTTCCGTGCCGTGCCTTGTGCGCCTTCTTTCAGTGCCCGCAACGAATAAGACAATAAAGCGAAGACGACGAAGAGTATTGTAAACTCTTAACACAATAAAGAAATAAATTACTCAATCATGGTATGCGTAGATACGTTTGTGCATCCGTGTGTGTTCGGATTCATTCTCAAATGGGGGGATTGTACATCAATTGATTTCGCCACTAAAAGTTTTCCCATCGACCACCCCTAAGCTTAGGTGCGATTGCTGCCAGAGTGTTGTTCCCTATTTTTATAGGGTGATGCGAATGTTTGTTGGTTGACTTAAGCGCATTGAAGAAATGATGTGGACCTTCGTCGAGCTTGGTAACTTTGGTATTTTGATTGGCTTTTTGAAATGAAGGGAATTGAGGAACTAACGCAAACAGGATTCTATCGAGTTCTAGCAATTGGCAACAATACCAAGAAAATGTTCTCTAGGTACAAGTTTTTCTTTTTGTTGCGGGTGTGATCGTTGTTTGATCGCCATTAAAGCTGCAATTCTTTGCCTATCCAGGAGCGTGTCAGAGGGGGCCTCTACTGATCTCAGCTATTGCTAAAAGTCGATTGGGTGGATATGGGGATTACAACTCCGCATGTTCCAGTGGCTATTTATATCGGTAGTCGGACCCATAATTCTGTATGGTTTCGCTATTTGAACTGCACTTGATAAGAATATGCCTCACACCATACGAATGGGTTCAAAGGATGCCTTGCATATGCATTACCCGAGCACTACGGACCACTCCCCCCGCTGCTTAGAACATACAACTCAACCTCCGATAGATCTAGACGGTAGTCAGAAAGCAGCTAATACGTCGATCAGGTTAAGATCACTGCGTCTCTGAAAAGAACAAAGATCTGGACACTCTACGGTCCTGAGGAGGTATAACTCTATACCAATAGACACTGACCTCATGATCCCTGAACTTCTCTTCGAAAAGAATTTCTCAACCAGCATCCGTCACAGATCTTACTAGGAGAATGAGCATCAGACACTGGAAAGTCTACTGCAAATTTTCATAAATGCATGGATAAGGATAATTCTTGCCAACCGCTGTTTTTTCAGGCTCAAGAGGCAGTTGAGTAATAGAGCCCTCTCTCGAAGAACCAAGTTGACTCTATATAAGTCCCTGATCATCCCAGTCCTGCTATACGGCGCGGAGGCATGGACAATCTCGAAAGCGGATGAAGAAGAAAAGTTCTACGCACGATCTTTGGTCCTGTTTGTGTTGACGGGTTCTGGAGGAGAAGATTCAATCACGAACTGTACGGGCTGTACAGCGACATGAGCCTAGTTAGGCGTCTACGAATCCAACGCCTACGGTGGCTAGATCATGTAGAGCGTATGGACAACACAGCTCCGGCTCGAAGAATCTTCGAATCCGAACCTGTCGGGCAACGCAAACAGAGAACGCCCGCGTTTAAGGTGGCGCACCCAAGTGGAGAAGGACCTCAACCAACTTGGTGTGCGAAACTGGAGACAGCTAGCCAGGGATCGCGCTAGTTGGAGAGGCATGTTGGTTGAGGCCCAGGTCCACCCCGGACTGTACCCGGACCACACAAAGAAGAAGAAGAATAAGCATCGGAGATAGACGAATGGGTGCGGGGGCCTATTCCAAGTAAAGGGTGATTTTTTAGCTATTATCTTTTTGGTAACACAGTTTAAACAGCTGACTCACGTTTCGTGTTTAATTTCACTGTCAAACACTTTCAGTTTGGTCTATAACTTAACCATGAATCGTCTTACAAATGAACAACGTGCTATGTTAAGAAAGTTCATCGCGCGCTTTTTGTTGTTCATTGTGTCAGCAACGAAGTTCATTATTGGCTCAATGTGTACGTAAATAAGCAGAATTGTCGATTTTGGAGTGAATATCAGCCAGAACCATTGCAAGAGCTACCAGAATATCCAGAAAAACTCACAGTTTAGTGCGGTTTATGGGCTAGTGGCATCATTGGACCGTACTTCTTCAAAAATGATGCGAATCTTTGGATGGTGAGCGCAACCGTGAGATGATATCCAACTATTTTTTGCCCAAAATGCAAGAGCTTGACTTGCTTGACATGTGGCTTCAACAAGACGGTGCCAAATGTCACACAGCACGTGCAACAATGGACTTATTGAGAGGCGAGTTAAGTGAACATTTTATTTTACGTTCGGGGCCGGTCAATTGGCCGCCTAGATCGTGCGATTTAACGCCTTTAGACTATTTTGTGTGGGGCTATGTTCAAGCTCATGTCTATACAGACAAGCCCGCTTCAATTGACGTATTGGAAGACAACATTGAAGCATTTATTCGTGAGATACCGAACGAAATGTTGGAAAGATTATGCCAAAATTGGACTAAGCGGATGCACCATTTGAGGCGCAGTCAAGGTCAACAATTGCATGAAATAATCTTAAAACATTAAATTATATGGACCATACTATCGATTCAAATAAAGACTTCATGCATTTTTCTCAATTTTATGTGTTTTTAAAAAAAAAAAAACTTTAATATAGCTTTTAAAAAATCACCCTTTATGTGAACATCCACCTGTCTTTCCGACTACCAAACCATTGTGGTGTCTTTCAAGCTAAAACTAAGTGATAAAAGAATTTTATTCTGGCTAAAAAACCATTGGTATCAAACAGATATTGTCATCTGCTCCGACAACCAGGCAGCAATCAAATCTCGTTGTGCTCAGCCACATCTACAAAAACTCAAGACTTATTAGATCAATAACCTGTCAGAACTAAAATCCGGTAATTCTTCATACAAATCTAAATAGAAACAGATTCGCGTGGTAACACAACTGGGCTACACTGGCCTAAGTGCGGCGGCTGTCCTCCCGCACACTAATTAGCTAATTCAACTCAATCTAACCTAGTCTGGACGTGATATTTTTCATCGTTTCACATACACTGTCCGATTTAGATCGGGAGACTGTACGGGCCATTGTAAAACGATGACAGTATAATAACTAAGGTAACCCTAAGATAAGTTTAAGCGCAGAAAAAGGACCTCAACCAACTTGGAGCGCGAAATTGGAAGCAGCTGTTGCGCCATTGAAAGAAAAAGAAGACCCTTCACAAGATGCAAAATGACAATATGAAACCCCATATTTCTTTTGGCAAGAGGTATTATCTGATCTTAAACATTGCGTTTGGGAACATGTTGATCCATTTGGGTGTCTACCATTATAATTGGTTGCAAGCCATGCGATGAAAAAGCTGACCAACCCATCACACAGTGCTTAAATGTTTTTGGGTGTACTTGGAGCTGTTTGCTTACTAAGTGGTCGTCAAACACATCTGTTCCCATCCGATCACAACCTGCAAATCGGATTCATCACTCCGTTGCACTGTTTTCCATAGCTCTGCATGGACTCTCATTGGGACAGCCAAAGCAGCAACAACGTTGTCTTCAAATTTGGCTTTTCAGTGAATAAAACAATAAAAAAATGAACCAAATCTCTGCCCAACAAACTGTATGCAACATTGTAAAATTTGTGCCACTACATAAAAAAAAAAAAAAAAATGACGGTCGGCGACAGTATTGGGCAGACTCACTTATTTCTCAGGCCGCCGACGCATGGGTGGTTTGAGCCTGAGCTAATAGTGCATTTCATTTCTGTCGCGCACGCTGCTTTCAGTTATTCAGCCCCGCGGTATAATTATGATGGAGGATCGAGTTCAAAGACACTTTTAGGAGCAATGTACCCGACGGATTTTTACCTTCCAGACTACATTCATATCCTGTCACAGCCCGTAAAGTTAGTGTTTATGTCATCTCATGTGCTCAACTTCCTCACAGGAGGGACCATACATATATTTAAAACGGAATTATTTTTTCCAAGGCACCAAGAATGATATCTGATGTTTTGTTTATGTTCTACCTTTCGGGACCATGCGGCGCCAAGCCTGGTCAGACTTATGTAGAACATGATTGTGGTTCTTTGAGTTACTAGTTTTGATGCAAGTTTTTTTAACAATTCGATTCTATGTCGAATCTCCACTAGGATGACATTCGCGGACTTGGCAGTACCCTGGACAAGTTCTCATGGACAACCAAAACCCCTAATTAGAACCCAATGAACTTCGCAACCTTGCATTCCATCATTCGAGTCGTACTTTTTGAAGCCGATTAGTGTGAATACATAGGTGAAGAATTCCTTGGGCTATAGCCTTTGTCATTGGAAATGTTCTTGTCACGTTTAGAAAAATACCACCCAATATCAAAATTAAAAAGTCAAAATTAAAATTCTAGTAGAAAGCAAGCAAAAACATCATCCATTGCAATGAGAGTACGATTTACTCCGTATATCTCACTCAATGGACTATGTTCGATGCAAATTTGATTTCAAAATATGAAATTCTGGCTATTATCTTTCCTCCAATTTACATCCTTACCAAATATTGGTTCAAGGAACAAGAGCAATATCATAAAAGTACTAAAGTGGCATTTGCAACTACATATAAATTGCTAGACAGTATGTGCAATCGTTATTTTGAACGCAGAGCACACAGTCTAGCAGAAAACTTGCGGAGGGAAACGCAGCACAATTAAAATTAATGGGGAGCTTAATACGGATTTAATACTTCGCTTTATATGTCTCCAATGTATTCTTTGGTTCCATTTTGTCTTTTACCTTATATTTGATGAGCTAGTCACTATATTTGCATCGTCTCCAAAGGCAAGCAAGAAATTTATGCTGCTTTGAATGTGTATAAAGAATAAGTCGTATTAAGCTGCATTTAAATGACATGTAACGTGTTGTTGGAGATAGAGCTCGTACACAGTAGAATCTCGATAGCGTGAAAACCGGTCAGTGTAAGCACAGGATAACTTAAACAGAATTTATTCCGTTGATCGTCGTGCTTGCTTAGATAAATTTGTAATTTGACAAGTGTCTCAGAAAATTCCAGTACAATTTTTAGAATTTTATTGGACTCTCCCGTAGTCTGCCGTGTCCTCTTGGGAAATTAGCTTACACGGATTTTGCGCTCAAATGTATATTCCTCAAACCTCTTAAGATTGTACTGAGGTCTTGGTTGTCCTAGTTTCCTGGCCTGCCATGAGTACTCTTCCAGTTTTCTGCTCGTTTCCTTTTTCCATTTCCCTGAATTCTTCCCGGAAGACGTGATCTCCTATAGCACAGAATAGTTCTGGACCTGTGTAGAGTTCGGATGCTCCTCTTCTAGCTAGAGAGCCCGCCACTTCATTGCCTTTTATACCTCTATGGCCATGTATCCAGTAGCGGTTTACTTTGTTGCTCCTACTCAATTCTTTACGCTTCTGTAGCCATTCTAACACAAGTTTCAGGTATATTTAATGATGCAGGAGCTTAGTACCAAGATGGCGGTTCGACTTTCTTCACAGATGCTGTTGCATTTGCAGATGCGCTTGTTGTCCATGTACTTTGTCATGCGTCCGTTACCTCTGCCTTAGTTCCCTCATCCATTCTTCATGCGAATGTATACCATGTTACCGTTCATTGCTTCAGTCATCCTAATCGCATCATCCTTCGAAATGGACAAGAGTGCCATTTTCTTCTCGCTGTATGCGGCAGAGCCATGGAGAACATTTTGTTCATCGTCATCGATCCAACGACTGAGATGGTTAGATCCTTCGGAAAACAGTGCTCCAGCCCGGAAAGTCTTCTAATCCACTATGAGAAACGGCGCAGTAAAGAAAGACCGCACACGCAAGTGGAAAGGGGTATCTATCACCTTAGAGCTAGCTTAAGATCGAATTGGCTGGAGACGGTGTAGTCCCGAACAGTAGGGCTGTTTTGCGGCGTTGTGGATGAGTGTCAGGCTTCAAATCCAGTCGCAGAATATGCCTGATTGACTTCACACCGGCCGCTACACGAACCAATTTTGTTCACTTCGCTTCGATCACTGTCTGGCAGAAAGCTTGAGGTGAAAAAGAACGTACTCGTGCACAAACTTTGCAACGGTACGGCGAATGGTCTGCAAGCTGAAACGGAAACGACGACCAACTTCAGGACGAAATTCACTTTACGTATTTACAACACATGTTCGGCAAGCGATGAGATGGATGACTAAATGGCATACATTGCCGCAACTCTTGACAGCTGGATGTCAATGGTAACTTTGATCATTGAAAAAAAAAACTATGGTATCTTCTTCTTTGATTAGAGCTACAGTCCGAGGTGGATCTTGGCCTCATCCAACATACTTCTCCAGCTGCGCACACCAAGTTGATTGAGGTTATTTTCCACTTGTGGGCGCCATCTCGCTATTGGCATCGGCATCGAAGACTTTCCGGGCCAGAGCTGTGCTAAAGAAGCTGATCTGAAGAAGCTTAACTAGGTGCATGCTGCTGTACAGCTCGTATATTTAGTTGTTGAATCATATCCACCAGACGCCATCAACGCAAAAAGAACGCATCGCACGCAGAGTTTTTCGCTCAAAACGACCAAGAACTTCTTCATCCGCTTTCAATAGCGTCCATGTCTCTGCGCCATAGAGCAGGGCAGGGATGCTCAGAGTTTTATACAAAGCCAACTTGCTGTTTCGATAGTTGGCTCTGTTACCGCTCATTGAGCTATGTACGTTTAATCACGTGAATATCGTCCGCGTAGGCAAGCAGTTCAGCCTACTTTTGGAAGATCGTGCCTCTGGTGTAGACGTTTGAGTTTCGCACATGTAATACTGAGGAAGTCACATGATAGCGTGTCGCCTTGTCTAAAACCTTTGGTCACACTTCACACAACATGACAGAGGCAAGCATAGTTGCGTTGATCCAGAGAGCTGTCGAAGTACAAGTAAGACCCCGAATAGCCTGTGGTGCGAATCAGACACGCTTCTTTCCCGTTTGTTGCAGCAGAAACAACAAGAATTACCCAACACAATGACCTTGGACAATATTGACACAATCACGAAAATCTCATGCAATAACATTCGCCGATACAGAGTACAATGGAGTACCCTTCACTGGACGGGGCAGTAGGCAGTAGACAGATCCATCGAACAATCACATTTCACCGAAGTCCACTGGACTGTTCTATCAAACACTGGGCTCTCATTTGCACTTAGAATTGAGTCGTTAGTGAGAGCTTGCTAATCTCATTTATTCTTATCGACTTTTTTGAGGTTAATAGCAGCCTGCGACGATAGCCGGACGAAAGCCGAAGGCGGTTGATTCACTTCTGATATTTTTATCATCACTTGCCACTGGCATGTCTTCGTTCTTTGTCACCCGTTCGCGATGCGCGGGCTTGAGTTTTGATGTGAAATTGGTTTCACGCAGTGGATTTCTATTGTGACGTGGGGGGCAAGTGTGACACGCTTATCTGATATTCATATTGACCATGAACCAAAGACCGGTGCTGGACTGTGACTGTGACTGTGACTCCAGAATGTCTCGAACGGGCGACGAGTTACACGCATGTGTTATTACGATTCACAGACAGGCGTCAATGACCAGTGACACACCGTAGTCGTATCAGAAAAAGACAATCGCAAATAAATGAAAGCAAAGGCAGCTGGCGGACAGCTGGCGGTGGGTCAAAGGCCTCTGCGATAGGCACAGACGCGGAAATTCTAGAAGAAACATCGTCTTCAGTGACCAGCGAGGGGAGGAGAACTCTCTGAATACATTGTAAGAGCTGAGAGTCTTTTGAAATATCGGCAAAGTCTATCTGCCATGTGTCCTCAAATCCCGATGAACGCAAAGCAAGTATCCACGTAAATCTCCTTGATTGGAATTCCTTGCAAAAAGAAAAGCAAGCGGATGAATAACAAGGAGCGAAATCAAACAAGAACTCGAATTTAAATTCTAAAACAAAGGAATCGCACACAAATCGTGATAAATGAGAGTAAACTTCAGAGGCTATCCAGCCGCCAAGGAGCCTTTGAATGCCTCTGGCTGCCGAATTGCATGCCATCGAACAATGGACGCGTTGGGGGGCTTTTATTTTGCACAGACATTTTGTCTGAATTAACCGGCTAATAACGGACATTCCTTTTCATATAGCACTGAGCCCATTGCCTTTTGTTTTAATTCCCTACAACGCGCCGCTGCGTGCCGTGACAGACATTATGAACGGATGGATCCTTGTCAGATGTTTGTTTTGAAAAGGTACTTGATCCGCTCTTCGTTATCGACCGGTCATTAAATTTCTTAAATTACACTCGAATGAATGGAGCGGCATTTGCTTTTCAGCTTGGACCCTTGATTGTCCTACTTACGTTGCCCCATGGGAAGATGATGTGAGGACACATCACAGGGACTCATCCCGTGGGTTTCTTCCTTTCCCGAGATGATGCTATTTAGTGGATAATTTTGTGAATTGAAGTGATTGGCATTTGACGGGATGGTAAAGAGGCGATGCACGAAAGGCATTCGTGGAAGAAGCAAATGCTTTTAGCTTTCATCTGAAGAGGAGAGATGGCGTAAAAGTCCGTCGGACATAATGACTCGGCCATATCGAGAGCATGCACAACAATGTTTCGTGGAGTAGTTAAAGATCAAATCGTCATTTTAAACATCAAGCCAGCCCGGACATAAGACGGCTTATATTGAATGATTGGGAGCAGTGTGAACATCAAAAGTACACGACTTTTAAGGCTCAAGCTCAGTCCCTGCAAGTACAAACAAATATCTGCCACTAGCGCTGTTCGGAAAAAAGCCAGTTTTAGTATGTGATTGGATCTGTCCTGAGTTAGAGTTAAGCCGAGTAGCTAGTTTAAGGCTTCTGCTGACATAAGTCCAAATGCCTTAAATGCCAAGATCTTACGCCGCAAATGAATAAACCGCAAACCTATTAAATTAATGGTAAAACTGGCTGCGAGTTCTGGGGTGCGGTGATGGCTTCCACCAATTAATTCTCTGCGGTCTTGTGTCTGAGCTTCAGATGCCCCTTGCTCTTAAGGGTGCTGCTATAAATGTTGATGTTGGAGATTTTTTATTTGTTTTTGCACTATTGCACTGAGGCCGTAATATACAAGTGGTCTCGCAGGTGGGCATAGAGTCCATCAAAACATGGGATTACTTGCGATCGGTCGGTTTCGGTCTCTTTCCTAGCAAATTCATCTGCTACCCCATTGTCGATTATGTCCTGTGACATGGGACCCAGCATAGAGTGTGTCGCGTGCTGCGTGCCAAGAACCTTAAGCTCTTTGCGGCAGCTTGCGACTAGCTTGACGCTTGTTCCATCTTCGACCCATCTGCATAAACAAGGATAGATGTCGAGTTATTGATGGGCTCATTAGAGATCCCCTTTTCTCTTATTGGGACACTGGAAGGGTGTTTCGAAATCAAGAGAAGGGAGAGATTAGACACTTTCTTAGAATACTCGCATGACCATTTGGGTTTGAGTGCAAGGTTTTGGATTGCATGATCATTATGGAACTTTTTGCAGCATATAGAGGTCAAGCGGAAGAAGATTGAGAAGAAACTCTAGGCTCGCTGTGGGAGTACTGGAGATTACTCCAGTCACACCTAAGCATGCGAGTCTCTGTATTCATGTTAGAAGCATTAGCTTGAAGACTTTTAGTACGTCTTAAAGCCACTAAATAACGCTGCCTTATGTCAAGATAGGCCAACATTCTTATGGGGCTTGGGACCCATTTACCACACGCTATTGTATCAAAGTCAGCGTATGCAATAACCTTGATTCCCATCAATATGAGTTTTTGGAGAATTTTATTGATGACTAGAACCCACAGAAGGGGGGAATTAACCACACCTTGAGGGGTGACCCGCGAGGCTACAACTTATATTTATTTATTTTATATATTTTTGATTCCACACCTTTGCCCGACGCATGCGGTGCACTATAAACGTTTTCAACGTTTTTTCAAACATCTTTAGGGCGCTTTATGTTTGGCTTATTGGTCTGAAATCTTTCTCTGTGTAGTGACTAGATTTATCTGATGTAGAGATGAAAACTGTCTGGGTGAAGATAGTCGGCTCACAACGAAGTCAATAAACTTAGATCGTTGTAGATCCATTGTCATATCCATAATTAGACTAGTACCACTGATCGGCAACTTTAGCGATAATGCGGTTATGGACCAGTTGACTAGACCAGGATAAGACGGATAAGCCGTATTCATGTGTTACGTTTTCATCCATCAATTCGTCTTTGGCCGCCACTCTTCAACTAGTTGTGACGGAGGACTTATGAGATGCTGGTGCAGTTGTTATCACAAAATATTTAGTTGGTGGTTGTTTTACCTTTTGACCAAGATATAAGAATAAAATAGCTCGATTTTGAGTATTGTTGAAAATATTGACCACTGCCAGAGGGTGCATTCAGTTTTTCGTATGTACAACTTTTGCTTGATTATCTGCGCAGACGTGGCCCGTGGTGTTGAGGGTATGTGTGTCGACCCCAGCGCACTTGAATTTCGACATCGTAGGTTCCATCCCTGATCTGAACGACCACCTCCACCTATTTCGAATCACTGGAAATGTTCAAAGAGTACTTCTAACTAGAAAAAGCTTTTCAAGCTTGCCCCTTTGGAGTCGGCATAAAACATTAGGTCCCACTCCAGCCGCGGTCCATACCTGCAACAACGCCATTATAAAAAATGTGTCCACAATTTGAATACAAATTTGTCACATTGCCATATAGTTTTGGGTAACATGATATACAAATTAGAGACAGACACATTGATCCTCAGCTCATGGATATAATGCAACACTCCGAGACACGCTACTAACTGCGGTTTCTCTTGCCTGTCGGACGAAAGTTCAGGGCTGATTTGCAAGATAGCAATACGTGTTCCCGATGATTAAAAATACACAGCATTTAAGTTTGGTACTAAAACCTCACTGACCTCTATGCTTCCTAGAATGAAGCGTAAGTTCTCTGATGAACTGCTTCCAAAACAGGTAAGGAAAAAAAATAAACGGCCAACCAAAATTGTCTCAAAAACACATCACCGTCACAAATAGAAATAAAAAGTCGATAATTTTTGTTTATATTTTTTGAAAACATTTTTTTTGTTTTTTTTTTTTGTATTCTTTTGTTTGTTTATTAATTCTCCTTCAATTTCTCTTAACATAAAAAAATAATATATATTAATATATATACGATAATATTATATAAAAAAATATCTTAACATATTTTCTCAATATATACACTCCACATTTGACATGGCATCTAATTACATTTATAAATATAAATAAATCATTTTTTCGTTTTCGTTTCATTTCCTAAAAAAATGTGCAAAGTTGGTTCTTTTATGGTTTATTTGCTTTTTTCATTGCATTTAAATGACAAAAAAAACAATCGGTTTTCTTTCCTTCTTTCTTTAAATAGCTACACTCTCGATTGGTTTAGATTTCCTTAGCACGGCTAAATGAGTTTTTAACAAAACTGTACCTAACTAAGAATTGGAATATGACATACATACATTACATATACAACAAGGGAAAATGCACAATTATGAAACTATTAACAGAATGTATGATGGAACATATATTTCACCTTCTTTGCCAACTTTTTGTTTTGTTTTGTTGGATGGTATTTTTTTTTTGTTTTTTGTTTTTCGTTTGTTTTCTGATTTTTATTTTCATTTTGTTAGTTTGAATATTTATATATTAAGTCTTAGAATTTATATATAATTTAACTAAATCACATTTTTTTTAAATAATAAACAATACACAGAGGTCGATATTACTCAGGTTTTGAAAAACGAACCAAAACAGAAAAGAAAAACAAAGCAATTGTTTACACAGTGATTGATCTTTCGTATGGCGATTTTGGAAAATAATTGATTGCAAGCTTGATGGAGTGTGCAGTGTGGTCGTGTGGGGCAATCTTGTAATCGATAGATTGATTGATGCGAACACGCGTGTCCTTGTGAATAAGTGGATGAAATTCGAATTCATACGCAGTTGTATGCGAGCACAACGCAAATGCGAGCACATTTAATTTCGCGAACAACATTCCCACATGGCGTTTCCTGGTAAAGCTTGCATCTGTTAGCGGTAAACATTGAATACGAGGCAAGTTTACACTATCCACTTGAGTTGTTGTTTACACTAGGCATTTGCGTTTTCTTCTCTTTCGTTCTCGAATTTCACAATTTAAATTGAATTGAATTGAATTGAAGAGAAGAGAAGAAGAAAGAAGCGAGAAAAAATGAATGAGAGAATGAAGATAAAAGATATCGACACAGATACAGATCGAGGTCAGTAGACAAGACAATTTGAATGTATCTTTGCACTGATATTTCTGATATATTTGATTGCAATAAATCTCCAGATACACACCATAGTCGCGATTGGAATACTCGGTGTACTTGCAAGAAGAAATCCTATAAATAAAGTACGAGTATCTACAAGTTATACATCTCTCTCCCACACACACTGTGTAGCCTATCATCTGGGTTATGTTTCTCCTTGTGTTCCCTCCCCACCCGCTCGCTTCTTTGTTTTGTTTGTTTCCTCTTTCTTTTTTCTTCAAATTTCAATTTCCTTCTGTTTCTATTTTTCCTTCGTTTTTTTGCTTTTTTTTTGTTAATTTCATTATTTTACAATAATTTAAGATTGTTTTAAACATTAGATACATATTTTTTTCCATAGAGTACTTTATAAATAAATCTCGTTGCTAATCGAAACAAGACAAGAAGGTTTTGTTTATTTTTTTTTGTGTTTATATTTTTTTGTTTTGTTTTGGACAGTTAAATAATAAATTAAATACAAAAAAATATTAAATGTCCTGTGTAACGATGATGACGACGACGACGGCGACGATGACGAAGACAACGACGACGACGACGACTACGATAACGACGACAACAACGATAACGACGACCACAATGATCACAACGACTCGTTGCGTCTATTAGCTATGAAAGTTTTTCCCTTCATAAACAAATTCGATTGGCAATTCTTTTGATTTTCTTTTTGACTTTTGATCACTTTCTTGTTGATTCCTTTCGAATGCCTGTAGCCAGAGATTGTAGCGTCATCAGGTCATATGTGTACCTTTTGTGTAGCCTCCCATTGTAGACGCTATGCCGTCTGTTCCAAATAGAACTTTGGTGTGTGCCGGTTTGCTTGGCCTCGTGGGGGAGGGGAGCGGCAGCCAGTGTACTCGTATAGTATACACACACCCCACATGCAGATCGATCACAATTTTTCATTTTTCATTTGATTGCTGTTGTTGTTTCTTTTTCTTTCATTTGAGTTGTTTTATTCTTCATTTAGGTTTTGGCACAGATGGAGTTGATTTTCGTTTTGTATGTCAAACAGCGCGCAACACAAACTCTCTGTGTGTATGAATGGGTGTGCGTGTGTGTGTGTGTGTGGTCTGTGTGAAGTTAGAGATTTGTTCATTTACAATCGCAACAATCATCGACAGCCGCAGCCAACTACTGTCATATCCTGGTAGCTCTTCAGGACAACGGATTTCTGTTCGTTCAGATACAGCATTGAAATGCCAGTGAGTTGTGTTGGCACACAGCACGGCTTTGGAACTTTACCCGGATGAATGTTGTTGACTAAGGTCTGGATGACTGCATGGTTTGTTGTGTTTAGATGATCGGCCAGCGGGAACGGGCATTTCCCGTGACAGTAGTATGCATCGTAGCCGGGCGGCGCTACGATCCAATCTGACCATCCGACATCGGTGAAGTCAACATACAGCGAATGCCGTCGGCATATTTCGTCGTTGTTTTTCCTTCGATTTGACCTTCTCGAGTGTTGCGCCCTCTTTGGACGGCTCATATCTCGCACAGATCGAGACTTGTGTCGTCCATCGTCTGTGTACGTAAAAAGTAATGGCTGTTTGTGCGCCCATTCATCGGGTGTTTCATTGGCGCTACGTCGAAGACGTATATGATGATGGGGCGCAGGTTTAAGCGTTTTCGTTGTTCGCACCTCAACCAAAAGGCCATAGTTATTTTTTGGTGTAGCTAGCCATCGGTCAACGGCTGGTTGTACATCAAAACTGACCACTTCGGTGCTATTAAGGCGGACTTGTTTGCTATCTAGCAATAGATATGTTGGTTCTCGTTTGCCTTTGATACCAACTTTAAGGATATCATAGACCAGAACTTGATAGCAACTTCGATTTGCAGCCGCACTTCCAATGCCACGAATTAAATTTCGACTTAGGCTGAGTTCGGCAGCTTTTAGTTTCTCCTCAGCTGGTATTGTATTCACTTCGAAGTGCAGTCTAAATCGATGATGATGAGGGAATCGATCGTCGATTTTACTATCTGAAAATAGAAAGAAAGAAAATTGTCATTAGTTTATTTGCTTAAATGCTTTTCAAAAATATGAGTAAAAGGAAGGGATTAAAATGGCGCCCGACTACAAGATTAGCGACAAGGTATGTTGAAAGAATTTGTTGAAACAATATACGCTATAAATTTGCTCAAGACAGTGCTCTATTGACAACAACAACAAGTTTCGTTAAGTTTCGTTCAATTAGCCTTAAGTGAGACATTCTACATTCGCTCTCTAGGTACGTAAATGACACTCGGTTTTGGATATTCACAAAGGTTACTAGGTGCAATGCAGGGCACTGAGAAATTCGGGGATGGTTATTTTCTTTCGGTGTCTTAAGACAGCGCCATTTGCCTTCACTGTTGCGAGGAGAAGTCAAACATAAAGCTTGTAATTTGTGTTTCTTTGTTTTTATTTTAGTATCTAGGTTAAGGAACCACCACATCTGACAAGTGTTCTCGAACAGCTACTATTTCATCTACTTGACGCAAGAATCGTGCCAACATTTTGCTGAACCATCAAAAGTCTAAGATTCTCTTCTCCTAACTCAATTCAGCCACTTGGCAACAGACAAATAAATTTTCCACAACACCTTCGTGGCCACCGATCATCGGACGTTTCAAACAACAAGCCAGACATCCAGACAAGTCCAAAATCGCAATACCCGCGTGCACACAACACTGTTGAGTTCGAAAATCGCCTAAACAAACTACAATAACGGGTACACCCAAGGATAAGTTTTCATTCGATTTCGTTTCTTTTTTCTTCTTTTTTTCCTTTTGGTCTTAAATAAATAAAAGTTTTAGGAGAAAAATAGAGAAAAAAAAGATCTCTCAACAAAAACCACAAGAAAAGATGCTACTTTGAGATACATTCGGTTAAACAACAAAATGTAAACAACAGCCTGATTTATATTCGTGGAAGCGTGGCGCAGAAATTTTAATTGCACAAAATTGTGAAGGAATACACCTCACTTTATTTCAAATAAACAAAGAAAAAGAAAAGGAAAATTATATTCAACAAACTTGTCTGTTTCGTCTTTTTTTTTGTCGGGAATAACACAAATTATGTGTCGGTTCCTCGAAGGTGAGGCGCAACCTACTCTAGTTTTCAACTGAATTATAAACTTAAGCGAAAGTGAAGCCGAAGAGAATTAGCAGATTCACTTAGTGGCAGCCGCCGTGGGGTACGAGTCTATTCAAATCATCTAGTGATTGCCTTTATAAATTCATCTTCACTTGTGTATTAATTGATGTGATTTACCGAAGCCCCCATGATGGAACCTCAACAACCTGATTTCGGTTGTTTTGAGGTCTAGGTTGTCTGTGTTGCAAAGAGGAAAATACGCACTGCGATGCGCTAGAATACGGTTTGCCAAATCGAACATCCCCACTGTCTGTCAGTGGATATGTGCAATTTTAAAATTCAACTCGAACTTTCCCCATGACATAATTCGAGTGTCACACGCCTTGGGTGACGTCGCCAAAAAATCCAAAAAGCAAATTTTTTATTGCGAAAAGAAAAGAAAAATTGATTAAAGATACGACTGGTAATAACAACAAGCAATTTAATAGATTCGTTGAACAAAAGATTTATTGGCTCGCACAGGCGATGGTTTTATGGTCTTGTAGAATCATAAAAACACAAAATAGAATAGTTACGATTATTACAATTGGTTGCGAATTTAAGGTTGATGACACAATTTTATTTCGATTGAGCTTGACGGGTTTGCATATGAAATTGCGAAGATGACAGTTCTCACGGAACTGACCTTTTTTTGGGAACGTCTTGTGGGTAGAAATTTGATGAACTATATAACGTGCTTGGGTTGGGCGGATAGTCATAACATGAGGATTTCGATGACATGTGTCACTTGTTTGACGCTACAAACCTCTCAGCTAGTCAGTCTTTTTCTGACCACATCAAAAGGAAAGGATATAATCCCGGATATGTGTTTCTTTGTGTGGCGTCGACAAACAAATGCGAACATAATTTTCCACTCAAAAGCGACATCAAGGTGTTGTGTTGTGTGTCAGCAAATTATACGTCAACCCAGCTCAGAATTATTGGATGATTAATTGTGATTTAAGCACTGCCATCAAGGGAATAATAATTGATTTTTCTCTTTTCCTACATCAATCTGCATATCGAACCGATCACATTTGATTAATTTGTTTGAATTTCTGTGCTCGGTGCTCAGGATAATGTCGATGTATTGTACATATTTGTCGAGTATCAGGTTACATAGTGGTTTTCTGTGCAAAAAAAATATACGAGGGCAAAGTCTAGTGGGGATTGCAAATGATTGATTATACCACACCGGCCTTAACTGGCAGACCTTGACAGATTACAAATGGTTCTCGATTGGTTTGTTACAATACGAGTTCCTTTCGATTGCTGACATCAATTGTTTTACTAAAAGTTTGCAAGTCAAGTTTATTTTTATTCTGATTTGGCTCGTGTCGTTTGAAAGTTGTCAACGGATAAGAAGAAAATGTATTTTTTTCGTTTTCATTAACTGAAAGTCTGTGAAGTGACGATGCAATGGAGGAGTGTGTGCGCCTATTTAACTATTAAGGAAATTATATGTACGTACATGTAAGGACAACATGGTTATGCAAAAGGAGACTCTTCTACGTTTTTATTTGCAACTGGAACACAATTCTGGTTCATCACTTGTCATCGGGTCAAAAATTCATTAGTCAATAAAATTTGCCAAAAATTAGATCCAAGTTGAGGCATCGAAACAACGCCTGTAATTTGTGAGATTTTCTCTTGAGGAATTTTGTGCTCCACGTCAATTCTTGCTGCCATCACTCGAAAATACACAACAGAATAACCATGGAACACGTGTCACTTGCGGTCATTAGCAATTACATTCAGCTTTAAAATTACTGAAGTCTTGCCTTAATCTAAGACGGAAACTGAAACAAAATAACACACGCATCAAATAAAATTGCCCACTGCAAAATGTCTGTTTTGTCCCACTTGTCCGCCGTCTACCTGGTAACTGTTTTGAAAATTTCAAGCGAATCGAATGAAAATTCTTCGCATTCCTAAGATCCCAGTTTGAGTGACCTGTCTGGGAATATGTTCCCAAAAAATGAGTTCATCTGAATGCGGTCAACTTTCACTTGTCGACGAGAGGAAGGAAGGGCATCTCGTTGCCAGAGTAAATAATTTGATATTTACCGATGTTCTATTTGATAGTAGATTGAAGGTGAAGGACTTTAATGTGACCACTGCGGCTAACCACTCGATGGGTAAAATTCATTCACTCACCAGAGATACCTATAAGCACTTTCACAAAAGCTACAAAAATTCCAATCGCTTCGAATGACATTTGCTAACACTAACGAAATGTTTTTTCTTAATCTTAAAATTTATTAAGAAATCCATAAATAATGTTGTTAAACTTCTTACACAAGTATTTACACAAACTCCTGTCAAATTCTGATATAACCACAAAGCAGACAACATGATCCGATCATAATTAAAATATCTTCATCCCCCCCTCAAGTTCCCTCCCTCACACTCGCTCTCTAACACTCTCTGTCGCATTAACTCTGATTACGACTTTAGAGATACAAAAAGAGATCTCAACAAACAAAAGATATAAACTGGGACTATTCATTTAATTTGACACTTGTTTGCCAGCCGGTGTGAACGCATAGAGAACTGGAATAAAATGTTATTTAAATATGTATTAGCATATTTTATATATATTTTTTTTGCTTTATCTCAATAAATTTTAAATATGAATTTGAATTTTTATATGAGAAAAGATATATGTATCTAACGCGGCTATAACTTTTTCTGCGCCATAAAATTAAATGAAATTCCATTCAGATGGTCGTAAAAAAAGGCATATCTTAGTTGACACTTTTCAAACCCGCCCATTTCTATCTATCTCCGACGTTGAAATGGATTTGTTGCATTCACTGTGGTTTTGTATTTTTTTGTGTAATACACTTTGTGTTCGGTTTACATATGAAGAAGGCAGCAATCATTGGCTGGCGGAATAAAGTGCTCTGCACATTAGTCGCGCTTTGCGAACTGCGAACTTCGCAAGTTATGCGATTTCATTCAGTGGGTCTGAATTCGCAAATTTCTGTCAAGTTTCTTGGCACATTTTTCTAGAGAATAATGTTCGATATCAACCAAAATATTTGAAGTTGCTGTTGCAATCCGTGGCTAGGTGGTAGGTGGTGAAATTCGAATTGCAGAGACATGCAAAGGACGCTCGTGCGAATTCCTCGTCGCGCTAAAGATATCACAACACATGTCTGGCAGGCTACTAAAAATCAAAGAAGGCTGGCTGTCTCTTCAATGGTTGTCTATTACCATAGATTCTCTTGCTGATAACATTCGTTTGTTCGACAAACCAACAATTATCCATTTATTCAATGAGTAGGTAAGAAAGCCTTCACTAATTTGAGGGGAAGTACAAGATGCTATTATTTCGAGAGTAGCTCTATAGGCGGCATTTCTATGAAGCGGATTTTGAGTTTGATTGATGATTTTGGCTTCTGATTTGGATACAAAATGTGGGTACTTTTTATCAAGTGCACTTCACCACTGATTGGTACAGACCTTTATGCCAAAAACATGTGCCCTAATAAGCTATTTGTGCCCATGCGACTTTGGGGCATGGATCCAGTGGGATTCATTGTGCTACTACCATGGGAACTTATATTCTACTCTCACCATCCTACTAGGTTTAAGGAGGTTTTTAGCCGCTAAAAGTGGCTTGAGCGGATCCACCAATGATTATGGCATAACATAAACCATCTGAACTTAATTCTCTGTAGACAGTACCATTTCACAGAATTTTGTATTTCTAACACTGACACAAACATCAGCCTCTGTCCAAACGGAAAACCAAGCGAATAACTCCATCACCAGTTTTCATAAAACACACTCCCCGTCCTTCTATCAATCTCAAATGACACCTCTTAGTGAATGACATCGCATAAAACATTAAATTCAATGCAAATGAAGGATTTCATTTTTATTTGGCTTATTTGTTTTGATGAGTGACATAAAATCTGACAGAGTTCTTAATTTCCTCAGACGCAACAGGAAATGACTGAAATCGAATTAAAACAAAAAAGAATAAGCATCTGCTTTCGCAGTTGATCATTGTAACGACTCGAAATGTTTATTCAAGGTCGGAGATTTAGTCGGTTTTCTTTTTCGGCTTTAAGAACCGTAAATGTTGTAAAATTTTAATTGAATGTAATGAATTTTTACGATACACGTTAAATTGCAGGAATTTGAAATTCTGGATCTCGTATAACAGCGAGGAGCACTCCTTCATTTGTCATTCAAATGTGGAACGTACGTATTTGTTAACGCACAATGTGTTAATGTTCTCTTGAGTTGGGGTAGAATGATGCGTTTGTTGTCTAAACTTGTCTTAATTTGGAGAAAAAAAAGGTGTCGCAGAACTACTAGCGGTCTGGCGTCTAATGAAAGTATGACGCAGTCCTTGGCCTTGACGATTTCGCACTTATGGCGAAACTCGCAAACTGCGTTGTTAAATACACGATTGATTGATTTCAAGACCAGTTTTAGTCAAAATTTTATTGAAATTAGTTTATCTCTCGATTTATTAGACAAAGTCTGAAGGATTAGGAACGCTCAACGTTGACATTTGTTGGGGGTCTGTGTTTTTGACCTGTGTTTTTTTTTTTTTAATAACGACAAGAGAAAACCAGTGGCCACTAGCGAAGTTTTGAAGGAATGAGATTTCATAGGAACATAGTCATGAATGAAGTTGCGGACGATTTTCGAACATTCACTGATTGAATCACACCTGAAAGTTAATGCTTTTCCTGAATTATAGACGAGACAAGCCATCACTAGAATTCCACTAATCAGCTACATATTTTCATTCAATTTCTTTTCAAATTTGAAAAAACGTCCACTCGATCATTGTCTAACCATCGCTGTTAAACCAACCTGAGATGAGGATGAAGAGAGGCAGACTTACAATTAGTGTGACATCAGGCCTTCGATTCTGATTGATACAACGTAGCCGAGGACGTCTGAATCGAGGTTGAGAAGAACTTCAACCACATTGTTGTACCAGTCTCCAGCTAGATATCTTTGACTGCGCAATACATCCACCCGGACTTTGGCCACACACGAAGAAGAAGAAAACGACATCACAGGTTTCTAAAAGTAGCAGGCTATATATCTCATGGCACCCGACTCTAGTCTGAGGTCAGCAAATTTTGTTTAAGTTTGGCTTATAATGTTTGCCAACCGTGTCGCAATTGTGTCTCACTCTCCCGCTCTCGTAGATGAACTATATGGATGTTGTAGCAATGAATTTTTATTTATGTAACAGTTTATAGAAATCTATTTTTTCGCATACGATTTAAAGAAAGGAAATAGTGGTCGCTTTTGTGTTATTGGACGTGTACGTGGAAGGGAGGATTACCATACTTTTGGCTAAGGCTTGCGAGAACATCTTCTAACACTCAGATGAAGGTCTCTTCGCTCTCTTTAGCAAATTGTCAAATATTTCCCGTCTTTTTTAAAACCATTCCCACTTCTTATCTGATTTTACGAACGAGTTATTTTAAGCTATCGAGAATTCTAAATGCAATGTTAGTACTAAACAGTAGTGCCTCGTCTAATTACACAATCTCTTCCCACGGTTAGCAACAGTCCAACACACACACACGCACTTCCACGAAAATGCAAACAAAACCAAACCGATCGTCCACTGGCAAGCAACTGGCTACGAATTTCTCAAAAATTCCACTCGACAATCTACACCACCTTGTACCAAAGTATAAAACAAATAAAACTCTTTCAGCTCAAAGATTACCACCAGATGGAAGGATTACTCGACAAGATCCCTAAAGCAAACGCATATGACTTAGCGCCTTTCCCTAGAAAATACACAATCAATTTGAATTTGAATACAATTTCTCATCGCAGCACGAGAATACGACTATTAATCTTGCAGTGTTCATTGTCCCTTAGTTTTTGAAGTTTTATTACCCCCGTCATAATGCACTTGTACACTTGTTGTAATTAAGACTATTCATTTTTGTGGGTAACGCGCGAAGCGCACACCATTCCATCAAAACGCACCCGAGGCACCAACAAAACAAATTCATATTTCTCAAGGTCATTTCGAGTGAAACATTCACAGGTACACATCTCACGGTGAGATGTCCTTGTTTTTTTCTCTCTTGTGTGTTCATAATTCATGTGTAAAAATTAAGGAAAAGCTAAACTGAAGAGGAAAGAACAGTAGCGGCCAACAAAATATATATGATTTTTTTTCAACTCACCTTGATGTGTAAAACTTCTCACAGTATTCGCTGATTTCGTCAATAAGCCAGGCTTTGGAATATTTACAGAGTCAATCTCTTCACCCATTATCTGTGCGTACAGTTTCTTCATTGCTTCTGGTATAACAACCTTTGATCGATCAATTTTCGGTGGCCTCTTCATGTTGAACAATGACAGTAGGCTATTTTCGATTTCGACTAGAGTATCAGGATCAGGCTTTTTAGCAGTAAGTATGCTACTATCACTATAACTATAATTTATATCGTTATTACTATTATTTATTGTTGTTTCACTGTCCACTTGATTGTCATTGATGTCATCGTTGTTTTGTTCATGAATGTCGCTTTGATCATTTAGCTCATTTCGATCATTTCGATCATCACCATCACCAAATGTCATCGTGGATGATGGTCCATCGTTGATTTTGACATTTGTCTCCATTTGGACGATTGTCTTTTCTTGAACTAATTTATTTTCACTTAAATGATCACTACTAACACTATCACTTAATTTATTATTAGAATTAAAATTATCAATCACTGGAAATGGTAATGATGGAGATGTCGATGGCGATGATGATGGCAATGGCAATACCAACATTGACGATGACGACAATGATGAGGTGGTGGTGCTGGTGGCGGCGGCGGCTGTGGCTGTGGTCGACGATACCGACGAGTACGAAAACAATTTTGATTTTGATACTGATGATGGTGATGTCTCATCCGTGCTAGCAACTTGAACTATAGGTTTAAAAGTCGCCAGCACTATAAGGAATAGAAGCCATGCGCCCATGGTCGCTTGCAACTCTGTAAAGATACGAAAATTGAAATCACTAATTAATCACTAAAACTTCTTAGGAAATTATTTATTTATTTTTTTCTCAATTGTTTTTTTTTTTTTTTTTTGTTCTTATTCAACACTAACTTAAATGTCTCTGTATGTTTGAATGCTATGCTGAGCATTATTGTCACGTAATGTCCACTACTCCAGGTGACACTTTTCGAAATGTCAAGCAAGGCATCGGTTCGCCTTCACTGAGAGTTTTCAAAATCATTTCAGTGTTTCTCGCTTCATCCCCTGTGCACTCTTCACTCCCGTTCGGCGAGGCTTCGATTAAACTCATAACGAGTGCGTATACCACACTTGAGCCTATTGAAGTCATAAAAAAATATATATATCCCTATCAGGTAGGCACCGGCAACTACCTGTTTTGTGAAAACCGACTACACTGTGTGCGCTGTGTCAAGTGGTGCGCCTTACCCTCATTTATGTGTACCTGTTGTAAGGGTGTTCACAATATTGTTATTATTACATTTCAAACAATACCTGGTGAGAGATTAAGGAATGCGAAATTATCTTTTATTGCTTTTAACTGATCTTTCTCAAGTGGGTATTTATGTGTGTGCTCCGACAGGAATTGTGCGTGCTGTTTGCTCCTTACAGTGCACTCATGAATAGAATTCCTCACTCGAGCAACCAGTACCCGAAGGAATGAGAATCCAAAGGCAAGCATGACGAGAATCAAAGAAATCTTCAGGCGCGATGTTTCTCAACCTCGGTCGATTGTAGCGCGTCGAAGTGAATTGCGTTTCGCTCAGTTGCACCTGTGGACGCTGCAGTTCATTTATGGCTGTTCATCTGGAACTAGTTTTCCTCTTGGTAAATAATACATATTTACATTCCCATTCAGAATAGACAAACCCTTTAGTATTAGCGACTGACGCAACCGCGAGGGCTTTTACAAGGCAGAGTGCGTCCGTCCTTCCTGCCGGAAGTTCAGCGGTCTGTCAGGTAAGGGGATTGTGCGGCTCGCACTGATTTGCAAAATGGAATTTCCACTTTTTTTCTGAGCCGAGTTCTTTTACGTTCGCAGTCTGCGGTAGCTCTTCCGGTGATTATTTCGAGGAGTCGCTTTGTCTAGCGTTCTGATCAATAAATGGGGGCAATAAACAAACATATGAAACGGATTTGGTTTTGCATATAATGAGCGTGCCACCGGCAGCTGGTGCAGTCGTTAAATTTGAGCTTCGTCTTATGTCATTTGATTTGTGTGCTCTGCGTATTTTTATTATAACGCAACATTTCCCCCGCGACAACTTGGTCGTTCTGCGGACTCACAGATTGGAATTAAATGGTATCTTTGTTTCCACGCGAATGAGAATTATTGTTAAATTGGTGATGGTGATGGCTCTCATTGGTATTTTTACGAGTTGCGAGTCTTTGAAAATAAATATTCGCTGTTCGTTTGCTGATCGCATACAGCTGTTCGGTATTGTCAATGGCTTTGGACAAATTGTTTGTTTTGTCACGATATGGGTGATGTCATGGATGTTTGTTTGAAGGATATCATCATGCATCTTAGACGATTGCTTTGCTTTGACGTTCTCATGTGACATACGTTGGCATCTACTTCATTCAATGTGACAGTAATTTTTGTGTTGCTAGGGCGAATGAATTTTAAGATTAAATATGTGCTTCTAGGGGAAAAGAATTGGATGCGGAGGCTGTCTTTTAGAAAATTACGATACTAAAGCACAAGGTGGTAACACGAAAGTGAGTGTGTTAAGTAACCTTGTTCGTAATATCTGTCATCGTGATAATTAAACATATCGTAATGATCAAATTAATCCGAGCGGTTTGTCGAATATGACGGAAAAATTCACCACACAGATTAATGCACTTCTTCGGTAATCCACTTAAGCAACAAACACCTGGTAATTATGACCCAATCTTCCACCAGAACCAGTGGAATGGCATAAATGTTCGATATTGAATTTCACTCAGTCGTCGTGAGGGAATTATGACACTTACTTGAAGGAAGTTACATGCTTCTTCATTTAATTAGGTCCGACGGTAGTTCCGGAATAATTAACATTTTCACGGAATCGCCCCGCAGTTTGAGTGAACACATCACTGCTTAGGAAGCATTTCGAGTTAGAACCAATTTTCTTTGTCTTAGCTGAAAGTGAATTTTGGTCTTATGAGCCGATGATCAATGAAGGTTTTGAACCATGGCTGTATGGCGCGATTAGTTGGGTGCCCGCTCTTGGTCGCAGGTTCGATATTCCAGTGAAAGCTAAATTAGTAAGCTTTTATCTAATTTTTGAAAACGGTAGAATGGACAAATAATGGTATAAGTTTGCTGGCTATTACGCTGCCAACGCAATAACCTAATGTCCATTCACTCGAGGGTGTACATTTCAACTATCGAGTTCTACTACATTCTCCCCAAAAATATTTCATATTTTATGCAAACGAATATTGTAGCAGAACTGTTCAATAATACCGACGCGGACAGAGAGAGAATGGGACGCGAGGGAGAAAACGTACTACGCGAAAAATGTTGTGGAAGTCTGGTGATACGGATGATTGAGAGCCATCGTCATCTTGAAATTTCCTTCAAAGAATGGCGACACTAGTTTCTAACGTAGGGCTACCTTACCGACGCCTTTGAAGCCAGCTAAGTTACAATTTTGCAATTATTGCATAAGAGCAGAGCGAGAATGTGTGATACGAGGAAAAGATTGTGGGAAGTCTGTCACGAGGAGAAGGCGTGTAAGGTGGAGCTAGTAAAAATGGGTGAAATGGATAAAAGCACTTTAAAATATTGCCGACACTAGTTTCTAATTCGGAGCTGCCTTACCGACGTGACCGTCTTTAAAGTCAGCTTAGTTAGTCAGCTTAGTTAGAATCGTGACTAAAATATTATCTAGGTTACAATTTGGCAGTTATTGTGTAAGTATTCTCCAAGAATTGTGATTTTTTGTTCCCTTAACCCCCTGGCGTGTCCTAATTTTAACAACGTATCGCAACCTTACAAGTAAGTGAGATGTGTGCTTTGCCTTGGGAGGGTCTGTATGAATATATAAGTAGTCTATAGTTACGTAACTGCTGACGACCTAAGACCAACAAGCTAGGCCCCATAATCGGAGATATTGTCTCTACCGTGACTGTTCTTATTTCAAAAATTATCCAGGTCCATATATTAGTGTCAGGCGGTCAGTTCGAGTCTATTTAAGTCTGGCAATACACTACTACGTTTTAGAGGGATAGTATTTTCAAAGGCTTTTACTTTTCTCATTGTTATCGACAAGAAAATCTACTCGTCTGAACTTTCGCTTGCAGTTGGGATGCTGCTGCAGCGTAGTTGACCAAATCCTTGAAAAGATAAAAATATGTGCAATGTGTGGTGTATTCCACTTGTTTTTGTGTGATACCTCAATTTCTGCAAAATTAAGAAGAACTGTCATGACAGATTACGAGGCAAGAGCTTGGGCCCATGTTGGTTTGATGGATTGACAAGTTATAAATAATGCTAGCTCCGAAATAATTAAGTAAGGCATAAGGAAATGTAACCCTTTCACATTCGTTTATTTCTATTGAGTTCGACAACAGTATTTATTAATTCCCTTCTAAATGTACATTTTTCTTCAGTCCAGACATCGAAGACAGACAAATATTTTTGACCATGTGTCCCTCATATCGATCACCTGACCTATTTGAGCCGATGAGCTCAGATTGGTTGAAGTAAGGCCACGCTTTCAAAGTTAGACACCTTCATTAATTCATTTAGTTAGAAATTATAAGGAATATTTTCACCTAATTTTGGCAATAAATTCAAAACTGGAACCTGAATCTAATGAATGCTTAAGGAATAACGTAAGAGCCTCAAGAATCCATACTAATTAATAAGATACAGTGACAACAATGACTAAGAACCGAACAACTGGTGAATCCGGTGAGTGTCTAGAATATGTGTACATATGTATCCCTAGTGACATTTCACAATGGAATATCGACGGCATTCTTGACTTGAAGATGTTCTAGTGAACTGTCATTTAGTGGAGGCACAATGAGAGCATCAGAATATGTATTCAATCCACAGTCAAAAAACAAATGCATTTCCGGAGAAACCACTGTATGACTATTTGCTGTAATCATAGTACAAGCACGATTTTTAACTAAACATGAGTTACTTTGAATTTAAGTCAAACTACAATCGAAATATGAATCACCATCAATTAATTTACCCGCACTCTATGACACATTTCATTGAATTTTCTCTAGATCGCTGCCCGCTGACTTTGCTTTGCTCAGTTCAACACAAGCGACTACATTTGATTGGAGTGTCTGAGCAATTTAGAAAATTTGCAAACGTTTCGTTTTCTTTTTTCGCCAATTTAAAGTTTTATTTCCGTTCCGTAGATGCCTTAAATAGAATTCCTAGAACACGCGAATGGATAAATGAATCGCTTTGAGACGCCTTCAGTTCATCATAATTGATTCGGAAACATTAATCGCCTACGGAGAGCACGCCTGTTCATCGGAGAAAAGATTGATTCGCAGATGAGGTTGGTAGTTGATGGAGAAGCAGTTTCCGAGTCATTTCTACGGTTCATAATGGTGTGACAATCAAAACAAGACGTTTTTAGTGTCACTCAAACCAAAGTCATAAAAACAAAATGAACCAACCCATAGGGGCAGTAAAGTAGGTACTGTGTCGCAGGTGACAAGTGGTCAACTCAACAACGAACACACCCCGATCACACTTCTGATGAAATGCATGAGTATCAATGTCAAAATGTTCTAAAATCCAGTCTCTATCTTGAACAGGAACAAAAACATTATTCAACTGACATAAGTCAGCGATTCTTGTCAGCCCATAACTCTTAACAGGCGTGGCCAATGAATTATTCTACGAAAGCAAATCATAACCTTGACAATTAAACATTGTACAAGCTCATTTCATTTTGCATGATCCCAAGGAGAATGAGAACATAACCGTCAAATCGAATGACATTCCTAGCGTACACTCCTATTACTCCGCACTCGAGTCAACAGCTGAACTGTCAACCTGAAGTCGAAAATGAGAGAAAATAAAACAGGAAGTCAAACAGGGTTTCCCATGTTGTTTGTGATAACTACAGAAAAAGTGGAAGACCAAGACCAAGACCTTTGCTACGTTGAGTTCAGAAAAAATAAACAAAACCCCGTTGTGCATTTGACATCTGACTGTTTGACATTAGGCTGCTCGTATGAGGGTGTGTTCACCTCAGCGCAACTGATAAAGTATGTTGATGATCCTCTGACATGTGTGCGTAGGACCTATGTCAAATGTCAGCGATGACAGGAACACCCACATGTCACTTGACATGGCTCGTGACAAACAGGCATTCCTTTGTCTGTCGTCCTCGTTGCACCCATTTCTACATAATATCATTAAATCACTGGAGTGCAAAAAAAAAACATGAGAAAAATATGCAAGACACCTTGAACTCTTAGTAATTTAATTGAATCATTAAATAATAAATACCAGAATATACTCCAAGAATCTAAGAACGTCACGGAGTAATACCGGCTATAAATAACCGCATTATCACATTCCCCCCTTTCGGTCGGTCCCCCTCCCAACCCCTGTGTGTGTGTATTGTGCCGATCTCGCTTGCTCTGTGAGTCTAGATGCAATGGATTTCGAAAGAAACTGGATTTGTGGTCATAAAAACTAAGACCACATGAAAACTTTCACACTCATAGCGCTTATAATACACGTAAGCCAATTTGAATGAGATTTGCTAGGTCTTGGATCTTGTTTTCTGATCGTAGAGCTGTTTTTCTTCGTTGCGGACGGTGTTGTGGAGGGAATTTGGTGTCAACTTTGAGGTGAGGATCGGTCATCATTTTGACATTTAATAGGACAGTTATTGGAGGTTTTTAAAGAATTTCCCCCGATTCTCTTCTTGATTTGCTGATCTTGATGCAGGGACGATCGATAGATCTTGCTGAACGATTTTTTCTGTGACACCTAATGATTGGATCGAATTGATGGGATTTTGTTGATTGGATCGGAGTAGAATTAGCGTTTAGATTGTTTTGTCTTTCACAGTTGAGTGAAGATAGGAATAGGTCGCAATGATCTCGTTCCGTGGAGATCAGTAAAGAAAGATTAACGCACGTTTTCTCTCCTCTCAATATCTTTGTTTGAGGGCCCGGCTTAGAACTTTTCACTTAGATTTTGCTGAAAATGCTCTCACACTAGGCTCGGAAGTATACAAGTTCCATAGCTGAAGACTTGAGCGCCTTAGATTCATCAAGGTGAAACTATGCGTCCCGGCGCAGTAGGTCCAAGCTCGTAGTCAAAAGGAACCACAGCTAGTATACCTATCTGCATTAACTTAAATTAGAAATTGCCACAATCCGAACAAGGCGATGCTGCACCCACAAAAGGTACGTTGTGAGTGCATTTTGCATGCATAATTACGCTGCCACCACACGTGGAGTTATTAACATTCATCATTACGCTCAGAATTTATTGTTTGACAATAAAAAAAATCATGTAAAGATGTGAGTTAATTTGCACAATTATTGTGTGGTCAATTAAAGTCATTACTGGGGGTTGGTTGTAAGCTCAGCTACAAAACATGCACATTAAATGAAAATGAAAATGAAATTCCTTCCCGTCGACTGGCAAATGAAGGCATCTTTTAAAAATCTCATCGGCCGCCGAGAGTCAAAGTATGATCATATGTTCAGAACGTTGTTCTTCTTTTGTCCACGTAAAGCATTCGTTGACAGCAGAAACTGTTCGACACACACTAATGAGGCGTGATTACAAATGGATGCTGCTCCTCAGCTGTGCCAGCTGAAAACCTTAGTTTGCCTTTCAACCACGCAGCATGTGGTCAGAGCGCAAAAAAGGACCTCAACTCTATTATTCTTCAAATTTGTACCACTCTTTTGAGGATAGTATGTGTTTGCTGAAAATAGATCGTTTCAATGCCATCGGTTCAATATAGATTTGGCAAGGGTGACTTTGTGACTGACTGCCGAAAACAGTTTGAAAAAGATTCACTTATTAGCTTCAAATACTCACTCGAGAATTCCTGTGAATTGAAACAGGCATGTGTACACAGCAAAGTCCAGCTTTGCGCAGTCCATACGCTTGACGCTCGATCGGAAGGAGGCAACGACTAAGGCTAGTCCTAGGCAACAGATTAACTTCTAATTGAGATGAATGAACAATAAAATGGTTGTTCGGTATCATCAAACAAACTAGCTACTTACTGAAAACGTTCATCAAGCTATCATTTTCAAAGAGTATACAGTGGTGGAAAAAGTAATACAAAACATTGGTTGGTAAAATACCCAATGTCTTGGACGATCATCAAATATCAGGGAAATATAGAAAAAAAATATGTAGAAAGCCCCACTTGGCAGGAACACTTTCGATCGCTCTTACAATCTTTTGAAAGGTTTTTTGGTCCATTGCCCATTGATTGAGTTTCATTGCAGAAAAACTTGCTGGAGAATCCACTTGTTGCCATACGAAATATTAAACTTTACTCCTTCTGTTGCATTTCATTATAAAGTCATGTCATATTCCTCGCCCGGATTGTATTGACAATTAAGAAAAATGAGAAAAGGATAGTATTTGAGCTTAAAACAACGCTTTTGGAAATCGGTCACTTATACTCGTCACACTACTTTTCATGAGCCACGTTTCTCAGACATCGCTGCTTTGCGTCGGTTTAGGACTGTAAGTCATCGCAGAAGCGGTGGCTCTTGCCACTTGGTAATGGCTCACCACGAATTCGAACGATCGCAATTATTGTTTTATTGAAAATCCGACGGTGAAACGCTCAACTTTTATAAGCCGTAATGACTGCCACTGAGGCCTAGTGGGACAAAGGCACTTAAATGCAATATTATCTGGCTACAAGACGCAAATAAGGAAGATTCAGTCAGATTGGAGTGCAAAAATACAGACAACTTACAGGACCCACCTGGGCCGGATTGTCCAAACATCAGGTTTTCGCCGTGAACGTTATGTAGCTCCGACAATCCCAGGTGTGATTGTGGAATCGGACCAGCTTTTTGCGTGAGAACCTCTACCTGAGACTGAGGAGCCACACAGATGTTTCTATAAAATGTACTTACTGGAATAAGCCTAGCTGCTACAACAGCCGCGTGTATTGTGTGTGCGCTATAGAGACGACCTTAAAAGCTTATGCTGTTTGTATGCTCAAAGCCTTTTCTTAACAACCATAGCTAGTGACTTGAGAGTGGTGAGCCGGTGGATAAACAAGGTTCGGCTCAGAATTGTAACTAGATTGCAAATCGACGCACCTGCTGACTACGCCAAGGTGGCTAAGCTATAACCATGTAAAATTATAAGCTATGTAGACTGCAATGGCTATCTGGACAGGAATATAAGAAGATATGTGTACTTGTGTATGGAGTCTATTCGGTGTTAGAGGAACTCACGCAAAAATAATATTGAAGGCATGGGCAATCGGGCATAGTTATAGTAAGATGTACAGTACCTGGCGGAAAATGAAGAAACCTGAAGAGATGGAACGTTAATAAACTCCGACGGAAGATTATAGAGCTTAACCAAGTCCAAATGTCTACTCGTACGTTGGATAGAGCGTAAACCGACTATCGTTAGTTATAAGAGGATTGAGGGAACTTGCCGGCTGAAGGATTGCGAACCTTAAAGACCTCTCAGTCGAATCGAGGGTTAAAACAGCAATTCCACCTTGCAAAAATTATTGCGGTAGAAAGACATGGACTTGCACTAAATTAGAGACAGACACAAAATCGTGAGCAACAATCGGATTATTGGATGGCTGAATATATCACTAGTGAAGAAACATTCTTCTTAAATCGTTAACGGTCACTGATGCGGTCAAACAAAGTGAAGAAAGGAAAGAAACTCTTATGTAGTTGTCATACGAGAAGGGATTAAATGATCTTATTGGGATCACTTAAAGAACTTGCCGTAAGTTTCTGTGGAATTGGCCTAGAGCGTATTTGCCTAGAATGGAAACATGTCAAACGGACCTAAACAATTTTCTTGTTGGTTTCATTTCATTGGTGATTAACTTGCCTTGTCTTGATGCCCGTTCAAGCATCGGTGTCATTTTGACGGTAGTTGTTTAAGACTAAAACTTAAACCCGGCAAAAGGGAATAAATACCGAAAGTAAGATCAATATTCAAGCGATGGCTGCTACCGACTGATAAGAAGATGACTTAAACTAACATCTTCCATTACGACATTGGGAAACGATTGGATGAAGGAGGAGCATAACTGAATACAAAAAAAATGTATCAAAAACTCCCACAAAATAATCTTGACCACGTTCCTATTGGCCTGCCGACGGAATAAACCGTGTCTCTCGTCATTCGGATTCCAACACATCACTTATAAGCAATTCATAACCATGACTTCAGCCAGACATTGAGGCAACAGTCTTCAAACACTGTCTCCAAGGGGAGTTCTCATCCCAATTCAACGGCCACAGCATTGAGTCACACACAAAACTATGTACTCGCTTAATTAATCCAATAAGTGAGACTTGGCGTTGGCCTCCTCGACGCACGTGGGTCAAACTCTGCACACATCATCATCCAGTGAGAATAATTTAAAATCAAAAAAAAAAAAAAAACAAAAAAACGAATATATGTTTGACTTAATTATTCAACAGATTGCTTATGGAATTATTTTCACCGGATATTATTTGAGAAGAAATAATATAATAAAGCCGACTGCTTGTGAAGGCTTTTCTCAAGGCTCTCCGCGACTCCGAATACCTAATGAAGTGGGACAGTCAGAGTGACGGTGAGGTAAAATGAAAACAAATTATATTTGTATTTGCTACTAATGTGGGCTGGGACATTTGCCTGATAGTTATTAGTATTGTTTTTCCCTCAAAATAGTCAATCTTTAACAAAGCCAAGCCAAGTAAACAATAAGAAGGAGACGTGAAGAAAAGAGAGATTCTAGTTGAAACCAGTCTAAGGCTTCATCACACACACCCAGAGAATTTTTGCATCTAGATTTCTGTTGCATCTACTGGAAAATTGTTTACAAGACGACCGATTGAGCAACAGAGAGAATGAAATAGTGAGAGAGCAAGAGTGAGAGAGAGAGACTAAATTAAAGGAATGATAAGATATAAGTACTGCATGTATGCAAAAGAATTAAAAATTTACCTCAGTCTTATGATTTCTTGTTTTTCCGCGTGCGCGTGTGTAAATAAATGTAGATTTAAATATACGTATATAGAGATAGATTATTTCTTTTTAAAAGCAACTATTCAACTGATTGATTCGTTTTACACTTCTTGTTCTTGTTGGATGCTTTTTCCTTCCTTCTCCGCTTCTTGATTTCTTCTGGTTTTTTGTTGATAAGAGGCTCTTATTTGTTTTATTTTATTGAATAAATTAGAACAAACTGAAGTTAAATTAAATTATTTAAAAAAAAATAATAATAACACTGGTACAACAACAAAATGATAAAACACAGTAGCTTGTTGTGGTTTTATTTTGTTATGTATTTTCTTATTGTTTTCGGTTGATTTTGCGTTGGTTTTTATTTTTTGAGTCAATTTCATTCGGTTTTTTCCGTCGATAGTGATAGATAAAAAATATGTAGTTTTTAAAAACTTTTTTTCTCCGTTGTGCTATTACAATTGTCACAAAAATGCCAAACAGCATCTATGAAATAATTATGATCACTAATTACTGTCACAATCATGTCAGTTTTAGTTACGTTTGCCGATGCACTGTGATAATGCTGGTTTGTGATGTGTTCGCAACGTTTGCAGTAGTATTTTCTTTTCACTTTGATGGATGTAACTCTGCAACAATGCAGCAACCAGAGTAACAACAGCAGCAGGTGCATTAAATTATATGATGACAACAAAATAAGAAAATCACAATTATATTGACAGTTCAAATATACAATACAACAGCATTTGAAATAACAATATATATGTATATACAATCTACAAGTGTAAAGGTGATATGAAATTGATTTCTTGTTTATTTGATTTGGTTTGTTGTATATCAAGGGACAGGTATTTAAATTTCACTTTGGTTAACTTGTTGTTGCTGTTTTGTTGATTTCCTTCTTCTTAACACACACTCAACTCTTTTTTTTTTTCTTCTTCTTATCTTTCTTTCTTCTTCTTTTAATTTGAGACACTTTTCTTATTATGCAAAAAGAACAGAAGAGACAAGTGATCGGGCGAAAAAAAATTATAATGAATTGTTAAGCGAGTAATAAGAAACATTTATTTACTTTCATGTGAGATTATACACTTGTTGGCTGTTGGTTTGGTGTTATTTAATTATTTTTTTCTTGTGCTTCTTCTTTCTCGGTCTTGCGGCTGCGATACGGACACAAAATTTTATAAGATTTTCACTTTTATTCGAATCGATGTGTTATTATTTTAATTTCTTGTTTTAATAATTTCTCATGCACTTTATTGTAATGATCTTCAATTGCATCTTATATGGAATGATCATAAACATCATTTTGAAATGCGGAACAAGAAGACAAAATAAATAAGACAGAAGGCGAAGAAAAAAAAAATAAAACGGAAACGATGATCACAGCAGAGGCGCACAGCAGATCACATAGATCAGAGCGCAGATCAGAGCAGAGCACGCAGAGTGTATACGAGAATCGATCGAGTGGTATAGTATGTAAGTAATCCAATTGTTGAAGATTGAATTCGATTCACGGTATCGGTCGCACGGTATTTAAGACAAAAAAAGTTAAATTAAATAAAATATTTGCTTTCATTTGCACGACAACGACGACGACGACAACAGCGACGACAGCGACGACGACTTGTTTTCTCTCTTGTGAGGCACAGCACACAGCGCACAGATTTCCTTGCGCAATTTTTTTTTATCTTTTTTAATTTTTTTATGACACACTAATTAATTGATTAACATTAGTAACTATATACTTTTCACTAGTCTGTATCTCAAAGATGGACATAATATGTATCATATTTATGTTTGTTTTTTTTTTTTTTTTAAAGGCTTCTTTACATTTTTCCTCCTGTTTTTGATCTTTTGTTGAGTTGATTTAATAAATAAATAAAATAACAAGAAATTTGAAAAAAAAATTATATATTGAAACGTAAGATACAAGAAAAAATGAAGAAGTTTAGCGAGGAGATCTCAACGGAATAGATTTAAACTCGATCAGGGCTGTAGAACGACTAACGCCTATCTGTCTACCTGATTCAATAATCCCAAGAGTGTATACACTACACCAGCAGCCAGTGTACGCAGCTACTGCTGCTGGATGATCACTTGTTCACGTTGTTTAGTTGCTGCTGCTGCTGTAGCTGCTGCTGCTGCTGCTGCTTCATCGTTGGAGTTCCGTGACTCCTGCTACACTATTTGTTGAGTGTTTGTGCTGGCATACGCTGCTGCGGCGTCTGTGTGCGTATGCGAGAGATGATCAATGTTGAGTGTATGCGAGGATTTGTTGTTTGAGTGTTTGTGTCTTTTTTTTTCTCCTGTCCCTCTTTTAAAATTGTGTACGAGTGTATGGTTGGCTTTTTTTCCTGTGTGGTTTTTCTCTCTCCTCGATTTGAGTATATGAGTGAGCGACCGTGTGCGGCGAGAGAGTGAGAGAGGCGCACACTTAACACTCACTTATACAAGGGAAGATACACATTATTGTGATCTCAGTTGAATTGAAACCCATAAGATACAAAACTTTTTGTGTTTTTTTTATATTTTTTTTTTCGTATTCACGTTGCTTTTGTTGGTTGTCTTGTTGTTGTTCCCTTTCTTCTTGTCGTCGTTGCCGTCGTTGTTGTCGTTTGCGTTGTCGTCTTCTTCTTGTTGAGTTTTGTGTGCATGAGCAACAAGTAAACACATTCCATTGAGATGTGTTTCCTAAAAGATATCTCGTGCAATATATTAACCATCATAGTTTGTGAGGGTTCTCGCATGGTAAATCGGGCTATCTGCTGGATATGGCATCCCTATTTTGTATCTGCTTTTCGTCTACAGATCTCTGTTGGTCGGCGCGGCGCGTTGCCCGGTGGTATTCGCAATGAGAGAATGACATGGTCAGGTCATCTCTGCTGTTCCGTTAGTAAAAGTTGTTTTAGATACTTTTTAGTTTGACTGCATGCATATTTGTAATTTTTATCGTCGGTTATTGAAAAGGTTATCGTGATGGGATGGTGAATGAATGGAAATTTGGTTCGTTTTTTTGGGGTCTTAATTGATTTTGTGTCATTTTACGCGAAATGTGGAGATATTAGTCGTTGGCTGGGTCACTTAGCGGTGTGCGCTTGCTTTGAAGATTGCCACCACTCCCACCGATGATGTTGGATTATTTTTCAGTTTGTCTTTCTTTCTTGTTGCTGTTGTTTGTTGTTGCTGCTGATGATTACTTTATCTGAAAGCTTGGAATGAATGGTTGAGACGGACATGGGTAATTAAGCCTCTGCGGGTCGATATAGACGGAAAGGAGCCACTTAAAGTCGAATGTTTTGTATTGTACTGGTGCTGGTGCTGGTGGTGTGGCGTCATCTTGGTTTTTTTTTGTTTGTTCGAGTTGACTTGTTGGACTGCGAGATGTGGGATGGCTATTAAGTTTTGCCATAGGTTCTTGGGCAGTTGGACACGCCTTTCTGGAGATCCAATTAGGCTATGGAATTGGGATTATTCTCATTGGGAATGGCGAAGCAGGTAAACAATTGTGTTTTTTTCTTTTTCTTCGTTTGTGGGGTGGTGTCACTTGGAGTTGATCACTTAAGAAACTTATCAACGATCTGCTGAGGAATTATTTATTGAATGTATTGTACGTTTATAGACCATTGCATGCACAAGATTTTGTTGTTTGGTGTTGTCAAGACTAAAATACAAGGGGTTTTGTAAAACGTTCACGTTGTGCACTGCTTCGACTAGCATCGGAACCAGTACACGAGACAAGAGACATTCCACAATGCCCACAGGATGGATCTCACATACCATGATATTTGTAGATGCAGCACTTCTACGATCTATTATGCCTTCCATCCCATGGCCAGAAAACAGTCCCAAACTGTCACACTTCTTCTGCAGTGTGTTCTTGTCAACTTGGTTAATACGTTTGAGTTTTATGAGCCAGAGAGCTAGAAGACAGCTCAAGTCTTGACTTTAGGTTAAAACCGTCTATATGCCCTTAGTTCGATTTCACAGCCTTCACCAATATACTAACTTCTTCTTAAAACTCAGGCAATTTAATTTATTTCGTAAACGGCAACATCTGACGAACGGGTTGTGATGACCACACAATGTCGTTCATCTGTCACAATTTCGCATGAATTTCATTCACTATGTAAGTCTTATTTTTTCTTATTAAATGTAAATTAACGTCAATGAAAAGGTTTATCTATGAAAAAATTGCAAAATTTCCGAGAATCATATCAGCAGATTATTTACGTTCCAGTCAGACAGAGTCATCAAAGTGCGACTAGCTTTGTTTACACGCGATTTGCTAGCTCTTTCAAATAAGACATCAATGCGTAGCGCATTTTGAACCAAAACAAAATACATACGTCTGGGTAATGGTCGAACATATTTTGAGTCAGGATTTCCGCATCGTCTTTGTTCTTTTAATGGCGCTACAGTCCAGGGTACTCAGCCAACAAACCTTTCCGCCCTTAGCACCTTCAATTTCGCACACCTAGTTGGTTGAGGTCCTTCTCCACTTGTGTGTGCCCTCGGCTTCGTGGTCGTCCTCTATTGCGTTGTCTCACTGCTTCAGAATCGAAAACTCTTCGGGCTGGAGACGTGTTGTCCATGCGCTCTACATGGCCTAGCCATCTTTTGCGTTGAGCTCCGATACGACCTTAGAGGCGTTCAGGCACTATCCAGCGGACGTAGCGTCATTACACTGTTCGCTTGAACAAGTGTAGTTCAATTGGTCCCTTTCCACATCAGCCATTGAAAATACACCGCTAGCTGAAGATTCAATAATACGAGCATCACAAGTGGGGTTATTTCTCTTTTTCTCCGAGTAAAAAAGGTGTTTTTCGGCAAGATTCCCATTATTCCAGTTCGCAGCACATGGACAGCATCGTCTGTTTATGATGAAACCTGTGGACATTCCCTGAGGTGTCATGATGGGTTCAAGTGATTGGATAATGAGTCTAGCTCGAAACCTACAGTGTAGGTTAAGATCCCAGATTTATCCAGTAGATCCTGGCTTGATCCCGAAATAAGGCCTGTGAGACAAGACCAAAGTGCAGCGCCATTAGAAAAATCATCCGATCATGATCATCATCAAATTAAGATATAAAAACACGGCTCCGAGTATCAACGCTGAACACGTGGAGCGACAGCTCGATAGACCACTCTTAAGGTGGTTCATACATGTAAAGAGAGAGTGCACATAAGTTGCACAATTGAACACATTTTACAAAAGAAAATGTAAGTTAGATACCCATTTCTAACTCGTCATAACCAAGGAAGGACAGCTCCGATTCGTCCAACGTTTTAAAAAATGTTTCAATCCGGTATTGCCAGTTAAAAGGACCCATGCTTTCATTTGACAAGAAAAACATTCGCAGTCAACCTTTTCAACATTTTGGAAAGAATCATAAGCACTGTTCAGACGAACCTTCCCCGAAGTAACCCTTGAAGGGACAAAATATATATTTTATTTATTTGTTTTTCCTTCCTTTGAGTTTGTACCGTCATTTATTCTGCATTAAGTGTTCATCAACTAAATGACTGACTCGGTAGGAGATTGTACAAAGGCATTTTTTTCCGAAATCCGGAAATATTATCCATGATAAAATCATTATCATTTCCAGATTTATGAATTACCTTTCGAAATTGCGAAAAATTGGTGTGTTTATTTATGCTAAAGGTGGTATTTTATTGAAGACGGCTAAACGATGACTCTTAACAAATTCAACTGAACTTTAATCCTCTTTCCAAGGCATTGAATTGCGTAGCAAATCATGAGACAGGTACGTGAATCCCGTCCCCGTTGCGGACTTTTAAAGCCGGGATTAAAGGATGAATACACAGAAATTATTAACTATTAATGCGACATCTTATGATTCATAGGACATCCTCTGTCTGTCCACAGGAAATGCTCATTTGTTATTAATTATAATGCCCATATAAGGGATATTTGGGAGCTTAAAATAAGTATTTTTGGCACATTCAAAAAACAGTTTTTTGGGCTATTTCCAAATCAAATACCCTACAAATCGCCTAGGTTTGGATTAATTCAGATAGAAATGGGCAAAAATAACGACGTGATTATGATGGCGTAGAAATAAAGTGACAAGAAATTAAATTTTCCGAAAGTCCAAAGACAAAGAAAAGCCTCAGTAGCGTCCGGCGTATTTTACATTCACAACTTTAGTCAGTAAGTGTGTTGAATGTAAAGTGGCTAAGGAGTGGATGAGTACATAGCGCTCAACCTGGTGTCATGCTAGCATACATCCTTTTCAATGATCAGATCAATCAAATCGGCGTTCAGCCTCATCATGGCGCCGTCTGTATAGCCTCCACGACAACCGCTAAGAGGTAAACTGAAGCATGCATAAATCGAATTAGGCAAGAGGACTGTTTAGCGGAGAGTTAACCTACTCACTTACGTACAAAAATCTAAAATAACAATTTGTAAATATGGTCCTGAAATGTAAGAACAATTTACACACCGACTCTCGGTTAACTTAAATTAACTCTGGAAGAAAATCTTCACCCAATACAAGGCTGGGATCGACGCATTATAGAACAGGTGAACGTAATCTTCGCGGGAAAGGCCAATGAATAAAAACGGAATGCGGTTGGTCCTCTAGTAAAAACGTAAAAGCTTGAAAGGTGATCTTATGCCCTAATTCTGGAACGAAATTCTTCGAGGTGTTCACAGACCAAAATGTTTCAGGCAGAAAAAGATGGTAAATGAAATACAATTGGTGAGGAATACCTTCCAAAATTAGAGGAAAAAATTAATCAAGCAAGTGGCTAAGAGGCAGCTGTTGAAGGTCTGACAATCTTCATGCTGGCATGCATGCTTGAGAGATGGCGATCGCTAGGCAGACTTTAGACGCGGTGGTTGGAAAAAGTCCAAAAACTCGCTTGGTTGTGCCTAAGCATATGTCTTGATGAGTTAGAGTCGATGGTGGTGCGAAGTCGCTCTACTCGCGCGACTCCTTTAGTAGATCACGCGGTTCTGAACATGGTGATGATGAAGAGTTTATTTGATATTATTTCACATTTGTTTGGCTGGGAACTTCTTCAAAATCAAACTCCGTTTTTAGTATAACCAATTTCACAAATGACACATATTTCAATCATGCTGATGGAACAAAATTATTATTTGATTTATGGTATATGTCAGGAAGTCAATTGCTAAGAGCTGTAATGTGTTTAGAACGTTTTTTTTTTTGGAATTTCGCGTGCACCCGAATTCGACGACAGACAAGGTCGTAGGTCAGATCAGCACCAATAACTCTTATGAAAAGTGGACTGAGAATCTGCAGTTGCTATGCATATGCCACAAAGAAAAACATAACTGTGGACGAATAACTGATCCCTTTTCGTGGTAGATATCATTTCGAAGTACACATGCCCAGTAAACCTGGAAAATGCAGAATGGAAGCATGGATAGCAGCTAATTCGGTGAAGGTAATTTGTTTATCTGTGAAGACCAAGAGGTTCACCTGAGGTGAACGAGTCGTTTAAGACTTAGTGTCGCAATATGGCGGAAGACATGACACAACTGGTAATTTTATTACCAATCATAATTTAGCATTAAAATTGAGAAAAATATCTTCTGTTGAGACAGCTTGTGTCAGTTATCCACGTTAGTATGCACTATGAATCATAATGATAAAGTCCTAGTGGTACCAAATTTACCCAAATTCGAATAACAATAAACTAAACAAACGTCGCCTTCTTTTAGATTTTCGGGTCAGCTCTCAAGTCGATAGGTAGACAATCCATATTTTACTTGCAAGTTGCAACCTTCAGGACTCAATCACTTTGCACACAACTGTTCCCCCGTTCGACGGGTATTCTTTCACCTTCTTCTAGGCTTTTCTGCTCGGGAATCCAATAATTATTCATATAAATATTCATCTATTGATCACGCTACGCAGAGAAAAAAATTCCAAATAAAAAAGATACCCATCACAAATTTTTAACAAAAAAAGAAATCGTTTACTAAAAGCTACCGCGCGACGTCTGTGTCGTATGTCACTATAAATTTTAATTAGCATCAACTTATCTGAAATGGTTAGGGATTTGATTGAACCGTTAATGTGTGACCGATGATGTCATCGTTATTTCAATTGAGATTCTTCTCTTTTCCTTCCACTCGCATCACTTGGCCGGGACATTACTTTAGGTCAGTTCTGAGTTGAGTTCAATTTGACATGCTTTCCCCTTGAGGGTGTGGCACTGTGTGATTTTTTTTGGGGGTCTTTCAAAGCTTGCGCCCTAGGCAATTTACGACGACTCTTGACCTCTCGGTCGGCAAGCGAACAGAGACGGATTCGCAGATTCATTCTGGCGAAATTTACGGAGTGCGATGGTATGCGCCTGAGGCTCCTTTCCCCTCCATTTGCGCGTATATCTGGTTTTTAGTTTTTTTTTTTTTGATAATGGCTTAGCGTATCAAGATCTATCGCAAATAGAGATTTGTGGTTGAGCCATTGTGTAGGAAGTGGATTATTTTTAATCCGACGGACCTTTTTTTTTTTTTGGATGACTAAATTTGTCAACCGCGATAAGATGGTGTATATTTGAACAGAGGCGACGTCATTGTTTTGAGTAAACTTGACCTATTTTCTTAATCAGTTGTTGGGAATTGTAGTAATTTTTATGAATTACACTGCGATTTCATTCGTATTTAATTGAAAACATTCTAGTTAGCTTGGTGGAATGTGAATACAGTTTTAACAAAACTGACACACGGCCTTAGTAAGTCATTGGGATTTCATGCAGTTGAGATGCATTATTTTTCTATGGAACGAAACGTTACCACTGCATCGTCGTCTCATTTACTGTAAGCTTAAGTAAAGTTAAGTTAGAGTGCCTGGTTACAGAAGGCAGCCATAATTATGCTAAAGTAGGCCCATTGCGATACCTCGCGGAGTAACTGCCCATAATCTTTGGAACCAGTCGGTTTTTGTAATAAAGCGGGTTAATTACTTACTTACTTATCAGGTCGGCGACCGATGAAAGGTCGGAACCTGTGCAATTGCTGCTTTCCATCGGTGACGTTCCTGGGCACGCTGCTTCCAATCATCCTTCTGCGATGACTTGGTCTCTATAGCGATGGTTTCGTCTTCCTCTCCTTCCCAAACCAGGAGGCACGGATTCGAAGATCCTCTTTGCTGGCACGTTGTTGTCCATGCCGGACTACATCCACATTCTCAGCAGAGTTTCCGGTTTTCTTTAGAAAGCTTTTGCTTCTGCTTGCTCCATTCTGCGGACGTGTATGCCAATTGCGCAGTGTCTGGTTATGACTCCATTGACCATCCAGAACGGAGGTCTGATGAAGAGTGATCGCTGGCAGTGTAAGGGGATTCTCGCATAAATACGTAATTGCTGCTTTCACCAAGCTTTAAAGAACAGTCTCAGCTGCATAGGGGCTTTTCCTAGCACGCCTGGCTCTGCTCTAGATGCACTGCTAAATCCTCTGCCTTTTGATTTTCAAGTCAAGGGCTGCACTCACACCGCCATCTTTTGTCTTGATAGAAGTGGACTCTGCTACAACACACACTGAAGCTTCGAAGACCTTGTGCACCGCATTTCTTTTGACCACCGTCTTGTGGCTATGCCGGGACCCAGGAACCTACGGAATAGCTAGAAATCAGATCACCGTTGAACTTAAAGCTAGACAAGGATCAGAGGAAACTTGATGCCTTGATGCGTATGCAAAATGGATTCAGCCGGAGCACAAAGCTGATGCTCTACAGCTAATATGGATTCAACGTATGGCTTTCCAATATTGCACACCATCTTCTAAGACGCGCTACGGCCCGTAGATCGCCAGGTTCTTACGCGAGTGGAAGTGACCTGCAGTTTAATTCCGACTCCAAACGGCTAAGTTTAAGAAGCTCAAAGAACTCTTTAAGCATCCGTGACTCGAAATAGGAGGAGGTGGTCGTTCAGATTAGCGATCAAACCCACGATGTCGTGGTTCAAGTGCGTTGGGGTCGACGCGCATACCCACAATGCCACGGGCAACCATACTATATATTACTTACATATTCGCACCGGCCTTAACTTTGTCAGGGACTGTGGAAAGCACCACAGCTCTATGACGAAGCTCGTATCATCTCTTTGCAAGAGTACAATGTGACACGTTTTGGAAAACAGCTGCAAGACATCAGTAACCATCCCAACGAGGCAATTAAGAACCGGTGCAAAATAATCGCCGTGCAACGCTACCTCGACGCGCTAAAGCCGCTAAGTGAGCAAATCTTTCCACCTTTGTCTGACAACGAGCTTCTACCAGAGCAGCGATAGCAATCACCACCGAGGCTACATCGGATACAACCGACCAACATATGGTAGACACACGAATTTTAACAACCCGATGTAAGGACTGGACATTGTAGAATATTTAAAATAAACACAACACCGATATTTTTTTGCAAAATGTCAAATCAACAAATGTAGATAAGTTGGGTCCGTATGAGCCAACACCCCAATCGTTAGCCAAATTATAAGATAAATAATTTTTGTACAAGCCAGAGCGTCGGATTTTTGCCGAAAATCTATCTTCTCTGACGGGATCAATTTTTGGATCTGCTATTATATCAAATTAATTGGCCTTATTTGGAGCAAACTCAAACCACGTGTATTCGATAACAATCAATACGCCCACAGGCATTGACTGTTTAGTGCGATTTATGACAAGAAGCAACCATGTACCATCAACAGGCCGGCGCGATCATGTGACTGTACACCACTCATTTTCTGGAGACTACTTCAAGGGACTAGTCTACGCTACTAAACTGAGTTATTGCCAACCAACCGCATAATACACTGCCAGTGAATCCGATACAACAATTTGAATGATGTGCTACTCCATGCATAATCTCACAATTGTAGCTTCAAAATAGAGATTCAATTTATTTTCAAATCCTTCTTATCTGGTTTTACATTGTTTAAAAAAACAAAAAAAATCCTGTCCAAGATATAATTGGAAGCTGCGTTTAAATTATTAAAAGATTACGTTTGTAATGCTGCCTTTAATTTGGTGTATATGGCGTACTTATGGACTGGAGATCTATTAATTTCCGATATGTACTCACATCCCCAAAGTCCATCGTTCTTCATATAATGACGACGATGAAATTGGTAGATACTTAGGGATGGAAAAGTTTGACGACTAAACAAGTCACATCTACTTTAAGCGACGCGAGATCTTAGAAACAATTTGAATACAATTTGGTAGGTCCTGGTCTTTTGAACGACGTGTTTCGATTTCGTCCGAGATGGATCCAGGCCCTACCTTCAGTAACCACATGAGTTGTCTGTGCCACAGATCCCTTAAGAGTGGAACTGCTTGTCCTGTTGATACGATGGACTTTGAAACGATTTTTTAAATCAGACATACTCTTGCATTGTTAGTTGCACGTTGGAAACTTGCAGGACTTATGCTGGGTTTGTCGTCTACTTCATACAGATTAGGGTTGCTTAATAAATTAATCATATGTAAGCAAACGTAGGTATTTAATCAAAAATATTGTCATATCGATTCAGACCACCACGCTGACAACTCAAGCAAACGTCTGCGATGCGATCATCTCAGAGAATTCCTAGAGGTTGGATGGGATGCTCACCTTTCCCGTCAGACTCTACAGATCAGAGGTAGAAGAGATTTCCACTAATTCCCTGTCATTCAACACCACTTTTGTACTCATCTAACATCATGCTTGCCACAATGATAGATGGTCAAGGTGTAAGCAAAACTTAGGAATGCGTTTTGCCACTTCCCTGGAAATCTGGCAAAATGTGAAACAATTTGGAGGCGGAAAATTTTCCGTCAATGAATTCTGCTCTTCCGATTCGAAAGGAATTTATGCCCGTTTCACGTGTCTCGGAACACCGTAATTCAAGGCTTGAATTACAAATGAACATTAGGTTTCAAATTCTACGCGCTCCTCTCAAGTGTTCTTGTATGAATCTCTCTGCACTTCCTCTTCTCATCGTTCCACCCAAAAAACATCCGACTGTCATCCGCTTTAAAAAAGAAAAGAAGAACAAGCAGAAGACGAAGGAGCAGTAGAGAAAAAAAAAATACTATTCAAGTATGTAGATCATCTTACCAGCAAACTGTCAATGAAGTCATCTCAAATTTTCTGTCATCGACGTCAAAATTACTTTCCACTACATTACACAAATAATCATTGAGATACATTTCGCAAGAAACCAAAAAAGATACACGTCTGCACACATGTTGTATGTAAATGTGTCCAAAGACTCTCGAAGTGAGCGTGATGCATAGTTTGTTTAAAACAACAAATAAGACCTAATTAGGGTACGGCTTCTCTGGGCTACCAGTTTCGTTATTTATTTATTTTTTTTTTGTTGCTTTATCTTCGTCGTTTTTGTCTGCGCTTCATCCACTTTACCTAGTAACAAATCTACTTGTCATCTGCTTCACATCATATTAGTTTCAGATAAATTAATTCATGCCTCCATACACATAAGAGATGGCTGCTGCAGACAGTCCTAGACTTTCAGACTACTACCCTCGGCTGCGCTCAGCCTCCAGCGTGTGGATGGAGAAATAAAACAGACGGAAAGAAAGAGTGTCTTAATATGAAATATCTTAAAATCTGCCAAACAACAGAAACTATTATAAAACACAAACCGAAATGCTGCCTGACTGTGAAGTGGATCGTGTGATACCCTATTGTTTGGCTGGTGCTTAGGGGATGATGCCAGTGTATCTATTGCCCGAAAAGAGAGTGAAAAATGCCAATCTGAGGGTTAAATCCATTTATTTCTAAAAGGAACTGGCAAGTAGTTAGTTTTTTTTAGGTAATTCGATTTTTTTATTATTATTATTTGATAATATTCTTTAAGTTCATATGGTTTGGCCTCCTTAAATATAGAGCATTTCGAGATGAAATGCGGAACATAGTCCCGCTCTCTAAGATTACACATGTCGCACAAAATTGGAAGCTCATGGCGATGCGGTAGGAAATTAAGCTCTCTTATTTAAAGAATTCTTAAAGTACTTAATTTTCCGACTGAGGATCTGTTAAAAAAATCAAAAATATGTAATTTTCTTTTAGATTGTGATTCGTTGGGATGGCTGAGATTCCTTTACAAATTTGTTAACAATTCTGTGACCAGGTTTCTAAAAAAAGGTGTTTCTTTCTAAACATTTCCGCATTCTGGTTCTAGTATTTCTCATTCTTGAACACACTTCACCGAATATCTTTGCAATTGCTGAACCCTAGCTTTGTAGTAGAAATGTATTATATTTTAAGAGTATAAAAAAACCGACTTGGAACTCCTGTCTCCAAATGTAGCATGTAGTTTGGAGAACTACTATGAAGCTTAAAAATATTTGAAGGACTTTTCCACAGTTTCGTAAGCGCAGTAATCCCAAACTTGTGCTGCGTAGAATAGAAGAAGCTGCTGCAAGGAATATTTTAATCTTTAACTCATATGAAGCATTTTTATTCAGAATGCAGTTTCCGCAAACATCTCAGATAGCCCTTTTATCTTCTGCAAGTTTAACTTTAAAGCGCTTGTTCATATGTAGGATGATACTTGTACTTCTTAACTGTCTCAATCTTCTTATATATCTTTGATTGGCGCTAAAGTTCGGGGTAGACCTGGGCCCCAACCTACATGTCTCTCCAACCAGCAACTGCCCCAGCTGCGTACACCAATTGGGTTGAGGTCCTTTTCCACTTATGTGTGCCATCTCGTTCGAGGACGTCTTCTGTTGCCCTGTCCCAACACAAACAGGACCAAAGTTCGCACGCAGAACTTTTCTCTGAAAACCACTGAGAGCTTCTTCATCCGCAGGACGGGGATGATCAGGGTGTTATATAAAGTCAGCTTGGTGTTTCGACAGATGGCTCTGTTACTCAATTGCTCTTGAGCCCAAAGAAGCAGCAATTGGCAAGAGTAAATGTGCGCTTGATCTCGGTACTGGTGTTGCTGTCCCTATTTACTCCAGACCCTAGGTAGACGAAGTCCTTGACTGCCGCAAAGTTTCTGCTGCTGCCATCGACACTCCGTTTGAGAAGTCGATGTTGTGCGTCCTTCCGCTAGACCCATTTTATACGCTTCCGCTTCAATGCCTGCAAAAGCCTCATTGACGGCTGGCTGTGTTTGTCCAATCACGTCAATGTAGTTAAGTAGGAGCAAGGAGTTAAGTATCTCTATCTGATGTCCTTGATACCTCCAATTTATAGATACCATTTCAGATTATTTCGAAAGTAACACGTAAATTCCATGTTTTCGCAGCAAATATCTAGCCTGTTGATCATTAAGTACATAGTATCTATTAAGTTGGTTCCACAGGGATTTATTATACCTTTAACTTCATCCGTTATGTCATTTCCACGCAGGATAAACAGCAGTGTACCGAGCTCGCATCCTTGTTTCCCCTTGATACCCAACCATTATGTAAATACAGTTAAAATGGCAGAATTGTGGTTATAAGATAATAACAGTTTCACATACATTCTAACACCCTTATTGGATTCATTCCCGGAGCTCCGAAGGACAGGTGACGACAATGATGTCTTCCTCCATCTCCAAGAATGAGGACATTGGAGAAAGATTACATTAGACAACTTGAAGCTCTAACCGCCAATTGAGTGCTTAGCTTCTGGTAGAAACACCATATTATTACCCTCCGACAATGGCAGAATAACTTTCTCAATCTCTGAATAACTAGAAACCATTATGAATGCCAGTGGAGTTAGAAGATGAGGGTTTTACGCTAAAAAGCCGGTATCTATAAATAAAGGTAACTATACCTGGGCTAGTACGGTGGAGCTATGAACAATGTTAGCTTTTGTAGAGAATTCAATTAAGACACCCCAGCATGGAAGTCGACGTTCCTGCCGCCAATAAGAACAAATGTTTAATGTTTTCTAGCAGTATGTCACGTGATGTTGGTATATGCAACGCACTAGCACCTACATATGTTCGTATCTAAATTCGACCTCTTATGCGAAAAAATATTGTTCATCTCTTTCGAGTCGCTGACAACGCGCAGTATTCCTGTCTAGAGAAAGCTTCTCAAACTTTGTCGTTCGGAGTCGGCATAAAACTGTAGGTCCCTTCCACTCGTGAAAGAACAATCGCACGCACAACACGAATGGTTGCAGAGAAGCTAGGCCCTGACCCTCGACGGGCTGTAGCACCACCTATATAATTACCATATATTATTATGTCCCACTCTGCACATTGAGGTTAAATAAATCTGGAGAAAATTAACATTTGACTACAACTACGTGCATCTTCTGACCCTCATAACCCACTAAAATGCCGTCGGAGCAAAGCACGAGTTATGAAATGGACCGAGACGGTCATAAATGAAATAAATTAATCACATTTTAAACAAAATTATATTTATAGAATATAAACAAATAAACTTAAAACGCCGTCACAACTTAGACTCAACCAACAAGCCTTTCCAAATAGCGCGATCTCTGGCTAGCCGTCTCCATTTTCGCACACCAAGTTGATTAAAGTGCGTCTCCACTTAGGCGCGCCATCTGAAACGCGGGCATTCTCTATTGCGTTGCTCTACAGGTTCGGATTTGAAGGTTCCTCGGGCCGAAGCCATACGCTCTACATAGCCCGTAGACGCAATGCTCACTTGGACTGCAGAGCCCGCACAGTTCGTTGTTGAATCTTCGCCTCCAGAGACCTCAAACAGAACGGTTTTCTCGAAGAGACCAAGGATTTCTTTCTTCATCCGCTTTTAAAATTGTCCATGCCTCCACAGAACTATAACGAACAGTGTCTTATATAGAGTCAACTTCGAGGGACGACTGTATGGCTCAGTTGCTTCTTGATCCCAAAGAAACAGCGGTTGGAAATACTTATTCTGCGTTTGATCTCGGTACTGATGATATTCATACGAGGCAGTGACTACCTCGAATTATTTGCTTCCTATTGTGACGCTCTGTACAAGACATCGAATGTATGTCCCTTCATGAGGACAGCATATACTTCGGTTTGCCCTCATTCACTGTCAGACCCATTTGCATGGATGCAATGTTTATTCGGTGGAAGTTGCGAAAACATGTTGCGTTATGTTCCAGTCCGCTCAATACTCCGTCAACGATTCTCACTCATCAGCAGAGTTTCTCCAACGACTGCCGATTTCTTGAACCCGCAAGTCAAAACAAATATAGTAATTATTCCTCAAACATTTAAAACATCTGTGAATTGTAAAAGTCAAGTGCTTTATAGGCTCTGTGTACCAAATTACTTCTACACTTGACAATATCGACCGTCTGAGACCGTAGTTTACGTAGTGCCACCGAGTCCCAGAAGAATTGTACGAACTAAAAAGAATATTACAACTGCTGAGTGGAGAGTGCCCCAAAATTGCTTCTTCTTTGCCGATACGGCCTCAACATAGGTGCAGGAGGTGCAGAAGGTAAAAAATGAAACAAAAAAAAAAAAAAAACCCACCAAGACAGACAGTGGGTAGTAAGTTATTTTTGATGGTTTTCATTGTTCATCTTCCAAAAACCCACAGCGGCCTTTTTAGGTCCACTAAAGACTAGTGTAAACCGTTGGTGATGTTCTCGTATGTGTATTAATCGATTCTTAGACTCTGAAAGGGATTTGCCGATATCATTACATTATTGAAAATTAGAAGTGTTTAATCTTATATTGTGTGTGGTGGCCCGTGGCGATTTAAGTCCGATTGAAGTAATTTTCACGGCCCCACCTCATTCGATTCACTGACGATGCTCAAAGGGGACTTCCGTCTAGAAAAAGCATTTCGAACTTGGCCGTTCGGAGTAGGCATAAAACTGCAGTTCGCTTCCACTCGTGAGAGAACAATAGCACGCACAAAACAAGTGATTGCTGAGAAGCAAGGCCCAAGCCCTCGACAGTCGGAAGCACCACCCATATTATTAATTTTAATCTTATATTCTGTTGAGTCCTTAGACTATGATGACCTCATAACGTAATTCGTTAAAGCTGAGGCACAAGAATTGGCTTCCTGAATTGAATTGCCAAATCTGAAGAAGGGGGCGCTAAACATAGGGCTTACACAGCCTGCTTATTTGATTCGGACAGGACATGTTTCTTTGTCAAATGGAGCGCAAAATTTAAAGGAAGATCCAACTCCAGTAATAAATGAACTTGACTGAGAGTGGGTCCTGGACTGGGATCGCTACTTTTGATGTTTTTTTTTTTTAAGAGACGTCTTGCCTTGTTATCCTTGTAACTGTAACTGATAGGCATTCTATCAGTTCAACGACTCGCATTGCGTGCGACTATATTATCAGGACCTAGGCGGTCTTTTAATTTATTCTAGTCTGGATTGGAGGGAATAGTTAATAAACTTGGCATTTTCTCAAACTTTTGTCAACCCTCTTCAAGCACTTCCGGTGCCTCTCACCCTCATTGCCAGATACCCCGCGTGGAAGGCACCAGTGCTGTGACCAATATATTATTCCTTCCTTTTGACACGAATTAGTCTGCTTATGGTTGTAACCGGTAACGTTTACATGGTTGTTACACAATTTATAGTAAAAAAAAAAATTGATAAAAATACTCAAACAAAAAAAGCAACAACAAAATGCAAAACCCGGCAGCAACGGGAACCTTATACCATTTGTCTAATATTTACAGACATGAGGTCACATCGAACCGGTTCAGCCGGCTTCCAATCCAATATCTATTTCGCAGATGGCCACCTAACCAATCATACATATAGATATATGTATGATATACAGGCCTCAAGCAGGTGCACATTGTCTACACTAGCACGCGTCTGAATCATTGAATTTGAGTATACATTTTTCCGGACAAAACCGAGCCGAACGAGTCCGATCTTCCTTCAAACATTCCAAATTATCATACGAGACCAAACAACTGAATCTTATTAGAATATTTGAATGTGTAAAGACGACCGCGACGCGAGGAGAAAATGTATAGAAATGTCTGAGCTGGATGTACCACTGCACTTGTCACTTTCTCACGGAAATTAACGGTGTTACACAGAGAAACTGTGCGTACGAGTACAGTCATGTTCGAAAATAAAAAAAATGATGATGTTTTTTTTTTTTTGTTGGATGAAAAAAAGTTCAAATGGACATAATGAATTATTTATTTCTGTGCAAGATTATGCAAAAAAAAAAAACAACCAAACATTTACTAACGAACGAGAGAAGTTCGGAGATTTAATGAAATTCTTACAAGCAGCAAACTTTCAAACTTGTCATAATTACATCTCAATTTATTGATCATAATTTAGCACGAGAGTACGACGAGAATCTGCGCGATCAATTTGAGTGAGAAATGAAATATGAATATCCCTCGCATTTGTGTCGCGCCTTCCCACCGCCCGTGTCGGATTGGTCTTGAATAAGTAACGACTTAATTGAGTTATTCGAACAATTTTAGCTGTAGTTTTGTGGTTGTGACTATATCGCGATGTGCGACAGGGTGATGCGATGCGATAGCTAGCTATGCTAGTGATGATATTTTCGCCCTATAGACACTAGTGCAAGTAATTGATACGTAAATAGAGAATTCGCTATTAAGTCGTACAAATCGAGGGGGAAAGACTTTGGAGATGTGGAACAGTTTAGACGAAGAGTCATGGTTAAAATCTGATGTATTTCTGTACTTGACTTTAGGTTACATCTTTGGAGACACATTCGAAAAGACAAAATACACTTAAAACACGGACAAAAAGGACGAGTATGCATAAATGAAACTGAGGAGAGCAAAACAAAAATGGTACGTATGTGTGTGGTAAGTGATTAAACCCCACCACATCTCTCTTGTACCAACAGCGTGTATGTCATTCTTGGTTGGATGTCCACTGGAATTTCAGCGTACCTACACTCCACAAACTACATCCATTCATACATACATAAACGTCGGCAGGAATGTATCTACAACAGCGTGCATTGTATGACATAAGCTTGCAGCGACCACCCGCAACCATCCTTTTGCCATCCATCCATTAAGGTGAATTAGTATAATTCTATTGGTTGATAAAATTCGGATTCCATGCATGGGATACATCAGTGCATCTTTCTCTGGCACAATGGAGCGCCACAAGAGTGGATGCTTGGCTCCTTGCTTGGCTGCTGTCTCTGTTATACGTGCATTGTGGCCGTTTGCACCTGTTTCAATCTGATGGATACTCTCGGTCTTGAGATTGTTTTCTCGCAGGAGAATACACTGGCACACCATCACCATCATCATCATCTTCATCGTCATGATCGTCATCTGAAGAGTGCCTCTGTGGAGAGTCAAGCGGATAGTTTATTATTTCAGGCTTTTCCATACACAATGAAAATCAGCACGCTCTCACGAGTCAAAATAAATATATTCCCTCTATCGTAACTAGTAGATACACATTTATGAATCTTTTGCATGATCGTTGTTTTTTTTTCACTTTTTTTGCATGTTTTTATTTTTTTTTATTTTTCACACATTTCTCTGATATCTCTAAGATACAGCAGAGCAGCAGCAGAGACGTGGTAAGTGAGAGAGAGAGAGAGAGAGAGTGTGTAAGAGTGAGAGGGAGTGAAAGAGAGCATGAGAGTGTGTATCTTTTTACACACACCTTGTGTATTTGTATAGTCTTCGCGGCGCATTTTAGCAATGCCAGACATTCTGACTATCGGCACAGATGGCAATCGCCTTCATCTGTACACACTGGGAGGAGGAACAGGTTCCCGATCTCGATGTTGATTCTCTGAAAGAAAAATTTTTCAGCAAAGCGTGGAACATGTTATACGTTCATCAAGTTGTTCATCTTTAAGATACATTCTTCTGCTTCTTCTTCGATGCCTTCTTCGTTTTGACTTTTTTTCCCCGGCCTCCCCTTTCTATCTGTATATTGATTATTTTTTTTCTTCCATGTTGGAATCTATATGAAGTATCTTGTGTGCTGTAACTAACTCGTACTAAATAACCACACAGAGTGCTTTTGATTAGATTAATCGTGCACACTGATCAACGATCAAGCGATCAAGCGATCAAAACGATCAAAACGATCAAGCGATCAACGATCGACAATCGATCTTTCAGGCTCTAGGTTTTCTGGCTTCTCCAGAGAGGAAGATCGCACGATGTTGCTGCCGTCACCACAGCCACTACATGGTGTGTGCTTTGCCATGCCGTCCCTCGCCGTAGTCGTAGTCGTAGTCGAAGAGAAGAAGAAGAACTAGATAAGGTGTACATCTAGCCGAACGTACAACACGTTGCGAATAAAAATTGGAATGTGTACGTCCTATTTAAATTCAATAAACCAGCAAAAAATACAAAAAAAGAGAGAGATACTTAAATACTGTTGTAGATAGTCGAGATGTAGGAATGTAAATTAATTTATGAAGACAGCACAGCTGCTCAATGGAAGATAATTATCATAAAAGAAAAATACGAACAGAAGATGAGAAAAAAAAACAAAAAAAAACTAACGAAGTATTAAAAACAAACGTTCAGACATACAACATCGTGTTGTGGTGTATCTTGTATCGCTGGTCCATCCATCTCATGCCTTCTGGAGATTCCAGTATCAAAATCGGATCTACCTCGTGGACAGTTATGACATGTATATGAATGTGTGCATAAATTAAGTCACTTAATATATAATATTTCCTTTTTTTGCTTGAAAAATTGATTTTTTTTGCTTAATCGATAGAGCGAGAGTTGTTATATGTGAAGGCTTGTTGTAGAGTCTTGTAGAATTTCTTATGATGACGCATTCCGATGGTGTGGCAAAAGAGGTGGCCGGGTGAAATACAAACTAAACAAAAATTGTACGTGTGCTTCAGCAGGTTTTTAGGTTTGTTTTTGATTTTTTTTTCTTTACAACTTGCGGCGAACCATTACCTCGCGCAATTTAATGAAAACATCGAGTGTCACTTGTTGCCTGGCTTTTCTTGGCGTTTTTTTTTTTTTTTTTGGAAAAGTTGATCACTTCACTTCTGTTCTAAATTGAATTTGAAATTAAAATGAATCGAAGGTAAACTTCAAGATATAAATTTATGAGTTTCGATTTGAGATATGGAGATTTATGCTGAACGGATGGATGTCGTCGAATGTGAGGTCTTTAGCGCGCGGTTTTGATGGGGACAGAAAGACACACACTGGAAATTTCTGTTGTTGAGCGGTGCGACGTGTAACGAGAAGTGGAACGTAAGGTCGATGATCAGCGGTTGATGTCCGTGATGATTGAAATCGGTTTCAGTGTCGGCTAGTGGAATTACGATTTGATTGTGTGAGAGAGTTTCTTTTTTGGCGAGATCACTAGACGTGTCTAGATGACGGGAACTGCGATAATTGTGACTGGACAATGCCACTGTTGTTTATGATGGCCTGAAGATAAATCTGTTTCTTAACCTTTGAACTACTATATTACACTACCTCTCGGAGCACGTGAATTGTTTAATGGTTTTGTGTGCTATTTATAGTTCCTTTCCGACTTCAAATCGAAGTGCTGAGACCTGGTGTAGCCACAGTCTGCAGTTTCGGTGTATGTTCAGCGGAAGACTAGTGGTCATTGGGCAGATGGGAGGTGACAGATCTTTCAGTGATGGAGGCAATGATATGCCTCACCACCGATTGGAAGCAAATATGGATCCCACCACTGCTAGGAAAGCATTCCGTTTAGTCGGTAATGAGGCATTTTTTCAGGTATTCAAATAGCCCCGGATCGACTGTGTTGGGGGATATAGCATTAAGTTATCACGTAACATTTATTTAATGATGGTTTCCTTTCAAAAACGCTTGCGTTACTGGAGGCAGATAGCCAGAGTCATCCCAGTTTCAAAGGAGATTCGGTTAATGCCCATGTCCACCCGGGAGAGTAGTGACGCACAAAGAAAGCAAGATAATTTCTTCTGCTTGGCACGCTGTCTGAGCTGAGTGACCAAATGTGTTTTCGGTTTCTTATTTGAAGTGTGGCGATAAATAGATTTGTGAATCAACAAGCGTGGTCCAACAATGAAGACGGCCATATTTCCTGAGTCGAAAGAGGCAAACATAGATTCAAAGCTTGTCTGCGAAACTGTTCTACGAATAAATCACGACGACGATAGAGACGACTGTGCCCTCACGTTAAAAGACCTGAAATGCTGCATCTTTTAAATATATGAGGTTTCATCGTGGCGGTTGCATCGATGTTTCCTCAGAACGACATCAAAGTTGTGGACATGGCTTCCACGATTGCTGGAATGAAAGCATATTTACCGTCCGATGAAGCGTCGAAGTCGATGAAATCAGTTGAGGGCTCTCTTCATACACGAATAAAGTAAATATATGGGTGGCATACCATTGGCACGATCACTTGCTCTTCGAATTTGGAATCAGAAATCCCAGTCAAGCAAGGACGAGTTAATGTATCTCCATTGCACCGAGGTATGTACGACTAGACACATTCGAGCACTTGTCGTAGCCTACTACAACTCGACATCGATAAAATAGGCTGCAACTCTGAAACGCGAATTGTTTGCCGGAAAAATCAAGTTCACCTATGTCTCACTACCGCCGATGCTTTCTGATAAAAATTTAGTTTTTTAAAATCATTTTCAGTCAGTCTAAAAAAAAGGAACTTGAGCATCAAAGGGTTAAGGTAATGCAATGAAAACAAAGTTGTGCATCCATCAAAAGAAAATTTTGTTGCACATGGAAAATTATTGCTCTAACGAGTAGTATTCCGTCGAGAAGAAAACCCCGAGAAGGGTCTAGTGAATCAATGGCAGTAATCAAATACCTCAAGAAGAGCCATAAAATGGGTATTGATGACATCCCTGCCGGAGTACATATATCTAGCGGCGCTTGCTGAATACCGTCATACTTGAAGCTTGGTATAATGACCAATGTCTGCAATATTGAAAATGAAGATCATTAGGATTGGCATGAAGGATTGAAACATAAACTTCAACAACTTCTCCCTGGAAAACTTTATACAATTTTATCTGAATTTATTTGACATGGAAGCTACCAATTTTAGCTCTCAGATGGTGGTACATTGTTTTATTCCCATAAACAGTCTATGTGAGGTCATAATTAAGTAAAGGGCATTTCCCAGTTCCGTGGCGTTGTGGTTATGTGCGTCGGCCCCAACCTCGACGTCGTAGGTTCGATTCCAGCTCTAAGCGACACAAATAATTTTCACGCCCCCACCTCTTTCGAGTCACTGACAATGCTCAAAGAGTATTTCCTGTCTAGAAAAAGCTTCTCAAACTTGGCCGTTCGGAGTAGGTCCCTCCCGCTCGTGAAAGAACATTAGCACGCACAATACGAGTGATTGCTAAGAAGCTGTTCCCTGGCCCTCTATTATTATTATTATATTTCCCAGTTCCAGCTGCTGATATACACACCCAAATAATAACTGACACTCCACCATGCTTGTTTTTTTCCAAATGGTATCTTACAGTCCCAACCCAAATTTTCTTACCACTAACTGTTTTCCCTCAGCGGTGCTTCTAATTCTCGAAGACTTCTTATTAGGAACCCCTTGACCTTGAAATCAATCCGCGCTTTACTGTGGTATCACCAATAACTCTCAGTGGGGAATCTCTTGCCAGACGCGTCTCGATCAAGAAAGTAATAATGATGGATAAGTGTAAAACTTAGTTGTAGTAGGAATATATTATTTAAAGGGAGGTGTTTTTAAGATCTTTTCCTAACCTCGCAACTAAATAATAGTCGAAGCTCGCCTCATCCACTAAAAAAGCCTAAGTATCATTCCGCAACGCGTTGAATTTAATAAAAGAGTAGATAATCCGAAGGACATCACTTCTAAAAAAGTAGTGATAGCTGTCGCCATTTCGGTTAAATAGGCTGATACACCAAAAAGACAAAGAAAGACACATACAGAGGGTCGAAATATTTATAATAAATAACATTGTACTGTAACTTGAACGGATTTCGAAGCGTTATGCAGGCACAGGCGTCTGCATTTAGCCTCTGTCAATGAACTCCTACTCTCACCTCTCCGTGGTGAAATCTGGGAGTCGAGCACCTTCGTCTGAATATGGGGTGCCCAACCCCCGTGGGACGTCATTGGCGGCTGCAAGCGAGAGAGGGGGGAAGTGGATAAGTCTGTATCAGGGCTCATCTTTTTTACGGATGGCGGCGGAGGAGCTTACCATCAGATTAGCCAACGGCGACATCCAGTGCTACCACCCCTTTTTAGAGCTACTCTGACATATTCGGAGCTCAGATCTAAAAGGTTGCCTTCAAGGTCATATCGGGATTTTGGAGTAGAGTTGGCGGCGGAGGAGCCCTGTCATATAGGGTCAAAGGCGGCACTCACAACCTCAGCGAGGTTACCGGAGTCATCCGGACCCTTCGCCCAAGGGTGAAATAAATGGACGTGGCCTCCCAGTTGGGGGTTGTGCGTGGGGTTTAACGGCCTCACCACGTAAAAAGCTATATGTTCAGAGACGACCAATTGCCTCGGATACTGACGGATTTACTGTTGAAGACCCCAGCAAACGAACAAATGACCATGCTTTTCAGTTCTGCACTTGGAATGTGAGGTCTCTTAACAGGCCACGTGCAGCCGAAGAACTCGCGAAGACCTTCAATGTCAAAAAGGGTTTTAGACGAGGCGACGCGCTGTCATGTGATTTCTTCAACATCGTCCTGGAGAAGATCGTTCGAAACTCACACGCCCACACTAGAGGCACGACCTTCCAGAAGTCCGTGCAATTGTTAGCATACGCCGATGACATTGACGTGATTGGCAGAACTCAGCGAGCCGTTAATGGGGCATTTGATTACATTAAGACGGAAGCAGATAAAATGGGTCTGGCGGTGAATGAGGGCTCGTAAAAGCACATATGGTACAACATCGACGTCTTGGACAGAGCGTCACAATGGGCAGCTATAACTTCGAGGTAGTCAAGGACTTCACTTACCTCGGCTCCGGAGTAAACTGTTCTAACAACATCAGTACCGAGGTCAAGCGTAGGATAACGCTTGCCAACCGCTGTTTCTTCGGGCTCAAGAGGCAATGAGTAATAGAGCCCTCTCTCGAAGAACCAAGTTGACTCTATACAAGACACTGATCATCCCAGTCCTGCTATACGGCGCGGAGGCATGGAAAATCTTGAAAGCGGATGAAGAAGTCCTTGGTCTCTTTGAGAGAAAAGTTCTGTGTTCAATCTTTGGTCCTGTTTGTGTTGACGGGTTCTGGAGGAGAAGATTCAATCACGAACTGTACGGGCTGCACAGTGACACGAGAGACAGCTAGCCAGAGATTGCGCTAGTTGGAGAGGCATGTTGGTTGAGGCCCAGGTCCACCCCAGACTGTAGCGCCACTGTACTGTAGACGCAGACAATAGCTTTTTTCGCTAGCTTTAAATTCGTAGCATGTAATACCAATTGCATAGTTTTTGTTCAAAAAATTGAATTGATTTCATTAAATGTGAAGCTATAGTAACAGCAATTGCAATCATATGGGCCCGAAGAAATTTTTTTCAGAGGGGGATGAAAACAAAAAGTATATGAAAAATGTATCTCGTTGTGAGTGTAAATCATACATAAAGCAACAAGTCTCGTGTCAGCCATCGTCCTTTGCTCTTGAAGAGACAATATAATTGAATCGAGGTACGGAATGAAAATTCGGTGCATACGCACGATTATCTTCAAATTACGTTCATAAAACATCGGTTAGTATTTTAACAGTGGAAAGATTTTGGTCAAATCCCTGTAAAACAGTGCCGTTCTGAATCAGAGTACTGGAATTTAACAGGGGTAATATAGTTGTGAGTCACGCTATTTTGTGATTCGATTGCCGGCTTCCGTAAGCTTTTGCAGTGGATATTCGTCTTATATTCGCTTCCTTACTCCACTCAATTTTCCAGCCATCATAAGCTTGACTAACCATCGAAAAAACGCCAATTTTTTTTAGACGCTGCACAAGGTGGCAGCAGTCCCGTACGGTTAATGGACCTTCACTTGATGGCCCACATTCCAGAGTTTATTTTTTGGAATTTATACTAGCTATTGGATTATCGTCGGGCAAACAAGAGATTGCCTACAACTAGCTTCAGTCAGTTAACACAAGACGTCATTCTCTTTTTTTCAAAAAAAAAAAAAATTAACAAATGTTAAAAACAGACTTTCCTTTTTCAAGGAGAAGACACCCCTTGCATGCCTAAATGGGAATTACCAAACTTTTGGAATACTAACCGACACGCTTGCTTCGTGACCAACGTGTTGGCACGTTATTGACGTCAGTTCTCACCTCAATTAGAACTGATTGCTCAGACAGCTTGGATGGCGCCATTGCCACACTCCAATGCACGGCTATATTCACACGCTACGCAAAATCATCACAAATGTAATTCGCTCGCCGAACACAGTGACTTGATTTTTGCATTCGATCCGTTGACCGTTGGCTCATAGAACCAAAACAAACCAAATTTAGTCGCACCTGAAATGAATTCCTCTTCTATAGGGTACCACGTCCAATTTCACGCACAAGCCACAGCTTCACTAATCGTGTTCTCCCTTTGGCTTACCTCAATACGCTGTATCTCGCCGAAGACTGTAAGGCGCCCTGTACTTCTCTGTGGTCAAATTAGAAAGAGAGAAACACACAAAACAAAAAATTAACAAAATGAATAAAACCAGAGGAAAAAAGACCGAAAAATTGGGAAAGACGGGGGAACAAAATAACTCACGAAACACACGTACATACGATATAGCCTCGAGCACGACCCAGCTGTGTGGTCGCCGAGGCAGTTTCGTTCCATGACTGTGTTACTGAGTTCTTTTCCCTCCCACCAAGCCAGGCCGCGACCGGTGCGGTGCTGGTGCCGAGCTGAGCGCTCGGAGTACGCCATCAATCCGATGTGGCTTCTTGTTGTCGTTTTATTAGGTAGGACTTTGCACACAGCCGACGTATGGGATAACTTTGCAACTTTCAATTTCACGTTAATATCGTATGGTCCGTGGCTTGTAGCCCGGTTGAGGCCAAGGTCTTCTTCGAGCAATTTTCGTTTGTCTATGGAGTGTTTGGCCGAATGATAAATTTTGTTTTTCTTTTTCTTTTCTTTAATTCTTTTTTTTTCGAGTGCGTACTTGGCTGTAAGTGTTTGTTTGTTTTGTTAAATATGAAGTGTATCTACGACTGCAGTCAGTTCGTGTCAGCGATGACAGATTGATGGTTTGCAAAGGGAACAATCATCTGTCATATTCATTGTCAACTATTGTACACTTGTCATTTCAATTGTCAGGCGCTGTCAAGTGGCAGTTGAATCATTAATTCTTGAGGATGACGATGACTGAGAACTTATGGAAAACAGTAGTTGTTCGGTTCAAGGGGTAAATTGCTGGAGTGTTGTAAGTGTGTTAAGGGTTGTCCGGAGTGCAATGGGTGACAGCACGACACGATCTTACATAAAATTGTATTTTCATTGGCATGCCATTACACTTAATGCGATGTTGGAACGTAGTTTTGAGGACGTGTTTGTTTAACTATACCTGTTTTGAAGGCGGGAAGTGTTCGAGGCGGTATTGATAAATGATCTTCATCACTCCTCCGATCAGCGACGATCGCAGTTACTGAACAGCGATCACGGATCGACAAGACTCTTACCAAGGTCACATTTCGACCCCATGTATGGCGTATTGTCTACAGCAGACAAAAGGAAGGACTTGCTCGCTTTAAAGCTGCTTAGTGGCTAATCTTGAGATTGTTTTGCCAAAACCAGGTGTTAATGGTTTAGCCAACTCCAAACGAATAGCCAGCACTCTCAACAACCTTAGAATTCTTAGGTAGACATAGTTATGCAAAAAACGGTTCCTCCAGAATTTGAAAGGACGAAGATATGTCCGACGTATTCAACGAAAGGAACTATTCAAGGTGGATTCCATGACTAAATCGCCTCCATGGCCAGTTTTGTCCGAGGACTTCCAAGCCGTGTAAAAACACCACCGGATTTCGACAAGGAGATTCGTTGCAGTGTGACTTCTTCAATCTGATACTTTAAGAGCGTGCGTCGGGCAGCATCGGTAGTCAGTATCTTCTACAAATCAGTTCAAAGCTTTTGTAAAACCAGATGAATTTGGTTCGCCGTCACGCAAGGAGCTCGGAGGTAAACTCCGGGCAGTCATCTTATTGTATATTTGACGAGGAATTGCTATTGGGAACCGACATTAGTCCGGTTTGTCCAAGCAACTGGGGTAAAAACTTTTCACTTAATATGATGACAAGCGACCGTGACGAGTTCAGTAAAAGAATATCGAAACCAAACACACACAGAGGTGCTGATGTTTTTTGGCTGATAGCTGAATTATTTACAGCAAGTGGATGGTTCTGACTGATTTCGAGGTAGTAAAGGAGTTTGGTTATCTCGGGGCAAACGTAAACTCCACAGATGACATAGTAGTGGAGATCCGATGTAGAGTCGCCCTTGACAACCGATGCTACTTCGGTTTGTTAAATCAACTGGGTTCGAATCTCCTGACTCGAAGGACCAAAGTCATGCTCCACGAAACTCTTGTTCTGCCAGTCCTGCTTTATGGAGCCGAAAGCTGGACAACAAGCAAAACTGCAGAGCTGATCTTTAGTGCCTTCGAAAGAAAACTTCTACGCCGGATGCATGGTCCCGTCTGCGAGGAAGGTGAATGGAGGAGAAGACACAACCGCGAAATCTTCGAGCTGTACAAGGATGTGGATGTAGTCCGGAAGGCAAACATCCGTCGATTACAAGAGCTCGGCCACAACAATCGAATGAACAACAACGCTCCAGCAAAGACGGACATCGAATCCGAGGCTCCTGGTTCGAGAAGGAGAGGAAGACCGAACCTCCGGTACAGAGACCAAGTAATCGCGGATGTAAGATAGCTTGGCCGTGATGACTGGAAACAGTGCGCCCGGGACCGTCACCGATGGAAGGCAGCAATTGCTCAGGCTCGGACCTTCAGGGGTCGTCTGCCTGATAAGTAAGTTAGGAGGATGGTTCTGACGCCGACACTCTTTATACTAAAATTCACTCCACGGCATGACAGTACCATCAACTTTTTATAATCGTTCCTTGCCTAACGCCCACGACTCTCTTTTGTAGAATTGGAACTGCAGCGTATGTTAAGCACATTGAATTCCGGTCTGGACAACATACATAATTAACTGGGGTAAAAAAATGATGTTGCTGCTGTCAGTAAGGCGAACCCGTAATAATCAGCCATTTACCATTAATGGCGGTTGTATCAACAAAACTGGAAAACATTCACAAACATTGGTATGTATATCAACGCAACACTTACATTGTTGGAACGAAAACATATTCGAGGTCGCCAAAAATTGCTGCAAACTGTTAAGTTTTCCTTTATCGCCTTAGATTTGGCTTCGATGCATCCAAACCGTAAATTCGTCCTAAGCTTGAGTACAAGACTCATATAGGTCCTCGTGCTCCCAAGACCTCGCTGCACCTACTAGATATAATCGAAAGTGAGCGATCAAACTAGCTCGAACATCGACGTACTGTTTCTTATTTGCCTGTGTTTCATCGCTATTTTAATGAAATTCAAGTTCATTCGCCCTCTCCATGAAAACACCCTCAATATCCGTCTCGCCAGGAATGCACGCCAGTTTACCCATAAGCCTACAGGTAAATTTAGAGACTTGTACCTCAGCCGCTCTACACGAATATGGAATGCCTTTCTCCGCCTACTATTTAACAATGACTACAAGCCGCATACATTTAAAACCCATATGCACAGGTTTGTCCTCTCTCTCGTCTTTGACTCTTGACCGCGGACAATTAAGGGTATTTATAAGCCCTTGAGACCTTGCAAAATTAATCGAATTATTTAACCACTAATTATATGAAACTGTGGGCTAAAATTATGTTAAGCCAAGAGCGCCCACCGAGGGCCAGTAAGCTAGAAAAAAAACATTGTACTTCTAACAAGTTTTAAGTATTTTTATCTAGTACGTAAGTTTATTATGAATGACTAATAAAAATTAATTAAAATGAAGAATGAAACGGCCAAATTATTGAACAAAGCATGCGAGAGAAACATGACCTATTAGCCTCCATCGCCAAAATCGCCGTGACATTTTGTGTGAGCGACTAAAAATCCGATAAAGAGCTTCAGGCCGGAGAAGTCAGCAATTAACAAAATCTTCAAATTTCTACAGATACTGGAAAGGGCCCACAGATTGCGAATCGACATTCGCACCCGGAACTTGTGTCTGTTGCATATGTCTAGTTATCACACTCCTGTTAAGCTCGTCAAAATGCGCAGGAAAACGACAAGGAAGTCACGTTGGTCGATCAAAATCGGCAAAGATAGGTGGGTAAAAGTGGTGGTCCAGTAAGAACGTAATTTCGTTCGTTATTTTACGTAAATAACGTAACGTCTGTAGGATATGGTCGGAGGAAAGCATGCCCGACGAGTGGAATCTTAGTATCGTTTGCCCGATCCACAAGAAAGGAGACCCCTTTGACTGCGCCAACTATGGGGGGACAAGTTTCCTTAACATCGCCTAGAAGATCTTCTCTGCCGTTTTGTGTGAGCGCCTGAAACCATTCGTCAACAACATGATAGGTCCCTATCAGTGCGGTTTCAGGCCTGGGAAGTCCACTATCGATCTAATCTTAACATTACGGCAGATCCTCGAAAAAACCCAAGAGATGCAGATCAACACCCACCACCAATTTGTCGATTTCAAGGCCCCATATGACAGCGTGAATAGAGACGAGCTATACAACGCCATGGCCAGTTTTGACATTCCTGCCAAACTCGTCAGATTGTGTAGGATGACGATGGAGAAATCTCGCTGCTCCATCAAGGTCGGTAACGAACTCACCGAGACCTTCAATGTCAAAAAAGGTTTTAGGCAAGGCGACGTGCTGTCATGTGATTTGGCAATTGAGTAGCAGAGCCCTCTCCCGAAAGACCAAGCTCACATTATATAAGACCTTGATCATCCCTGTCCTGCTGTATGGCGCGGAAGCTTGGACTATCTCAAGAGTGGATGAAGACGCCCTTGGTCTCTTCGAGAGAAAAGTTCTGCGTTCAATCTTTGGTCCTGTTTGCGTTGAAGGTTCTTGGAGACGAAGATTCAACCACGAATTGTACGGGCTGTACAGCGACATGAGTCTAGTCAAGCGTCTACGGATTCAACGCCTAAGATGGTTAGGCCATTTTGAGCGCATGGACAACACTGCTCCAGCCCGAAGAGTCTTTGACTCCGAACCAGTGGGACAACGCAATAGAGGACGACCACGAACCCGATGGGGCACTCAAGTGGAGAAGGACCTCAACTAACTTGGAGTGCGAAATTGCATGGCAGCTGGCTAAAGATCGTATCAGCTGAAGAGGATTGTTGACCGAGGCCCAGGTTCACCCCGGGCTGTAGCGCCACAAGAAGAAGAAGAAGAACGTAAAATAAAAGCAGATCAAAATCCTTCGCAGAGACCTAATCGAGTTAATTGAAACAGGGTAACCAACGTTGACGTTGACTATCAGAATAAGTGTGTTAAGGTTTCCCTCTCAGCTTTGTCGTTGCTGTTGCGACAATGAATGTTATGAGGGATACCAAGTTTGGCGGATGGTTCTCCAACTGGGCAGTCTTCCGTACAAGACGCCACTAATCTAGTGATGTCATGTCGAATACGACCACGGAGATAAATTGTTTTGGATCGGTTGTACTCTGTTTTTCTTGATGTTGCGCAGTTTGTCAGACTAGCCTATCTTCTGTTAGTTGCAGTGTGTAGAGATATTAGCCTTGACTGCTGGAATTGGTATCTGCACCTCTTCTACAAGATATCATGGATATCATTGAGATGATCTTCTAAGACCGCTAGCTCAGCTCATACATTGCTGTACTAGGTAAGGGTATGAAGCATAGGAGGCAAAAGCTTCGATGACTGCTCGGCTATTCCAATTAGCTCTTTGTGGGATTAGCGTGTCAAAGCAGTATGTTAGGTTAAGTTTAGGGGGAGTGAAATCAGAGGAGGGTGTTAGAATGACCAAAAGCATATTATGACCACCCAGCATCCCTGAGCCTGATGGCGCTATGAGTTGTAGTGTTTTATTATGTGAAGGTCAAAAGATAAGAGATAAAGCATTTCTGCTAGGTCCCCTGATGCTGTCCCTGTACCTTGTTAAGTTTTGTAATCTTCTATTTTGATAAAAGTCGGTCAGTACCCTGAACTCACCAGGGAAATTTTATCTGACTTTTTCAACATCATTTTTAGTAAAGTTCCCACAGCAAGGCTAGAGGCACGATCTTCAAAGAGTCCGTAACAGGCTTTAACATGCCGTATAAGATTGGCCGAAGGAAGCGAACTGTCACTAGCCCGTAGTTTGCCGTTTAGACGATATCAGCTAAAATTTGTGAATCGGTTAACGAGAGCAGGTCGATACATGTATGTACATAAATAGTGTCTTCCAAAAGGATGGACAAAGTCGTGTTTTTGGATAGAAAGTTTTAAAGTCTGATGAAGCAGCCCTTGGTTGGTGATTTTCAGTCCAGTCTGCATAGATGGTGAGTGGAGGAGGAGATACAACGACGAACTATACAGGCTGTTCAGCGACATCGACTTAGCCAGAAGAGTGAAGATCCAACAATTGAGATGGCTAGGTCATGTAGAGCGGATGGAAACCAATGCTCCGGCCCGAAAAGTCTTCGAATCCACCCCCGAGGGACGGCGCAGCAGAGGAAGACCGCGACTCAGGTGGCGCACGCAAGAAAGGGACCTCAACCAACTATGCGTGCGAAACTGGAGACAGCTAGCTAAAGATCGGGCTGGCTGGAGACGCTTGTTGGTTGAGGCCCAGGTCCACCCAGGACTGTAGCGCCACCTTAAGTAAGTAAAGGACTGTGCTCCGCGGTAAATGTCACAATCAACACCGATTTGGCGATCAAACGCAGAATAACATTTCTTGAGACCAAGAAGCAAGCTAACTTCTTGTTCAAATTTGATAAACTCGTTCCTCTAGCCATACTCCACGAGGCAGATATGAATTAGGAAGTCCTTGGCCTATTCCATAAACAATTTCAGCATGCGATCCTGGGATTTGTTTGAGTTGATGGCCACTGGAGGATAAGATTCAACCGCAGGCTATATAGTGACTTCGTGCTAGCTAGTAGTCACGCGTCTATGAATCCAACCACTTAGGTGTGTCACTCGTGTAGAGCGCATGAACAACTTCGCTCCAGCCCGAAGCGATTTAGCTTCAAATTGTGGAACAAAGTTCAGAGAACGACCGCGTCTAAGTTACACAAAATTCATGTAGTTTGAGGTCCAACTTCGTATGCAAGGATGGAAGAAGCTAGTGACAGTGCTACACTAAATGGAAGGGATCTAAGTTGAGTTCGATCACAGGTTTGACAAAGACAATGGTGAATGGAATTATTACCGCTGTATTCGACTCAACAGTTACTGCATACTTGTAGTGTGTGTGTAGACACTCAATAATTATAATATGGGTAGCGCTACAGTCTGCAGAGGGATAGGACTTAGATTCTCAGCAGCCACTCGTGTTGTGCGTACTATTGTTCTATAGCAATGGAAGGGACCTACTGTTTCATGCCGAATCCGAAAGGCAAAGTTTGGGAATCTTCTTCTGAACAGGAATACTCTTTGACTATTGTCAGTGACTCGAGAGAGATGGGGACGTGTAAAGTATTTTTAATCGTACCAGAGATCGAAACTGGTACCTGGAGACACGTAGCTCCAAGTACGATGAGGTCGACGCACATACCCACAACGCAGCTGTAGATACTCATTAGAGTAGAAATTGGTATGTAACGACACTGAACGACGGCCTGGCTTGTCTACTTCATAAACATGCCGTCAGAGTGATGGTAGATGTGGAAAAGGAGTGGTTCGGTCGTTGGTTGAATAGTCTTGTGTTGCATTCAATCAAACTTCATGAATAAGACTCTTAGCTGGACATGCAGCCAATGCAATGATTTGTCAAATTATTAGATCACAAAAATATTCTCTCCATCGAAATCGTCTCACAAAGGTTGAGGTGCGCTGTTTTATTGCTGCGTTATTCTAAGGCTCAACGCATGCTTCCATATCCGACCATCTCCTGCAATGCACTTAATCACAGATTGCCAGCGAAAGCAATCTCAAGGGCTATAACCAAAATTGTATAACTAATTGAAGAATACCTTCGCTCTAGCGATCGCATGAGAAATTCAAATAAAAATTGTTCGCAAAAGCAAGGCAAAAAAGTGCACAACAAGGAGTCCGCAAACGAAAAAAAACAGAAAGAAAATAAACCAAGGAATCCACATTCACGACGGCACGATGGAGCAGAACCTCTGCGGATTGTGTACCACCAACACACCGTGCAGACATTCAGACACACTCGGTAGACCACCGGGGACCTCACGAAGATGCTCGTGAATTCCCCACGGACTGTCGTTGTTTTTCTTTGTTTCGTGTTGTTTTTTTCTTTTTTTTTTTGGTTTTCGGTGATTAGGTGCACAATGCATTCATTCATAACAAGGACTGTCTCTCGGTCTTATTGGCCTTATAACTTCTTTATTTGCCGGCCGATTTTTACGGACATAAAACCGCCGAGTTTTCTCCGAATTTCCGCTTTTTAATGATCACAGGGGCTCTGGTCGGACCAACAGCAGAAGGGACGATATAATGCGTGTAGACATGTGAATAATGGAAACATATCGTTTGTCCATTCACAAGATAGATACACAAGAAGATAATCACTTGACAGCCAATACGCAGTGTACCCAGCTTCTGGGTATCGGAGGATCCTTGTGAACTTGAGACATGGCCGCCGCGTCGTATCTGCTTTATTGGATAGGTTGCATCTGAGAGTTAGTGGTACAACTCAGGGTACCCAAACACGTTTTAAATTTGAAACAGAGTTCTTACTTGACTAAGAGTTCGGAACAAAATCTACTTCAGATCTGGCCTTTTGAAGACCCTATGTGTGGGAAGGAGTTGAGGGATCTTGTCAATAGTTTTATCACCTAATCTGATCTCTTTTAGACTTCGTTAGGGCATGATGGACGAACAAATTAATGCACTTGACGTCATGTCACAGTTGGCTTCAATTTGAGCACAGACACAACCCTTTGTCATCCAGTCGACACAAGCACTGATGGTTTCGCCCATCTTTTGATGCAAGGAGGGCCAAGCAGCTTTCTCTGCCTATGCACTGCAGCCATCTTACAACCCATGAGCACAAGACAACCCATGCTTAGGAGTCTTCGTCAGACTTCTCCTTGGCTCCTTGTCTGCCCAATTACATAATTCTGCTCCATGCTATTCTCAAAATGCTGTTGGTCAAATGTTATTCAGAATGTAGTAGACAAGTTGCACCTTCATATAATTGATGTAACGATTCTGTTAGAAAATATACTATTCCCCCGAAGCCCACGCAATGTCCCACTCGTGACAAATAAGCGTCTGAAAGCTCGAATCAAATTTGCCAAGAAATGGCGTAGACCTATTTGGAGGTTCCCGACAATACGTCCATAGTACGTCAAATACAGTATACTTACCCCAGTATACAGTAAAGACAATTCATCATGGTGGTGCGAAGGTTATCGTTTGGACATGTTTTTCGTATTACGGTGTGGGGCCGTTAAATTTGATAAATGGTATCATGGATCAACATGCTTATGTAAAAATCCTTAAAGAAGTTATGCCGAGTACGAAATACCACTCAAATTGATGTTAAGCAGGATAAGGACCCAAAGCATACGAGGAATAAGAGCGGATTCGTGTCAAGGGGGGTCATGGAGTGTTGTAACTTGTGGTGCGATGTTAGAAAGTATGTTGCTGATGCCAAGCCAACAAACAACCGCCAACTTGGGCAGTTTGTTGAAAAAGCCTGGCGTAAAGCTGCTTTTTGTCAAAGTCTTGTGTACATTTTATGCCATGGCGGTTTCAAACAGTCTTTAAAAATAAAGGCTTTCCTATGAAGTACTAAAACACATTAATTAAATCACTAATAGATTTTGTAAACATGAGTCTAGCCAGGCGTCTAAGGATTCAACGCCTGAGTTGGCTAGACCATGTAGAGCGCATGAAAGACACTGCACCACGCTAATGAGTCTTAGGCTCCGAACCAATGGGCCGCATACGAAACCGATTGCGCACATATGTGGAGCAAGACCCCAAGCAAATTGACGAGCGACATTGGAGGCAGAGGGCTAAGTAGGTAAGCAAGTAGGTCAGAAGTGCCATTTATACACTTAGTTCAAAGTAGAAAAGGTATTTTTTTTATGCAGACGTAATAGTCCGGTGATTATACCCGCTGCAGTGCTAATTTTTAACCACTTTAGAAAGATCAGGCTGCTTGATCTTTTTGGATAGAGATGAGGCCTCATTGTTTTTGGGTTCGGCCGTTGCTGCCTGTCAGCCATATGGCATTTATTTTCTGTGTGCTTGATGGCAGTTGAAGGGTGTACCTTTGTTACAAGTGATTGTAGATGTATATGGCTCGCAGTTTCGCACCAGAATCACGGTTTCGAAGCTGCTTTCTGTGAAGTGTCGTTGTATTTTCGGGTCGAATTTTGAAGTGTCCATAGGTGTAAATTCAGAACAAGCCCTGTGACGAACCGCGCAGTTTGTTGCTGTTTGATTACCAAAGATATTCAACAACAAAATGTTGAGGTCAGTGGCGACGTTTAGTTTGGGCCACCACACAACCACCCCGTAAAAGAGGCTGATGGTTAAATATCGTGGCCTGTGAATGAGGCCCAGGTTCGCTCCACAGAGAAAAAGAAAGAACAAGTCCAACGATTTTTAATAGAGACATAAAAACATAAAGTTTAGAATAACTTAAAGCACCCGCACTGGGTCAGTGGACTATAATTAGAAACAATAGCTGAAATTGTTACGATTGTGTATTGTTCTAGCAAGTATCATCATCATTTAGTTATGCCTAAAGTGTGGCTTCAAATTCCGATAGTAACAACTTTCAAAATTTACAGCTTTTTTCAACTGTTCACAGTCGGGGTAAAACACTGTATTTCAAAATCATTTACAAAATCAGTATCCACAAATTTAGATTATGTCATAATACCGTCGGTAAAGAAGTTAATTTGATATTGTTTCGATTTAAACGCATTGCGAATGTGGATTACATTGACAGAACAAAGTGGGCATTTGTTTAGGACTTAAAGACGGTATTCAACAACGACTAGTTCCTAAGCTTACTTGCAAATAAAGCATTTGTCCCACCCATAATCCTATACACACTTGTGGATATTCACCATAGGTTAATCAGCAACCCTTTTTACTTATGTATCACGCTACCCTTGAAACATCCGGTTCTGAGTAAAAGCTCCATCCCATCGTTAACCAGCGCAATATATCATACGAATTTAAACGTGTGCACAGAACGGTGGACAGAGTCTAATAGGCGATCTTGAAGAAGAATATTCGAGGTAGATTAGCCTTTCATCGTTGCACACTGAAAACGGTATTTTATGAACTGTAACAACTACGTTATGTATTGTTTAATAAAGTATACAAAATGAGGTGAAAACATTTCCGTATCGTCACTTGTCTCTATCACTTTATACGAGAAAAATATTCTAAGAATAGTCCTTTTCGTGATGGGTGAGCTTTACTGTTGTCTGATGCTCTGTATATGAAACAGAAAGATTCACACTATCGATTCCACAGTATATTTGCAGCAGTTTTGAATGTTAGATGGATTAGTTCATTATGCAAGGTGCAATGAAGACTGTCCATTACTGACGGTGTTTTTGCTAAACATCGAAGGACACGATAAGGCCGACAGTCTTGCGAAAAGAAGACCGTATGCATATACGCCGCTCAGCTTCATAATGAATACAAACAAGAAGTCGAAGGCCTGGACAGAGCCAAAGCTCGATGGCTAGGCCAGAGTATTGAAGCGACGATGATGACTCTATGGCCGAGGCTGAGTAAAATGAAACAAACATCACTTATCGCTCACTGTGTAATACATAGACAGCATTGCTAGTCTGGATCTATGAAGAAATAGAATCTATTCAACGTCTGCTCTGTGATTGCCCAACTCTTCCAAAGAAAAATGAGGAAGTTCGTTGGAACGCACTTCTGCGTAGAAGTGGAGGACTGAAGCATATGTGTATCAGGGTGGTTATAGGACCTAGTACTACTCACAATAGTAAATCATCTCAAACAAGGGCACATTGGATCCAATGCGTTGGTGTAAGTGAGCCACTATCATACTGCCACAAACCAGAACGCGATTGAAGCACAACCGAGACATTGTAATTGAAAACAACTCATTCAATTGTTCTTGCTCTTGTAAATGATTTTATAAGACTCTGTCAACTTCGTAATCTTTTAGATAATAATAATAATATGGGTGGCGCTATAGCCCGTAGAGAGCTAGGGCCTAGCTTCTCAGCAACCACTCGTGTTGTGCGTGCTATTGTTCTCACACGGGTGGAAGGGACCTACAGTTTTGTGCCGACTCCGAACGGCCAAGTTTGAGAAGCTTTTTCTAGACAGGAAATACTCTTTGAGCATTGTCAGTAACTCGAAAGAGGTGGGGCCGTGAAAATTATTTTTGTCCCTCAGAGCTGGAATCGAACTTACGACGTCGAGGTTGGGGTCGACGCACATACCCACAACGCCACGGGCCACCACAATCTTTTAGATATTTAAAAAATCAAATGATTTGTGATAGTTTTGAGAGCTAAGAACGTGAAGACTGCATGCAATAGCGCCAAATAGAGTTAAGGAAATGCGTTTGATTTGCTGTATTGAGAAGTCTGTTGTCAGTTCAAATCCAAATGTATTAGTCCAGGGGTATGCATTCAATTTTTGCATTAATGTGGATTTTCTTAGTTTTTCTGCACAGATTAGAATATTCATAACTAATTGTTTGCATCTAAAGTTTATAGGTGAAGGATATTCTGATATATATTAGTTCACAGTTGTAAGAGAAAATTAGAAAAAAAAGGAAAACGTCTATTGAAACCAACGTAATTTAAAAGAATGCAGAAGAGCATAATTATTTATTAGCTGACTTTTGTGGACAAAACATTTAAATAAATTTTACTCTTTTATCATGTAATGATATAGTTGAGAAATGCTAGAGGTACCCAAGTATACTATTTGGCATTTTGTTCTAACAGACATTGCAGTTTTGCCTTATATACGAGAGAGATTTTTGATTAGGGGATACTAGATGCTAGTTGCATTGTTATGAGACGAATAAGTTAATGTTTGTCTAGGCTAAGTACGAGATACTTAATTGGTTGGGATTTTTGAGTTACAGATCTTTAGCTGGACCCCTGCTTTAATTGGATAAAGAACTGAATAATCTGAAACTGGCAGGCAGCAAAGACACGGATTTAGTTGTATAATATGTAAATATAGTACATGAACAATAAAATCTAAAAAAATCCACAATTCCACTCTAGTCTAATCAGTATTATCTTAATAAGGTACAATACTTGAGAAGTTTGTCCATAGTGCCAACACTATCAAATGCTTTCGATTCTTTTTCTGATCCAATTAAGCTGATGAGTAGTATATTGTCCTCGCCTGAAACCGAACTAAACAACTAGTATTTTCTTTTGTAGGACTTCGCTGTAAGATCATCATAGTCTAGATCGAGCTAGTGCTTCAAAATGTGACTCACAGAGCCTTCTCTCACTTGATGTCTCCAACTCCAACCACTGCCGCCACCTTCAGTGCGCTCACTTTGAATTAGCCGTGCCACCTTGTCTAAGCAGGACATCCACTGAAAGTGTTCATTCATTCGACGGACTATCAAAATCTACACAGCAGTCTGTCAAGCTGTCAAGTGCATCCCAAATGACCAAGTGTGTCTCGATTCAATCCATTATCTGACCCAAGATTGCATATTTCCTCGCTGAGTCATCAAAGGAAGCGTCTGATCAATTAAATTTGAAAAAAAAAAAAGAAGAAAATTTCAAACTCCACTCGAACTTGTTTCCGAACTCGCAATGCTTTACGTGTGTGTGCGCTCAGTCTATGTAAAACATGAGATGCTACACATTCGACTGCAGGTCCCTGAGATACAGATCTGGGTACGCCTGGCCAAGCACATCGGACGTCCATACACATTTGTATGCACGGGTGCGTGGAACAAAAGGATTTTCGGCTCCACCCACGCCCTCGGCTTCGGGCCAATCGTAACCGGGGAACGTCTTGTTGCCCTCTCTCCCTTATGAAGTGTTTTTGTTTTGCCTTGTTTGTTGCTGTGTTGTGTTTTTTTTTCTTTTCTTTGAACTTCGTGTCTCTCTTCTTGTACGTACATATTTTAAACAATAAATTTTGAGCATAGTTCCCATCCGGGCCTGGACGTCGCGTCGCCGTTGCGCCGTACCCTTGCCTTGGGAGTGAGGAGGCAGTCTCGGGATATGCCGCACGGCGTTTTGGATTCGAATTCAGATTCGGATTCGGGTGTGTTCTGTCCAATTGGAGTGAGCACTGAATGGTGCTTAGATGGTTTTTTCGGTTGCGGTTGCCGCCAACACATTGAAGACGAGGTTTCATTCTTTGTCCAGACAATGACGGGGTTTTGATTTGTGTTGCTCCAGATTCTACATGCCACGCATGTATGCGATGTGCTGTATGTGGTCGGAGGAGACGATCGCGGTATATAAGGAGCTCTGGAGGAGTTCGTGTGCTCGTAAGGGTGGTCGTGTTGTTTTTCTGTCTTTGGCGGGGGGCAAACATATTCGGGCTCCTCTGCGGAGCACGGCGTGATGGAGTCTTACGCAAATGCTGTGAATAACTTGCACGATAGTTGTTAAGTGTTTTGATTGAAACGTCTGCATCCGAATGGAAATGTTGTGGCAAGAGATCAATGAACGTTGAGCATTCCTATCTGCTATGATATCGAAAGGTATTCAGGCCAAATTTTTAATTTAAACATTTTCAAAATGAAGCAGATCCTTATAAGATGTGATGAAGCATTTATTATCAACAAAAAATACCTCCACATAATCTCAGTACCTTGACGGGTTTATTCCGTGCGTCATATTTTATTGCGGGCTATTGTAGCTCAGGCGGACGGGCCGATTTCAGTTTACATACATTTTGTTATCGATCACAGAGACCATTATCATCCTTGCATGGATCGACAAACAGCCAAGACAGACTGGCTCTTCCGTTGGTTTCATTCTCATATGTTTTTATAACCCTAACAGCTTTTATTGTTGCATCAGGTATACTGGTGACGAGTACTTATGACATCGGTGGTGAAACATTTACTTTCAAGCGAGCTATACAATTGGTTCATCTAACGAACGTACAAAATTCGTTGTTTCCGTTTCCTTTTTTTATTTTTACAAAACATTCGCCAGTCGCCCATACTTCTAATCCAAGTCACAAGTTTACTATAATAAGCGATTCACACTTTGTGTACGCTCATGTTCGACGTTCTAAGACTTATTCCACTGCCTTCCGTTCGTTGTTTTCGGACCATAGCTCATGCACGCTAAGCACTTAATCGGCTGTAGTAAATACCAATATAGTGTTATTTTATGCTTCTAACCCTTAGTTCTATAACCGATTGAAGGATCGATTGGTAAGACATTGTACGGTCTTTTAGGCTAAAGCTGAAGCGATCAATAAAGCTTTGTCGTAAGATATGATATCAAATATAGATCAATTCATATGTTCTGATAGACAGAGCTTGGTAAAGACTGGATAACAAATTCCCATACTGTACCCATCCCGGGTCGGACGTTCCAGAAAATTGCGAAGCTGACGAAATGGAAAGGGCAGCCGTTTTTCCGCGTGAAGATCTAACTACCTCTCGTTTGTTGCAAAACATCTGCGGATGCTTGCAACGATAGAAGAGAAATTCAAAATTGAAAACATTGACGCAACGGAAGTATTGCTTCATGCATGATAGCCATTTCGAGTTGAAAGACGCCGTGGGTTTGTGTAGATGTGCCAGTGCCCCGAGTGTGTAGTGGACTCATATTTGATTAGTCTATTGGGCGGTTTTCCCTTCTGCTATTGTCATGTATTCCTGCCACTGTTAGGGAAGTGGATGGTCTTTGGTGTTGTTGAAATTTAGGAAAGCAGGTCGGTCTTAACATTGATTTGTGAGAATATATGTCTTATACACTGCATTCCACCATACCAGATAAACGTAAGACTAGGTTGGTCTTACTAGAATTGTCTATATTCAGTACCGCCCGTGGTTTGAGACTCCATACTTGAAATTGACATTCAAACCGATTCTGGTGCCCCTTCATTGCCCAGTAAATGATATTTACAGAATGTGTAACGAGGACGAAGAAGCTGTAGAAAACATACTGTGTCACTGTAACAGCCTTGTCAGGGCACGTTATCGACACCTGGGCGGATACTATTAAAGCGAACAAATATCCCGCCAGTTCATTAAAAAATATAATAAGTTTCATCATGAACTCAGGCTTTCTGCGTCAACAAAATGGGGGAAATAAAAATAGGCTCACTGAAGGCCGCAGTGATCACACAATCTTTTCGCACCCTCCACAAATATTCTTAATTCTGGTGCACAAAGACCTTATCCAACTTGCTCTTCCAAAACCACCCAAGCACCACTGATTAAATGACCAAAATTATTATCAGATCAGTCAGTCACCACATACAATTAAAATTATGTTCTGGCTTCACAAAAAATCCGCGGGTATTAAGGACCACATATAGGACCACAGAAATATGGAAGGTACACGTTTGAAACTAGGTTGACGTTCGGACCGATATGATGTTAGCTCCAAGACGTATTCATTTTGATCATGCGCGACTGATAGGAAGGCTCACTCTTTCTATACGAATTACAAAACGAGAAACGGACAGATTGCTGACCTTGTGATGACTTGAAGTTTCTGTTAAAACGAGAAAGTGCTAATGGGTTTTGCAATAGTTCACATTTAACATCTGTCAACAAACTGCATAATCTGGTCTGAGAGGCGAGCACCTTCGACCGGATACCCACTTACGTGGGATTTTGGTGACTGCAAACGAGAGATGGGGGAGCAGAGTGAGACTTTACCAGGGTTTATATCTCTTTCCGGATGGCAAGAGAGGAGTAGATCAGAACTCATTGGCCAAAGTCAATGGGAGCTACTTTTAGAATTAAAACATATTCAGAACCCAGACCTACAAGGTTAAGGATCTCTCTTAGAGTCAACGGCAGCGCCCACAGCTTAAGCTATGTTCCCTTCACCATATACATCTGGACACTTCGCAAGAATGACAAAAAAAGAACAGCTCCCAGTTGGGGATTGTGCGGTCAGGTCCCTTACCATGCACATATAAACATCAGCAAATTACTTATGAACAACGATATTTTATTTTGCCTGTAACGCGAGGTTCCTCAATTGACAACGTTCAGCCGATGAACTCACAGGAACTCTGGATTGCTATAAACCAAACATCACCGCATTGCAATCGTTTTGATTGCAATCAAAACGATTGCAACAGAGAGAGTCATTTGGATATTAGGTTAGGTTATTGATTTCCATTGTTCCATTGATTATTTTTGGTTCATTGTGATACCCATAGTCAGGCTATTACCACTGGTTGACCACTGCATTAAATTGATCCCAATGGCAAATGGTGACTGGACCATACTGGAAAACCAGATAAAAAGCTTTTAACCTTACTTTCGTTAGGATTCGAACCGAGGACCCCCCTAACCAAATGCATGCACTCATCCAAATGCGCCATCCAGCCTTTAATTGGCCGTCATTTGGAGCGTGATCTAGACCATCAGGGAGGAAGTCAATACATCGGGATTTATTTTAACAACAGTTGCTGGGTGTCAAAATTAAAAATTGCAAAAAGTGTAATCGTTTCTAACTATAACTTTTCAGCTGCTGCTGTACGGGACCATGGACCTATCAGTACCCAATAAAGATCCGAATCTTGGGTGCTTGGTAAAAAAAGAAGATTATATTGTAACAAAAAATTAAGTGGTCAGGACACCTAGCTCCCATAAGAGGAATATTTTCGGAAAAAACCCTTTTGTAAACTTTTTTTATGGTAGACGACAGCGTGGTAGACCATGTTTTCACTAGACAGATGGCGTAGACCAGAATGGCCGAACCCTTGGCGTGCGATGCTTGAAAATTGACTAGCGATTGCTTTGATGCAATCCAGATCACGATCCAAGTGATGATGATGTGTTATGCCACTTGACAGTGAAAAGAAATTTAAGATGTTGTAAAGATAGCAAAGTCTATAGTTGAGTCAGCAATCACCATTGGACTTAAGCATATTTCCCGTCTAAGCAATTGCAATAGCTCATGTAACTTATAACTTATTTACCCCAAAGCATCAGCGTACATCCTGTTCATAGACCGGATGCTTTGTGCCTGTGCCATAAGAAAAAGAAAAGAAAATCCACTCTATGTGCAGTTGCAGGCATTCTTTCATCTCTTTCCATTTATCTTTGGATGCATCTTGTTCACAGGGAAGAAGTTTATTCTGGCATACTGTCTGTTTACTAACAATGGAACAGCTGCTTGATGATCTTAGTTGTCTTAGTTGTATTTCGCTTAGTCTTGAAACACTGTGTACACTATTCAGAGGGAGTTGTGAAATTTTCTCCGAGACTCAAACGTAAAGTATGAACGACTTAGTTTAGTTGGTCATTCTAGCCTTTGGTCGCTTTCTGTATCGGTGACTTGTAACTTGGATGTTCTCGGGATCATCACCAATTGCTCCCAAAATTCTGTCAACAACGCAATCGCATGAATTTTCTGTGGAATAATAATCTCCGACAGAGAATACTGACAAACTCCTTCAAAAAAGATCACCTTCTTCGAAGGTATCCTTCATTTAATCGGCAACTGCTCGCATCTCTCACAGATGTACAGCACTTGAAGCTTAATCACGTCTTGCTCAATGTCTCATTCAAATGAATTGACGTTTGGCATTTGGCCGACTGGCATAACGTCTGTTTACCCATCGTCAGATTATTCGTTCAGTGACTCTGACGCCATGAAGATAATTCGGATATCGTGCCCATCAGATACTTTCCCACAGGTCCGAGTGATCGATCAAACACAATTTAAGCCACATACGAGTCTAACGCCGTGATTCATAAGATTCATAATGGTGCTGGTGCTGGTGCTGCTGATTTCGAAAATGCCTCCTGGCCATGAGTGGATTCCACTGAATTACACATTGGAGTGGATGAGATCGACTTACGAAAACGTAAGTCACCTTCTTCGTGCTCGCAAGGAGATGAAGAAGAAGAGAAAAAAAAATGAAGAAGAACGGTGGACAAGAACAAACTACTTCTAACGAACGTCGGTACAAACAATGCTCCCACTTCAGTGCAGAAGATACAGACCAGCATACATGCACTTCAGCGACTGCACGGATGAACGGACCCACACGGCCTGAACAATGACCTTTACTATGAGCAATACTTTGAATGGATTCAGTTCTGTTTTTTTTCCCACTGCCTGGACTTGTTAATGGGAAAGCCAACTCAGAGTTTGTGGAATCTTTCAATTTGCAGGTCACTGATTCAACGAGGTGGCAACTATGGCGGTGCTCCCGTACATCAAATGGAATGGCTCTCGTTTGTAAAACGTCACAAATATGCGCAAACACGGGTAAATCTATTTGCTTTTGTCGATGCTCGGTGCTCTGTTTGGACAGAAGATGTACATGAACACACACAGTAGCTTGAGTCATTAAATTACACATTCCAGATTTTAGATTTCGGATTCCAAAGGCCACCTTGTACGAAATCGCTTGCTGCTTAAGAAGGTCAATCGAGTGGAGTAGAGCAAGTGCGTCATGAACTACTTGTGTCACCATACACGAGACTACCAGTTGACCAAGTGATTTTATTCTCGTCAGCCAAGCATAGTTTGCAGTCAGTAGAATAGAAAACAAAGTCAGGGCATCTTGCTGTCCTTACTGTTTTCATCGTGGCATCGTTTTAATTTGATTAATTCTTTTCTACCGATCTTTTTTCATTGCAAAGGCTTCAAGAATGCCCAAAGATTAGCTGTGTGCAACTTCGGGATATCAAAGCAGGAGTTGTTCAAGGATCAAAACTGGGACCATGGCTATACAACATCTTCATGGCCTCTAGCCGATACGGGAATTGTTATCTATTCCCAGACGATTCACTGACACACATCGCATCAATGTCACCACAAATCGCAGCACGCATAGTCGAAAACCAAGAAGTAAAGAAGTTAAGCCATTACACCAAATGGGCTATCCAAATAAATGCGGGGAATGCTTCAGGAGATCACTCACAGATAGCTGAAGCATCAAGATTGTGCTGCCAAACGGCGCGTATGTAACACCAATAGACAAGGTCAATTATATCGGTATTAACTTCACCGAAAAACTGAAATCTAACAAAAACTCGAAGCTGACTCAAAGACTCTCAAAGAGTCCAGTTTTGGATTTCATAGCATCTGCCCGCTGATAGGAATACAAAATGAAAGGCAGAAGACGAAGTTGCCACTTTAAAAGCAACTCAATCAGCCCATCACAGCATATGAGTTATAAATCTCCAAGGCCAGCAGGAAAGAGCACTCGATCTTCGGGAGGAAGATACTCTGAATATGCACGGGGTTTCACCTAAAACAGGGGCAGTCAAAAGTAACCACAGGAGACTTCACGAAAAAGGTCGGATCGTCCTCCAACAACAGTACTTGGTGACACTGTTCCAAAGGCAACTACACGACGCTATCAGAGACCTGAGAAGTTCGACTTCCGGACAACAATTCCTAAACGCGTTGACATACATTCCCAAGGACATCAAGCAACCGACTTTATCACTTCTATCAAAATAGTGACATCAATCACCACGGCGGCTAAATAGGCTGCCACACTAACACCACATCCCGCGAGGACCACCAAGAATACACGGAATTGAACACCATGTATGAGAACTTTAAAAAATTATGATCAATAACATTGTAAACATTGTGATCGTAGAACATGCGTTGGGGTCATATTATTGAAAAAAGTCCTATTTTGTCAGCTAGAATTGTACAGCTTTTGTTCAAATAAATTGAATTTAATTGAAAACAGTGTGCAACTCGCTGATAGTGTTGATAAGACTCAACAAGGCAAATAATATGGGTTAAAAACAATGCTGCAGCTTGTGGTAATTTTACCTTTTCGTGGGAAATTTCAACCTACATTGCACATATTTGTTAAAAATGTATTTTCACACAAAAAAAGGAATATTATTCAGTTAATGAAATATCCTTGCATTTGATTGTATATTTGAATATATCGTGACTCCGAGTCGCTCCTTTGTGCACTGAATTGGGGTCCTGTTGCAAGATTCATCTGTCTCCATTGAAACGTGTATTGCACAAATCCTTCACAACACCCATCAGCATATCTTGTTTGTAAACCACAAGCTTTTAAGCCTTTTTCACAGAACTGGAAGTATGCGAAACCATAGAAACCCTCCAGAACCGATATGCTGGCCGTATTAACCCCGCTTTTTCGCATGAACAAGTGACATCCATTTTATCATTTTGTTTGTTGAAAACTTGGTCAACTTTCTCATTCTTAAACCGAATATCTTCGTGGCCAATGTCCGCGTGTCATTGCAAAAGTTGCTTGCATTATTCTCAGTGGACCCACGATAAGCTTTCGAATGCAGATCATCACGAATGAGCCTATTCTACATAGCTCAGTTCTAATCCTGCAAGAAAATTTAACAACAAGCGCTGGATATTATGCAAATGAACTTTCAGCAGGACTAGGTATATACATTTGTTTTGAAGTGGTTAAGTGTGGTAAGTGTGTAATTTCCACTTGAAAATGCTGGCAGCAAACACTAAAACAGTGAAATCCTTCCTGTGTTGCCAGGTGACGGCTGAATATGTTGCCTCATTCCGATGGATATGAGTGAATTGTTGTTCTGATATTTGTTGGCGTTACTAGCGACGAGACAAAGGACACAGGCCAGCTGCAGTCTGAGTAGACGTTGTTGTGAGACTTTTAGGAAGAAATGCAATATTTTAGCATTCTAGTGGAGTTTTATTCCAGGCTGAGAACAAGCATTAGGTGTTAGGTAAATGGGCGCATAGGCCAAATCGTTAAAGAAAAGCAAAGGACTTAAAACCCTAAGGTGACCCTAAAGTGAAATGACTTGTGCCATTTAATTAAAGAAGTGCTTGGATTAATTTAACCTAGTGGCTTTCCTTCTCATCTGTCCTTTTCGTTTCGTATGTCTGTCGTAAGAGGCGATTACAATCCTAACCTAAGAGCCACTGGTTTAAGATAAAAATCGACTTCAGCGTGAATGTGACTTGTTCTCTTGCCTTTTTTTGAGATTCGCTATTAAAGTGCCATGAAAATACAACAGAATAGCACTGATGAAAGCAATATGCCAAGACTTTCCATTTGGTGCTTGCATGCTTGTTCTCTGTTTAGACTAAAAGATGCTTAAGATTCTTCTGTTGGAACTCTAGCTGTTATAGGAAAACGAAGATTCTGATAAAAAACCATCCTTTAAAAAAACCTAGCTTCTCAACAAACACTAATCTTGTGAGTGCTATTGTCCTTTTACGAGTCGAAGGGACCTACAGTTTTATGCCAACTCCGAATGGCCAACTTTAAGAAGCTTTTTCTAGACTGGAATTCTCTTTGCGCATTGTCAGTGACTCGAAAGGAGTGGGCCATGAAATTTAAGATCAAAAATCGAACCTAGGCGTCAAGGACAAGTACGTCAAGTACGTCAGGGCTGACGGACATGCCCACAATGCCACGGGCCATCGCAATAAGAAAAGCTGTATAGTCTCGAAACTACTAATTGAACTAAAACTGAACTAAAAGTATACATAAAGGTTTAAATGGTCTGTCATATAATTAATAAGCATTTTCTATCACGAATCACGAAAACTGAATGAAATAAGATGATAGTAGACTTAAAAGAATCAAGAAGTATAAGTTTTCTGTTTGTTTCCATTGACGGAATTAGGTTAGGTTAGGTTAGGTTGTAGTGGCTGACTGCTGCAGAGCAGTCATACTTAGGCCAGAGTAGGCCCATTGTGATACCACGCGGTTTGACTTCTCCTAACGCTGGAACCAGTTGGTGCTGCTGATGAACCGATTTAGTTGGCACTGGCACTTTTTAGCTCGTTACGGCCGCTGAAGTATTAGGCTCCTAGGTGCAGGCACCTACGGCTGGCAAGAGCACTGCAGGAGCAGAGAAGGTGATGAGTGTTCTCTTCCTCCTCTTCATCCATGCAGCTTCTGCAAAAATCATTATATGGAGCACCCATCCTGCGAGCATGAGTGCCAATTACACAGTGCCCGGTTATGACTCCTATGAGGGTCCTTACTGAGGGCTTGCTGAGTCCAAGTAGACTGAGTGACCGTTTTAGGTTAAGTGATGGCCAGATTTCTTTTGTTTTAAGGCAGGTATTGCCTTCTAGCCATTTGTCATTGGTGGTTTTAATTGTATGAATCTTTAAAAGATGTTAGGATGTAGCGATCGGCATGGAGGGTGGTACCCCTTCTATCGATAGGGATGAGGTTGTACCACACCTAGCGAGTTCGTCGGCTTTGCAGTTTCCTGGTGTGTCATAGTGTCCCGGCACACACATGAGGTGAATGTTAAAATGCTCGGCCATCTCGTTAAGAGACAGCCTGCAATTAAGGGATGTTTTTGAGTAGAACATTGTCCAGCGATTTTATGGCGGCCTGACTATCGGAACAGATGGTGATATCCCTTTTTGATATCACATTGTTTTTAACCCAAGACAGCGCCTCTTTAATCGCTATGGTTTCTGCTGAAAAACGCTACAGTGATCAGGGAGCTTCACGGAGATAGCAATGTTGAGGTCTTGTGAATAGACACCCGCACCCACCCCTTCTTTTGTCTTTGATCCATCTGTGAAGATGCGCAGAGGATCTTTCAGTGTTTGCATGTCCGATCTGGAGGGAATACTGATTGAGAATTTCTTTTCGAAGATGGCTTGGGGTAGTAGGCGGTCGGTGTCGCTAGGTAGGAAATTGAATTCCTTGAGAATGGTTGAGTGGCCAGTGTTGAGTTCGGACCACAATCGAAGTGTTTTGAGTCTCATGGCTGTGCTTGCTGCTGCTTGTTTCCCGAATATTTCCAGAGGTGGGGGATGGAGGAGAATATTCATTGCGTCTGACGGAGTACTTCTCAGTGCCCCGCTGATACACAGGCAGGCCAGTCTTTGTACTCGGTTGAGTTTTAGTCTTTTTGACAGGATTAGTCTTGATAAATAATAACTGGTCAGGACGCAATGCTAGTTTTTACATTTGCCTTTATTCTCTAAGTCTAATTAACAAAGAGAGTAAGAAAAATTATATTATTAGAAAATACTATAGAACTTACAATATTGTCTTTAGGACGCACAGTGTATAGCACACCAACAAACTCAGCTGAAAGAAAGGTGACAAACTATCCTTAACAAGGATCTTCATTATCTCCTAACTGACTACTTATTGAGAACGAATGAATGAAAAACTACCACAAGAATAGCAGTGAATAGTACGAGGCACTGGCTCGACCACAGCGACCGCATGGCCTGCATTGCTGGCTGCTGGTTCGTGGTTCGAAATATAACATATAAAATAAGAAAGGCAGCATCAGTCCAGTCTATGACCCTCCACGATTCCTCGTCCTAAGACGTATAATGATTGATGCAGAGCAACACTACTCAAGGAAGTAGCATGCTAGCAAATTAGGTTTCCTCCAATTCCGACCATTGTTAATAGATAATTTTACACAAAATTTCATATTTGTGGTTTGTTGTGTTTTTTTTTTTGCGCAAGATTAAGAGAAGAGAAGTCTGCTTTCGGCAGTTTTTTTTTGTTGAATATTAGCTAAATCTTTCTAGAGCCCAGGCAGATCTCTAGTGATCAACTAACAATAATTGTTGAAATTTCACAAAAGTCATAGTTTGTTTGGACTACGAAGTAGTCTGTATACTACGATAACATTATCAAATCCAGTGTTACTTGACCTACCTGTGTACAGCGCAGCAGAATATTCAAGTTGGGATATCTCTCTTTTATCACTTATCAATTTGTCTTTTTGACCCACAAATGAGGGCGACATTTAATCCAGTCTCTGAGAAGCTTAACGAGTTCGCCTGCAACAATATCTCTTTGAACAACGTATGTGACATAATTTGAAGCTAATTGCTTTAGTGAACATTAATCGAATGCGAAATTCCGACAAAACAAAAACGAAACAGATATTCTGCGCAACATATAAATTTATTCTGAGCCCAGTGCACATTGGAAACAGGTCAACAAAATACTCCCAAACATGCACTGGATTACGACAAGACAACGCGAATTCAACATCAGACTTATCGATCATTGCGTTAAAACAGGGCTACCGGTAACACTAAACGCAATATGTTTCTTTCAAAGTTTCCAACACGTCACTCAAACACATGATATTTTGAAAACAAAAAAAAATTCGCGACGCTTGAATGAATACTATTTTCTTCTTATTTTTTTTTTGTAAACTAAGCCAACCGATCTGAGCCCTTTAAGTCATCACAAGCAAAACATGTCAAATGGAAATGAAACGGAGTTGTGTTGAGATTTCCAGTGAATGTCAAACTTCATTATATTTCGAAGAATAAACAGACTGTTGTTGACAGGAACTAACTTATTTTGAAATGGTTTATAGGGCGGCATAAATCACTCTATGAACAATAATATGAAAAAGCTAATCCTTAAGCAAATACTAAAATACATACATACATATACGCATTATTTATTTCAATCAGGTCTTAGAGCTAAGGCCTTTTACAGATTGCTGATGACATAAAAATATCTCTAGACAACAATAAAACCACGTTCCAGACCCTCCTCTAGGCACTTAGCTTATAGAATCGTTCTTGTTTGGACGGCAGCATGTGTAGCCGCTGAAGGTCGACTACAGCACTTTGACCTTGAATACCCAGTGTTAACCTCATAGCCTGCATTAGCCTCCTCCTTCCCATTCAATTCAGTGATCGATTTGGACTAAACGTGTGGTGTTTGCAATTTCTGCATCATATTCTCATTTAAAAGAACTTGACGAAATTTTACTTGGTCGATCTGATTACATTGTTGAAAGAAGTGACTTTGGTCGACCTCTTTTGCTGGCGCTGAGTAATTCGTTACCAATATTCAACTTAAAGACAACAAAGTACTTGTTGTGTCCACTTGAGTTTCTGTCTCCCTAGACTACTGATGAGTTTGTGCACATTGAAAGCGATAAACATATACTATCACTTCTTTGAACGATGATTGATCTTGTGTAACCATATGTTGTTATACAGATCATTCAACAATACCTAGGCGAGAAGTTCTTACAAACTTCTTCTCTTTTCGACACCATCATCTTTCGTTATGTCTCATCAAATTTTATTGGTTGTTCGACTCAACCGAAAGTAACTCCGCATTAGCCTAATTCTGCACTCCTCAATTTCCAACTTCCTAAATTTTTGATTTTTTACCTTGGCCAACAATCCTCTCAATTGTATCGACCTCAATACCTTCATGTCTTTCAATTACACTTTGTAGGGTTTCTTCAATAATACTTTCATTGTCCTCATCAACAGAACCATCCCAAACGAATTTGCAATTTTTGGAATTTCTTGCTCGGTCAAACCTTTCGGATGCTTCTCTAACGCATAAAAGAGTATTATATGATTTATATCCATAGTGGACCAATGTTTCCTATAGGCAACATTGTGTTTGAGAAAATACTGACCACAAGCCTAACGTGTTTCTGAACGTTTGTTTGTTCCCCTAATTGTCTTACCTGCGCTTAATAATTGTCTTGAACACGGAAAACTCTTTACACATTATTTTAAATTACTTGTGCACTCAGTTTTTGGACAAGCAAAAGTGCGTGTGCCTTGACTACAAAGTGGTCACTAGCAATACCAGTAGAAACATATTCCAACAAGCTTGAACAACATATCAAGCTTAACGCCTAGGTTTGATTGCTGGTGTGTACGACAAAAACACTTTTCACGTCCCCACCTCTTTCAGTACCCGTAAAAAAACTCACAGAGTATTCCTATCACAAACTTGGCCCTTTGGAGTCGGCATGCAGGTGTAAAAGAAGATTTTGTTTTTACCCAAATAATTTGCTGAAGTTATGATAGATTGGCATGATAGGTGATGGCAAAATATATGGTGGAACCATATATATTAAATATTTTCTTTGATTTCACTGGGATGGCGAAGATTATGCATGTATATCTCGAACTTCTGCAGTTTTCATTCCTCGAATAGTAGTTTATTAATTGTAAAGGCTATTAAAATCAGTCAGTTTGTCAGTGCTTTTAAAAAAGGTCAATTACGAATTAACACCGGCTGGTAGTCTAGTGGAAAATTGCCCTTGATCGTCATTAACGTTTCGTAAAGTACCTTCTTAGATTCTTGCAAAGACAATTTCTCTTAGATCATGGATTGCACTTTGCCGTCTATGAGATCTGTCTCTTTTTGCGATCAAGTGACTATCGAAAAAAAATCAGAATCAGCGTACTCGCAACTGAATGGAATTTAATTTATTTTCTTAACTATATATAAAGCAGAAAGCTTCTGTGTCGACAGAGGCTCCGAAACTACACGTCGCGGAGATCTGATATTTTCAACAAAAATCTTTCTAAAATTTAGATGTTGAATGTGACAATTTTTACGTCGGTACGGCATACGGTTCGGATGTTACAAGCACTTTTTAAATGGGAATAAAATTCTCAAAATAAGGGTGGTTACATCTATGCGGTATGAAACCATTTCAAGTTGCGTAGGCGTGGAATCAACCATCCCACAGTGTGTTGTAACTTCCATATATACACACACATTTTCCATATTTTGCCTTGGTGCAACCATTCATTTTTTTACGTCTCAATCGAACATATACGAACGACTGCCTGAGTCACCAAACGAAAAGACAACAATAAACATTTTACATTATTTTGTACCACAGTTACACATTTAATTTTACTGAAATTGTGAATATTGAACTTCTGAACGGATTAGCCGATTTAGATAAAATTTCAGAGCTAGAATAAGTACATAATGTGTTACAAGGTAGGCTTTTTTCATGGTTCATGAAGTTTGACTTCAATTCGTACAATAAGTGAACATCGCGCGTAGTTACATGGGATAGATGGGATTTACAAGAACTTTTTTTTTATTAATCGTTTGATATCCCTCCACGTTGTGTGTAAATGGTTGAGAAAAAACAAACCCTAATTTCCGTCCGTTTTGCTGCAGCACATATCAATAATTCAAATTTCAACATGTATGCACCTAGTCAACGAATTGTACTCATTATGAGTAGGGATGTGAATGAGAGATTGGGATAGGCATCAATGACAAAAGAAAAATCAAATTCTTCTCTGACTTCTGGGTCGAGCAGTCTTATTATTGTTTTAAATTAAGTGTGGAATAAACATTTATTCAAAATCGTCTTCAGTGCATCTGCAGCGGAACACTTTTCTCCACATTTTTCTTAATAATCACATTATCGCAAAAATGCCGAGGAAAAGGACAACTGGTTTTGATCAGCAAGCATGTGTGAAAAGACGGCGACTTCTAAGACCAGCACAATCTCAAGAAGTAAGAGTCCAAGTTCGTGAAAATGACAAAATTGCACAAGCTGCTAGAAAAAGTAATGAAACGCAATTCTTCTTCTTCGTCTTGTGGCGCTACAGTCCGGGGTGAACCTGGGCCTCGGTCAACAATCCTCTCCAGCTGGCACGTTCTTTAGCCAGCTGCCTCCAATTTCGCACTCCAAGTTGGTTGAGGTCCTTCTCCACTTGAGTGCGCCATCGGGTTCGTGGTCGTCCTCTATTGCGTTGTCCCACTGGTTCGGAGTCGAAGACTCTTCGGGCTGGAGCAGTGTTGTCCATGCGCTCTACATGGCCTATCCATCTTAGGCGTTGAATCCGTAGACGCCTGACTCGACTCATGTACAGTTCGTGGTTGAATCACAGAACTTTTCTCTCGAAGAGACCAAGTGCGTCTGCATCCGCTCTTGAGATAGTCCAAGCTTCCGCGCCATACAGCAGGACAGGGATGATCAAGGTCTTATATAAGGTGAGCTTGGTCTTTCGAGAGAGGGCTCGACTACTCAATTGCCTCTTGAGCCCAAGGAAACAGTGGTTGGCAAGAGTTATTCTGCGTTTAATCTCGGTACTGATGTTGTTCGCACTATTTACTTGGGAGCCAAGGTAGACGAAGTCCTTTACTACCTCGAAGTTGTAGCTGCCTATGGTGACGTTCTGACCGAGTCGTCGATGTTGTTTGTCCTTTCTTGATGACAGCATATACTTTGTTTTGCCCTCATTCACCGCTAAACCCATTTTTTTCCGCCTCCGTCTTAATACAAGCAAACGCTTCATTGACGGCTCGCTGAGTTCGGCCAATCACGCCAATATCGTCGGCGTATGCTAGCAGTTGAACGGATTTCTGGAAGATCGTGCCTCCAGTGTTGGCATGTGAGTTTCGCACGATCTTATCCAGGACGATGTTGAAGAAATCACACGACAGCGCGTCGCCTTGCCTAAAGCCTTTTTTGACATTGAAGGTCTCGGTGAGTTCGTTACCTCCATCGTCATCCTGCACAATGTGACGAGTTTGGCAGGGATGTCAAAACTAGACATGGCGTTGTATAGCTCGTCTCTATGCACACTGTCATATGCGGCCTTAAAGTCGACAAATAGATGGTGGGTGTCGATCTGCATCTCTTGGGTTTTTTCGAGGATCTGCCGTAATGTGAAAATTTGATCGATGGTGGACTTCTCGGCATGAAACCGCACTGATAGGGACTATCAGGTTGTTGCCGAATGGTTTCAGGCGCTCACACAGAACAACAGAGAAGATTTTATATGCGATGTTAAGGAGACTCATCCCCCGATAGTTGGCGCAGTCAAAGGGGTCTCCTTTCTTGTGGGTCGGTCAAATGATACTAAGATTCCACTCATCGGACATGCATTCCTCCGACCATATCCTACAGATGAGCTGGTGCATGCGCCCAACCAGATCATCTCCAGCTGTCTTAAAGAGTTCAGCGGACAATCCGTCCGCTCCAGCAGCTTTGTTCGACTTCAGTCTCGATATCGCTACCTTGACTTCGTCTAGATCGGGGGGATGGAATTCTCTTCTATCGTCGTCCATTGCTTGGAGTGGAACATTCTGCCTAACAGCGGTATTGGTGTCCTCTTCGCCGTTCAACAGTCTGCAGAAGTGATTCTTCCAGATTCTCAGTATCGACTGCGACTCTACTACGAGTTGTTCCTCTTCGTTCCGACAGGCTTCTGTCCGATGCTTGTACCCTTTGGATAGTTGTTTCACCCGCTGGTAAAACTTTCGGACATTATTTCTGCCGTACCACCTCTACATTTCCTCGATCGCGCGCTTCTCATGCTCCTTCTTTTTCTTTTTGAGAAGCCGGTGCTCTTCCCTTCTTTTAAGTTCGTAGAGCTCACGAACCGCTCTCGTCCTTCTATCCAGCGTCGCCTTATATGCTGTTAGCTTCGCCGAATGCGCCTGCCGACACTCGTTGTCAAACCATTGGTTTTTTTTGGTGGCATTTTAAAACCCAACACATCAGAGGCAGCTTCTCTAATGACGTTTTGACAACGGTTCCACTGTTCGTCGATGGTTTCGCCTGGCAGGGTTGGACTCTCTGAGAGTTTCAGGGAGACTCGATCGGAAAAGTTCCCAGCGGTCGATTGCGATTGTAGCTTTCCAACGTCAAACTGAAACGCACTATGAAAGAGAAAAACGGAACGCTAATGGATTGGCTCGACGCAACCGTTTATTGATTGAGACTTCTCAAGTTCGCAGTGTCAGACTCCAGCAGCAGAGAACTAGACAAGGTAAGTTAAGTTCTAACAATTGGCTGTATGTGAAAGAAGAAATATTCAAATATGACCCATCGTTGGAATACTTCATTTTCCACAAATCTCTATTGGTCGCATGTCGTCAAAGTGTAATTTTTAAGGGAGGGACTCCCAGTTTGTGTTGCGGTACAAGTAAAGTACCAGTTGAAAAAACAAACCCGGGCAAAGTACGGTACGAAATCTAGTTTTTTTATAAAATAAAACCGAATCCATCATCAAAAAGCAAGCCGTTTCTTGAAAATTTTAACTACATCCCAGCTATTAAATAGGGCACAGTTTGTGCCATGAAAGGGTATGTGCCCATCTTTATTTAGGAATACGACTTATTGGTCAAAACTTCTTCGTAGACCAGCGGCTGGCTTTCCTATTGCCCAACCATCGATCAGTCTAAGAATCTACCAGCGCATGGCTTCCCCTTCAAAACATTCCACGATACCACTCTATTCTCTCTATCCAACACTAACAACCGCCCCCAAATTGCAGTTACAACTGCTAATGAGCTTCCGAATGACAATAAATAAGGCCAAAGATCAAAAGTGAAAACTCGAAAATGTTTACAGAAACCTTCTCCCTTAGCACTGGAATCCATCGAAAAAAGGGCAGGCGTACTTGCCCAAGATTTATGTTAAAACTCCTCGAACTGTTACTCTGTTTACATTTCGTTACACTCAACAGCAACCGTTAAACGTCGTTTAGTTGCAAATAACTGTCTAATACACTTAAACCGTGTCTGCACCTCGAATTCTTCCAGCATCTAGCACCGCCACAATCCAATAAAACTTAATTACCATCATTATCATTAACAACACTAGAAAATTGGTGATCAAACAACAATAAATTTATTCAAAATTGAGTGTGAATTGCATCGAATAGTTACCATTAATTGAGGAAGAAGAAAAAATAAGGGAAACAAAACGAAACACTTTAAAGCGACTTGGATGTGTAAAAATAAAACACTCATCCATACATCCGCAGTGTTCTCCATCAAATTAGGATCAAAAATCGTTTCTATTCATGCTTGTATCCCTGAAGACGAAGCCATCAGACAACATCAACAGCAGCAGTAGCAACAGTGCCACCCTTTGAAGAGGAGGATGTTGTTAGGCAAAGTGTTTATGAACACACCCGATAATCTGGTAAATAATACCACCGACGAGAGAGTTAACGAATTTTATGATTTCATAAATACTAGATGGATTCGTCACACAATTGAGATTGAAAATGTGTTTGCCTACATTGCATGGCAGCCTGCCTGCCCCCTTGTGTAAACAACATCCCTGGCGCCTTTCTCCAACAATCGACACAACCGACAACTCTACAGCTTAATACGGATATTTTGTTGTTAGTTTTGTTCGTTGGCTCGTTGGTTCATCCTATTCCACTTGCCGCTGCCCCACCCAACCCGCAACGAAGGTGATACTGAAATTTGTGATAATTTCTCGGATGAAAAGATGTGTGAAAACTCAGATCTTGTGGTTTTCTGTTGGTTGGTTTTTGTTTTTATTGGGCATAGAAAATAAATAACAACAACAACAAAAAATGGAATGCAACCAGGAGAGAATTAAAAACGAAAGAGAAACATTAAAAATATAATTTTTACAGTCTTCACCGCAGGGACACTTAGGCACTAATGTGATCGAGCTATCGATCGCGTGATCATCTCGAATTTCAGTGCTGTCACACGGGGCCAGCAGGCTCACAACCCCTGGGGGAGGGGACACCGATCGACGAGAGGGAGGGGAGAAATTATTAAAAGAAAATCATTTGACGTTTAATGTCCACGCCACATGGTGTGAACTGAAGTTTCATTAAATATTTCCCGATTTGGAAATATGATCGTCTTTGAATTATTACACGATACAAGAGTGTTATTGAATTACCCGAGAATTACGTGCGTGCGTTTTAGTAGAACGCTCTAATACATAGTGGGTTTTTGATTCCACATAAATCGAACCTTTTTCAGGCATATTACAGTTAACAGTGAAGGGAGCATGATAGCTTGCCATGGGACGGGGGGTCCTAAACTGATTTTAATAGATGCTGTCGTGCCTTTATTGCCTTCAGATCACTGCTGGACAAAAGAACAATAGAATGTGACGAATTTGTGGTGGCCGCTTTGAGTGAAATTAAATTTTTATAGATCATTTTAGAAGGTAGTCGGTCTACAATCTATTAGATTTAATCAACAGCAATTTGTATTTGATGATCGTATTCGATTTTTATGACACCTGGTTGGTGCTGGGACTGGTACGAGTACAGGTGCCTTTCCAGCAGATCAGGATTCTATTGAGCGTGTGTTTGTGATTGGAAACTACGATATTCACGTTCTCGAGTGATTTTTTCCCAGGCTTCCGCTAGACGATTGAAATGTCCTTAAGTTCCGTCGACTCCCATTGTCTTCGATGGAATACATTTTGATTTGCATGGCGTGTCAAATTTGCCACGTGAACCAATAAAGCCGGTGCCAGAAAATGAGCAACTTTTGGTAAAGAAAGAGAGTAAATGAACGCGATCAACACGAATTAGACTTGTGAAAGATTTGACACACAGGGTCAGACGTGAAGAATCACAAGTCACAACCAGTGTTGGGATCTTACCACAATTGTAGTAGATTTATTTTTTACAATTATATTATATTATATACATGGTTGCAAAAATGTGAACACAAAGTATAATGAGGAGCTCTTAATTTCATTTCTGAAAGCAGTGTCAACGCATTTTATGAAATTATTTAGAAATTATATATATATAAACGACTTCTACCACCCCTTTTTCAAATCGACCACTTTTTTCTTCGATATCTACCACACTTCGAAAATGTAAAGTCCCAACACTGTTCACAACAAAATGTTGAATATTATCGTCCCAGCTTTGGAAAATTTCTCACTCTCGCGAGACGATTTGCATTTTCGATAAACTTCTTTCCTTTTTATAAGCAAATGGATTTTGTGAGTTTGGTGAGTGAGTGAATTTCTTTTTCCAGGTTGTTCGCCTTTCTGACTGGTCCCGAGAGTCTCTGAAGTATATTCTTTGTTGAAATTGTTCCACCAAAGGATTGTTATTAAATGATTTTTTTTACTGCTTTGACTATTTCTTCTCAAGTTGTGTATATAAAACTGCTTCTTTTTCTGTTTCAAATATTTTTTCACGAACTATGCATACAAATGAAAAATTTGACCCATGACCGTTGTGTAGGTACAGCGACTCATATGCTTGGGTTTCTGTGTTAATAATACATCTCTTTCCAGTCACTCGCAAATTGCACAAAAACATTAAAAAACCTCTTCAAACTTCGCCATTCCATTGTAGATCCCGTCAAATCGTGCGACAACAATTCGTTGCCGAAGCTAGATTCAGACCATATCAGACTGTAATGTCATTTCGTATCAGAGGTCTTTCGATGGGTTTTATAGAATTTGATAGAACTTCCCAAACACTCACAATGCGGTCCTATTTTTCGTTTTATGTCACTCTCTATTGACTTGAAAAGACTTGCGTGAATTCAGCTACGCACAGAATGACAATAATAAACATTGTTTAAATTGCTAAAGAGGTCGTCATCCATCGTAGTCCGAGCTGCCTAGCACGTTTTTGACTGGCGTTTATGAAGAAGATTCAAATTTAAAACATTGTCTTAACGGTGTGAGCATATCGGGCTTGAGACAATGGTTGAAGAAGATATCAGCCTAACAACCTCAAGTGCAACGTAACGATGAGGACAACCCTCACAGCTTATTCTAGCTTTGAACGATTCGCGCAATTTCGAAATCCTTCAGACCGTTGGCATGAATACCTAGTACAGGGGTCGAATGAATGTTGCTCCTTTGTCACCGAAGGATGTAAGGATGTAGGATGAAGGATGAAATTGGCAATCGAGTTGGTGTAAGTGATCTATTACTTGCCGGAGCACGGTACAACTCGACATCAATGCAAAAAACCAACACGATTTGTTGACGAAAATCCATTTTTTTTTTTAAATAAAATCATTTGAATACAACTTTCTTCGGTAACAATTAAATGAAACTATTCTTGTGTCCACATACACCTTATAAACTGGCGGAAATATCCAGCGCGCCCAATCGCGCAGGCACTAATGAATTCACCTGTCATATACCCTCATGAGTTACATGAAAAGTTGCAGAATAGTGCTGTTCTTCTGTACGCATAATCTTCATCATTTCTGATGCTATCCATTGAAGCAAAGTACTATTAGGCTAGTCATCATATCTATATCATATATCAATATCATTAAATTTTTTTAATCTTTTATTTAGTTTTTTTTTTCATTCTTCAAGAATGTTATTAATGTTAACATGTACCAAATGCATATCGCATATTGCATCGTCCTGTTCTTTCTTATTTGGCACTGCAGTCCGCCGTGGACCTGGGCCCTTACTAAATTCAAATGTCTCATGCACCCACAGAAGCAGTGAATCTGCGCTTGATCTCGGTACTGGTGTTATTGTCCCCGTTTACTTTAGAGTCGTGGCAGACGAAGTCCTTGATTACCTCAAAGTTTCTGCTGCCCATTAGAACCCGAAACGTCGGTACTGTGCATCCTTCAGTGATGATAGCATTTGTTTTGCCCTGGTTTTCGCGGGAAGCATTTTAGCCGCTTCCGTCGACGATTAGGTGGTGGGTGTCGATCTGTATCTCAGGAGTCTTTTCCAGGATCTGCAAAAGTGTAAACTTTTGGTCGATGGTGGACTTCTTGGTAAAGAAACTGCGCTGATAATCACCTATCAGATTCTTGGCAAATGTTTTCAGGCGTTCACACAAAACTGAACACGATATTAACTCGATAGTTAGCGCAATCAAAGGGGTCTTCTTTCTCGTGGATCGCACAAATGACGCTGAGATTCCAGTCATCGCCAAGCTTTCCTCCCACCATATCTTACAGATGAGCTGGTGCATGTGCTCAACCAGATCATCTTCAGCTGTTAACAGTTCCGCGGACAGTTCGTCCGCTCCAGTAACTTTGCTCGAGTTCAGTCTACATATCTACTACTAGTTGTCCCTGCAGGTTTAGGTCCGAGTCTATTTCCTCTTCATACTTGCTTAACCGTTTGGTCAACCTTTCGGACCTCATTCCTGCCATAACACATCTCCACCTCTTCTACCGCGCACTTCTCATACTTTTCTTTTTCCTTCTGAGGAGTGGGTTCTCTTTCCGTGGTTCGACGCAGCGTTGCCTTGTAGGCTTAATGTTTTGCTGCATTTGCCTGCCTGCACTCGTCGTCAAATCAGGGGTTGTTTTTTGATGCCACATCAGTGGCATAGAAGCTAGCTTCTTGACAACGTATCAGTTCCTGATCTATTGTACATGGCCAAACGTTGTCAATCTTACAGAGAGACTCATTCTAGAAAGTTCCTAGCGGCTGACTGAGGTTGTAGCTTCCAAAAAACCGTCATGTTGCGTCTCGACTCCGTACTTTTCTCGATACCCTCATCGATACCACAAGGAAATGACCCGAGTTGGTCTTGGCTCCTGAAACTTAGGACATGGAGAATATTCTAGGAGGGTCTGACGTCGATCAATCTGGTTGATAGAGCACATGACGGCCGGGTTCCCTTTTGGATGTTGAGGTGTGGGAACCGCGTGCTCATCACAGAGAGATTACGCCCCGAGGCAAAGTCCACCAGCTTGAGTCTGTTTCCGAATAAAAATGATAGTGCAGACCTGTGTTTTTCGATAACTGTAGGCAATTGTGCGTTGAGATCTCCTATCGATCTGAGTCAAAAGAAAGGCATCGCTAACGCCCTTCCTGGGGAACCGGCAAAAAGTTCAATCCAAAAATCACTTCAACAAGTAAACTTCGTGACGACGAGTACAATGCCTTTTATTCTCTCAAACTTACTTTAGAAGTCCTCAGCAATAATTCAGTCCACGTATAGATGTGGTGGGAGAAAAATTTGCGACATAGACGGCAGTTGTCGCAGACAGAGGAGCGCCAATAGTCATGCCAAAACGCCATTTCCGTGATTTCATTCACAAATCATCGCAATAGTAGGCACAGCCATTCAGCCATTCAGTCATCATCCATCAATGTCGAACGACACACAAGCCCGCTTGACACTTTAAGAAATGTCTTCCGTTAGTGCACAACTCCGTCACGACATGCAGCACATTGACGCAATCACGCCCGGCTCAGCCTCTACACATGCTTGCATCTCAGTCAAGGTCACCCATAGGCGTTGAAATTTCCTCCCACCGCACCGCAGTTTTGTGTCTCATTAAACTGCCGTCCACTAGGCAATAACTACTGCTTCCGAGAACGTTGCCGCTGCTGCAGCCCCAGCCGAGGTGAACTCTATTCGAAAACAAAGTAAACATTCCCCCTCCCCCCGCCGCCACAACCGAGTACCCATAAACGAAGGAAAATATTATTAATATTCTAACTGGTATTTTTTACACGTTCCCTCGATCAATAAATTTAAAAATTTTATTGTTTCAGATTTCTGAGAACGATCTACGTTCTGAGGGAGCAAGTGAATCGAATGCGACACACGATTGTACACACTCGGCCGACAGCCGGTCCACCCCTCCACGCCGGTGCACTCTAGGCCACTCCACTCCACTCCAGTCCACTCCACAGGTACATAAATTAGAAAAGAATGAATGCCTCTTGCACTACAAAGAGATGAATCTGTGAGATAAGTTTGAGAACTCTTGATTTGTTTCATTGCTGATAGTGTCAGATAGTGGCCGCGCCAAATGCTGTGGAATGCCCTAAAAATTATATACGAGGTAATAGAATACTTGCACAGCTCTGGACGCACTCTGCTCCAGGACATGGGACGTGGGACATAAAATACGAGTATCTTGTAATTCAAACTTTGTTCGACTGGTGCTGGGTAGATATTGGAGCTGAACTGCACTGTGACACGATCTGTGGCTGTGGCTGTGGCTGTGAGATGAGATGTGTCTTGCTTCTGAGATAGTTTTTAATTATGAAGTGATATGAGAAGGATAACCCCTATCCGAAGGGTTTTCGATTTCGATTCCTCTTTGAATGCGGCACGTCGGGGTTGGACGCTGGAGAGTGACTCATTGCTTGGACAGCGGACGTGGAGTGGGTATCGATTGGTTAATGAATCGTCATTCATTCTGTAATCGGCTGCATTCTATGCATACTCTGAGGGCACCTGACCTGTGACAGGTTGAAGGGGATGTGGTCGGTGGTGGCTGACGAATGCAGTCAGGAAGTTACTCGTGATGTTGGACATGGACCGTAGTCACTGTATTGAATGAAGCGAGAGGAGGAGTCTAGGGATGGTAGGTAGGTAATCGTGACTACGACGCGAGCCATCTGACCATTGACGGACCATTGCGTTGTCACGAGCCTGATAAGCCGGTGCATTAATATCTTGAACGCCACATGATCCTATTCTGCAAGAAATAAACCAGATTTTGCATCGCATAGTGTTGGAACCTTATAATGCCTAACGAGGTGGTGGATTTTAAAACCGTTTTTTAAGCCTATATAGTTTAGTAGGTAATGAATTTTTCACCTAGGGCATTCTGGACAAATGAATAAAATCGTTTCTGTAGCGAGGCCAATGTGATGAAGAAGAAGTTCACAATACATTTTTTGTGGCTGATTGGCAGCAAGAAGCAGTCACATTTCATACCATCCGTCGTACCTTGCGATTATATAGTCGATCCTTCTCCAGAAAGTGCTTTTTGTTAATAATTGGTGATCTTTAACCCTTTTATCAATAAGGCCAGAGGCTTGTCACACTGTCGAAACCATTTTTTCTCAATCAATTGTTTGGTTATTTGCCCCGAGTTTCGAACGAACAGTGTCAGCGTACAGAGTATTAATGCTTCAGTATGGGCAGTAAATGTACAATAAGCCCTAGAGTCAATTGGATAGGACTGACCATACCAGTATGGAGGAACGTATTTATTTCATATCATGGTCTGCATAAAAGCATGCAATTTGTTTCACGTGGCATCACATTACACTATTGTCCCCATCATCAGGTCTTCCGAGGTGTACCTTAAATGCAACTACATCAGAAAACCGTGTCATTGAAAGACCCAGGACGAGGTAGATGGACCAAGTTCAAAAACTCGTCTGAGGTGTTCGTGGGCGGAGGATCGAGTGATCTGGATATCCTGGTTCCTTTAGTGGATCATGCTGGTCACAATATTATGATGATGACGGTTTCAGGTAGAAATACCATGCAAATGAGAGCTGAAAATACCAATCTTATTTCAGTAAAAACGGTGGGCAAGCAACCTGCAAATTATGTTCCAAATATTTGACACTTAGTAGGTTGCTATCACTATTACCTTTTGGTTGTACCATTATATTTGGCTTCGACTTCGGGTCCGGCCGAAAAACTGTCACAATATTTTCCATTATGAACATAGTAATTGATATCAGTGCAACTAGTAAAATTAATACACGTCGAAAATGCTTGCATTAGACACACTTTAGATCGAAATAAGGGTGTTTTACTTTCGAATCTTTCTTTAAAGACCAATTGGAAATTATGATTCCACAGACCAGCGGTTGCCAAACATCAAGGGACCAGACAATGTCTATAGAATTGGATGAGTAAACGACAGAATACAAAGAAAAAATAGATTTGCTTGCAGTGCTGGGGAAGAGCTTGTCTGTTTACTGCACAAAACAAGAATGTACTTCGTAATATCAATCTAATGTATGTAGGTAAGAAAAAACTTTAAATTAAAAATAAAAATATAATATACGCCCTTGGCGTTGTGTCGACCCCAACCTTGACGTCGTAGCGACGATCCCTAGTCTGTACGACAAAGAGTAGTTCTTCCAAGAAAAAAGCTTTTCAACTTGGCCGTTCGGAGTCGGCATAAAACGGTGGGTGCCATCCACTCGTGAGAGAACAATAGCACGTACAACACGAGGGCTTGCTGAGAAGCTAGGCCCTGGCTCTCAACGGGCTGCAGTGCCACCCATATTATATTAAAAATGCAAAAAAAATACTTCAATTTTTGAGTTCGCAAGTACAGCCAGACCTATTCCATTGGATGAAAAAGCTTAACAATATGGATTGACATAGGAAGTTATTAAAAAGCTATGAAGGTGCCCACAGTTTGCTTTATTTAGATTCGGCAGTTGAAAAATGGTCAATAATGCTTTAGTAGGTAGGAAGGATCTTAAGTGGAACTACATTCCAATCTATCTTGGCTACATCCCTCTAATTACTCACACCCAATTAACTATTGACTACTTGGGCTTTTCATTTCTTTTTTATTGTGTTCTAGCTATAGTTATTCTAGCTAGGGTTTTCTGAATCACAGAGTCAATATTCAAAACTCGAACGCCAACACCAGAGGAACAATCTTTCAGAAGTCCGTCCAACTACTCGCATATGCCGACGATATTGGCATTACGGAAGAACGCAGCGTGATGCCAATGGCGCTTTTGTGGATATTGCCACGGGGGCCGTGAAGATGGGTTTTGCGGTAAACGAAGGTAAGACCAACGAGAAAAGACACCCAACACTGATGTCTCGGTCAGAGCGTCACAGCAGACAAATATAACTTTGAGGTAGTCAAAAACATTGTCTACCTAGGAACCGCTATCAATTCAGACAACGACATAAGCGCTGAAATCAAACGAAGAATAACTCTTGACAATCGCTGCTTCTTTGGGCTAAGAAAGCAATTGGTAAACAAAGCCCTCTCTCGAACAATCAAGGTAACGCTTTACAAGACCTTAATAGTCCCAGTCCTGCTATATGGCGCGGAGGCATGGACTCTGTCAAAAGCGGATGAAGCAGCTCTTGGCTGTTCTTGACTGAGGAAAATTCTTCGTGTGATTTTCGGTTCCATCTGCATAGATGATGAGTGGAGGAGGAGATATAACGGCGAACGACGAGCTGTTCAGCAACATCGACTTAGCCAGAAGAGTGAAGATCCAACGATTGAGATGGATAGGTCATGTAGAGCGGATGGAAATCAATGCTCCGCCCCGAAAAGTCTAATCCACCCAGAGGAACGGGGCAGTAGAGGAAGACCGCGACTCACGTGGCGCACGCAAGTGGAAAGACACCTCAACCAATTATACGTGCGAAGCTGGAGACAGCTAGCTAAAGATCAAGCTGGCTGGAGACGCTTGTTGGATGAGGCCCAGGTCCACCCCGGACTGTAGCGCCACCTTAAGTAAGTAAGAGTCAATGTCCATTTCTTTCACAAGTCTCCTTGCCAAATGCCTCTGTTTTGCACATTCGTGAATATCCAGCGGAGCATTAGCGAGTGGAGACAATCTCTAAGGACGTTTCTATTAAAGGTATTGTATATGGCTGACATTTTTCACGATGCTACTCATAAACTGAAGTGCTGTGATCTTACATGGAAATAAAGTTGTCAAGGGGTGTGATTGTATTTATATCTCCGATTTGTCAAGACTGCAAACATATAGGTTATCAACTTCGAACCCAGACAATACGCCCCTGCGTTTGAATACAGGCAAGCTAAGCCGGAAGGCATGGTTGGCTCTTGGCATCATCAAAAGAAATAATTGGTAACTGTGAGGTAGGTAAATGAAGAAACCGCAAACTCTAAGAGCTTGTACAACGATGTGCAGAACTGAAGGTAGGTAGAGTGTGCTGTCAACGAAATCGCCAGCACAATTAAAAAAAACTTTTTGGTCCATTGTGTTACCCATAGTCAGACCTCTACCATTGATTGAAAACTTCAGTTGACGCCGTTTATTTTATCCTAGCGAAAAATGGTAACTGGCCCGATTTGAAATAATGCGTTTTAGCTTTGCTCCTATATCCAAGAGGCAGGCACTAAAGCGCTATCCAGCATACTGACTGTTCGTCGTGTCACTTTAAGGATGCAAGTCATGCGGCTTGCCATTCTGCGCCCTTCGAGAAGATTGTTAGACCGAATAGTCGCGGACGGAAGAAAACTTTGTCATGCAATTCAATGGTTTACCGGAATGTTTGATTTTGACATCGAGTATAAAACAAGATCGCGAATACAAGCTGCCACGACAAATTGTTCGTGTTATTGTCGGAGTTACTCTCCGGGATAGGGTGAGAAATACGGCAGTGCGCGAGGAAGTCACTGGACACGAGGCTCGAATGTTCCCATTGTCAGGTCTTTTGATGCGTGCCTTAAATGCAACTCCATTAGAAAGGTGACCCCATGGGAGGTCCTGGAACTCGATTGTGTGCGCCTGGGTATAAATCCTGATGGGTTAAAGTCGTTGGCGGAGGATCGAGAGGAATTCAGATCTCGAGTGCATTCAACTCCTTTAGTGGATCAAGCTTCGGAAAACAATGATGGTGATGATGATGAAGTTTCGTAAGAAGGCACCATACCTGCTGTCTTGACATTTACTGTATCGGTAAGCGTGCTGACGAACTTGATGGGTAACTTTGCAGGCAGTCCAACCTCCTCAAAGATCTCTTTGTATAATAAACCTCAAACAAACAAAAGTAATGAATCCATTACTAAATACATAACCACATTCAATGATCTTTGAAATTAAATTGATTTTGGTTTGTCATGAGTAGAGTTTAAAAAGATAGTTTTTTGCTTGTTGAAAAATGTTGTTTATTTGTTGTAATCTGTTAGATGAATAGTCGGTAGACAATCCTTAGGCGCGGACAGAGTGAGAGTTGTTCTGTGTTGTTCTGTGATAGATAAGAAAAAACATCTGTGAATAGCTCAACCGATGAATCTAGATGGAATCCATCTTCAAACTCAAGCCAAGGATGATTCCAGAGTCTCTTTTTGTCTCTCATTGTTATGCGTCATTATTACGAGCATTTTTCTGATCCATTATTGGGATTTTGCTGGGTAGCACATCTGTTAAAAGTGACTTCTTCATGTTCTCACCACCGACATTGTCTCCTGACGTTGGCATATCCCAAGGGGTAAGACAATAACATCTAGTTGTGGCCAGTTAAAATGACTATGAAGCAGGACAACGATGGCATAATTGAAGCGCGTTGTCGGCAGGTGTTTTCCTAACAGACGCTTGTGCCCCAGCCTTTTCTGTGTTTCAAAGTTGACATTTCAATGAAAGATAAGAGACTTGAATTTAAATAATCAATCGAAATCGCAGCTGAAAACTCTGAAGACAAGCCACGACCTAGGTTGCTCACCTGTAGATCCGTATAGTTGCTGATTGCAAGAGTATTTCAACCATCTCCAGCATCATTAAACTTGATTTACTCCTAAATTGAACATTTTGAGAATGAATTACTACCCACCTACTGCGTACCTCTCAAATGAATTACCAAGAACCGGGAACCGATTGCCCGCATTTACCATTCTTCGTCAAGAAAGTGCCCAACCCCGTCGTCCCGCGTGAGATGTTAAGCGCCATGCCGACCACCAACCGCCCATGAAAGCCCCCCCGTGGAAGGTAGCCCCAGAACCCCAAGCGTTTCACTCACAAAACAAACCGTCCAAAAACTTCCACCGATTTTTTTTTTCGACGTTACACTGCACGCGTGTTATTGGCCCTTGTCAACGATGCATTGATCTTGCGTTGTTTGTTATTGTATTTGTGGTTGGGGTGATGCAATTCCTTTGTAGTCGTTGATGGCTTCTCGGTGAGGCGATTCGAATCCATGCCACCGATCGCGCTGTCAGGCTTTGTATTTTATTCTGTGTGCCGCAATGTTAATGAGAGCATTGACAGATTGGCACACTTCAGAGATTCGTTCGTTTTCTTTGATTCTTTGATTGTTCATCAATATTGATTGTTGATAGTGCGTGTGTTTTGTTTTTGTTTATCGACCGATCCATCCGATACACTTCAACGAGTGCACTGATGGTGAGTATTAAAAACAATTCACTGCATATCATTAAAGAGTGCCGTGGCAACTGTATCTGATCGTGTTTGATGTTTCGGTACGTTTCGGTCTCGGTGTGTGTTCCTTTTTTTTGTGAGAATTTGTTGGATGACTGGCTGCATAAGCTTCAATTATCACTTGTACTCGTATTTGGATGAAAGCGAGTCGAATTGTCGCAGATTGATGTCTCATAACAAGATGGGAGGCAGGGTGTGTTTGTGGTCATAAATCAGATATCACGTGTGGAAAGAGACGCATGAAAATATAAAATATTTGGAGCAGGGGACTGTTGGCGGTCTTGTTTGAATTGGATTTTGTTTGGAATTTCTTAGTTATTATAAACGTTGCGACAGAAAATGAAGAACACTTCTCTCATTTTGATGTAAGGAAAATCTGTACACGTTTCGACAACAACACCAAGCGATCATTTTGATAATCAATCTTATGGCAATATAAATAGCTATTCATCGAATGCTAATCAATCACGTTCCCAGATGATTTCGTGTCTGAGTAGATGGACCAATTTAGAGGAGGTTCTCAAGCAACTTGATGTCTGTCACCGGAGCTAGGCAGTTTGGAAGCATTTAGGTTGCAGTCGAGGATCCGTCTTCAACCAATAATAACTCGAACCTTCACTTATCAAGACTTCGAGTTATCAAGTAAAATTATAATTATTATATATATTTGGTAATCTTAAAGATGACGGCAGAGAAGATTATTAATTTTGTTTATTCTTGAGCGAGATGTAAACAACAATGTATAATAAATCGGTTGTTATTTAATTGGTTTATAATACAAACGCTCAGTTCTTTACGAAATTTCAACAAATTTACTTGACAGCGGTGGAATCGTGGCATCCTCCAACATTACTGTCGCTGTCATTGTTATTATCGAGCTGTGCGTATTCGATTCAATTTAACAATTTGCACTGCACTGCGTATCTTCTTCTTCTTCTTCTTTTTTGTGTGGCGCTACAGTCCGGGGTGGACATGAGCCTCAACCAAGAAGCCTCTCCAACTAGCGCGATCTCTGGCTAGCTGTCTCCAGTTTCGAACAAATTGATTGAGGTCCGTCTCCACTTAGGTGCGCCACCTGAAACACTGGCGTCCTCTGTTGCGTTGCCCCACAGGTTCGGATTCGAAGATTCTTCGAGCCGGAGCTGTGGTGTCCATCCATCCAGACTAATGTCGTTGTACTGCCCGTACAGTTCGTGGATGAATCTTCTCCTCCAGAACCTGTCAACACAAACATGACCAAAGATCGCACGTAGAACTTTTCTCTCAAAGACACCAAGGACCTCTTCATTCGGTTTCGACAGTTTCCATGTCTCCGCGTAGTACAGAAGGACTGAGATGATCAGTGTCTTATATAGAGTCAAATTGGCTCTTCGAGAGATGGCTCTCACTTACTCAATTGCCTCTTGAGCTCAGAGAAACAGCGGTTGGCAAGAGTTATCCTACGCTTGATCTCGGTATTGATGTTATTAGTACAATTTACTCCGGAGCCGAGGTAAGTGAAATCCTCGACTACCTCGAAGTTATAGCTGTCCATTGTGACGCTCTGTTCAAGACGTTGATGTTGTATGTCTTTTTTGGAGGAGAGCATACACTTTGTTTTGCCCTCATTCACCGCCAGAACCATTTTATCCCCTTTCGTCTTAATGTTACCAAATGCCTCATTGACGGCTCGCTGAGTTCTGCCAATCACGTCAATGTCATCGGCGTATGCTAACAATTGCACGGACTTCTGGAAGATCGTGCCTCTAGTGTGGGCGTGTGAGTTTCGCAACATCTTCTCCAGGACGATGTTGAAGAAATCACATGACAGCGCGTCGCCTTGTCTAAAACCTGCGACACTGCGTATCTACACCACATATATTTGTTCTTCTTCCTTGTGTTCTCTTAGGCGCGTACTAATGCTGCGACACAGGCTTTCGAGTTCACATGCTTCTCTTAAAGCCAACTTTACTCCGTAAAGGGTGTTCTGCATTGACCGAAACAAATGGTAGCCGGATGGTGCAAGGTCGGGGCTATATGGTGGGTACATCAAAACTTCCCAGCCAAACTCTGCCAGTTTTTGCCGAGTCATGAAAGATGTATGCGGTTTAGCGTTGTCGTGATAGAAGATGAAGCCCTTTCTGTTGATCAGTTCTGGCCGTTTTTTCAATTGCTTGCTTCAATCTCATCAGTTGTCGACAGTAAAGTGTACAATCAATCGTTCGACCAGGTTGGATTAGCTCATAGTGGATGATTCCTTTCCAATCAGACCAAGCATTCAACATAACCTTTCGAGTCGTCAATCCTGGCTTTGCAATGGAGCTTCACCACGCTTGCACCATGATCGTTTTTGCACATTATTGTCGTATTTGATCCGCTTTTTGTCTCCTTTTAACATTCGCTTCAGAAATCGTTCGATTTCATTTCGTTTCAGCAAAGAATCGTAGATGTTAAGTTAGTCCATTAAATTGTTCATGTGTTACCCAAACATAGAGCTTCTTTTTGTAGCCAGCCTTTTTTTAATGGTTCAAAACGGTTTGATGATGAATGTTACGTCCCTTGGTGATGTCATGGCTGCTTATGTGGTCCTGGTCAATCTTTTCCATAATTTGATCGACTTTTTCAACGTGAGATGACCAGAGCGAGGTGCATCTTTCATATCGAAACTTCCAGCACGGAAGCGAGCGAACCATTGTTGTGCTACACGAACTGATACAGCATCGTCTCCGTAAATTTAACAAACTTAATTGGTGGCTTATATAGCGAATTTCTTCATAAATTTCACTCATTTTCGAGCAATTGTAAGTTTTTTTCAACTTCTCCGAATTTAATTGTTCTGATGGTTAGATGATGCTTAAGGTGTCAACTTTCCAACACCATGTGGCATGACACAATGTGATTGCTAACACTGGAAATAGACGACTGCAACGACATCTATTGACAAAATACGAAAGAGACTTTTCGATTACCGATTATTTTCTTTCAAAAATAAGATCAAGTTCGTAACAGTCAATACCCCAACGTACACAGTAATATGTTTTCTGTTGTTACTGCTGTTACTCACGCATAACATGAATCAAGATGTAAGTGTATACACATGTAACATGAAAACAAGGCAGTTGATATCAGTTCAAAAATATTGAAATTGTTAGTGAAGCGAACCCAAAAACAGGTTAATCTGCTTGGAAATGATTGTTATGTGTCCCCAAGCAAAGAACTCCATAACCACAAAGAATTTTCACACTGATATCATCCGTTGCAAACTGTAACCTTATACCCAAGATTTAATTTGTCAATCAGGAACATTTTTCTAGCTATTCGTAAGTTTCGCTTTTTTAAAACAAACGTACAATCAAATGCTACCATACACCAAGGAAAACATGTCTCTGCGTTGGGTCTTTCAGCTGATAACGACCGAAAAAAAACGTTCAAATCATTAAAAAATGGTTTGCTTGGAAAAAAATTTGTCCTGCTGGCCTGACCAAATCAAGCATCAGACCTGAACCCTATTGAAAACTTGTGGGTGCATTTAAGTGCGAATTATCGAAGTAAAATTACATATAAATTTCAGTGCTAGCGTTGTTGCCAACCATTTTCGTTCGGTTATCAAACATTCGAGATAAGGAAGTTTGATTAAAGTTCAACTGAGCGAATTCCGTGCGAAGCTCAAATTTTCTACGGCTTGTCTATGAAGGATAAGACTCAACTTCTCAATTGTATATATGTGACGACGTCCTTTTCGAGCCATACGTCGTTCAGGTGCTTTCTTACTTAGTTATCAGGGGTGCCAGCACATGACTTGAAACAATCGAGCTTTCGAATCACCTATTTTAGTTCATTCGTTTCCTCGATTTCGCCGTCACATTTGACAGCATACAATGACATTTATCGATCATAAAAAAAATCCCTGGACACTCAAGACGAAGGTCTCTTACATCCACGATGACTTGGACTATCAAACCAGAGGGCTTAGATTCAAAGACCCCTTTAGCTGGAGCGTTGTTGTCCGCTTGATAAGGCCTAGCGAGTGTAGTTGACAAATATTTGCCTTCCATTTCCTGGTACAGCTTGAGTTCGCGGTTGTATGTAAGAAGTATGTAAGAACCACTTGTTGCCAAGGAGGATTCTACGTCGGATCTCTTCTACGATGTTGTTTGTGGATACAAATTTCACATTACTACCCAAGTATACAAATTTCTTTACTTACTTACCTACTTACTTTGAGTGACACTACAGTCCGGGGTAGACCTGGGTCTCAACCAACAAGCGTCTCCAACCAGCACGATCTTTAACGAATTATGTCAAGTTTTGCACGCATAGTTGGTTAAGGTCCCTTTTCACTTCTGTGCGCCACCTGAGTCGCAGTCTTCGTCCACTGCCACGTCCCTCGGTGTTGGATTCGAAGACCCTCCGGATAGGAACGCGGGTTTCCATCCTTTCATAACTTTGCAAGCTGTGAACTACGCTGTGAACTACTGGCCAGGAATGGCTCTGGCCAGACTTCGAGCGGAATATTGTCGTATCTTCATGGATGGGCTGAAAGGGCGACAACATTAGATTGTACACTTTAATAGGTAAATTTGGATCCGTTTTTCCAATCAGAAACTTATGCGATCCTAATTTTAACAAACTATATTTCGAAGAACAGGTGAATGGGTCGTGCTTTAGGCTTTACTCAACCCTTTAACCACTCCCAAGGTTAGTTAAGCAATGTAGATCCTCACTGAATTTAATTGGCAGTCAAAATTCGCCGAAACTAATCAGGGTCCTAGGACACCAAGGAATCGCTGGAACTGAGATCGTCGATGGACTTGCTAGACAAGGATCAGAGGAATCTTTTTTTTTTCAGAACCTGAACCTGCGCTCGCACTTACTGCGTCTGTGGTTAGGGCTTCCATTGATGGTTGTACCTATCGGGAGCATAATCGTAGATGGCATGACTCTCAAGGATGTAGGCAGACCAAGCGGCATTCTTGTTGTCCCTTGACAGAAAAGACTGAAGACGACTTACCCTTGCAATAACGAGCCACAAAACTTACATGTGATTGGTTTAACCGAAGATACCCTCTGCGACGCTTGTGCAGAGGACGACGACATGGCAGAGCACTTTCTTTGTCACTAGCTCGCCTTTGCTGGGATCAGGTGGCAAGCCTTCGGCGATGATGTGATGAGAGCTGATTCTGTGGGCTCTTCATCACAGAAGCGCCTGCTGGTCTTCCTAAGGAACTGTAGGCTGGTGTCCATGCACCATGTCTTGAATGTGAGTGTTCCAGTATAGTATTAAAACCTCATTTTACACATAAGGAGGGATTGTGTCATTAAAACCCTTTGTTGAGACTCATTTATTTTCAAAATGACTCGTCTCTGGGACTCATAAATAATTTCACATGTGGTAACACTGATGACCAAGCCCTTTCAATCGCTCGATTTTCATTCTATTAACTAGGTTGATGTCGCTGCACAGTTTGAACACGCAAATCATCATCATCTATGAAAAGGGGACAGAAAATTATTCGAAATATAGCAGGACACAGACAAATAAGGTCTTATAGAGGATCGTTTGGTTCAAGCTATACCTGTCTATTGTGACGCTCTGTCCGAGAAGTCGGCGTTGCGGCCCTTATTTATCGCAAAACCGATATCTCTTGCGGTAATCACAAAAACGCCGTTGTTCGAATAATGTCGGCATATGCAAGCAATTGGACGGACGTCTGAAAGTTGTTCCTTCGGTGCTGTCGTGCGAGTTTTAAACTTTTGAAGATGTTGAAGAAGTCGCATGACAGCGCGTCGCCTCGTCTAAATCTTTTTTCTTCTCTTGAATGATCGATGGTGGATTTTGCCTTGCTAAAGCCACACTGATCTGGACTGATTGTTAACGAAAGGCGTTAAACATTCACACAACATTAGTATCTTATAGGCGATGTTCAGAAGGAACACTACATTTACTCTACTACATTAACGTTAAGACCACTTCGATTTGCCTGTTCTTCCTGCACTAAGGCACATTGGGAACAAGGTCAATGTCATCTGCGTAACCCAAGAGTTGGATTGCTTATAGTGTGCCTGACTAAAGATACTGCCCGTCGCACTATCTTCTTCAGTTCAAAATTGGAGGAGTCGAATAGCAGCACATCTCCTTGCCGAAATGGTACAGGTTTCAAACGGCTGAAAAGTCTTTGGGCCGAAGAACACGGTGCATTGCGTATTTGTGAGCGTGGTGCTAAACAACCGGATCAGTTTTTTCCAGGATCCCGAACAGATAAAAAACTAGACGAAGTCTACTTGGACAAGGAAACCGACAGGGGTTTCTGGACAGGGGAACCGAAGAGGGTTCTGGACAAGGGAACGGAAACCGAAAGGGGTTTCTGGACAAGGCATCCGAAACCGAAAGGGGTTTTTGGACAAGAGACCCGAAACCGAAAGCGGTTTTTGGACAAATGATCCGAAACCGAAAAGGGTTTCTGGACAAGGGAACCGAAACGGGTTTCTGGACAAAGGAACCGATGGGGGTTTCTGCACAGGGGAACCGAAGGGGGTTTTGGACAAGAGATGCGAAACCGATAGAGGTTTCTGGACAAGGGATCCGAAGCCGAAAAGGGTTTCTGGACAAAGGAACCGACAGGGGAACCGAAAGGGGTTTCTGGACAAGCGATCCGAAACCGAAAGAGGTTTCTGCAATAGTTAACTGATGGGGGTTTCTGCACAGGGGAACCGAAGGCGCTTTTTGGACAAGGTATCCGAAACCGGAAGGGTTTTATGGTTAAGGGTTCCGAAACCGAAAGGGGTTTCTGGACAAGGGAGCCGAAAGGGGTTTCTGGACGAGGAAACCGAAAAGTGGTTCTGTACGGGGGAACCAAAAGGAGTTTCTGCATGTTCTTATGGATTTTACTACCGCGTGTAGAAAACGTGAATCTTTCCTTGCTTGCTTTTCGAATAAGAGCAGAGGATTCTTTAAAACCTACAAGGGCTTTATCCGCCAGAATAACCCGCATAGAATCGACCTCATTGTATATAGCCAAGTTTTTTGTTGCCAGTTTTCTTGGCGAAACAAATAAAACGAAAACAGTGTGTTTTTCAGCACAATAAAAACAAAACATAGCATAAGCCGAAAGGCACAGACAAAATATGTACAATAAGAATAGCTTGGAGTACCCGTATAGGGTCAGTAGGTTAGGTGTAAGAACAGGTGTTAAGTTAGTTAAGCTAGTTTTAAGCATTTTTCTTTAGCATGTAAGTAAATGAATTAAAAATAAAACCAAAATGAGGAAAAATCTCACACTAAGAAAGTTAAACAATATTCGGGTTGTTTCAAAGCTTTGAACCACAAATTTCGACGAATTATATTTCATTTTTTTTAAATTGGTTAGTCAAGCGTAGCTTGCATTGAAGGTCTCTACTTAATTTGTTAATGCAATTGACTTTGCTTTCAATTTGAGAACATCAGGCACGTGCAACTTCCTTTCATTAAGGAACCACTTGCGTAAAGCCTTTTACAATTTGGATATTAGTAATCTTTTAATGTGATTCTGTCTTGTCCCGTCCACATTCGGCATTAGAATCAAATTGTCTAATTGCGTTCTCCTTTCTTTTTATTATATATATATATACATATATGCGTGGCGCTACAGCCCGTAGGGGGCCAGGGCCTAGCTTCTCAGCAACCACTCGTGTTGTGCGTGCTATTGTTATCTCACGAGTGGAAGGGATCTACAGTTTTACGCCGACTCCGAACGGCCAAGTTTGAGAAGCTTTATCTAGACAGGAAATACTCTTTGAGCATTGTCAGTAACTCGAAAGAGGTGGGGTCGTGAAAATTGTTTTCGTCGCATAGAGCTGGAATCAAACCTACGACGTCGAGGTTGGGATCGACGCACATACCCAGAACGCCAAGTGCCAACTTCTCTTTATTATAATTAGCGCAAATTTGTGCACATTGTGCTCACGACAAATTGATTGTACTGAACATGTTTTTTCCAAAATTTCGTTTCTACTTTTAATGGAAAGTTGTTATACCCATTCTTCAATTAAAACAAAGCGAAACCGATTATTAACGAACATTTCTGAAACTAATAACGAAAGAACCTCTGAACCGTTCGAAACTTTCACCGGATTTCGGATAGGAGATCCGCTGTCGTCTGATTTCTTCAATTTGGTGCTGGAGAAGATAGTGCGACGGGCTACTGAAAACACGTAAGGCACTATCTTCTACAAGTCAATCCATCTGTTGGGATACGCTGATAACATCGACGCTGGTCCCAACACGCTGTAGTTGATGCTTTCATGGAGATTAAAGAACAGGCTAAATGTGCTGGTCTTTTGGTTAGTGAGGGAAACACCAAGTATAAGCTGTCAAGCAAAAACCGATGCACCACTCACCACCTGGATCAAAACATTACTGTCGACAGATCTCATTTTGAGGTGGTAAAGGAGTTTGTCTACCTTGGTGAAAATGTGAACTCTACGAACGACGCCTTAGTGGATATTCGTCGTAGAACCGATTTTGTCAACCGATGTTCCTTCGGTTGGTCAAAACAACTGAACTCAACTGTCCGGAAGACAAGAATCTGTCGACCACACTGGTTCGGCATCATCAACGAATGGATACGAATCCAAGCCTCCTCCTGTGCCCACGAGAAGAACCTCCTGTACAGAAACCAATCCATTTCGGATGTAAGACAATTTGGTCTCGATGTAGCATGTCCAGAACCGTGTCCGATCGAAGACAGCAATTGCTGGGACTCGCACCCTTCATTGGTCGCTGACCTGATAAGTAAGCCATTTGCATAAACAGATCCTAGGGAAAGCAAATATGTAGTATTTACCAAGTGCCTATGCAATGCTGACGTTTCACATACATATGGACAGCATGTCTCAGATGGCAAGTGAATTAAGATATTTCTCTTTCGGGCTTTCCTCTCATCAGCACCAAGTCAACAAATTACAGAGAAGGGATCTTTGTCATTCCCTCCAACTCGTTTCTTGCTTGCATACCTAAATCAAAAGCAGATGATGACGATCCCAGCTCAGTCAAAAAATTATCTTAGGTTTATGAATAGGTGTGGCGCGAAACCGTATTGACAATTAGAGTGAAAAAGTGAATAATTCATGACACTTTGAACGTAGTCTTAAATGCGGTGACGTCAGATATGTGATTCGCAAATATACATAGAGGCTAGTATCATGGATAGGGGCACTGTTTCATCAGCTTCTAAAATTGGAAAACAATTAAGAAGTGTGCTCCAGAGCTACAGTACTATCTAAGCATTGCTCAGACGCTCCAAAAACTTCAAATCCAACGAACTATACTCCCATCAACCTCGAGAAAGCTTTGTCCTTCCTCTGCAAACAGCGAGAATCTTCAGGCTAGATCTATCCCAGCTAAACTCAGCTGTAGGTTATCTGAAAAGAAAATAATACTTGTTAGTGCATCGCTCTTAAAGACGTTTAGCTTACCCTTCACACCACAGATTCTTCTGCAAATCTCCTCTCCTGGTGTAAACTTTATCCAAACAAAAATACAGGCATTTACGTATAAATAGTCACCACTTTATTCTGTACAAGTAAACATATGAAAAACAAATTCGTTAAGGAATAACAATCAAGTGCAGGTCCATCACATTCGTGCCCGTGTGCCCCGTGACCAGGTGGAACTTGCCGTCGCACAGGGATTTGTAGAAATTGTAAGAATCGTTTTGCTGCAAGTAGTTATGCACCGCCTGGATGTCGTTCTCCTTCAGGAACTCCTCCATCACCAGACTGCATCCGACCGCACCAGCAGCCGGGCATGGTCCGTCGATGCCATCTGTTCCGGCGCTCAAGAAGCAAATGTCACTCAGGAGAGGGTTGGTGTAGCACTCTAAGGCCATTTTTAAGGCCAGCTCTTGGTTTCGACCACCCACACCCGAGCCCGTCACATGAACTGTGGGCTCGCCGGCGAGTATGAGCAGCAGCGGCTTTCCCGCCTTTTCGCTCATCCGCACAGTTTTGATGAAGTGCTTGAATATGCGGCAATCGAAGGGGAATATCTCCTGGAAGTCGTCCTCTGTTATTTGGTTGTCCTTGAACCTCTTCAGCGCTTCTAGAAGGAGCCGGTATGTGTTGAGCACCTCACCGATCGTTCCCTGGATTGACGTGCTGATGATGAACGGGTTGTATCCAAACTGTACGCCCTCGGCGACGCAGGTTGACGTCGCGACCTTGTTGTCGCCGACGATGTAGATAGCATTATTGAGGCCGGGCACATCTGTGTTCTCCTGCGTCATGATCATCTGCTGCACCTCCGTCGTTAGCCCTGGCCACATCTGGTACTTCTTCAGGATATCTTGTGCACTGAATTTCTTTGAGCGGATCGGGCTGGTGGGCCCACTGGCTATCAGATCCACGGGGTCGTTAACAATGTCGCTGATGACGAACGAGATGACAGCGTATGCGTTCTTCGCCGCCACTGCCAAGCGCCCGCCCTTCACGTCAGACAGGGCTATCCGCACGATGTTCAATTCATCAATGGAGGCACCTTTGTTGGACAGCGTCTTTATCAGCGCCTGCTTCTGTTCCAACTGAACTGGCGGCTTCGGCATTGGCAGCAGCGCCGACCCGCCTCCGGATATCAACACAAACAAGATGTCATTCTCTCCCATCCGATGGGCAAGTTGCTTGATGCACTTCGCCGCTTCCAGAGCAACTTTATCCGGCTGATTGTTGGGTGCTCCCTCGAAAACCTGGATCTTTGTCTCGTCCGCCAGCTGCATGTTGTGATCGCCGGCGAACTGCTTAAGTGTGCCCACAGGAATGCTCAGTATCCCAGAGACCAGCCGTTTCTCCAGTGATTTCTCCAACTGCACAGCCATCCCGAGGACTGCCTTTCCGAATCCCACGACATGACAACGTTTGCGGGTGATGTCAAGTGTTTTGCCCTGGATTTTAATGACCACCCGATTGTTGGCGGCTAACTTCGGCTGCAGGGCATACTTGTTTCGAACAAAGAGATTCGCAGGACGCACTGACTCCACGGAATTGAGAAATATATGTCGAAGATTCTCTATGTGAATGGATATGGACTTAACCATTGCCATTAGAACTGAAGCACGGAATGATGGTTCGTCGGAGAAAATACACACGAGTAGAGGATGATGAGATAACGAAACGTCAAATACGATTGGTGGTGAGCGCGTTCAGCGGCGGGACTGTGGGCGCTATATGCTATGTGTTATACTCGCTGAGTGTGTAGCGAACGATATTTTATAGATATCTGAAAGGAAATGTTTTTGTTAAGAAATTAGTACAAATTGAGATGTAACAACTACTGGATCGTAGTTCGACTTCAAGAGTACACATTTCTGTTTTGAAATAGGATTTGGCGTGAGAATTTCATTAGTCAACAGAGGTCAGGAATTTACTGCAAAAAGCTGAAACTGCTTTCTGGGATCGATACTATGTCGAGACGCTAGCTATAAAACTTTTGTTAAATTGCATAGGCGAAGAACAAATTGTTAGTTTGTGAGCAAGGGCTAATCTGGCAATTCTTCAATTCGAAAATGTCTCAAGATACATTTGGGTAGCTACCGATTGATGAGTGGCTCCACATTCCGTACCGGGTGCTAAGACCTAGTTTCGACAGCAAACAGTCTTGCTGTGCATGCTTTTTTTCTCCCACAAGGAGAAGGGACCTTCTGGTTTGAGACGCTTTTCCCAGACAGTTGCATTCTTGCGAACTGTCAGTGACTCGATTGCATTTCTGCAAATTAATTTAGCTTTACCGGAAATCGAACCTACACGGTGTACGTACGTTCAAGTGCATAGGAGTGGACTTACATACCCAGAACACCACGAGGCAATGTTGCAATGTTAAAGCACTTCTTGTGTATCCTGTACTAACCAGTGATCAGACATTAGGCACATTTGTGGTAAATCTAGGATGATGTAGCCAGTAGACCGACCCTTAACTTTTTTACGTTTAATTTGCTTTTAAAAATGCTTAATTTTAGTAAAGAATAGGCTATTCATCATTTCGAATTAATTGGAATGTGTTAAATATGAAAAAAGTTATATTTAGTGTATTTACTTACTTACTTACTTAAGGTGGCGCTACAGTCCGGGGTGGACCTGGGCCTCAACCAACAAGCGTCTCCAGCCAGCTCGATCTTTAGCTAGCTGTCTCCAGTTTCGCACGCATAGTTGGTTGAGGTCCCCTTCTACTTGAGTCGCGGTCTTCCTCTACTACGCCGTCCCTCGGGGGTGGATTCGAGGACTTTTCGGGCAGGAGCATTGGTTTCCATCCGCTATACATGACCTAGTCATCTCAATCGTTGGATCTTCACTCTTCTGGCTAAGTCGATGTCGCTGAACAGCCCGTATAGTCGTCGTTGTATCTCCTCCTCCACTCACCATCTATGCAGACGGGACTGAAAATCACACGAAGAATTTTCCTCTCGAAGCAACCAAGAGCTGCTTCACCCGCTTTTGACAGAGTCCATGCCTCCGCGCCATATATCAGGACTGGGACCTTAATCGTGTCTTGTAAAGCGTTACCTTGATTGTTCGAGAGAGGGCTTTGTTTACCAATTGCTTTCTTAGCCCAAAGAAGCAGCGATTGGCAAGAGTTATTCTTCGTTTGATTTCAGCGCTGGTGTCATTGTCTGAGTTTATAGCAGTTCCTAGGTAGACAAAGTTTTTAACTATCTCAAGGATATATCTGTTTGCCGTGCCGTTCTGACCGAGACGTCGGTGTTGGTTGTCCTTTCTCGTTGACAGCATATATTTTGTCTTACCCTCGTTTACCGCTAAACCCATCTTCGCGGCCTCCGTTGCAATACCCACAAAATCGAGTTTGGTAGGGATGCCAAAACTAGACATTGCTCTGTACAGCTCTTCTCTATAAATGCTATCACACGCGGCATTAAAATCGATGAACAGGTGGTGGGTATCGATTTGTTGCTCCTGGGTTTTCTCCAAAATCTGCCGAAGTGCTAATATTTGGTCGATGGTGGATTTTCCTGGCCTAAAGCCACACTAAAGCCACATCGACCAAGTTGATGACGAATGACTTTAGGCGTTCACACAGTACGGCAGATAAGATCTTATAGGCGATGTTAAGGAGACTTATCCCCCGATAGTTGGTGCAGTTGAAGGGGTTTCCTTTCTTGTGGATCGGGCAAACAATGCTGAGGTTCCATTCATCTGGCATGTTTCCTCCGACCATATTTTACAGATGAGTTGGTGCATGCTCCTTACCAAATCATCGCCTGCGGCCTTAAAAAGCTCGGCGGGTAGGCCGGTTTGATATAGCAATCCTCACTTTACCCGGGTCGGGTGGAAGGAATCGTTGATCTTTATCGTCCCTTTCATTGGGGTTAAATGGTTCGTTCTGCCTGACAGCGGTATTTGGTTCTTCGTCGCCGTTATACAGCAACCAAGAGCTGCTTCACCCGCTTTTGACAGAGTCCATGCCTCCGCGCCGTATATCAGGACTGGGACGATTAAGGTCTTGTAAAGCGTTACCTTGCTTGCTCGAGAGAGGGCTTTGTTTACCAATTGCTTTCTTAGCCCAAAGAAGCAGCGATTGGCAAGAGTTATTCTTCGTTTGATTTCAGCGCTGGTGTCATTGTCTGAGTTTATAGCAGTTCCTAGGTAGACAAAGTTTTTAACTATCTCAAGGATATATCTGTTTGCCGTGCCGTTCTGACCGAGACGTCGGTGTTGGTTGTCCTTTCTCGTTGACAGCATATATTTTGTCTTACCCTCGTTTACCGCTAAACCCATCTTCGCGGCCTCCGTTGCAATACCCACAAAATCGAGTTTGGTAGGGATGCCAAAACTAGACATTGCTCTGTACAGCTCTTCTCTATAAATGCTATCACACGCGGCATTAAAATCGATGAACAGGTGGTGGGTATCGATTTGTTGCTCCTGGGTTTTCTCCAAAATCTGCCGAAGTGCTAATATTTGGTCGATGGTGGATTTTCCTGGCCTAAAGCCACACTAAAGCCACATCGACCAAGTTGATGACGAATGACTTTAGGCGTTCACACAGTACGGCAGATAAGATCTTATAGGCGATGTTAAGGAGACTTATCCCCCGATAGTTGGTGCAGTTGAAGGGGTTTCCTTTCTTGTGGATCGGGCAAACAATGCTGAGGTTCCATTCATCTGGCATGTTTCCTCCGACCATATTTTACAGATGAGTTGGTGCATGCTCCTTACCAAATCATCGCCTGCGGCCTTAAAAAGCTCGGCGGGTAGGCCGGTTTGATATAGCAATCCTCACTTTACCCGGGTCGGGTGGAAGGAATCGTTGATCTTTATCGTCCCTTTCATTGGGGTTAAATGGTTCGTTCTGCCTGACAGCGGTATTTGGTTCTTCGTCGCCGTTATACAGTCTGTAGAAATGGTATCTCCATATCCTCAGCATCAGCTTCCCCTGATTACTCTTACAGGCTTCGGTTCGGAATTTATAACCTTGACTGGTTGACTTTACCCTTTGGTAAAACTTCCTGACCTCATTTCTGCAGTAATATCCCTCTATTCTGCCGACCACGCGCTTCTCATGCTCCTTCTTTTTTCTCCTGAGAAGCCGGTGTTTGTCTCTCCTCTTCTGCTCGTAGAGCTCCCGAGCAGCTCTTGTCCTTCTTTGCAGTGCCGCTTTGTATGCTTCTTGCTTGGCTGCATTCCCCTGCCGACACTCATTGTCAAATGAGGGGTTTCGTTGTGGTGGCGGATTGAAACCAAGCACATCAGAGGTGGCATCTCTGATGGGTTTTTGGCAATGCTGCAGTCTAGGGCTAATTATTCGGCTGCACGTGGCCTATAAAGGGACCTTACATTCCACATACAGATCCGAAGGTCGCTGTCCGTATATTGTTTGCAGCGTTCGTTATCAGTAAAATCATCCGTTTCCGAGGCTTGTTGTTGCTTCGTAACTATTTTTGTTTTGTGTAGCCGAGCAATAACCCAAACCCAACCCACAACCCCCAACCTGGAGGGCCAGTTCCTTTTTTGTAACCCCTAGGCTCGGGTTAACTACAACCAGTTCCCGATGGCTACCACTTGGAGGTAAAATAAACACAATTGGTGTGTAGGAAAAGTTGCAACAGTGGGCATCGCCAGGTTGACGCCAGTCAGTGCCTACCCGATTCCCACAACACCCAGCCATCAGTGTATTTACTACCGAAATCAAATTATTCACAAGAATGCCAAATGAAATTCGTTGAGAAGTCGGCTTCCTTTACCTCATAAGTCGACCATCTAAGTATTCAGTAGTCAGCCCCTGGTTTTTACATTCAGACTTTTAAAAAAGAAACACTTACTTCACTATTTATTCTTCAACAAGAGGCTCAATAGAATCCTCTTATTAGTTTCCTAACCTTATAAAGGTTTTCAAGCCGTTTGATGCCAAAAGAGTCACAGACTTCGGAGGTATGCGAATTATGTTTCATCCCCATTGAAAATCGTGGAAGAGTCTTCTAGAATATCTGCAGCATCAATTTCCTACAAATAACTTTTTAGGTCAGAAAACCACTTCCTGACCGACTGAAATCGCCCGGTCTTTTGAGAGTTTCTCTGTGTTCTGAAGGATGACGCTTTAGAAACACAGAGTACCAAGTCTTTCATCTCTAATTAGTGTAAATAGTAATTTTGTTCTATCTCCCAAAATTATTGTTGACAAGGTGTCCTACTTGTCTTGACCCTGCCACAATTCTCCAATGAATTTGAATTGTTGCTCTAGAGACTAGAAGTACTACTCTGAGCACTTATAAAAAGCACGTGTTAGCAGTCTCTTTCGATTTTTCATTTTCAATCAAGGTTGAACAAATAATAGTTTTTTAAACCCTGATTCAACTACCGGCCGGGACTGCCGACCGTAGAAGAATCACTGAAAAAATGTCTTCTTATGTCGGTCTCGAGTGCTTTCATTTTAAATATTTTTGTTTCGAGTTTAGTTCAGTATACACAATTATTAATACAAAAACAAAAATAGGTAGTGACATTTTTCCACTTAGGCCAAAGTATGCCCATTGTACCATTGTAACATGGCTAAATCAAGTTTAGAGGGGTGATTATGATAGCCAGATATTTTTGTCGACTGATCTTACCGGTGCGTGGTAGCCCGTGGCGTTGTGGGTATGTGCGTCGACCCCAACCTCGATGTCGTAGGTTCGATTCCTGCACTGTGCGACGAAAACAATTTTCACGACCCCACCTCTTTCGAATCACTGACAATGCTCAACGAGTATTTCCTGTCTAGAAAAAGCTTCTCAAACAAAGCCGTTCGGATTCGGCATTAAACTGTAGGTCCCTTCCACTCGTGAGAGAACAATAGCACGCACAACATGAGTGGTTGCTGATAAGCTAGGCCCTGGCTCTTTACGGGCTCTAGCGCCACCCATATTATTATTATTATCATTATTATGATCTTACCGGTGTAATGACTAGTGGATGCCGAGGTGACTTAAGATGTCATAACTTGCTCGGCCACATCGAGCGCTTGGACAACAACGCTCCAGCAAAGAGGATCTCCCAAACCGAGCCTCCTGGTTCGATAAGGAGGGCAAAACCGCAGTTTGGCCTTGATGCCTGGAAGCAGCGTGCCCAGGACCGTCAACAACAAAAGGCAGCGATATTTCCGGTTCCGTCCGCCCATGGGCTCATGGTGAGTAAGTAAGAATTTCTGTAAACCGGGCTTAGTGTAGGCGGCTGTTTTACTCGTTTCATGGTATTTTAGTCCGTTTTAGTGAAGCTGTCTGTTACTTCATCAAGAAACCTCTCCAATCAGCAAGATTTCCTGACAAATGGAATCAGTTTTTGAGATCTGTCCCCTTTTGCGTGCGGCTATGTGGCTCCGGTTCTGCTAACTTATTTGCTGTATATGATATTCTCACTATTCACAGCCATCACTACAAAAACTCGATCAGAGCGCTGAGAGGACAAAAGTGGAGAACTGTCGAGCCCATTAACCTCTCTGTTGTGTCACTTACTCGCAATCAACACACTCAACTACCTCTCATAAAATCACCAGTAAACGCCTTAAATTCCTTATCGTAATTACACGAAGGCTTATTATTTACTTCCTCTGAAACAGCCCTCAATCCTATGGTCGAACAACGCGTACCCCTCTCAGCCCTCGCTTCGGCGAAATGTGAATGCCTTCGAGTTCCCTTGAGAGCCCGTCCCATCAGAGCAACAATCCCAAGCTCTCACTCTCCGCCAATTCCAACCCAAATGACCACTGCAGCATGGATGATTACGCACAGCAACATTCGTTACCGTTTCATTTGCTTCGGCTAATTGCCAGTCGTCATGTCTTGTTAAACATCCATGAAATTATTATTTTTCCACAGCACTTGTAGGTACCTTCCTCAAATGTTTCCGCAACCGACAATTTATGTTGCTCGTGCCTACACAAGTTGTGAGCATGTGAGCACTCTGTTCGCCATGCGTCCGGATCCGTGATCTCTGTGGATCGGAAAGTTAAATAAAACGACTTAGTACGAGGACGGTGATTGAGCTCCTGAAGCATGAAGTTGGCCCAGTTGTTGGGGAAACCCCAATGCATTTAGCGGGCAAACTTTGACACTTATGAATTCTTGGAGTATCAGGGGTTGAGCGCTGACATTGAAACGTTCGTGTGGGACTTGCGCAAGATGCCCGCTTGACCCGGTAGAGGCTATCAAACCAAAGTCACTACCGATTTCATTGCACAATGTGGTTCATGAACTTTTGGTTCACATTTGAATGGTTAATTGATTGTGGGGTTACCGACAGTTTGTGTTAGAAAATGGAATCGAGGTTGGAAAGATGAGCACGCGACATTTGTGGGTAATCTATTGACATTTTGGTTGTTAGTTGACGTTTTTGACGACGATGGCTTGAATATTGGCTTTAACTACAAAATGGCCCAAGTCTTAAAGAAGACATGTATTCTTGATCCGGCGATGGCACCCACAATACACACACACGTGATGCACCATGCAGATTGGGTCAAGGACTTCGTTTTAAGCCGGCATCGGATTTCGGCAAGGAGAGCGAGATACAGACGTGTGATTTATTCAATCTTGTACTGACAAAGACGGTGTTAACTATTGAGTTACGTGGTCTCATCGATATCGTCATGTGGTCTCAACGATGTGGTCCAGGCCAATTGAAGAACTGGCAGAATGAGCTCGTCTTAAGGTTAATGAGGATAAAATAAAATATCGATCAAGATTGGTTCCTTCACACACCATCTGGAATAAACATTCCTATGGACAGCTACAATGTTGAGGTAGTAAAGGTGTTCGTCTACCTTGGGGCGAATGTGGGCTGCTCAAAACGACATCAGTGTAAAGATCTAATGTACAACCGTCCTTTCAAACCGCTTCTGCTTCGTTATATCGACACAACTGAGAACTTTTGACTCGAAAGACTCTACAAATGTCTTTGCCAGTCCGTCTATAATTTACACCAGAAATCAAGGAGTCAAAAGATATTCATCTCAGGCCATTTTAAACCTAGTCCATAGCGGCATTGTTGAAGTGGGTGGCAAACAAAATAAGAGTGGAGCGGATTCCCCTGCATTTCACAAATACTTTTACTATTTTCCGGGATTGCACCACAAAAATTGCCTAATATTCGCGAATATTGGCGGCCTATTCGTGGATTCACCTGGATAAAGGCGGAAGATTCGTGAATTTGCCTATGATGATATATTGTATTTCGGGGACTCACTTAAGAGCACATAAATGATAATGGAGACAGTAGGTTAGGTTAGGTTAGGTTGTAGTGGCTGACTGCTGCAGAGCAGTCACACTTAGGCCAGAGTCGGCCCATTGTGATACCACGCGGATTGACTTCTCCTAACGCTGGAACCAGTTGGTGCTGCTGATGAACCGATTTAGTTGGCCAATGCTGGCACTTTTTAGCTCGTTACGGTCGCTGAATTAGTAGGCTCCTAGATGCTGCGAGCATGAGTGCCAATTACACAGTGCCCGGTTATGACTCCTATAAGGGTCCTTACTGAGAGCTTGCTGAGTCCAAGTAGACTGAGTGACCGTTTTAGGTTAAGTGATGGCCAGATTTCTTTTGTTTTAAGGCAGGTGGTGCCTTCTAGCCATTTGTCATTGGTGGTTTTGATTGTATGAATCTTTAAAAGATGCTAGGCTGTAGCGATCGGCATGGAAGGTGGTACCCCTTCTATCGATAGGGATGAGGTTGTACCACACCTAGCGAGTTCGTCGGCTTTGCAGTTTCCTGGTATGTCACAGTGTCCCGGCACCCACATGAGGTGAATGTTAAAATGCTCGGCCATCTGGTTAAGAGACAGCCTGCAATTAAGGGATGTTTTTGAGTAGACATTGTCCAGGGATTTTATGGCGGACTGACTATCGGAACAGATGGTGATATCCCTTTTTGATATCACATTGTTTTTAAGCCAGGACAGCGCCTCTTTAATCGCTATGGTTTCTGCCTGAAAAACGCTACAGTGATCAGGGAGCTTCACGGAGATAGCAATGTTGAGGTCTTGTGAATAGACACCCGCACCCACACCTCCTTTTGTCTTTGAACCATCCGTGAAGATGCGCAGAGGATCTTTCAGTGTTTGCGTATCAGTCATCCAGTCCGATCTGGAGGGAATACTGATTGAGAATTTCTTTTCAAAGATGGCCTGGGGTAGTAGTGGAGTAATGGAGACAGTAACGTTTTGCTTCAATTTCATTCTTCAGAGTAATATAAAGCTGATATTGTTCACACTAGTTCTTGTTCCCGGTTTTTATTCTTCAACCGATAAGCGGACTGTATTGGAAATATAGTTTATTAAAATATCTCTCACTTACATCCCTACTCATTATACAATTTGTTGACTGTATGCAAACATGGTAGAAACAAATACTTATTTCAACAACAATCAATCGATTCATAGAAAAAAAGTTCCTGGAAATCCAAACTTACTCCGTGTGATGTGGATTTTTTTTGGCGAATGGAAATCAAATTTTACGAACCAAGAAAAAAGTAGTCTAAATTGTGGCACATAATGTGATTATCCTATTTCGTCAATTTGTTCAAAATCGGCTAATTCGTTCAGATGTTTCATACATAATTGAAATAAAATTGAATGGCTTTGTTAAAAATCTTCACCGAAGCATAGAAATAAAATACATGCAATTTATGAGCACACGCATAGTTTTTTTTTAAAATAAAACACTTATTATTAATGGGAAAGTAAAAACATTTTATTCAAAGTATTAGCCATTGTTTTCTACACATTTTGACCACCTTTCTGGCAATTTGTTAATACGACGCCAATAAAATTGTTCGTCTTTTAAAGCAAACCAATCAGACACCCAATTTTCAACTTCTTCGTAGGAATCGAAGTGCTGCTCAGCCAATGCGTGTCCCCTCGATGAAAACAAATGGCGGGTGGGGTAGCTGCTCCCAGCCAGCCCAGTTTTGATTGTATCCTGAACTGGCTTTGTGCTTGTGTGCAGGTGCATTGTCATGGAGCAAAATTACCTTGCCGTGTCTTCTGGCCAATTCTGGTCGTTTCTCGATCAATGCATGGTTCACATTGATCATTTGTTGTCGGTAGCGATCAGTATTAACGGTTTCACCAGGTTTTAGGAACTCGTGGTACCACACACCTTTCTGGTCCCACCAAACACACAGCATTGTCTTCTTGCCGAATCGATCTTGTTTTGCAGTCGGTGTTGATGGTTGTCCCAGATTAAACCATGATTTTTTCCGTCTAGGATTCTTAAAATAGATCCATTTTTCACCGCCAGTAACAATCCGATGCAAAACCGATTTTCTTGCGTGTCTTTGAAGCAAAATTTCACCGTTGAAACCATCTTTTGCATGTTGCTTCTGATAGAGCATGATCACCATATGCCTTGACAAGCATTCGGTGGGACTCTGCAGCACTTTTCTTCAAACGAAAACAAAAAATTAATGCTTTCCGCAAATCGTCACTTTCTGGTACAAAATTCGACATTTTTAACGCGATGAAAAAATATGATTTTGTCTGTTCAATGACTTGATGTATACTAAATATTTTTCACAGATGTCATAGCAAAGAAACAAAAAATAAGGGCTCGTTCACAACAAATGTTCCTTATCGAGACATTTGTGTCTTGACACTCACTTCATACCGGTATATCGTAAGCAGATTATCGACTAGCAAATTAGCTAAGCTTTACAACCCTCCTTTCTGAGGAATCATGATACACACATAATTGAAAATAGATGAGATATTTCAACTGCAAATAGTCCATAAAAATGGTCACACGATTTTCAATTAAATTTCATAGCTTTTTCTTAAAAAAAAAAGAATCTGCGATTTATAAAAAATGTTTCAAAAATATTTATTTTTATCATGGTTAAGTACTTGCACAAGGAGTAGCGTTTTCACTTCTTTCCTTCTGTGCTTCAGAAAACAATTCCTCTCAATACTAGTTTAATGAATCTTCTTTATAAACATTTGCTTTGTTTTGTTTTTAACTCCTCCCCACTGTGTTGAACATTTCTTCCCAAAGTTTAAAAAAAAAAACGTCTAGTAACCAGCGTATTTTCAAATAAGAACTCAGCTTCAAGCAGAATCGCAGCTGTAGCAGAAAAACAGGGGGGAAATCGGCTGTCAGATGCAATAATTTCTGATCTTAGCTGACGGCTTCAAAATGAGAGCACGTGTATTCTCAGAATTCCTTAACACTTCAATCGAAGCTTCCAAGCCTCCAGCACTGCACGCTCAAAACTTGTAGATCCATTCCGGGCTGAGCCAACTCAACATCTCTGTCATCAATGTTCCAGATCACAGCGATATCCCCCGGCCGACGAACTATCTAGGCAATGATCTGGTCTTCTTACGAAATCGATATGATATCGCTGGATTGGTGATGGTTTGTACAGGGCACTGGCCGATAGGAAATCTTGCTGCAAAACTAGTATTCCACACAACTCACAATGTCACAGTTGCAACAACATTGCTGAGAGGGAGACACGACCATTATTTCCTACCTAACTGCCCGGAATTAGAGCCATACAGCGTGCGCTTGATATATCTTGCTTAAACTCATTGGATGGTTTTTCGACCAAAGATATTAAGCAACAAATGTTCTTCCTATGCATTCCTGTGTAGACAGTACGTTGTTTTCGTAATCTAATAATATATCTAAGATGGTAGTATGACCGTTTGGGCTTGCGTATCAGCTTTTGGATTGGATAATCCTAATAGCACTTTTTGCAGCAAACTTCTGCATATAGACGTCAAGAGGAAGAAGACTCAAAATCACCTCTAGGCCCCCAGTAGGAGTGGTGGAGATTGATCCAGTTGCTCTTAGGCTTGCTAGTTTCTGAAAGAGTCTTTAGGTTGGAGGCTTTTAGGCAGGCTTTCCAAACTTAATAATTTATTACTCCATCCCCTCCCTTGACTTCGACACGCCCTTCAGGTTATATATCCCAACCATAGAGGAGTTGAACACAGAAGAACCGATCAAAAACTCGAACTCCATTTTTGTGTACACAGATGGGTCGAAGATGGACAAGGGAACAAGGGCGGGCATCTTTTCCTCTCGATCAGACTACCTGACTACGGCAGTGTTTTTCAAGCGGTGGTCTTGGCGGTCAAAGAGGCGGTCAGAAAATACCACCGGCTGATATTACCATTCTAATAGACAGCAAAGCGGACATTAAAGTTATTTCAGCTTTAGAAATCAAGAAGATCTCAAGGTTCTTCACACATTCTCCCAGGTCACATGTGTATAACCGATAATTAGGTAGCAAAAGAACTTGTTGGGAAAGGGGCCGAATCCAACTCATCCCAAGTAACCCCATGTTTCTATCCCTTGTTGATGTCTAGAGTCAAGTGGAAAAAAGAATTATGGAGCTAGCTAATGAATAGTGGGACTCTCATCCCAACAGACCACTTGGATATTATGGCCTAGATACAGTAGTGCCAAAAAAGTCATCTCCCATGCAGTAAAGAGCTGCTGCGGATTATAGTCGGTGTGCTAACTGGCCATAATCGTCTGAGATATAATGAACAGAAAATGGGACCAATAACACCATATGCAGAGGCTGTGGAGAGGGAGAAGAGATTGAAAATACTTACCAATACCTTTGCTACGTTTCCAGTCTCTGCATATTGAGACAAAGAACACTGGGAGATATCTTCTTCCAGACTCCCCAAGCCCTAGCATATGTATATGCCTCTAAATTTTATTTACAGCGTTGTCAAGACCATCGGATAGCTGGAAGAAACAACACAACATCTGTAAATCCGAAACTCGCACAACAATTAACGAGTAGGACGGGCACTCTCTTATGGGCATCACAGTGAGTCCAATAGGACCTAAGTTAGACGTGGCCCCACCAAATCTACCCACAAACATAACCGAACTAAGTTCTTCCTAAAGTCCTCAGGTTCGTAGAATCCTACCTCAATAACACTCCTGAATAACATTAACAAAGCATTGGCATCTAAATGGAATACATTGCTATTAAGCTCTCATTGAAACACCGCTTCTATTCTGCTTCTTCTGCTGTATGTTGCTGAGCTGATTATTGGCGCTTTGGAAAGAAAAATTCTGAGTCGGATATATAGTCCCCATCTGCAAGAAGGCGACTAGAGGGTAAGAGAAAACCACAAACTCTATGAGCTGCTTAGAAATGTGGATGACAGTTCGAAAAAATTCTGTCGATTGCACTGGGTTGGCCACATCGAGCACAGGGACAACTATGCTTCAGCTCAAGGATACAGAGGTTTTTGGCCTCCTAGTGAGACAAGGAGAGACAGCCCGACTTCGCGGTATAAAGTCCATGTTGTCGTCGAGAAAAGACAGCTTTATGAAAGTTGCGCTAACAGAAGCGTGCCCAGACTAGGTAGGTGCTCAGACTCAGTTCGACCATGGACCGTAGACCATAATTAGAAAGGGTTTGGAAATCAAAGGCAGAGACAAATGGAATAAAGTGGAAGAATTACCATATGTGATCGACTTTACATTTTGGGTCGTAGATGCGGTGCCAAGTGCCAACGAACAATTAACATACATTACCGCTCCACCTCTATCGAGTCGACAACTGTTTAGACACAGCTATAGTGTATCCACATTATCAACCACGTCCGAGACGAGGTAAATAACAACATAATGCGCACTTTTTTGTAGTACATTTCCGCAGCTATTCACAGATCGAACTTCAAATCAAAAAGTGTCAAAAACTAAATGCACTCAACAACTGCAGTGCAATTCTGCATCTCACGAGCCGGATCAATCACTTCCGCGTGGCTCCAAACAGCAGGCGTCAACCAGTTTTCTATGTGCCCCCCTCCTCCCCACACACTCGACGAAAGCCACTTCCTTATTCCTCTCGCCGTGCTAGTCATCGGTCCAACCGTGTAACCTCTCCAAACTCGAATACCCATTCCGAGTCCGAAACACTTAGCTCCCATTTGCATGCACCGCACATCGGATATCCAAATCCGGAGCCACAGAACTACGAACACTTGCATAAAGAATTAGCCGCCCGCGGGGACAGCTCAGCCATGCCTCAGCAGATCCGTATCACTGTTGCAACACTCCGCATCGGAACCTATCATTTGCCATGCTCAACTGACGGCAAAAAGACACAAATATTCTTCGCAGATAGTCGCTAATCGACCGACGCACGGCACTACCGCCAAGAGTGAGAGTCCGAGTGTGTGTGAGTGTGGTGACGCAGCCGAGTTTCTCTAAACAAACCCCGGCTCAAGTCGCATGCGATTTTTCTCAATTACGAGTCGCATGCGAAGAAATTCCTCGGCCGACTGGAGAGTGGCAACTGGCGAGTGGCGACTGGCAGCTGCCGCGTGGAGGGGCGCTGCTGCTGCATGCAAGTAACTCTCACTTTCAGTCGTTCGCAGCCCACCTGTTACCGCGGACGGGTAGAGTGGCTTTTGGTTCAACCATCAACCGACACATCGAGTTTGCTTTGATATCGGAGCGGTTGTGTGCGGTGTTCGTTCGGGAAGTCAAACGTTTTCTTCTGCGGTTTCTCCTGTACCCTGCATCAGCGTCTATCAGTGAACTCCGAATTGCAAGCGCCAAGAACCAATCACGGTATTCCTTGACCCGATAGCTCCCCGACATCGGTGATTACCTGGCAAGCTCGTTCGATTCTGGTTTGAGCAGCCGATTGCTTAATTGAAAAGTGAAACGGCCTGCAGGCCCGCGTGAGCCGCGAGTGTTCTGTGCATCGCGCGAGAGACGGTTTTGTGTCGCTTACTTTTGTGCTGTGGAAGTTATGTAAAGTGCCTTGTGGATAGCAGCCATCAATAGACTACGCGACGATCTGGAATGTTTCATGAGCATGTTGGGGGCTTACGCAAAAATCGGATTACTCATCGTCTGCCTAAGATGTGCCTGTTAGTATGGTTTGTTTATTTGTTCGCTTGTCTGTCTCTCTCGCGTCCACAAATGGTCAGCTTGTCGCGATTCGTTCTTAATTGGGTGAGATGTTGGACATTTTCGACGCGGATCTGGGCCGAATGTCATGGGCGTTGCTGATCGAGTGATGCTCAAGGCAAAAAACAAAGTCATCGTCAAAGCACTTGGCGTACACTTGAGTTGAACTCCCGTGGGCTTCGCTTCTGGCGCGATCTCCATCTTCTTCCGTGGACGGGTTTTTACAACAGTTCGGATGGGTTTTTATGTTGCCTTTACTTTTTTGTGTGATTTAAGTGCGCTTGGGTACAACATTCGCCAGCAGCCCGACCTCCTTCGGATTGCTGGTGCACTGTGCAGTTCCTGAAGTGAGGCGGTGTCGTACTTGCACCGGTCTCTTCCTGATTTCAGTTTGTCTTCTTTGTACGCGGTTGTACGAGAGCAGCGGTTTCATCTACCGTGGTGTCGATACCATTTTCAGATACCGCCTCGCTGCGATTGTAGGTATTTCGTTTTTTGACCGCATTTTTATGTTTCCAGTTTTGTTTTACGTCGCTTTTTAATATAACTTGGCGGAAAGTGGGTTGGTAGGGATTTGATTGCCTTCCAAGGAAATTGGGTGCAACTGGCAGTTTGATTGATGGCTTGGTGTGAAGAGAGCGTAGTTGGCGCGACAGAAAAGTCTCGAACTACTCCAGAAATCGTGGTATTATTTGAGGAATTCCTGTACTGGGACGGTTGCTGTTTTCAGAGCATTGTCGTTGTGTAATTTTCGCTCAGCATTGATTATTCATCTACAATCCTTGGCAGCATCATAATCTCACTTCGAATTGAGTCCTACTCACTTTCGCGCGTCATAAAGTTCTGGGCTTCCCTCTGTGGAGTGAATGGAATTGTGAAGTGTCACGGGTCATGTAATAGGCTTGACATAATCTATTACTGCGGCGATAGCCCAACTTGGCCTTGCTCCAGTTTAATTTATTTTAAGTTCGCGACTTGTGTCAAGTGAATTAAATGAAAGTAGACCGGTGTGGGGTGGGCGTAAGATACAAATCGGATGCTACATAATTTTTGATTAAGAAATGTTGCAACTCAACAAGTTTTGCTTTTAAGTGACCAACGAGTCAATAACATTATCAGTCATCAGACTCATATAGAGTCAGTCATTATTTCATTGCGTTTGTAAGATGGACATAATGTGGCGGCCTTCTTGCACACTAATGCTTCTTTTGGATAATGCATGCATTCCGGGCAACGCGTGGCTAGGATGAACAAAAAAGACGAAGCATCATTAGGTGTCCTTACACTTTGTGTTGATCTTAAGAGAAATTCTTCTTTCCACTTGCACCAGAAGTTAATTAGGAGCAGCCTGTAGCCTTTGTTACCAATGTTGCATCAATGCTTGTTCTCCTTTCATTTATCTGACCATTTCAAGATCACACGGAGTAAGCCTTTTTTAAGACTTCATAAAGGTCTTAGTATAAGTGATATCCCTCTTAGGCTAAGAGTCCACGTCAGAACACGTAATAAACGTTTGCAGCGGCGATTCGTTGGACCCAATTTTCAGCGACTCGGCCTCACATTTCGGCCGAAACAACCGCTATTTTCAATTCAATTTTGGCTCTGAGCTCTTCCAACGTCGTTGGCTTATTGACAAAAACAAACGATTTAACGAGACCACACAGAAAATAGTCTGACTGGCCCATTTCTTCAGCCAACACGCTCACCATACTTACTCTTCAAAAAATCGATTGTAGCGTGTGCTGTGTTGTTGGGGGACCATCCTGTTGAAAACACATGTCGTCCAAGTCAGTCCATTTGTATTTTCCAATTCAGGCCAAAAACAATCGGTAATCATAGCCCTGATAACGCTGACCATACCCAGTAACGTGACAATCGTTATCTTCGACGAAAAAATTTGGCCCGCTGGCATTCAAACCACACCAACCAGTTATTTACTGTGGATGAAGTGGTGATGCATGAAGCACAGGTGAAATTTCACCCGACCAATAATTCAGCTCCGTTACTGAAAATGATAGCGATAAAGGAATCATCTCCAGAAACCAATTGGACAACGTTTGTCGCTTTAAATGGTCTGTTGGCTTCAATTTTTGAGTCAGCTTGATCTTGTATGGGTGTGAACCGAGATTCGTACTCAAAATACGCCATAATGAGGTGTGAGCAATGCCCAATTCTTGAGAACGCCGTGGCATTGACTTACTTCGATCGCTTGCTACGGACGGCAGTGATATTTTCGACACTTCGTCCATTGTCATGACAATATCACATATCGAATATGTATGGTAGACTAAAATGTTTACTCCAAGCTTGTTTTCGGATGTCTCCTAGGGCAAAAATCACGACCGAAAATTGGAGTTAATGCTCTTAAACTTGCGATCACCGACGCTGAATTTCGGTAGAAAGTTTTATCATTTGCAGATGTTGCTCGTTCGTGTCTATGATGAAAATATTGAGCTTAATTAATAAATTGACAGTGACAGTTCGAGTTCGTTCACAAATAAAATTCAAAGTTGTCAAGTCCCTATTGGAAAACCCTTTATATACTTCTTCTTGGCAATGATGCAGTGTATCAAACTAAGAGCTGAAGTAGCACAAAATATGTACGTCCTGCTAAAATCCTCCAAAATGCCAATAATACAGAGACGAAAGTAACTATGATTGGGTACAGACATATTAAAAAAATTGCCTCTTTTTTGCATTTTGCTATCTTATAAGAAAGCTCACTGGTTTATCATTACACATACCTTAAAGCAACTATTTCGTGTCTTCCATGATCTGTGTCGAAGACTTGGACTTAAGTTAAACGTTTGTGAACAGTGGTTTTTAGTAAATTGGATTCTGTTATGATAGTATGGTGAGTAGAGTTATTTTAAAAATGTCATTTTATAGCACTATTGAGATGGCTAGCAAGGTATGGCTCCGTGATCAGGGCAGCCTGTTATTTCATTGAATACTACATTCAAGTGGTTGTACAAAAATCCAGCTTTTTTTCAACCAACTATTACTATTAAACGGAGTGACAGCGGAGTGGCTGTGTTTTTCTGACAAATCTTTAAAACTTGTGAATGACGATGCAGAATTCTCGCTGATATCGAGGACAGTGACAAGTTGTTTATCGACACGAAGAAGTCGTTGGTGCCTTCTCGATGGGAAGATTTAATTACGGCGACGTGAGCCTTGTCAGGCTTAGAATCCACCGCCTTAACTGACTCGGGCAAGTAGACGCCATTTATGACTTAGCTCCGGCACGAAGAATATTCGGTACTGAAACTATGGAACGACACAAGCTAGGCCACCAGCGACTAAGGTCGTGAGATCAAGATGTGATTGACTTTTTGGTGAGTGTAACTGGATGCAGTTAGCCAGAGATCGCGCCAGCTGGGTAGAATTGTTGGTTGATGCTCAGGTTCACCCTAGACTGTAGTGCCACTATCGGCATTGACTTGATTAGGTTGCCATGGCGGACTCATTGAAACTGTGTTGCATCGAAGGGGTTTTTAAGCCCCCTCTCATCAGATGAACTTAACTCATCAAGCATTCGTTTACAATTTGTAATCCAGGCTTTTGTCGTCGTTCGAAGCACATTTTTCTGCAATGCCACAACAATGCCACGAGACGTTAACAAAAAATGCCCTGACAGAGTCCTTCTGGCAAAAAATCGAAACTTATTTGGTCATATTTGCAAAAGACGTCTGTTACGGACGTCCACGGAAGTTATGGAGAAAGTTCGCTGGTCTGTTGCATAACGTACTCGGTGATCTTACGGCGACCTTTGGTGTCGCATCAGTCGTATCAACGAGACAGGGCCTCACGTTTGCTGTGTGCTTGTTTAACATAGGTCTGTGAAATGAATGAAATTCAGACATCAGTCATTTGGAAATCCGTAAAAATTCATGTAAACTCTAATCCGGCGAACGGTGATGTACGTGAATCATTCGCAGTAGGAGCTCACTGACTGGCAGTATAAGTGATGAGTATTTTTTGTTGCTGATGAGAGCAAACCAATATCTTCTGCATTCATGGTAGACATCAGTGACAGGATGATGGTTTGATGCTTCTGAATGCGGGCGAGGCACGTGAACGTCTTAAAATGGTAATTTCTTTAAAAAAAAACCGACAAATTGGAAGTATGTAGTAATATTTTGTGGCCAACATAAAGCATTTACTTAATATCACTAACCTCCTAGGCCACTTCTGGCAAGACGACTGCTTGCAAAGCATTCACATAGAACGATTATCACAAGAGTTTCATGTGGAAAGGTCGAGAACATAGCACATACCTATTGACGGGCAGAATTTTGCTTGAACAAGCAAATGTATGCTTGGTAAGGTCAAGGCACAAACTACGTGTAGTTTTCTATCGTTAGCCATCCTAGGTGAGCAGACTTTCATGTTCAGCAGCCATATTGATTCGAGGGATGTACTCTTCGATTGCGGCAACAACAACAGGCGGCACCGTCACTTTGAACAAGTGAACTTGTCTGACAACCGAGAACAGAGTAGAACCGTTTCACTAGGTGGTAGCCTGCAATGACTTATTCTTTTGAAACTGGATCAGAGCGTATGCAATGTGCCCATTTACGCATGACGATTCACACGTATGGGACAATGTTACTGGACTCTGTAACTCAGTCTATCCGATATCAATGCATGATCCACTAAAGGGGTGTCGAGATCGAGTAGCCTCCTTGCCCGTCGTCTTTGACTCATTAGTCGCAACCAAGCTAGTTTTTGGACTTGGTCTAACCACCTCATCTTGGGTCTTCTATTGGGACGCACGCAACACACCATCTTTGGATTTGACCCCATCGATGGCGTTGAATTCCCTGTTTCTGAGTCGGCGAGTAGTATGTCAGAATACTTTTTTCGCAGATCTGTGGTCGCTTTCCAGCTTCTCGCCGAACTCCTTCCAGGATTGCTCGCACAGTCAATTTGCGATTTCTTAGAGCCTCAGTGTATCGGTCACGACAAGCAGAGAATCCAGCCTCTGTAGGTCGTTTCTTTAATGGCTTTTTGAGCACCGGGTGTTTCAAGCCACACCAGTTAATTTCTCACCATCAGCCGCCACTCCAAGCCGCTTAACTCCACAAACATTTCGTGCAGATGTTATGACAGCTCTTGAAAACGGTCGCAATTCTTCCTCTAAATGCGATGGAACAATTGAAATTTGTTTAAACCTTTCCTATGCCGTGCAAAGTTTTGCTTCACCTCACTGTTCTGTAGTTTCTCCCACCGAAAGCGTGTAATTACGCTTGATTTGCGCCTTTTCAGAAGAGGTACTCTATTAGTGAGGTTCAGCGTACATAACACCAGGTGATGATCAGTTGACAGTTCAGCCCTCTCATCCCACGAACATCAAAAACCATGGAAGGTACAACAAAATAATCCACAATATCTACAAATATTTGGCTTAATTCGTTCTCAAGTGTGTTTTACAACTTGGTTGCAATTCAAACCGTAAAATCGAACACGTTGTTGATGTAATGAGATGGTTGTCGCAGACCTTGATTCACTTGACATTCTGATCACGTAACAGAAGGTGATTGGATTATCGGAAAACGCCAACTTTACATTGCTTGTCGTCTTGTTACGAAGTGAAATACACCACAGCAAGTGCGACATTTTACGAATGTCAACAAGACTGAGTTCAATAAAACCTATAGAGGGGTGTATCTTCAAAAATGTTACATAAAGTTGCCACTCCACTAATTAGAGTGCACCAGAAATGTGTTTTTTGTTGTTGAAATGTTCCACAATGTGGTTAGTAAATTTATTACCTGTTTTCCAAATAAAGTAAGGTAAACAATATAAGATACATGACAACAACGAAACCGTCATTGAAAGTAGAGCTAAGAATCACTTAAGAAAAATTGTCTCTATTGCTGACATGATGGGGTTCTTCATTGATTCTTGATATTGACATAAACTGATGGACAAAAGTAAAATTAGTGTCGTTGGTGTTCAGTTGAATCACCGATGACGCTACACAAACACCAAGCAAGTCGAATTCATCGCAACATTGAACCAGTGTACTGACGCATCGAATATTGACGCATATAAATATGAAAATGCATTCGTTCGCACTGGGTCAAGCCATTGACCTATTATGCTGATCGTGCATTGCCGGCATTACCGGCAGTAATTTAGGCCAATAAAGGCCTTTGTTGCGTTGCCTCACCCGTACAGTTCGTGGTTGAATCTTCTCCTCCAGAACCCGTCAACGCAAACGCAAACAGGACTAAAGATCGCACGTAGAACTTTTCTCTCGAAAACACCAAGGACTTCTTCATCTGCTTTCGAGATTCGCCATGCCTCCACGTAGTACAGAAGGACTAGGATGATGTGTTTTATATAGAGTCAATATGGTCTTTCGAGAGAGGGCTCTATTTCTCAATTGCCTCTTGAGCCCAAAGAAACAGCGGTTGGCAAGAGTTGTCCTATGCTTGATTTCGGTACTGATGTTATTCGGACAATTTATTCCGGAGCCGAGTTAAGTGAAGTCCTTGACTACCTCAAAGTTATAGCTGCACATTGTGACCCTCTGTCGATGTTTTATGTCCTTTCATGAGGACATTATGTACTTCGTTTTGCCCTCATTCAGCGCCAGAGCCATTTTTGCCGCCCCGTTTCAATACCAGCAAACACTTCATTGCCGGCTCGCTATGTTCGACCAATCACGTCAATGTCATCGGCGTATGCTAACAGTTGCACGACTTTATGGAAGATAGTGCCTCTAGTATTGGCATGTGGGTTTTGCTTGATCTTCTTTAGGACGAGGTTGAGGAAATCAAATGACAATGCGTCCCACTGTCTAAAACCTCTTTTGACATTGAAGGTCTCGGTGAGTTCGTTACTGACCTTGATGGAGCAGCGTGAGTTCTCCATCGTCAGCCTGCACAGTCTGACGAGTTTGGCAGGAATGTGAAAGAATGTGTACGCTGTCATATGCAGCCTTGAAATCGACGAACAAATGGTGAGTATCCAACATCGACACTGCCCCATCGACATTCACGCTTCCCGGAAAAGACATCTGCAGAAGTTGCAGAAGCGAAAGAGACCATTAAACACCTTTTATACAATTGCAGTGCCTCCTCTCACAGATTAGGCGACTTATCCGCCGTGTATTTCAACGACTTGACCGAACTCAGTAAGATCATATTTGTTATCTTCGCTTCATTACTTACTTACTTATCAGGCTGGTGACCCATCGAGCGAGCTCGATACTTGATCCCTATGCCGAAGGTAAGGTCTTGATCTCCTTCTCAAACCAGGAGGCTCGCATTCGAAGACAGACTGTTTTTGAGCAATATTCTCCATGCACTCGATATAACCGATCCAGTGTAGTCGACGGATTTTTGCTTTCCGGGCTACATTCACATCCTGGTAGGGCTCATAGAGTTCTCTTGTTGTGTCTTCTCCTCCATTGAGCTTCCTCACAGATGGGACCATATATCCTACGCAGAATTTTTCTCTCGAAGACGCCAAGAATCAGCTCAACAGTTTTGCTTAGCGTTCAGCTTTCGGCTCCATAAACCATGACTGGCAAAATTTGAGTCTTGTTGTTTTGACAGACCGAAGTAACATTGGCTACCAAGGATGGTTCTACGTCAGATCTCCACTGTGATGTCGTATGTGGAGTTAACGTTTGTCCCGAGGTAGACAAACTCCTTTACTAGGTACCTCAAAATTGTAACTTTCGATTGAGATATTTGGTTCTAGGTGGTGCATGGCTGAATAGTTTATGTTCGACAGCATATATTTTTTTTTCCTCATTGAACTTACGACCAACTCGTTTCTTCTACAATTGCCCTAAATGCCTCTAAAACATTGGGAACGCGAGACGTAGATTTGTAGAAGATAGTGCCTTCGCTTAATAAAATGCTCTAAAGGGTTTGCGGATGAGGATCAACTAGATCCATGTGATAGCACAACGAGCCCACTCTGGCTTTCACGGCAGTCAGCCACAGTAACCCAACCTACTCTAAGTACACCGCAGTCATGATACTGCAGTTTCTTAAAATAAATATAACGATTGTCGTACATACTGTACTTCGTAGATCTTACAATAAACAAACCTTAATGAGAGGCAGAAATTGTAAGAATAGCCTTGCAACGTAATGGTACGAACTTACTTACTTACTTAAGGTGGCGCTACAGTCCGGGGTGGACCTGGGCCTCAACCAACAAGCGTCTCCAGCCAGCTCGATCTTTAGCTAGCTGTCTCCAGTTTCGCACGCATAGTTGGTTGAGGTCCCTTTCCACTTGCGTGCGCCACCTGAGTCGCGGTCTTCCTCTACTGCGCCGTCCCTCGGGGGTGGATTCGAAGACTTTTCGGGCCGGAGCATTGGTTTCCATCCGCTCTACATGACCTAGCCATCTCAATCGTTGGATCTTCACTCTTCTGGCTAAGTCGATGTCGCTGAACAGCCCGTATAGCTCGTCGTTGTATCTCCTCCTCCACTCACCATCTATGCAGACGGGACCGAAAATCACCCGAAGAATTTTCCTCTCGAAGCAACCAAGGGCTGCTTCATCCGCTTTTGACAGAGTCCATGCCTCCGCGCCATATAGCAGGACTGGGACGATTAAGGTCTTGTAGAGCGTTACCTTGGTTGTTCGAGAGAGGGCTTTGTTCACCAATTGCTTTCTTAGCCCAAAGAAGCACCGATTGGCAAGAGTTATTCTTCGTTTGATTTCAGCGCTGGTGTCGTTGTCTGAGTTGATAGCGGTTCCTAGGTAGACAAAGTTTTTAACTACCTCAAAGTTATATCTGTCTGCCGTGACGTTCTGACCGAGACGTCGGTGTTGGGTGTCCTTTCTTGTTGACAGCATATATTTGGTCTTGCCCTCGTTTACCGCTAAACCCATCTTTGCGGCCTCCGTTGCAATACTCACAAAAGCGCCTTTGACATCACGCTGCGTTCTTCCGATAATGTCAATATCGTCGGCATATGCGAGTAGTTGGACGGACTTCTGAAAGATTGTTCCTCTGGTGTTGGCGTTTGAGTTTTGAACAATTCTCTCAAGAACGATGTTGAAGAAGTCGCATGACAGCGCGTCGCCTTGTCTGAATCCTTTTTTGACATCAAAGGTCTCGGTTAGGTCTTTACCGACCTTGATGGAGCAGCGTGCATTCTCCATCGTCATCCTACACAAACGGACGAGTTTGGTAGGGATGCCAAAACTAGACATTGCTCTGTATAGCTCGTCTCTATAAATGCTGTCATACGCGGCCTTAAAATCGATGAACAGGTGGTGGGTATCGATTTGTTGCTCCTGGGTTTTCTCCAAAATCTGCCGGAGTGTGAATATTTGGTCGATGGTGGATTTTCCTGGCCTAAAGCCACACTGGTATGGACTGACCAAGTTGTTGACGAATGGCTTTAGGCGTTCACACAGTACGGCAGATAATATCTTATAGGCGATGTTAAGGAGACTTATCCCCCGATAGTTGGCGCAGTCAAAGGGGTCTCCTTTTTTGTGGATAGGGCAAACAATGCTGAGGTTCCATTCATCGGGCATGTTTTCCTCCGACCATATTTTACAGATGAGTTGGTGCATGCTCCTTACCAAATCATCGCCTGCGGCTTTAAAAAGCTCGGCGGGTAGGCCGTCAGCTCCAGCAGCCTTGTTGGATTTCAGTTTAGATATAGCAATCCTCACTTCATCCAGGTCGGGTGGACGGAATTGTTGATCCTCATCGTCCCTTTCATTGGGGTTGAATGGTTCGTTCTGCCTGACAGCGGAATTTGGTTCTTCGTCGCCGTTATACAGTCTGCAGAAATGGTTTCTCCATATTCTCAGCATCGACTGTGACTCTACTACGATGTTCCCTTGATCATCCTTACAGGCTTCGGTTCGGAGTTTATAACCTTGACTGGTTGACTTTACCCTTTGGTAAAACTTCCTTACCTCATTCCTGCAGTAGTATCCCTCTATTCTGCCGATCGCGCGCTTCTCATGCTCCTTCTTTTTTCTCCTGAGAAGCCGGTGTTCGTCTCTCCTCTTCTGCTCGTAGAGCTCCCGAGCAGCTCTTGTCCTTCTTTGCAGTGCCGCTTTGTATGCTTCTTGCTTGGCTGCATTCGCCTGCCGACACTCATTGTCAAACCAGGGGTTTCGTTGTGGTGGCGGATTGAAACCCAGCACATCAGAGGCGGCATCTCTGATGGCTTTTTGGCAATGCTGCCACTGGTCTTCAATACTTGATGTTGGCGGCGTAGGATTTCTTAAGAGGTTGAGGGAGACACGATCGGAAAAGGATTTGGCAATCTCTTGCGATTGTAGCCGGCCGACGTTGAACTTCCTCACAGTATTTCTTTGTCTTGGCGGTGTTCGGGATATCCGCAACCTTACCTTGGCTACTACAAGGTGGTGGTCCGAGTCAATGTTGGCACCTCGGAACGTTCGGACATCTATAATACTGGAGGAGTGCCTTGCGTCTATCGCAATGTGATCAATCTGATTGATGGTTGATTGATCAGGAGATCGCCATGTCCCTTTGTGAATGTCGAGATGTGGGAATTTTGTACTGGCTACTACAACATTTCGCCCCGCAGCAAAGTCGATCAGCCTAAATCCGTTATCGGATGTGGTGTCGTGTAGGCTGTGCTTCCCGACCGTACTACCAAAGATGTTCTCTCTTCCTAGCTTTGCGTTAAAATCGCCAAGAACAATTTTAATGTCGTAGCTAGGGCATTGCTCATACGTTTTGTCCAGGAGCTCATAGAACCTGTCTTTGGTGTCGTCATCTTTCTCCTCTGTGGGGGCATGTGCGCATATAAGGCTTATGTTGGCAAATTTAGCCTGGATGCGAATTGTCGTGAGGCGCTCGTTCACTGACCTGAACGATAAGACTTCTTGCCTAAGTCTGCCTCTAACGACAAATCCACATCCAAATAGGCGCTGTTTTTGTTGCTTGTAGCAATCACCGTAATATATATCACAGTTTTTCATCCTTCTTTTGCCCGGTCCATCCCATCGCACTTCTTGGATGGCGGTTATGTCTGCTTTGCAGCAGTCTAGGGCTTCCGCTAATTGTTCGGCTGCACGTGGTCTATAAAGGGACCTTACATTCCACGTACAGATCCGAAGGTCGTTGTCCGTATATCGTTTGCAGGGTTCGTCATCAGTAAAGTCATCCGTTTCCGAGGCTTGTTGTTGCTTCGTAACTGTTGTTTTTTGTGTGGCCGGGCAGTTACCCCGACGGCACAACCCCCAACCTGGAGGGCCAGTTCCTTTTTTGTAACCCCTAGGACAAGAGGTCGCACTTATAAGTTTGGCAGGTTGAGCTCGGGTGAACTACAACCAGTACCCGATGGCTACCACTTGGAGGTAAAATAAGCACAATTGGTGTGTAGGAAAAGTTGCAACACTGGGCATCGCCAAGTTGACGCCATTCAGTGCCTACCCGATTCCCACAGCACCCAGCCACCGTGCCGTACGAACACTTTTGATTAATTGAGATCGGCTTTAATCACGCAACTTTTCTTCACATGAGGATGAGCGACTACCGTCAAGAAACAGCCCATAATTTATGCATCAAAGAAAATGAAAAGTCGAAATGGTCTTACATGAACGACTTCGACTGACAGAAGCCGTAATATAGACAAATTGCATATTTGGTATACGTATTTGTCATGCACGGCATGTGACACAAGTGTCAGTCCAAATCATTCGGTAACACACATTCATTCACTGAAACGGTTGCATTTGCTCTTTTTTCCAGTAAAATGGCCCAATTACATCATAAGTCGCTGCGTTTGGAAAGACCGTTTCATTGTTTGCTTTGGCTCTAAGCAGATGCGTGTATGACATTCTTACGTAGCCAGAAAGGAATAATTTTGAATACAATTTACGTCAAATGCCAGTACCCGATTAAAGGCCGTCTCTAATTTTCTGACGACTGCACAATCGATTCTTCAAGAAATACTACCATATAGTTGGCGGTCTATTACAACTTCAAGACCTTGCCCCATATTCCCTTCATCTCAGTTAACATCACCGCCATGAATTGTTTAAATGGCTTAAGCACATTCTTCCGGCCATAGTTACCAAAAAAAAACACCCTGTACAAATTAATACAAATCGGTAGCATGTAAATTACCGGTTCCATCGTCATGACTTGGCGTAGAATGACATTAATTTTGAGAGTAGGCGTTTTGAAAGCGTGTTTTGATGTTTACCTTATCATTTAGACACTGTAAGCGGAGAACAATATGAAAGTGAAAGTGAAGAGAATATACACACAGGTAGCATTCAGCACTAATTACTTGCTTGAATATAACTCACAAAACCTGTTGAGGTCTTCATATTTGTTGCTGATGTTGGAACAACTTATTTAGGTTTAAAGACTACTAAGTTGTTAATGCTTACTTCATCCTTTATCTTTTACGGACTTCTTCTTTTCCTGTTTCGAAGGGATCGCGGGGTCGCACTAGAGTTCTTCAGCCTACTCGATCCTCTGAAGACTGTATCTTATCAGGATTGTTGCCCAGGCGCAAGTCCAACTACCTCGTCCAAGGTCTGCCTGTCGCTTATAAAGCACACCACGGAATTGTTGATGAGGGGTCATTTTTGCCAAGTGTCCAAGCCCTTCCTTTCGAGGAATCAGCTTTTCAACATGGTGTCCTTTTGAACTGTCTTGTTTTTCACCCTATCGGGGCTAGTAACAGTCCCACATCAGCACCAAAAAATCTCATTTGGGTAACTTGCTTTCGATCATTACTCAAATTTCAATACCATAGGTAAGTGTTGGAACGGACTTCCCTTTCGAATTTTAGTCTTAGACGTAGCCGCCGCGGTGTACATTAGATAAAGGAAGAGTCGACTTTTGCATAGAGTTTCGAGGTTCAATTTCCGACACGAACAAATTATAATTCAAGGTTTCCCCTTCTCTCAAGTAACTGACAATACCACTGTACGAAAGGTTCATTAACTTCACCGAGGTTGATCGAACTCTCTTCCAAGCTAAATGTAACGTGAATCAGTCCAAAGTTCTGTATGGTATTTTTTTTTTGGGAAAATGGCCGAATAAGACTCTTAGCCACTCGCATTTATTAACTAATGTCATATTTGAAGTACTCCCCAAGCGGTCAACTCTCACTCACTCATTTGTAATGGCGGATCTGAAATCGGACATTTAAAATACATTTCTTATAACATTAAAGTTCAAGCAGCAGTTAAGCAATAAAAGATGAATTTTCTCTTAATACTGGACGTTGAGTAGAAAGAGGTCGGAGACTAGTGACTGGGTAATGGTGCACTTACCCTAAATAACGACGGAATTGGGTAAACTGCCCATCAACAATTTCGTTTAAATCTTGAACCAAGTTAAATTTGTAGTTGAAGTTAAACGAGAACACATTGTCGTTTAAACCTCAGTACTGCTCCAGCGGTAAGATGCTTCATATCCAGTAATACTTGAATAATCAATTTGCAGGTTATTTCTAAAATGCACTGTTTACTGTACTTACATCCCCGCAAGAACCTACCACGTTCTGTAACTATAGGCCAGTCACAACCGGTCCACTTGTGGCATAGACCTTCCCGCTTATTACTTGTATTGAGAAGTGGTGTATTAAGCGAGGAGTTTCTTAACAGTTGCCTGTTACGTGGTTTCCCCACCTTTCTGCGGTAGTAGACAAGCAGTTGTTAATGTGTCTCACTTTTTGTAAATCTACTTCGTTTTTGGGAGGAATTCGCTTCATTCGCTTCACATCTGGTGTTCGTTAATGAGACATTTTTCTTTATATTGAAATTATTTGCAATGGATTCCTATATCGCAGCCTTCCCCTTACAAAGATGAACGTTTTTGCCAAATATTTGTGTATCGCTTTACAAAAACGAATTACAACTGAACTTAAGTTCAGATTTGACTGTAAAAAGGTACGAGTTGAACCAACAAATTTAATTCTCTTCAAAACTTGTGTTAAAACCTCCACTTTGATACAGAAAAGAGCGGTAGGATATGTGTCCACAAATTCTTTACGAACTGATTGGCCAGAGTTAGTTCCTGCACTTATTGAAAGAATTGAAAGTGAAATTCCAGAATAGACCTGTCTGTACAGTCTGTCACCAAAATTTCTTTCCGTGGGGAACTATAAACAAGATAGTCATTTAAAACACCTTAACTCGCAGATTGTTGTGGCTTATGGCGTCGTGGGTATGTGCGTAAACGACCAGCTCTTAAACCACGAAGTCTTGGATTAGCACAAAAATTATTTTCACGGTCCCACCATTTTCTATTCACTGACAATGCTCAAAGAGTAGTGTCTGTTTACAAAATGCATCTCAAACTTGGCCGTTCGAAGTTGGCATAAGACTGTAGGTCCCTTCCGCTAGTGAGGGAACAAAAGCGCGCACAACATGAGCGGTTGCTGAGGTTCTGGTCGTCTATGGGCTGTTGCGCCACTCATTCTATTATTATTATTATTATCAACTATACTGATGTGGCCACACAATTGTTTTATAATGGACCTATACGTCATGGTTACAAAAGTATAGAGGGAGGCATATAAATATAAGGAGAAAATTAACGCTAATTAGACAGTCATCAGCAGTGGAGCGATCGACTACTCAGATGTATAACAATTAGAAGAAATCGAGGAATTGCAGTTCCTTTGACCTTTCATCTAATTGGGAAACCGATGCTTATGATAATTGATAAACCAAATCCTTGTTGTCGGCAATCTGTCTAATGCTTGTCACTGGAATACCATTTATTTGAGTTAAGCTCGTCCCCAACATTGCGTGCAACCGAACTCTTCAACGCAAAATAAGAGAGGACCTTTGCAGAATGACGATGGAGAATGCCCGATGCTCTGTCAAGGTCGGTAAGGATTGTACCGAGACCTTTGATATCAGAAATGGATTTAGACAAGGCGACGCACTGTCATGCGACTTTTTTAATATTATTCTCGAGAAGATGGTGCGGAACTCAAATGTGAAAACCAGAGGCACGATTTTTGCACAAATCTGTGCAACTGCTCGTATATGCCGATGACATTGACATCATCGGAAGAACACAACGGGCTGTCAGTGGGGTATTTGTGAGCATCAAGAAGGAATCGGCAAAGATGGGGCTTGCGGTTAATGAGGGTAAAACTAAGTATATGCTGTCTTCAAAAAAAGGTCCACCAACACCGACGTCTTGGACAAAACGTCACTATAGAGAACTATAACTTCAAGTTAGTAAAAGACTTTGTCTACCTAGGCTTCGAAGTTAATACAAACAACGACTCTACTGCGGAAAAAAAAACGGAGGATCTCGTTGCCCAACCGCTGCTTGTTCCCACTCGGTAAGCAACTGAGGAATAAAGCCATCTCTCGAAGAACTAAGATATCTCTATATAAGACCCTTATAGTCCCAGTCCTGCAGTATGACGCAGAAGCATGGACACTAACTAAAGCGGACGAGGATATTCTTGGTAGCTTCGAGAGAAAAGTCGCCCGAATTATCTTCGGTCGCATATGTACGGATGGTGTTTGGAGGAGGAGACTGAACGAGGAGCTGTTCGGGCTGTATAGCGACATCGAACTGGGCAAACGAGTTCGAATCTCTCGTCTTAGACGGATAGGTCACGTCGAGCGAATGGATACCAATGCTCCGGCGAGGAAAGTCTTCGACTTCAACCCCGAGGGACAACGCTGTAAAGGAAGACCACGTCTACGGTTGCGCACGCAGCTAGAAGGGGACCTAAATAAGTTGAACGTACGTGGCTGACTAGAACAAGACCGAGCTAGATGGAGAAACATGTTGACTGAGGCCCAGGTGCACCCCGGACTGTAGCGCTAGCCAAAGAAGAAGGTTCGATTGACAAAGTTGAACAATTTTAAATTCCGTACGACAATACGTAGCGTTCAGTAGAAATTAGTCTCCACGACCAGGTCGCTCGACATGTCTTACTGCCGGGTTTTATTATGTGAACGTTCCTTTTGGCAACAGCGCTACAATTATTGGAACTTTTGTTCATTTGAAAGAACAAACGCTGAATATGTTTGGAAATTTGCTAATCAAACTATGAATGCACCACTCACAACTGTTCGAATAACCATGCGGATGAAGCCGCGAGTCCAGTAGGACGGCATCGCAAGAAAGCCCGGTGGAAACCCAACTGCCATAATTTAAACTACATCAACACCGCCGTCAACAGGGACACTATTTATCAAGCGTGAGCTTACCGCCATGCCCACACAGACCTTTGTATACAGGCCCATGATGCAGAAAGATTAGCCTTGTCGTGTTGGGTGTTCTGTGAGCGATTTATAGTCCTGTTTGCCTTGATATTGTTTGGAGGAGAAGCTATAAGCAACCTTCGTCAAGTTGAAAGCATTGCCTTTGTAATTGAAAACCACTTAAACTGATACAAACAACTTCAGTGCCCCTTGCCCCGTTGGCTGAGAATGATCTCAAATAAGTTACGAGTATATCAGCCTTTTTTGCGTTCGAGCGTAAACCGCAAAACCAATTATGTATAAGCACGGTCTTATAATCTAAATCACGAGCCCCTGAGATTCATTTCTTGCTGACCTTGTCATTACGTAACCTCGACCCGCACTACAGAGCAGTAGACATTTGTCTCTTTGCAGCAATTTCGCAGAGATGCTCATTATGGCCGGCCTGTGGGAAAGGTACGTGTCGGCACAAACTGATTATTAGTAGCCATGATCTCTGAATGCATTGTAGTCACGTGAGCGTCTTTGAAACTGAAAGTATTTACCGTCAATCGACTTTTAATTGCGTTGACTTTTCTGTGAACATTCTGCACCGCGAATTCAACTTACATCCTGATTAATTCGATATCATTCGTGGAAATGACAGACACACTTTGGCCCGGCTTGCGTAACCTGGGAGCTGCATAATTGTTGTCTATCGACGATCTTTATTACGTTACGTGTTAGAAATATTTCGACACCACTCGCAGATTTTACTGCGAAGTGCGGATTTAATTAAGTTAAGATCGTTGTAAGATGATTTGCATTGTTTTTTTTTTATTTAGTGTCAATAATTAATTCCCAACTGTGTTTGGCAACTTTCACCATTCCATCGAAGTCTTTATGGGCGTATTTGGATTTTTTTTCTGGGAAACCGCCCCTTAGTCGATTGGCTTTCTACATCGTCTTCGTTTTTATTTACTTGCACGCTAACTTGATGTGTATTCATCGCGCATGAAGCAAGAACTTTGGCCAGATGTCGTTTGCTGTTGACCCACATTGAAAGTCTCGAGCTAAGCATGCGATCAGAGCACGGAGAGAACATGTTTGCTCAGTTTCGTTCAGAAGAAGAACTAAAAATTATACTAGCAAATATTTTGCTGTGTAATAAATTTATTAACATTTTGTTTTAAAGCAACGGCGATGTCGATCTGATCAGTGGCCACTCATTAGTGGCAGTAGGTACGCAGCACATTAAAATTAAGATTATCCACAGCAAGGATAATGACGCGGTCCAAGGTACCAATAATTATTTGGTTCCCGCCAAGCAAAAGTCGTTGTCTCTTAAACGGGCCATAGTTTGTCATTCAAGGGATTAAGTTAAAGATTTCATCCGTGGAAAAGTTTGTGACATTGCTTAAGTCATATTTTCATTGTGAGTGAAGCCCTGTTGGAAGGTTCATGGCTTATTTTCGAATAGTATTTTGTTCAGAGGTGACGTATCCGCACCAAACCATCACAGAGACTGTGCAATCGCGAGGCTGTGCAAGCCCTTGGAATGAGTTCAGCAACATTTCTCTACAATCATTCCGTTTGTTGAACGACTCTCGCATCAGTAAATTGGGAGCTTGCCATATGCAATGGTTGCAAGCAGACGAGGTTAAATCTTTAATGTCATATCCCAATCGAGATTGTTTACTCTCTCGAGAGAGCGCACATTTTACATAAAACTCATATTTTTGTCGTACGGTAAGAGACTTTCATAGATTTATGGTGTTTTGCACTGTTCTGTACTGATTATTTCGGGTACGGGAATAGACCTATTCATTCCATATTTTCCCTTGTTTTTCAGAATATTTGACTTTTCAATTGCGAGCGTTTATTTCGATATGGAAAGCGAAGGTTGCTTTTCACATAAAGTCGATAAAGCTCTTAGCAATTTAGCCTTTAGCCTTTAAGCACGGTAACTTTCCACAAGTGTTACTTGTTAAAAAACCAGTCAAGTTCAATTCTTCTATTCTTCTTCTACGAATGTCTGGTTTCATTGCATTTCATTATCACAACATTAGCTAGTACTCGAGCAACATCCGAATTCTGGCTTCTAAGCATACGAAAGAGTCCCAACATAAGCGCTTCACTAGCCAAATAAGGCTGTTGGTCATTATATTTAGAATAAATGGGTGGTGGCCCGTCACTCTGTGGATATGTGAATCGACAACAACTCACTTGAATCTCGAAGCCTACATTCGATCCCTGGTCTGTAACTAAGACAAAATATGTTTCACTCTCCTCCTCTTCAGAGTCGGCATAAAACTGTAGATCCCTTCAACTCGTGAGAGCACACTAGCTAGGCTATGGTCCTCTACGGACTGTAGCGCCACGCACTTTATTAAGTGCCTATCTAATGTTCACAACTCTTGTGCAAAGAGCCAGACTTCTTAATTGCTGTCATTATGGAAAGCGATATTTTACGACCGTCTGGGAGGCCTTTAAGAATGTCGAAGCAAAACGAAAGAGTGCTGACAATAATCCGACAAGTTAAGATCGTGGTCGCCATGGTCAACAGTAGAACAATCTCTATTCGTATTTTGATCAAAGATTTGTTGTTGTCGTTGTTTTATATCGGAGGCTTAAGTTATATTTTGGCTTTTGTGAACTACGTATCTGCTCGGTTTATGGTGAGGTACATGGGTAACAGGAGCCAAAGGGAGTAATTGAAGAAAGCCTTTCCAAATTATGGAGTAGGTACCTCAAATGTCTATTTTGGACCCTGTTTTATCTGAATTTTTATAAAAGACTTGCACACAGTTTGTAATAATGTATCTCTACATCTATACGCTGAACGTTCAACTATTGGATTAGTTAAGTATTTAGGTTTAACGAGGATCTTTTACACATACATTTGAATTCTGTACTAAACAAGATGTCAATCTTACTTGAACACCAATTTATTTCTGGTTTCTGCAAGTGCAAGATATTTGCATGGTTCTGCAGACCTGCAGTCTCTAAATGACCATATATGACGAACATTTTATGGTGACCCAGGTCTTTTGGCAACCTTCATGGCACCCCTTAAAAAACCTTTTAAGTTAAACGTCGGGGAACACAGGTTAGTTAGAAGCGTTGGTTATCAACACTGTCACTAAAAGAAGTTAATTGTTCCAAGCATTATTCTCGCCATTTAAAAATGTCACTTTAGTCGATCGCAAGCTCGCAGTTATATTCGCTACAAGAGAGGACTGAATATAAGAATATTAATGAATCCCGCAGCTCAGGAAACAAAATTAGGACGAAAATATTGGGCCTAGTGTATTTTTGGTGTATGCAACGTGAAACCTAAGCTGCCGTTGTTGTCCAGCAAGCATAGCTTGTTGCGTTTTACTCTTGTAGACTGTCAGACAGCACTCAGAGTTCCACGGCAAAACACAATAATGTGGGCATTCTACACATCTGGTGAACTAACAGAAGTGCCATGAATCTAACTGAGGCACTAATCATTGAAGTGCCGATGATTGTAGAAATGACTTATATTTTTACTTTTTGAAATGATTAATGCTGTGGATGGCGTGATATCATTGACAACTTGCCTCTTGGATCCGCTCTAAGACTATGTAGAAGGGATCGCCCGTCTAATAGGAAGCACGCAAGTGGTAAACGACCTCACCAAACTTAGTAAGCCTAACTGGGAACATGACGAGAAAGGACACTGACCATAGGCTTTGGCTCTGCATCTGCAACGTGCTAGATCAGTTCAAGCAACTTACCCCCAAACACCAGCGCACTACACAAAACTCCAACAGCTCCCGTCGCATTACAATTTTGCGTGTTAGACTGAAGGTAGCCAGCAAATGATCAGGTATCACTTCGTATAATTAACGCATTTTCTACGCGGTCGTATCGTTGAACTTGATATTGCGTGCAAATGCTTCTGCTGGAAAAATCGGACAAGGTTCGCTCGCAAGAAATTGCATGCATCAATACCCAGAGCCCCACTCTGGGACAGACTTACCTTGTTTGGATACATTGCCTGGGAATCCCTATTCATTACCGCATGTCTCCCTTATTCGGAGAACCGCTCACCATGCATGCAAGTAAAAAAAAAACCCTATCCCCGATCAGCATTGGCACCCTAAAACTGGAAAACTTACGTGCGCATCATCAGCGTGCGAGTGTCAAATTTCAAATGCCACTGAAGGCCGGTACAGTCGCCGGCAGCGGTAGTTATTAGCACGATCGTCGAGTTCAATGACAAAGTGTGGCCAGCCAGTCATAGATACCAGTCACCGTTGGGCGTAAAAGCTTATATTTTTGTCTAGGTCTGATAGAAATGAGTTCTTCATGACTTGAATTGCAATGCGGTCGTACTCACTACGCATTGACATCTTTGCCCGGCAATTGGGGTGGAATAATGTTTCTGATTTCCACGGCACCCACTGTCACAGTTGTCACACACGAGTTGGCGCGTTGGTAGAGAGAAACTTCGTTGTTTGTGGCTGGTTCGGGCCCAAATGAAACGCATTGATAAACTGTTGACAGTTTGGAGATAGGGGAGCACAAATTAATACAATTGACTGCATATAATGACAGTTGTGACTCGATTGAAACTCGCAGTTTTCCACTCGGATAAGTTTGACAGTTTTCAAAAGGAGACCTCTATTTATGCGCTTTCACTAAATTTTTTCCCATTTTTTTTGTGGTTCATTGAGTGCGTTTAGTTGATATCTGTCCATACACATTAGTGAAGTCAGGCATAGTTGATCGTACAAGGGAAAACTCCAAGGCGGAGGCACTTGCTGTGACTCCATACGAGTTTGCTGCCATTTTGCATTGCCTGAGTTGAACTTGAATTGTCCTGGCTGAGATAAGAAATGTATGTTACTCTTGCCACTATGGCCACCAGTCATTCGGTCACAATGAGTAACAATTTTAAGCAAAAATCACAAAACAATTGTTGTATCACATAGATCGTTTGACCTTCAAAGCTGATGGTTGTTGTCCATTGAACTCGCAAAAACTGCCACTAACTCAAATTCAAATTGTTTTTTTTTACCGCGCAAGTGTAATGAGTAATGTACTTTCAGTATGGCCAGTCTCTCTGGTGTAGAACAAAGAGTGGGATTGGAGGCACACCCTTGCGAAGCTACGACTTTAATTTCCATGAACTGGGGTTGTTCTCGGTATATTTTACACATTTATTACACATCTAAAAACTCATACGCAATTTCTTGGAAGACTTGGCATTTTATTCAACGCATTCCGCCTTTTGATACCAAAGCTCTGATAGGAAGAAGGTTATGATGAGACTTAAGATTTGAATTTGGAATCATCTGGTAGAGTTTTGAAACATTAATAATCTCTTGGTGGTCTCCTTGAATTCCTTCTCCTTCTTTGAGGGATTGGATAAAAAGTGCTTCCAGAGCCTGATGTATTTCTCTCCTGGACAGGTATAAGAACAGTGACACAGGGTCTTTCTTCCTGGTTTATCATCACAGTGGTAGCTTAGGCAATGGCCGAGGCGTGTACGCTTATGGGCCAGTGAGCAGCGATGATCCCCACTTTCTCGCGACTAACGCGCTACAGTCTTATGTGGATGTGGGCCTTATCCAACATGTCTGTCCAGCGAGCATGATCTCTAGCCACCCATCTCCGGTTTTGCACTCTAAGCCGGCTGAGATCCCCTTCAACTTGTGTGCGCCACATTGTGCGTGAATGACCTCTTCTGCGTTGTTCCACAACCTCATGAACGATTGACCTGTGGATCTAACCAAAGAACCAAATCTGGCCTGGTTATGTTCGTGTTCAGGAAATACACTAATATTCTTAATGTAACCAAGCTATCACCAATGAGTTGAGTATCCTAATCTTTCCCAGAAGATTGAAGATGACTGTGACGTCCAACGAGTTCTACTACCAACATTTGTTTGACCATTGCAAACAGCTAACAGCCGTTTAAATAAACACAGAATAACGACGAGTTAGTTAAAACCTTTCTTAACTCGTAATTCGTATTAAGAAACGTTTGTAAGCTTAACTCAAATGTAATAACGAGCGGATAACTTAACCCACCGAATGCGGCCTGCAAAAGGGGATAACTATTTATCACGGAGTTGGTTGCCAAGGGCTAAACTTTAGTTCACCATCAACAAAATTAATAATTTTTGTTTAATCGATCTCGCACACATATATTTTTCCCTACAATTTTCTAAAGCTATGTTCTCAAACTTTATCGATTTCCTATATGGAATAGATAGGCTCAGTGATGCAGAGTGATGCAATCATTCCTTCCATTGTTTGTATTAATATGCATTTTTGACAGATCCATTTGATTTTGTCCACTCCCAGAAAGATGAAAATGTCCCTTTTTAAACCCCATTCGTATGAGCGGTTTGTCGACTATAACTCTAGCAATAGTTTTGAAGTGTTTTTGAAGAGGTAGGGCCATGATTTCTGGCTCTTACCCATAATATCATGGCCATGGTCTTTAAGAATATTCGTACCTAATTAACGCACTGGCCACATGCATATTAATGTTCGTAAGTAGAGCTGTTTTTTTATGAATTATATTCAATACAGTAGAACCTTAATAACTCATCGGAACAGCGCCAAGAATACAATTTTATGTCATTTTTCTTCGATAATACGAATGTCTTAATAGCTCGAAGAACATTTTTGGTGTCACCTTCTGTAAGTCGAAATTTGAATTTGAATTTGAATTTGTGTTTGTACACACTATTTTCCTTTGAGCTCGTAAAATTGTGATTTCCTTGCTTAAGAAACAACAGTAAGGAAACTCATTACTATGTCGGTTAAAATCAAAGCTAATTAGCCGCCTGAGAAAACACAAGGATGAAGATCAAAAACACAAAGTGTAGATACATACGTGTGAACAGTGTAGTGCGAATTGTTAAATTGAATCCGAATATGCAGAGCTCTGTAGTAACGATGACTGTGACAGCTATGTACGAATTTCAGGATGATTTAATTCAAACTTCTTCAGGCGAATTGGTTAGACTTTTACTAAGTATTTTGCTTTCGTATTTAAAGACAAATAAAAAATACTACTACACTTTTTAGTAATCTATGAAAAAAATTTTAAAAAATTTAATAGTTTTGTTGATATACTTTTCTTTCACAAATTAATGCATATTTATATCAATTTTCGATACCTGGTATGCTAGACAACAAGAATGTTCACAGTCCCACCTCTTTTGTGTCACTGGCAATGCTCAAAGAGTACATCTGTCTAGAAAAAACTCCTCAAAATATATAACTGTAGGTCCCTTCCACTTGAGATGAAACAATAGCTCGCACAACACGAGTGGTTGTTGGCTAGGCCCTGGCGCTCTACAAGTTTTAGCGCCACCCAAATTATTATTATATTTACTTGATAACATGATGTCTTGATAACTCGAATTTTTTTTCGTAGCATGTGATGATTCGAGTTATCGAAGTTTGAGTGTATACTTTTTTTTCCCTAGTTCTAAGGGATTTTACGAATATAAAATCTCCCAACCTTACCCCAACAGCTTCAGCTCCAAGCTCGTAGATAACACCAAAACCGTAGGTTTTTTTGCTACTTACATTTGGATTTATCAAGAGATAGGAATTTTATGTGTCACCATGAGTGCCCATTTTGTACTCCAATCTTATTGTTACATTGTGTTGAAACTCAACCTGGTATTGGGTATTATAGCACTCCCATCATCATCATGTGTCAAAGTTTTCGTTATATGAAGATAACAGAAAAAAGAAAACCTAGACAACCTCAGCGACCATGTCCCAGTCTCTTGTGTCTCTAAGACGACAACACCTCAAAAACTGTTTCCTTCCTGAGTTGAAAGCCAAAGTCATGTATCTTAATTTAGTTTAACTACAAACTGCAAATTGAACACAGTGGTTCGTCATATCTGGACGCGTTTCTATGATTATGATCGTCTTAAGTCATTTCAGCCTATTTACCTATCATTGCCCACTACTCTTGAAAGTTGGGATAAATGCCCGGACAAACTATTGCCAGCCGCTGGTTCTGTGGACTTAAGAGACAATTGAGTAATAGACCCTCTCTCGAAGGACATAGTTATAAGATATATAAAAAAACTGATCATTCCAGTCCTGCGGCGCAGAGGAAATCTCAAAAGCCAATGAAGAACTCCTTAGTCTCAGTTCTGCGTGCGATCTCTGGGTTCTGTAGGAGAAGATTCAACCACGACTTGTAGAGGCTATACAGCTGCATGCAGCTAGTTAAGCGTCTTCGGATCCAAAGCCTACGGTGACTGGGCCATGTAGAGTGTATGGACAACTTATCTCCTGTCCGAAGAATCTTCGAATCCAAACTTGTGGGCAACGCAACAGAGGGTGCTCGCATTTGAGGTGGCGCACCGAATTGGAGAAGGACCTCAAACAAGTTCGTGTGCGAAACTGGAGACAGCTAGCCAGGGATCGCACTAATTTGGGAGACTCGTTGGTTTAGGCCCAGGTCCACCCCGGACTGTAGCGCCATACAAAGAAGATGAAGTGGGGTAAATGCTGATTTATGTTCTTACGGTTTCCTTCGTTCATAATTACTGCCATTGATGCCTAGAACGCCAATATGCTCTGCAGTGTAAATCTTCTGTGAGACTTTTCATGTAGCAAGAGCCAAGTATTAGGTTTTCCCCTATCGGATTCATCCAACGTAGCAAATGCTAAAATCTACGCCGAACTCGTGAAAACTTATTTCGGAACAGTAATGAAACTTGTGGCAACTCGTGGGGTGGTGGGTTTGTGCGTCAACTCATACGCACTTGAATCTACGTGTCAAGGTTCGGTTTCTGCTACGACCAACAAGATAATATTCCCCTCCTTCGACACTCAAAAATGTTTCTGCTTAGAAAAGGCTTCTCAAACTTGGACGTTCTGAGTCGACACTCTGGGCCCAAGAACAAAAGCACGCACAACCAAAATGGAGAAGCTACGCCCTGACCCTCTACGGTCAGTAGCGCCTTATTATCGAGATCCTGAATCCGAAAACCCGTTAAGATAAACACGCGCATCATGGTTTGCCCGAAACGGTCACTTGTTGAATACTCGCTGTTTCGTTGTGCAGCGCCGTGAACTTTCATTGTCTGGAAAAATTGAAATTTTCGGATACGCTCATCAACTGTACGAATTGCCATTCTCACCCAGTTCGAGTGTGACAGCTGCGCGATAGCATTCAAGCCGTCCCAGAGATACGCACACGCACAATGCCTCGACAAGGACTTATTAGCTATTGCGTAAGCCGTCCTTATTGGCAAAAATTCGCTTTGAATTTCAAATTCTCTTTTGTTTTTCAATTTCCAAGTCCGGTCTTGGAACCAGTTTAAGCGGCACATAAATGGCACATGCATCCCACGAAACGGGCGTTCGTTCAGAAGTCAAGTCAAGTTGGTGTGCCTTACGCAACTAGCCGGTAGTCTTAAAATGCCATTCGCACACGATATGGCCATTAGGCAGCAAGTCACTCACACCGGTCGCTGAGCCACCTTCCACCCAAGACCGCTTGTCAGTTGCACAACCCGTCGCGTTCGCTGGTGACAGTGTCTAACGTTTGCAACACCGTACGTGTCAGCAATTCCCAATTTGAATATGCAACCAGTCGTATTTTTGTGTTCGCCAAAAATTTATGCGAATCCCTCCTCAGTGGCAATGGCATGCAAATCGATGAAGTTCGGCTCGCATCTGACTTAATTTTGATGGAAATTATGCGGTCAGTTGGGTGCTGGGGGTCAAGGCCTTTTCTCTCCCTCCATGGCTTGTTATATGGATTAAGTTTTGGTTTCTCATTCAAATCGAGCTGCGAGCAACGGGGTTTCCCAAGAATGTGTCAATTAGAGAGGTGATCTTATTTTGTGGTGACCTCGAGAGCTGTAATCGGTTGACAATTTCGGTCAGTTTTGTGACCGATATCGGCTGCGGTGGAGTTACGCGTGCTTGTTGCACATCAACATGAATCTCATCACTCATGGGAGACATTTCTCTTTTCAGTGGCTGCCGATGGAAACAAAAATAGCGACGTTTACGTGACAAACTCTTGCCTGGAGAAGCCCTTCCGCTGCCCGCATCCGAAGATTCAGTTCTACTTGTACACCAAGCGGACGCAGGACAACCCCGATCTGCTGGATGTCCTCGACGAGGAGTCGCTCTACTACAGCCACTTCAATCCGAAGCATCCGACGAAGGTCATCATCCACGGTTTCGGCGGGGGAAGGAATAACTCGCCTAGCCCTGACCTGCGCGAGGCGTACTTCAGCATTGGCGAGTACAACATCATCATCGTCGACTATGGGAACGCGGTGAAGGAGCCCTGCCTCAGCCAGATGGAGTGGGCGCCACGCTTCGGTAGTTTGTGCATCGCTCAGCTGGTGAAATATCTGGCACAGCATCCACGAGGGGTGCAGCCAGATGACTTGCACCTGATCGGGTACAGCGTGGGGGCGCACATTGCTGGCCTCGTCGCCAACTACATCACCCCCGAGGAGGGCAAGTTGGGCCGTATCACGGGCTTGGATCCGACGATTTTCTTCTACGCCGGCACGAACAACTCGCGCGACTTGGACTCGAGTGATGCCCGCTTCGTCGACGTCTTGCACACGGGAGCTGGTATACTGGGCCAGTGGCACAGCAGTGGCCATGCGGACTTCTACGTGAACGGGGGTACCAGTCAGCCGGGCTGTGCTTCGTCCACCATTTTCCGTAAGTTTTCTCGAATCGGTTGACGACAGTGCCTTCATGGCGGTCTATCTTGCAGAAACTCTAGCCTGTGACCACACCAAGGTGACACCGTACTTCATTGAATCGATCACGACCAAGCGAGGCTTCTACGCCGGACCATGTCCAAATCTGCTGACGTATCTCATCGGCTGGTGTGAGCCGAAGGACAACGAATTCGTGCTCATGGGAGAGCATGTGACACCCAAGTAAGTACAGTTTTTTGTTTTGTTCAAATTTCAATGCGCAACTTTAACCTAAACATTGTCCTTTCAGAGCACGAGGCGTGTACTACGTGACAACGAATCCGAAGCCACCTTACGCTCGGGGCTTCCCGAGCAAGGGACGCTCCCTGTTCGGCGGGCAATATCGAGGCGTTAGAAGATAACTCTGTTTAGTCCTAAGATAGTTTATTTATACGAATTAAGCTCCACGGGGATCCTCCATCACGGGGATAGTGTACCGATGAAGGATGAATCTGTTCTCGTTTCCTTTTGCAAAACGGTTGTGATTTGTTAATTCTATTCATTGTGTGAAAAAAAAAAACGAAAAAAGGATGTTGTGTACAAAATTTACTACGTTATACTTATTGTATTTATATCTCATGTGTGTACATACGTGTGCATATGTGTCTATGTCTGTTTGATGAAAGGAAATGCATTTACTGACTCCATACCCTTATAGCGCTTGGTTCACGGATGCTTTAGATATTGTCTTCTTTCTCTTGTTTTAAGAATATATAATAAAAATGAATGATGAAATTGCATGACTTTTATGATTTAACGACGTACTTCTACGCCTTTTTAATCAATCCTTACAAATAGTGTTGAAACTTACCATCGTGCCCTTATGGTGCCGACATTTTGTGGACCGTGATCGATAAGAACATCAATGTCAAATCGCTTGACAGAGTGCAGAGGACGTCCGTGGAGCACTAAGAACAAGCTCTGAACGAACTCCTCAACATACCAACTATAGACCTGGTCAGTGGACAGAAAAGCGACACTCAACAATCCTAACTTGGATCATACTTAAACTCCTCTTCGATGGAAACTTCCGAAACAGCATCCCACCAAGTCGTACTAGGAGTCTGAGCAACAGATGTTGGAATGGCGAATCTTCGTAGATGGATTAAAGATGACCAATGCCTCTATAGTCGGCGTAACTTAGAGAGTTTGCTTTTTCTGTGAAGTGGGTAAACAATGCTGAGGTTTTATTCATCTTGATCCGACCATATATTACAGATGAGTTGGTGTATGCCCCTTACCAAATCACCGCCTGAGACTCTGAATGTTTGTCTACCTCGCAGACACATTTTCGAACTTCACATCGTTGCATACAAATTGGACAGAGTTAGTTGAAATCTTTAAGAATTTAGTCTAGAAGAAAAAAACGTTAAAAGAAAGGACGGATTCCGAAGAGCTCGGCTGCTATGAAGTCTATTCAAGCAGCCTTGTTTTATTTTTTTTAAGATATGATAATATGCACTTCATCCGGGTTCGGCTAAAGGGATTATACACGTGATCTTTATCATCCCTTTCATTCGTGTTGAATGGTTCATTCTCCCTGACAGCCGTTGTTTGTTTAGACGTCGCCGTTATAATGTCCGCAGAAATGGTTCCTCCATATCCTCAGCAATGACTGTGGTTCTACTACGATGCCTTGATCACCCTTTCAGACTTCGGTTCGGACTTTGTAACCTTAACTTTGTCCTTTGACAGAACCTTCTTACCTCATTCTAGTAGTATCTTTTCCCTACCGTTCGCGTGATTCTCATGATTCTTCTTTTTCGTCCTGAGAAATCGGTGGTCGTCTCTGCTCTTCTGATCGTAGAGCTCGCGCGCATTTCTTGTCCTACTTTGCAGTGCATCTTTTTATGCTTCTGGCTTCGTTGCATGCACCTGCCGACACTTATCGTCAAATCAGGGGTTTAGTTGTAGAGGCTGAACACATGAGACGCGGCATTTTTGATGGTTTTTTAAAAATGTTGCAACTGGTCATCAATGCTTGGCATTGGAGACGTAGAAGTTCTGGTCCGAGTCAATGATAGCGCCTCGAAACCTTCTTACATCTATAATACTTTAGGAGTCGGCAGGGGACTCTAAATAGTTTTTATTTCAAGGATCTAAGTATCCAGCAAGGTTCCCATTACCGAACCACTAGAGTTCCTTTGAATATCAAGCATAGGAATCGTAATCTGTCGTGACGGCCAAACAACTTACGCAGGTGCCTGGACACTGTGACATTCCGTAGAACTGCTAGACAGGGTATACGTTTTGAACTCTTTCCGGATTCTTCTTACTGTTACTCTAAAACATCTACTAGAGCTAGGCGAAATTGTATAAGTAAATCATAGACGGTCAGGATGACTCATTAACCTTGGCCCACGCCCTTAAACGGTCGCTAACCTTATCAATAAGAGCAGATCGAACCTAAGAACTCTCATTGGTGTTATAACATCGCCATTCTAATTACCGCCTCTAGACAGGGCCACGCGTACAACGACTTCTGTAGACGTTTTTGAGATAAGGATGGGGAAGGAATCGTTACACATCTGCTATGCAACATGTCGTAGGTATTTTACATGATGTTACACATTGTTAAGCAAGGGAAGCATTACAAAATGTTTCCGTTTGACATGAAATGAGAATTTCCTACACCACCATCGGATCAATGAATTAGGTTCAGGTTCTGAAAATCGGTGAAGAAACGCTTTCTTTAATTAAATCTACAATTCTAATTTTTGACTAACAACTATGTGCCGAATGAACGCTGCTTGCTGATGTGCTGGAAGAAGCAAATTCTGAGACGAAGCCACATCGCATAATCAACTTGAACCTAGTCTCCTTCTCACTCATTTTCAATATTCCACATAACATTGTACAGTAGATGTAGATAGATGGATTGGTTCAGTCGAACGCATCAAAGTTCTCGTTCTAGTCTAATATCTAAGGCGAAGTTTGAGTGCGCCTGTGTAAACTTCGCCTACATGTCGGGTAGCATATTAGCGAATAACTGGTCGGTGAATATATGCTAGGAACCTGATATCTTGGACGATTAAATACGTCTGCGTAGGCCCCTGATAGGCAAGGCGAGTATCAATTTGTACACGATCTTGAACGATGACATGTCACTATAACCGGAACGCATGTTGATCGTCCAGCAAAAACTATGAAAATGAAATCGTTTTGCTTGGTTGCCCTTTTTTTCAAGTTTCTCCACGGCGCCTATGTGTCCAGGACGACTTTCTGACAGTTTTCAACGGTAGGAGCTTTTGGGGTGTTTATTTAACTGGCATCAGGAAGATGTACCGGCAAATCGCAGTCAGATCACCGGACATAAATTATCAAATAATCATCAAAAGGAATAACCATGCACAATTAAGGGTATTCAGGCTAAAAACTGTCATCTTCCAGCTGAAGCGATCCAAGAAGAAATGTACGTATGTAGAGGGATTGACAGGCGGTGATGGCTGATGCAAGAAGCGTCATCAATTTCTTTACCGTCATCAATTCCTTATTGCGCAACACAAATTGCACTCCGAATTACTCGGAGTCTGCTTTACCACTAAATTTTTCAAAGATTTAATTTAAGAGAAGTAATCAAGGAGAAAATCGCATACTAAAGTCACCAAATAGGGCGCATGTAAAGTGTTCTATGTGCCGCAGCCTTTTTGGGTGGTTTTGGGGAGATGTATGGAACATAATGTATGCAGTGTTGGGCAGTGATCGGGTTTTGTCTAACCAAATTGCATGTATTAGATTAGCGTTGCTTTCACAAACGAAATAAACAACTGCTCACTCTTCTCTGTGTTAATAATTTTGTAACACAGTTGCCAGTTATAATACATCTTTGTAATTTTTGTTCCCAAGAATCCAACACTGGATGTGTGTAATGTATGTGTTACGTTAAAGAGCAGTCGAATGATATGAAAATCTGGGCTTGTGTGTTCACAGAGATTGGCGTGAGATTAGATTTTGAGAGTCCAAGTTAATTGACCGTAATATCAGGACGCGATTCGGGAATGGTATATTGGCTGAAGCTCTGCAACAGGAAGAGCTCCGTAAATGCAGGAAAAAATCAGCTTACTAAGAGTTCGCAAAGCTCTCCGAACACATTTTACATATTACATTTGCCACTCAACCGATGGGAGCTCTGTGTGTGTAGAGGATTTAATTCTTCGTCGAATAGAAATCAAATTACGGCTAGCCAATGGTGGGCCAAATCTTACAATCACTCATTACAGTCTCAGCGAATAGAGCCGATATTCATATCGTGCATGGATGCGACAACACGTTCGACAAGCCTTCGATATTTTTTTAAAACTTCTGCCAATGCATTTCTAGCAAATGGTATCAAGCTAATCACATCCAGTCACGAATAGTCTAGGCTTTTACTTACAGATTAATACGTTACCCTTAGCCATAGGATGTATGAGAGAGATGATCTCGCGAGGACAGAAACATTCACGTGTTTTGAAATGAATTTTATTAAAAGACTATATGCAGTTAAGTATACATTAAATTATTATTGTTATTTACCTTAATAACGGTTATTGGATATACATATATTTTTGTTATAATATCTTGCACAATACGCGTACTTATGCGTTCAGAAATGAACAAAACTTAAAAGAGATACAAAACAAAACAACACAACAAAAATTCGTAGGATACATATCTATCTATACTGCACAATTAGAACGAGGGAAATCTTTGTTTTTGTTTTGTACACATGTCTGTTCGACTATTCAAATATTCAATAGTTTAAATTTGTTTATCTCATATACATCAGGAGGGGTTTCATAAGGGATATCTACTTAAATTTTGTTTTATTTTTGGAATACAAGATCTACGTTTTTTTTTTCTTTAAACACATGACACATACTGCGGGAATAGATTGCAACTATTTGACGAGAAGAATTACTGAGAGTTTCAATTGTTTTTCAAGATATATCTAGAAGTGCTTTATGCCAGGTAATGTATCTACTCAGTTTCCCATGACAGTATGTTACAAATGTTATAGCACACCCTGTATGTTAGGTTTTAATTATATTTATTCTGTACATAATACTGGATATAATTTTTATATATATATATTTGTTTTCTGTCATAGCTTAAGAGAACACTCAACGATAAATTTTGATACAAGTATTTGCTAATGATTCACAAAAGAAAACAAAGTAGAAAATCAAAACGAACACATCACAAATATTGATAAGGTATTGTACAATAAATTCACTACACATGAAGAATGAGATACATAATCTTATTGATGAATGAAATAAATTCTTATTTAATTTGTGTCTATACATATGTCAGGTTATTATTTTCTTAACTAACAACACTTACGTACTAGAGTGAAATTTCTTTCATTATTGTCGCTCACAGCGTATTTTTGTTGAACATTATTTATAATTTTGTTTATCCTTATTGACTAGTGTATGTTCTGTTCGCCTTAACGAAGAATGCTAAAATGTTCTTATTCATATGTACACTTATGGGATATTCTCAAAAAGCAACTAATCATGCATACTTTTTGTGCGGTATGTGATATATGATTTTATTAAGTTAAATTTAGTTATATTTTATTCATTAATATTTATTATTGTCAACACAGCCTTGAGAGTGAGAACCCTCAATAATTTATTTAAAATATTTTCTTCTTATAAAATCGAAAATAAAGTTTTTTCCTTTTTCTATATTTGTATGTACAAATTAAAAGTTAAACAATTATTTTTTTAAGTTATTGCTATTTTTAGAGAATTAACTAAAGGAAACGGAGAATGCTTTTGTTTTTTATTTACACAAATCTTACAGTTTGACATAGGTTGGCAGAAAAGAAATGGCTTAAAATGTTGTGCATTCATTTGCTTTTCAATATAAGCATGATTTTGAGGGTTTATGCGTTTTGTTGCTGGTAAGCTCGTTATTATTTAAAGCACAACTCTGGGAATTTATGGCTGAGGAATGTTTTATGTACAGCATGTTGAAAGAGAAGAAGTTATTCAATGTGGGGATAAAAAGAAAGGCAGAATTTATTTAAGGTTATCTCAGACTTTGAAGTAAGGACATTGCATCTGCTAGCCATTGCTTTTGCTTTAGTCTAGGAGAAGAGAAGAAATATATTGCTTTTTGAAGGATCGTTCCCTTCGAAATCATCAAAGACAAGGGCACACTTTTATCTCTATAATCCATTCTTAGAGGCATGTTCCTTCAAGAATCTTTATAAATGCAAGCACACGTGGGATAAAAACAACATAAACGGATGAAATTGCTTGTGGATTATGTAATGATCATCTTCAAGATATGGCAGCCAGCATCGATAAGTTGTCTAGATATCCACAATGAGGCAAATTCGGAGGTGTACTCCTGCTCACTCAGTCCTGCATGCATGGCGACAAAATTGATAAACGCAGAATAACTTCTACGATACGTAGTTTCATACAATTTTAAAGGATATACAATTTACTCTAACTCGAAGAAGAGAATTTGTTTAGAGCATGATCTTTAACAATCTAGACAAAAATGGAAGAGACTCTTGGTCTCATACAATCATAACGACGACTGAGTCAGTCCATATAGATCCCGTGGCAAAATCAACAAGGTAATGTAAACCTTCGACCCACAATGCCTTTAAATTCCGTCATATGAGACATAATAATAATCATAATAATAATAGAATGGATGGCGCTTCAGCACGCCTAGCTTATCGGCAACCACTCGTGCTGTGAATGCCATTGTTCTCATACAAGTGGAAGGGACCCTGAGTTTCATGCTGAATCCGAATGGCCAAGTTGAGAAATGTTTCCTGGACAGGAATACTCTTTGAGCATTATCAGTGACTCCAAAGAGGTGGGGCCGTGAATATTGTTTTTGTCGCATATGTGCACATACCCACAACCCCATGGGAAACCACTTCCATACTTAAGGTAAGTTGGCGAATATTCTGTGCAAAACTTGAGGCCTTTCGTGCTATTTGATTGAGACTCAAATCTATGCCCACAAGTTGTAAACGAATAGGTGGTGAAGCATTGCGCTTAGACAACCACTGGCCTTGTGCGTGCCATTGTTCTCACACGAGAGTTCTATTTGCACTCAAAAGGACAAGGCCTAAGAAGATTTTTGGGACAGTTCAGCACTCTGATCATTATCATTTGTCTACAGAATAGTTGCTCGAGGAGTAAGCCCTCAGCGTAGGAAATCGACGTACCTATTCATTACGGCAAGGCGGCTAGGTTTTACATCTCGGAACCGATTTCGTCCAGCAGATTCAGGAACTGTAACCATTTTGAAGATAAAGAAAAACTAGATCATCGTCCTTACAACTGTCTAGTTCTTCAATTCCTCAAAGATGTGACAGGTACCAAAAAAAAAAAAAAAAAAATCAGGATACGTCAAAGGTTTTCGAAAAATAATCGTCGATAAGTATACTCAACAAAACTTAATAAAAGAAAATGTGTTTATGTTTATTATGTAGATAATTCCATTTTACCTCTTGATAAAAACCTTCAGCTGATCAATTGATATACAATTAGTCCAACAGTGGAATGCGACACACACCATAGGGAAATATGCTATGTACAGTAGAGATCAATGAAGGTGTGCATTGCAACTGCTCAAAACTTAAGCTGAAGTGCTTGCGTTACATCCCCGCAGTATTCCCTGGTAACTACTTGCATAAGCCCAAAAAGCGATCGGTCTAACAGATCTCGACTAGGTTACCTAAGTCAGCACCCTACGTTACCGAAGTTCTTATGGCTAACAAAACCAGACAACCACTCCGATAATTGTGTTGATTATTTTGGCCATTGTACCCGGACAAAGATTGGTTTCTGGAATGTGAAGACGCTCCATGATTCGTACAGTAGATAGAAACTCATTCCGAGAAACCGCACACATGGTTCGTAGGGCTTTAGAGGCCCTAGGACAAAAAGTTGATACACGAGCTACGTAATGTAAGTACAGTAGTGACCAAAGGACTTGAAATGCTACTACAATCAGAGAACATTTGCATCAATCACTCGGTAACTGCCATCGGCATGCCATAAAATTGAATTAAAAAATTAACAAGTAACTGGGACAGTCTTGGAAAGGGAAAAAAATATAATAAATGCCTAAATACCCTCCAAAGTCTAAGAATCGATTATTTTTTTCAATATATAAAACAAAACATCGTAAACAAGTTTGACTAACCTGACCTACACCTTATTCGATACTGAAGCACATTTTTGCTGTGGTGCCGATTTGCTTACTTAACACGGCGTACGTAGAAATATCTCTTCTTGTTTAATTCATAAATTATTCAATTATCTTACTAATGTCATCATTAGATATACGTAGATATATTTTTATATAACGCATGTGTATATTTTCTACGAGATTATTTAAAGATTACAATTTTAAATTAATTTTTTATATATATATGTATATATATTTTTTTTCTAAAACACTTGAAATATTTTTTTTTTGATATAATGAATTTATTTATTTTTACATATACATTGTATATTTTTATACACATTTCAAATTCTCTACATATTATAGAATAAGAATTGACTCTTTTAGTTTAGAAATTGCGTACATTGTTCAACATTTTGTTTATGAATAATTATTTATGTAATTTTTAAAAGAAAATTATTGAAAATGAAAAGCAAACATTTAAGCTACAAACACGGTTAATGTGGAGTACATTTTGTAATTAAAAAACCACGTATATCACATTCATATGGATTATAAATACAAATTCTACTAGTCGCTAATGGGATGTAAGTGGTATATTGGAGATATTTTAATCGTTTTGTAAATTTCGATACTTGGTTTGTTTGTTTTTGGAGAGGGTGTTTTGGGTATGGATTGAGGACTAAATGTGGGAAAGAGAATGAGGGTCACTTATCAGATAACTCTGGGGTCACAACGAGAGAAGAGCAGATATACTGGTGGACAACGTGCCACATTACACATGGCCTCGTCCATATGCGTCGCAATAGAAATAGAAGTTATTCCAAATTGGTCTCTTGTCTTAACCAACCGAAGCTGTTCAAACCGAGTCAGCAGAGTTGTGTGTTAACACCGAGTCGAATGGTTAGCAGATTTAATGTTGAATGTTCATTTATTTGTTTTATTTTAGATTCACCAACTCTGTTTGACATAAATACAACTCGGTTCGAGTTGGTTTGGACGTAACTCGGGTTGATCGGTTTATCAACTCGATTTGACACCCATCTCTACGAGGAAGCACAGATAACTAGATGTCAGTACTGACTCCGACTGAAACTGAACAGAGAATCTTCAGAGAAATCGAAGTTGAACTACTGCATACAATAAATGGGACCTAAGTGAACGCAGACTTATTTCCCAGTTGCCCGAGATGTACTACAACACTACGCGCCGGTTGGTGTGAACACGGGATATTGCTTCGAGGGACCCTCAAATATGCTTAGGAATTGCAAACAAAAAACACTGAACCTCATGCTTTCATTTTAGCTGCCTTCAATGGCATTTTCAGGATTATGCGAGGAGGCCAATATACTATTATCATACTGCCTTGAGTGAGGATTCAGACAGAAGCATAAGCTCTGCTTCACGGATGACTATAGTTTTTGGGTGGAAAATTGCGACTAGTCTCGTAGCAACTGCAACGGGCCGAGTTTAAGCTTTGCTGAAAGAAGAACTGCTTGGAGATAGTCAGCAGCCCCCCCACTACCAACAGTGGCTAAAGATAAATGGGTCATCCAAATGATCCTTCCCCGAAATGTATCGTCCCAATGAGTTGGGTAGCATTCATTTCGAAAGAAGAAGTATTATTAAACTGGTTTACATATCGCCCCACCATTTATGCCTCTGCCGAGCATTGATCGTGTGGCTGTGTCGTTTGTTGGTTCTTCTACAAATGTCAAGATAATCTCTTTGCACCAAATCCAAGAACACGCTTGTTTGCGGCTGGGCATAAGTCCTGAGGAGTTAGAGTCGGTAGTAAATGATCGATGGGCCTGGCGTATGCGTATTTTACACTCGCGACCGCTTTAGTCTATCATGCGGGTCTGAAAATGATGAACTGTCCCATTTACGAGCCCCATTCAGGGACGACGAAACTGCTGAACTTGGGACAATGATGTGAAGTTCAAAAGAGAAACGACGGAAACTGATAAGAAAAACAATGCGAAAGGAAGTTAATTCAGAGGACTCAGGGACAATGTTAATAAATGTTCGTAAGCAACCCAACAAACACCAACCACCTTGAGAATGGTTCACAGAAAGTTTAAGTCTAAATGTGCGAATTGTAACAAATGCTCTCTATTTTCGTTTTTTTTTGAACATCTACATCTACGGTCTAGCAACGGGAAATATAACAATTTGTATTCATATAATATATAGTCTTCATCTTCTAACACCTACTTAAGGGAATATTCTTCATCTAAGTTCTAGAGCTTTGTCTGTTTCAATTTTCGTTTGTTATTTATACAAGATAATATATTTTATTTTCAAAATTGTTTAATCTAGTATTTTAACGAATGTTGTGTCTATACAAGATATAGTGCATATTTTGTGCTACATACAAATGAGTGCTAGTAGGAATTGAGAGTGCAGTGTGCATATGAACGTTTAAAATAGAAGACGAACTTTAAAGTGCTGTACATCGGGGTGGGGCGGTGCAAGGGAGTTAATTTTGGAATAAGAAGTGCATGTAAACAAGTCATTTAGGATGAGGGGTGAAGTGTATTTAGAAAATGAGGAAGGACGTGCCGGGGATTAAATTAGTATAAAAATGTGCATATTAAATGTAAAAAAAAATTAAGTTGTGCAATGAGGACTGTGCAAATGGGTTCATCTAGAATAAAGTGCTGTACAAGGAGGGAATGTGCAAAGGATAAATTAGGAGGATGAATAGAAGTGCGTATGAACAAAACTCTAAAGTGCTTTAAATGGAAGGATGTGCATGGGGTAAACTACAACATTAATAAGTGCATAAAAACCTAAGAAACTGTGCTGTGTAATGAAGGACGTGCATAGTGGTAAATAAGGATAAGTGGTTTAACTACAGGAATTAACGACCAGTTTGCTAAATCATTCAATCAGTCTCACAGTGATGGATAAAGAAATGCGCTGTGTTGTACCAATGTGTTGCGTTGTGAACTTAAGAACTTACAGAATTTAAAAATAATAAATGTTGACCTGCACTGAGATCGCTGTCGGTGTACAATGTATATAAACACCGCATTCATCTCTTTTGTACATTTTCTTAAATAAATATTCAACATTCTATTCTCTTATTTTGGAACTAATAGATTGATTGGTTTATTTAAATAATTTAAGAGTTTACAGCAGACTACTTGAATTAGCTGGGTAAATAACCAAGACATTCAGGACATTCTTCTGTGAGAAGTTGATGATGCACCTACCAGAAAGCAATCGGAGATGGACTTTGCAATAGTACTCTGGCTGATATTACCGCTACGTCGGCCCGACGCTTCCAAGACAGAGAGAGATCACTACATAATCTGCCAAGAATTAAGATATTTCAGCTTTTCCCCAAGAAATAAGATATCTCGGTAGACAAATTCTTAAAGCATCTGCTATGGTATTCCAACGATCAGAAGCTAATGTAGTCAGGAATCTCCCTTATTACCTTGCACTTCCTTGGTCATAAATGTTGTTTCAACGCTATGGAGATCTCAACTGGAGAAAAATCTCAGTACGGTCGGATACGAACTAGAATTTTAGAGGTCCCTTTTTTATCTATTTACTCGCTTTTAAGTACAATCAGAGGCAACAGGTACCGAGCAGTCAACTTTCCGAAGCAACGAAAATGGCAAAAATTATGAAGCGAGTTATGAATTAGATCTTGAATCTGACCTTGTGCACAGGCACTCAATTTTTGGGGATTTTTCAGGAATGACTATGATTTTTTTAGAGCTCTTTTCTTTGTCAAACGGACCAATTAGGTAACGTGATGAAATTACTCCTTTCTATAATTCTTCTAATCTGGATCATAACACTTCCACTTCCCAATGCATGGTCCGCCTGTAGGGTATTCTCAAGAAATATCGTCAGGCATCCCTGTCTCGGATCACTTCATCAATGAGGCCAAACTAATGCTGATGCTTTTCGCGTTTATGTAATTCATGAGTGGGTAGGCCTGCCTCTGTTTCGCGTTTGCGCTGGAAAGTTTATGGATATTGCCTTTTGAATGGGGTTCCAAAGATCTCTCTTCTTTGACAATATCAACTGAGCCGCACTTAACCTGTATCGAGCTTTATTACTCCTGTTGTCATGCTAAGCGTCTTCGCAACAGTCGCCTTTAATTTGCACTCATGCGCTGTCCAACATTGTGAACCGTATGAGAGCGCCGGAAGTACAACCGAAGAGCCTTCCTCTCAGCTTAGGAGGCATTTGACAGAACATGGCTGACTTTGCCCGCCACCTCATCAACCGAACGTTTACGCGATGGTTGAAATCGTCATCAAAGTTGAATTCGCTATTAATCGTAGATCCCAGACATTTGAACTTTTCCATTCAAAAAATGGCTTAAATTAGCCTGAGTGGATCGGAGAAAGGGCAAGACAGGCACTAAGTACTTTTCTGCCTGATGCGGTTCCTATTCCAACACAAAACATCCACCCACACATCAAGTGCTCGCTGCAGGAATGTTTGGATCACTTATGATGACTACGTCATCAGCAAAGAATTATCCTCCAAGCAGGAAAATCATGTTCTCCTATTAAGGAGAACAATAAACAGCAAAGGGCTCAAGACGCTTCCCCGGTGTACACCGACCTTGATTGGAATAAGGGTTGGAAGTAGATATTGCCTCCAACTTTCGATAAAGCCTCCCGGACTATTAGCTTAAATTTGGGCACACTTATTGCTAGCTACACCTTCACAAAGGCTATATTCCCTTTCAAAGCGAGTTCTTAATATCTTATTTCAGTGCACAGCAGAAATTTTAAAAAGACAATACGTTTTTTAATTCCAATTGCTTTCTTACGTTAAGTGCGGTTTAGTTATCAAATATTCGGTCGAATCAACAGCAACCTGGTGCAACTGATTCATGTCTTAAAAGCATGCTCAATACGAATTATAAAAGAATATTCCTAAACCATGCCAATCTAAGCTTAAATTCACAATCGTTCCACTCGATACACACAAACAACCCATTCCATCGCCATAAAGACACCATTTTCACAACTCATATCTACACACATTCCATTAATTTATCAGCAACAATTTGATAATATCATTGTAATACCTTCATTTGGAAACTGTTGTACAACATCTGTCAATCTCGTCGTTTAACTGCGGTACTTCTGGTGGCTCAAGTTTTGAAAAATAAATATTTGAGTGACATTTAAATAATTTTTTAACTTAACGCTGTAAACATTTGACTATTATATCTTCTTTTTTTTTCTACATAACATTCATATTTATATTCTGTATCCTTATCATATATCTACGTTCGATTAGGTTCACTTGCATAAAAATAAATAACAATATGAATATGTGCATATATATAATTTTTTAAACATTTTCAACGAATACTTATAGGTTTGCATTTGAAAAATGGACACAATAATTACAATAGTTTATATTTGGAAATTAATTTACACTCCTTCAATGCAAGGGCTTGCAAGTGGGTTGCTCAGGACCCTTACTGGTTAATTGCACTGACCGACCATTTTGTGTGAAAGCTGCAAGATAATATTTTTAGGGGCCTGTGTGGGTTGTTGAGGAGATGCCTAGGGGTAGCTTCTGGAGACTGTAAGTTGGTTAGTTGCCAATAGATTTTGTTTAGACACATGGATTTTTATTTGAAGACAAACTGTCATGTGAGACTGTTGGACCTGAAGCATTGATTTATCACTCAATTTCGCAAACTTCAAAGGCTTCTCGATTTTGGCAAAGGCCGCAGGCACTAGCACTTCTAGGTACCTCCTGTCAATGCCTACTATTGTCGTTGATAGTGTTTTCTCAATTTTCTTAAACTTCTAAGTGGATTTCCATTGTACCTGACGCATCTCCTCCAAGGGTAGATACCCTGCTCCTTTGAAAAAACAAATTGACACGCTTTCTAGTTAACTTCCTAATGTCAAACACCAAAAACATATTCATGACCATCAAACCTATTTAACGACGTGACCTCTTGAGCACCACCGGCAGCAGTCAAAGTCACTCCCGATCGAAGTTGTTTGACAAGACTTTCGAATGAATGTCATGTTCACGGTCACAGTGTCTGCTGCTAGCATGAGACAGCACCCGCACTCGCAAGCATTTCTCTTGAATCGTCACGTAATTTTTCATTGTCAGCTTTGGTACTTCAGTCGCACGAGACAAGCACTCATCAGACCAAAACCCCTGGTGAATCTGACTGCCTGGCCATATTGTAGGCTTTTCAAATCATTAAGTTATGCAACGGCTAGAGGAGCTTGGTAGCGGGCGCGATATGATTAATCTGTTCCTCTTTCACCGTGCATTTTTGACAGAAATTAATTATTGTTACTTCGTGGGATTAGATAACGTGAGGTGACTTCAACTTCGGATGATGCTCACGCAACGCTCGATTCGGATGGATGGGGTCCTAGTGAAATGCAGTGGCCGTGAAATTGTACTAAGTGCCTCTAAATGGAGTAAAGTCATTTAGTGCTCATGGAGTAAATTGCTGAGGGAGGACACAGAGAAGGTCAATCGAATTATTTGATAATTTCCGCCTTCAAACAGAATGCAGCCTAATTAAGAACAAGTTATATGAACATAAGAAAGTCAGTAATGGACCCCTGGTAAGCCCTTCCTGGAATCTCTCGACGAGATTTCCAAAATGATCACCAAAGACTTGGTAATGTTCCTGAACGCCACAAGTTGGTTATAAATGCACTTAAAATTTTCAACTTTTAGAGCTATGATTTTAAAGCACTCGTTAGCAATTGGGTTCTCAAATAACCGCAACATTACACGCATAAGACACCGCTACACACTGATTTACCAGCATTTGCAGCAATTCAGGTTCAGTTATGAGGAATGCTTTTTAGTGATTTGCTTCCCTTGCCACTATCGCTGTGTAGGGGGTTGCATTGACCAAGATTCCAAACTTTCCATTTCCGGTTAACTAAGTCGACGAAGCCTGAAACGTCGGCTACACGGTGATTACAGGTGACATCTAAGGCTCAAATATTGCTGATTACTCGCAAGAGGTGTGACCTGGCTTCTGGCATACTAGAAGGTGATCCTTCACAGATGAAGAGCAATAGACATTTTTTTCCCGAGGAATCAATGTTATATGTCCAGTATCCTATATCCAGCAGTATCGTCTCTTCTAATAGAGACAGGGTTCATCCATATTCTCATCTATCTGTCTGTTCCACTTCAATCATGGCCATATCAAAGTTAGCTCATGCGTCCAGATCATGGAGAGCCGACGAACTAATTATCAGACTCGAAGCAGGAAGGCGCTTCACGGCCGACAACTGTGTAGACCAAACAAACTACAAGCTGACTACAAGTATCTCCTAAAGTTCAAAGATCTATCACGGTAACATATCAAAATATGGTAAAGCTGACGAGTACAGAACAGGGTACTGTCTCCATTGAAACTTGTTGGTTGAGATCCAGTTCCACCCGGTTCCACAAAAGCACACGAAAAATATGAGTGGTTTCTCCTCTCTGTGGACACAACTCTAGGTTAGCTTACGCAATGGGCTAAGCTGCTCTTAACTCTGTCATCACTCAGAGACAAGCTCTAAGTGATTCAACTCGTGGGAGATCTAAACACGGTCTGTTTCCCCTATCGACGAATGAGTATTAAGTGAAGGCGTTCAACTCTTGATTTTCCACTTATAAATGTTATAACACACTTCTCAGTTCTCTGGCCGAAAGTTTCCGCAATTCGTCACAATGTGGGTGGTGACAGAAAAAGACGTTACCATGGTGTAGCTTCTTGACCCTACTGTCAATAAGTAGGTGTGGCCAGACCTTTTTGATTTTCGAAACTTCAATTTTTACCAAATTGTCTAAATTTTTGTATTGTAATTTCTAATGGTCAGACAATAAATTGAACCTTTGAGTGGTCAAGAAAAAAATAAGCTCTTTATACAAGAGTCGATAGAGTTAATAGAATATGTGTTGCCAGACATACTTATTGACAGAAAGGATAAGCAACCATTTTTTCTATGGTGGCTGCGATAGGCCTATGAAAAGTATAGCAGATCTAGCCGAGTTGTAGCAGTCCTTCAGTATTGCCAACGAGTCAAAAGAGGTGAACTAGTGAATTATGAAAGTTGCCCGTGTCAGGGACTTAATCCACTTAGTCCACTCGGCTGCCCACTGCGGTAACTCCTAAACTCATTGCGGTACAAATACTCGTCAGGGAATGCATAAATGACTTCAATAACTTCAAATGTTTTGGCATCCGACATGAGATGGTGCCCAAATATTTTGTAGTACCTCAAGAAATGCATCCGAGCACAGTGCTTCATGACACTATAATAATTACTTGAGCAGAGGAATGAAATCGAATTTCTCTTGCCAGTACATGTTTTTTCCGTGGTTCAGCACCAGGAATAGTAAAATTTAACTGCTGTGTTGTGAAAATATGGTAAAACTGGTGCATATGTTGTTGGCCTATACTTAGTATTAGGTCGTAGGCAACAAATTTCCGAAGTGCTATGTTTATCTCCTTCAACGCGGAGGAGGCAACACATTATTCAGATGAAAAAAATAAGCTCGTCTTGCGCGTCTGTAAACCCGACTGAACCGTTCATAGGTTATGTTAGTAGCTGCCATTGCAGCCCCCATCATGCATAAACAATTTTCCATTGTGATACTCATAGTGAGACAACTGCTCGCACTGAACGACAACCTCGGTGATAGGTAAATGGTGACTGGACCAAATTTGAAAACCCAGATAACGCGTATTAACTTTCACTGGGATTCGAACCGGGGACCCCTGCACTCAACCAACTGCGCCAACCAGTCGCCATTCAGCTATTAGACTGTCGAATCTAACAAATGATGTTAATGATGAAGCAAAATGCAATGCAGTGCCAATTCTGAACACTGAACAGTGAGATGTTGCATGAAATGGTAGTGACTGTCCATTAGACAGTCTCAATTTCTACGGTCCAACAGTCAAACACTGGCTGTTCTAATACTTCACAGAATCACTGAATAATTACCCCTTGTCCATCCCCATCTGTAGTCCACACAACCCCCTAGTGTTTCCCTTCATGGTGTAGCCACACACGACATTATCAAGACTTGCCTCACAAACATGTACTACATACATCCTTTGAAAAAAATAAATAAAAAATCTATTGAACAAACTTAACACACACTTACATTGTAGACAAATACACACAGATGAGTAGATGAAAATTTAAACTATCTAAAATGACTAGCGTTCGATGGTAGAGGTAATGTCTGGGATAGAGTTTAAGAGTTTGCATTATCACGTGTTCCTTATGGATTGCTGTAGTCGTAGGCACTGTCCTGTGCGTCTGGTTGTGCTGGTTCCTCAGCGATTGTGCTGGGGAACGCGAACGGATTGTTGGGCACATGCCCTGTGGCACCGTAGCTGATCTGATTCGACTGTTGCATTTGGGTGTGTTCGTTATCCTCCTCGCCCTGAAATGAGAGTAAAAATTCGAATTTGAATTAATCGACCGCAGGGAGAACCAATGTGCGTTCGTCAAAGTAGGCTGTGCACTCACGAAAGCTGTCTCTTTGACATGTCCGCCGGTGACTACACCCGTTGGCTGGGTCCACACTTGCTGCTCCTCGACCACTGGCTCTGCCCACGGTTGCAGTTCGCCCGATGCAAAGAACCCATAGAATGAGCATCCGATCAAATGCACTGTTGCGGCTATTGTGAATACAGTTGTCCAGCATCCCTTGGGCTGAAAGTGGAAGCAAATGAAAAAACCTGCTGCCGAACTCGAGCACGTTACGAGCACCCACGTTTGATTTAATGAGTCCATCGATGGCGTATGGCACGATGACGCCGGCTAGGGTGCCGATTCCATTGGAGAGACCCATCAGGATACTCGCGTACCTCGGTGCAATGTCCAAGTGGTTTACATTATATCCAGAAATAGCGAAGCCACTGAACGCCACGCCACATGTCAGAGCGAACATAGCGCCAGTCTGCAACGAAAAAAAAAAACACTCTCACAGCCGAACACAGAGCTCCACGTCGGGCACAAACTTACCGCACTGTTGGAGTGCGCCACGAACAAAAAGAACAGCCCCTCCATTCCGAAGCCGCCGCAGTTGAAGAGCTTCCTCACATTTGTCGTCGACATGATGCCGTTCTTCCGCAGGTAATCCGCCAGCATACCGCCGAAAGGCACAATAGTCGTCATAATCAGATGCGGCAGCGAGCCGACAAGGCCCGCTTCTTCGATCTTGAAATCAAACTTGTGCTTCAGGAATGAGCTCTGATACAGCACCAGCAAGTAGAAGTTCCATGATCGACAGAAGTTGGCCACAATAATCGCGTACACCGGCATTGAGCGCAGCATGTCGTGCCAGGGTGTGGTCGCCAGCGAGGGCATTGTCGCCTGGCAAGAGGTCTCGCCCAGCGACTTCTCGATGTACTTCAGCTCGGGTATGCTTATCGCCGGATGCTTGCGGGGATTCTCAAAGCACAGCCACAGCCAGAAGACGTACCTGTAGCGGCCGATGGCCGGGATGAGTTAGGAGTGAATTCTCGCGGGAAGCGTCTACTCACCATGTGATGCCGAATATTCCGTACGCGTAGAAGGGAGCCTGATAGCCGATGACGTCGGCCAGAATACCTGAGAGTGGGAGGCCGAACACCACGCCAGCGTATGAGCCGCTGAACGCTAGTGTTGCCAGCCGGGAACGCTCCATTGGAGGGGCCCAGAATCGCCAGATTCCGTGGCAGGCAGGATACGTAACGCCCTAGCGAGAGAAAACGAATCGTCATCATATTTCTTTGAATCTTGCGACGCTGCCATTGTGTCGATTCCACTTTTAATGGGAAAAAGGATTTCCAGGGATTAGGCCGTGTTTTCATACCACACCACAGGGGAATTCATTTCGGTCCTTTGTTGCGGGGATACACGCAGTTCGCTTCAATGGCCTTGTGGCAAATCGAAAAGCCATACCCCCTTAACCGATGAATCCTTTAATGTCTTCCTTGTGTGTATGTGGAGACGAATGAATGGGTTGTGGGTGGAGGGACGGGAAGGGAGGGGGGATGTGTAATGCAGCTTACCTCAAACAATCCTTGTAATACCCTGACGCATATCACAACCTTGCCACGCATCAGTGTCATCGCAAACGGCACGAACAGATGTAAGGTGGCCGAGCTGGCGATGGCCAGGCCAAAGATCTGATTCGCCGGAAACTTGGACGCTATGAAACCGCCGGGTATCTGTGTCACCAAGTAGCCCCAGAAAAAGGATGAATCGACATGACTCTCGATGGCCACTGTCCAGTTGAGGAAGGCGGTCTGCAATGATGAGAAAGAATTTTAAAGGGATTTTTTTGATAAATGGTTCAAGATGTGGTCGTCCATGTACGGCAGAAGGGAGATGCTGTGATTTCCGGTGTTTCCAGCTGAATGGAGATCTGATTTATGGTCTTCGCTCGAGGAGAATGATACGCTTTTGGGAGTTTATTTTGTAAATCGGGGGAGTCGAATTAAAAATATGTATGGTATGAGGATATACTTATGATTTCGATTAATGTTGCCTATTGGAACTTGTCAATCAAAATCTTGGCAAGACTAGAGGGTTAGGGATGATTTCTTTCGCCTGGACCCTTTTTAAAGCCAATTGTTTGAATTTCGTTGCAACAAGACCGCGCTGTGCTCACTCGAATCGATGCACAAACTCAGAAATGAGCTGAGGAATTTATGTATCGTTTTGGATAGGTGAAGTGGCTGTCAATACGTCAAGTATTGACAACGTAAGGCAGAGTCAGCCAACCTTGTAAGACAGGAAGGTGGGTAAAAGTGGTGGTCCGGTAAGAACGTGATTTTGTAGCTATTATCATTAGCTATTTGGCAACACTGGTTTAAACAGCCGAAACACGTTTCGTGTTTTGTTTCACTGTCAAACAGTTTGGTCAGATTGGTCTATAATTTTTCCATGAACGAACAACGCTTGCAAATTATTATATTATCGTTCGGTTAACATATTATTTCACGTTCGGGACCGGTCAATTGGCCGTCTAGATCATGCGATTTAACGCCTTTAGACTCATGTCTATACAGACAAGCCCGTTTCAATTGACGCATTGGAAGACAACATTGAAGCATTTATTCGTGAGATACCGGCCGAAATGTTGGAAAGAGTATGCCAAAATTGGACTAAGCGGATGGACTATTTGAGGCGTAGTCAAAGTCAACATTTGCATGAAATAATCTTCAAACATTAAATTATATGGACCGTACTACCGATTCAAATAAAGATTTCATGCATTTTTCTGAATTTTTGTGTGCTCTTATTTGAAAAACTTTCCTATAGCTTTTAAAAAATCACCCTTTAGTATCAGTATGCCAATTTAAGTAGCCCTTAAAGTGTACTATAGTGATGAAATTAAATCCATCCCGATATATGTAAGAAGGATAGGATAGGTACACCAGTACCCTGCAAGTCTACGGTTTGTCTACGGCCACTTTCTACTAAACGTCCGATATGAAGAATATTCAACATTTGTTTGTGGTCAAATAAATTAAGACTGCAATTAGTGACAGGTACGTTTAATAGTTCAGAGAAGTTTGACGGATCCGCTCATCGAAGTTCTTCGTAAAAGAAATGTATTCTGTGAAGTTCAGGAGGACGCAAAAAGTGCGTTTTAGAGTTTGAAATTGCGAAGAAAATTAATTAGAAAAAGAAAAAAGATATATGTACGCAATTAGAAAAAAACAGTGGCCGGCTATTGGATACCATTTTTATAAAGTTCCAGTATCGTTAAACGCAGAATAACTCTTGTCAACTGCTTGTTTCTTTGGGCTCAAGAGGCAATTGAGAGCCCTTTCTGGACAACACTGCTCCAGTCCGAAGAGTCTTCGACTCCGAACCGGTGGACAACGCAATAAATGACGACCACAAACCCGATGGAAAAAGTAATCGGCCATGTGGGCGGTTATTAGAAATGTGTCCGATTTGAGTATCCGCCCACTGGTTTTATTTCAAAGATTTCTAGAGGCGCCATTGGAAATGAATGCGTTTTTGTAACAAATGAACAATAACGATAAGACCTTTCGCGAGATAAAATGATAGAACTTGCTCGAATTGATATTAGAAAAAAACTATTTAAGCGAAAGTGAAAAGGAAATCGGCTTCAGAATGTGATGTGCCATAGACTACGTTGCAGAATAGGTTGTATGCTAACACACCCATTAGCAAAGTACAGTTTTGCATGTTAGACTGACTTTTTCAAAAATTCATCCATTGTAAACATGCTTGAAAACTTTTCGGTGCAGACTGCAGAAGTTGTCTTGAGGTTTCCCTCTCATTTATGTTGTTGCAGTTGCGACAAAAGGTGTTATGAGGGATACCAAGTTTAGTGGCATGTTCTCCAATCGGCCAGTGTCCCGTACAGACCGCCACTAACTTAGTGATGTCATGATGAGTTCGCCGAAGGAGACTTATTGAGAAAGACTCTATTGATCAGTTAACACACTAGAACATGCAAAAAGTTATGCACACGTCGTTGTTCGGCCTAACACGGCCGCTGTGGCAGTTGGAAGATGAGCCATAAAATCCATCCTTACTAACCACTGCTAAGATTGATCCGTAGTACTCAGGCCATATGTTAATAAATAGCCTTTGGTACATATGTGTACCTGCAAGAGATCCTCCGCTTTCTCCATACCTGGGATGTCACTGTGACCTGGAACCCAGAGAAGGGACATTTTATAATGATCTTCTAAGGACGCTACCAAAGCGCGGTATTGCAGTACTAGCTTAGATTATGGAGCATAGGAGGCAATAGCATTGACGACTGCTTGGCTGTCTATACAGGTGGGTATAATATTTGGGTGTATTTTGACTTGATGAAATGCTTCCTGAATGAATATGCCCATCATCACAACTTCCGAAACTGGCGAAAGCGTAGCACGTTTCGGATAAGGTGTTAGACGAGGGCCGAGATCTCTTTTGCTATTATATGAGATATAGATCCTGATGAGTGTGAATGATCCAAGGAGGGAGTCAAAAAAAGATATTCTCGTAGCTCAACCAGATTAGATTGAGTTAGCTGCAAGTGGCTGTCTGCATAGATTTTGAAATTGAGAGCCCTGTCTGTCTGCATAGAGCAGCCACACATAGGCCAGCAATGGCCCTTTGTATTCCCACATATTCTACTTCGTGAACCGGTTGATGGTGGTAAGTGCTTAGTTTTGTCAGGTATTGCAGAAATAAGGTTACCTTTTCTTCTGGAGAAAATGCATTGTATGTAATGACCATAGGTTAGGTTATAGTGGCTGACTGCTAAAGGGCAGTCACACTTAGGCCAGGGCAGGCCCATTGTGATACCACGCGGATTAACTTCTTCTAACACTGAAACCAGTTGGTGCTGCTAATGAAGCGATTTAGCTGGCCAATGCTGGCGCTGTTTAGCTCGTTACGGCTGCTAAAGTCGTAGGCTTCTAGGTGTAGGAACCTACAACTAGCAAGAGCACTACACGAGCAGAGAAGGATGAGTGTTTGCAGTTTCCTGGTATGTCACAGTGTCCCGGCACCCACACGAGGTGGATGTTAAAATGCTCAGCCACCTCGTTAAGAGACAGCCTGCAATTAAGGAATATTTTTGAGTAGAATATGGCATTGTAGAAGGATCTTATAGCAGCCTGACAATCCGAACAGATGGTGATATCCCTTTTTAACATGTTTTTGAGGCATGACAACACCTCCTTAATCGCTATAGTTTCTGCCTGAAAAACGCTACAGAGATCAGGGGGGAGCTTCAAGCAGATAGCAATGTTGAGATCTTGGGAATATACACCCGCACCCACCAGTTCGTTTGTCTTCGATCCATCGGTGGAAATACGCAGATGATATTCCAACGTTTGCCTGTCAGACATTCAGTCCGATCTGGAAGGAATGCTGACTGAGAATTTCTTCTCGAAGATGGCCTGGGTTAGTAGGCGGTCAGTGTCGCCACCAAGAAAGTTGCATTCCTTAAGAATTGTTGAGTGGCCAATGTTGAGTTCGGACCACAATAGGGGTGTTTTGAGTCTCAAGGCTGTGCTTGCTGCTATTTGATTCCCGAATATTTCCAGTGGTGAAAGATGGAGCAGAATATTCAGTGCGTCGAACGGAGTACTTCTCAGTGCCTCGCCGATGCAAAGGCAGGCCAGTCTATGTAATCGGTTGAGTACCTTGCAGTTGAACTGAGATTCCATACAGAAGTGTCGGTCTGACAATAGAGGTGCAAATCCAGTGAGCGATGCGTGGTTGTAAGCCCCATTTGCATCCAATGGATTTTTTGCAGCTAAAAAGGGCAGAAGAGGTTTTTTGACCCTTTCCTGGATGTTGAGCTTCCAATTTAGCTTGCTATCGAACTTGAGACCCAGAAATTTCGCAAGGCTGTAATGTAGTGCCACATAGCAGAGGGGGGTCAAACTGGGGGATTTTGTATCTTCTGGTGAAGAGTACGATATCCGTTTGTGGGTTATCGCCGAGTCCGTATGTTTGTGTCACTATGGCAATATCACCCGCATGAAATAACTTTGCATCCTACATCTTCCAGTAATAATAGCAGTTTGTTTACCGCTACTGTCCAAAGAAGGGGAGAGAGAACACCTCCCTGTGGGAGGTGCCCCTTTTAACTCCTCTATGGATCTTAGCGTCTTCCATCTAAGAGCGTTTTTACATACTGGTGAGTAGCTGATGAATGAAAGTCACTATTGACTTTCTTATCCTGAGGTTGTTAAGCTCAAATGAAATTGCTTTTAGTTTATGTAATGACTATATAACGTGGATAATCTGTTTCTTCTTCCTCTAATTGCACTACCGTCTGGAGTGAATATGGACATCAGCCGATAAGTCTCTCTAGATGGCACGATGCTTATTCAGCTGCCTGCAATTTCGCACGCCATGTTGACTGAGGTCCTTCTCAACTTGTGTGTGCCATCGGCTTCGTGGTCGTCTTCCATTGCGTTGTGGTTCGACAATTGAAGACAATTCGGGCTGGACCAATGTTGTCCATGGGCTCTACCTTAGGTGTTGAATGCGTGAATGCCTGGCTAGACGCATCTCGCTGTACAGCCCGTACAGTTCAGTGGTTGAATTTTCTTCTCCAAAAAACATCAACGCAAACAGGGCCAACGATTGAACGCAGAACTTTTCTCTCGAAGAAACCAAGTGCGTCTTCATCCGCTATATCAAGTCCAGGCTTTTGTGCCATAGATCAAGGACAGAGATGATCAAGATCTGATACAATACTAGCTTGGTCCATCGAGAGAGGGTTCTAAAATGCAACTGAAGAACGTGGATAATAATTTCACTATTTTTCCCCATGTCTACAGCTCCTAGAAATGACATTTTAGAGCATTCCCTCCCATTCTAACAGCGTGGTATGTGTGATCAGACCCTGCGACATTGATTGACTTAGTAGACCAAAGATGCTTTCTAGTGACGCTCAATCGTGGTCGATAAAGTACCTACATAGGTACCAGCTTGTGAGGGAATTTCGTTTAAATACTGATGGTTAAAGGGTTCTTTGGCTACCACCGCACGTTTCCACAGCTTTAAGATGCCAGTGAATATATTACGTCAAGAACTTCAACAGATCCTTTATTGGCTTTTCAAATTAGCGCCTGCATTGAAATAAACGAAGTGCTAATTATAGTGACCGTTGAACTTATCTATGCTTTCGTTGCTAACGCAGCATGTAGGTATATGCTCCACTCTTTCGTGTTAGCAACTCAAGATATTGAATATCTGGATCAAAATTTATTTAGGGTCAAAGCATTTGATCCAGAAATATGTAAAGCTCTCGTTCTGGTTTGGTTTGGTTTGTTGAATTGAGCTTAAAAATGTCCTTTTTGGATCGCCCTAAATTACATTACTTAAAAACCCATCAAACTCTTGACTTCAAACTGTATTTGCGAAAGAAACAACAACACCCGAGACCCATTCCCTCATTGATTCGCAATCGCAAAAGGGATGAAGAGAACGCGGAGACTCTCATTGCTCGCAAGAACGAAAAAGAAGCAAAAACCTAGAAATCCCCTTCAAACCATCCGCAACAATGCATTACAGTACTCAGTCTAATGCATTCTCATCCCGCTCCAGCAGGCAGCACCATACATCCACATCCACATCCCACAAGGACGATGAATGGATACATCCTCACGCTTGCAAAAAAAAAAAAAACAAAAACAGGGAGAAAAAGCAGAACGTTCTGTGCGCCTGCCACATGCCTTTCAATTCATTTATTCAAAGTACTTGCCTCAAAACTGTAAAGACGACTCAGCACCCCCACACACACAGCTTTCATTGTCCTTACGCCGAGGAAACCAGAGCTAGTGTGAGGCATGGGTGCACGATAAAAGGGCCACGCAGAGAAGAGAACATTCGCAACCACCGACGCACAGGAGCCGAGTGCCGGAATTAAAGATTTTCCATTCAGAGCTCGGCACATCCCCTCGGGCTACTATTAACGAGCGTGACAGGACTCGCAACAAATATGATCTCGTATTTTATTGTGTGACGCAGCCCAGTTGGCGGACGGGGGTGGACGCATTTCAAATTTAATTGACACAGCAAGTGAGTTTGCCAAAAACTTACCCCATTGTGCTCCAGTTTCAGTTTCGCCGCTGACATGTTGCAACGCATACCGAAGGATATCATGAAGCCGAAGCAGGCCATCAGCGCGATGGTGTAACGCGCGGGCAGGCAGGGACATTCTGCTTTGCAATACTTGTCGATTTTCCGCAGCGGTGGACGTTCGATCTCGTCAAAGGACGTCGGTGAGTCGGCCATGTCGCCATCGTAGGGTCGTTGGGTCATCCCGTCGCCGATGGGTCCGTCACCGCCGTCCATCTGTTCGTAGCCATGCTTCGAAATTTCAAAGTTTTCGAATTGTGGTTTAATTCTGAAATGAGAGAGTGAGAGAGAGATTAGTGGGGTCTTCTGACTGACTGTCAGGCGAAACTGTCGCAACTGCCACATGGGCCTCATCAGCGCGTCCCGTTTATTCATCGGCTCTGTTGACATGGAGTGTATCAAACCTCCCTTCCTTACCCAACCCTTAAAAAACCCTTGTACAGCTTGAAAATAACTTGAATCGAGTGCCCATTAAACTGAATTCGGTTGCCAAGAAGTCGAGCCAAACTCCAGTCATAACCTTTAAGCAAGCAAAAAAAGCATCAACTCATAGTCTTCCGGAGTTGTCTTCGTTTCATGACCGCACTGGCGCCAGTGTCACAGTCTCCCAGCTGCCACAAAGTCTGGGCTACAGTATCGTCGAAGCCCATAAAACTTCCCCAAATTATCTTTTTTCGTTCGGAAGAACATCTCCATCGACCAGACAAACAACAATCCATCCTTACCCTCTATCTGGGTCAGTGTGAGCTCTGATGACTCAAGGCAGCCTCGGCATGACCGGCGACTGCGAGGGGAAGCTCAAGAAATTAATGATTTACATGCACTGCTGCTACCTAATATGACAAATCACTCAGGCGAATGTATTCGCAGTCACCACCCCGCAGCATCGCCCCGTGCCGTCACAGATGAACGCTGCAGAAGAAAAAAGCGAAAACCGATTCGTCTGAGTTTATCGGCAAAGAATCGCGTCGCCAAGTCTGTGCTACGGCAGGGGTTGGCATCCCTTCGATGCTGACTTCGTATTGTTGCCATACCGCGCCGATAAAATCACTTTCGCAGTGAATTTAGTAAAACGACTGGAGGGGGTTGGATCGTGTACAAAGGGACTGGCGGTTTCGGTTGCGTCAGACGTGGGCTACCATAACAACAACTCGTTTAAGCTAATGGCTTTCGCTATTCATCGAGTGGGTTTCAGTTCGATTTCAGGGAACAATTGTCAGGTAAACATGTGACGGGATGGGTTGCTATCGATACTAATCGAGGGGCACTTAAAGGGAATCCCTTTTCAGAGCTTTTTTTTCTGCTGTTGTTGTGTACTCCCCTCGTTACAGAGAGGGCGTAGCTGAGAGACACGAGTGGTCAGCTTGTGAATTACGTCAGTCGATGATGAAGATACACATAAAGCGGAATCGGTTTTAATCGCATTAATGCGGGTTGGTCCTGTGATGATATCTCGTCAGCTTTTGCTCCCCGAGACTGTTGAAGAGGCAGCATGTGCTTGAATGTGCTTAGCAGTTTGTTTTGGAAAACGTGATTATATAGGGAATTCGGACGTGGATGTGAGTTCCAGTGGGCAAACTTCAATTCTGATCAATTGCCTAAGGGAGCACGATTCACAGACTGGCCTAAGTCAGACCCCTGAATTCAGCAACAAAGATTAATTTTGACACTGAACGTTTGAGCACAGCAGCTATCTCAAACTCAACGATACGTAGCGACGCAGCGACGTAGCGACCCCTTTACAATATTTCTCACTTGACAAGTGCGTCTGGTTCGACGAGCCACCAGACCTTAGGAAGGTGACAAAATGCCCAGAGAACAGAACAAAAGTGATCCTACCTCTTGCCATAAATATAGACGCGCCCGACGTACTCGGTGAACGTCTACAGCCGCACTAACTGTCACATATCTGCGTTGACATAGAAGATTCTGATCTTTAATTCGGTAAGTTCATACCGCACTCAAATTCGAGCAGCTTTAACTATTGAACTCTCCTTTGAAATGGCTATCTTCCACTTCCAAACGTTCTGCATCCCGTTGTGTAGAATTAGCGACGAAGTGCTATTTATGGCCCACTGGTGTTTAGGGTCAAGTTTTCATCGGCGTCCGTCTAGCCTTCTCTGTTTTTGCGTTGAAGGATTGGATGGACCGCTCTATCCAGGTGTTCGTAGGAGATAAATCTGAATTTGTTTGCAGAACAGCCTATTGACGCAGCTTTTGTGCTCTTTTGATTTGACATTTTACACGGAACAGTTTAAGCTCGATGATAAGGTCAGCAGTACTGCCAAGTTCCCTTCTACCATCATATTACAGCATGCACCACATTTAATGTCCACAAAGCCTCGGCTTAGCAGTCAGTGACATTCCTGCAAGTTGGGGTATTTTATCACCTAATCTGATATCTTTTAGATTTCCTTAGAGCATGTAGGACAAACAAATTAATGCACTTGATGTCATATCCAAATGGTTGACAAACAAGCAGCACAAGCATTGATGACTTCGCCCATCGTTTGATAACCTCTGATCAGGACCAATTGATGGGCAGAAAAGCGAATGTCTTTCTCTGCCTGTGCAGTGCAACCTTCTTAGCTGATCGTATGGGATGGGTCCAAGACGGCACATGGCTGGGAGTATTCGCCAAAGATCTAATTGGCAGAAGCAAAAAAATTAATCAGATGATCTCTTCAAGATTCTTTTGACGATACGGCTCGTTAACCCGTTGTTAAGGGTCCAAATAAGCCACTACTCAAGTTCCCCAAATAGTTAAATGCTCCCGTTAGCGAATAGAGTGGTCAAATGCAACTCTACTCATTGCTCAGTCTAAAGCCATATGCCTAAGACCATGTAACATATCCCAGGCAACGAAAGCACCAAAGAATTAGCAAGTATGATTTAATGTCACGGACTCCATCTTTAACTCTGGATTGATGATGTTTTTTTCAGAGGAAGGTTCAACCGCAAACTGTACGGGCTGTGCACTCAACATGAGTCTAGCGAGGCGTCTACGGATTCAACGCCTAAAATGGCTGGCCCATGTAAAGCGCATGAAAAAAACTACTCCGTACCGGATAGTATTCGACTTCGAACCAGCAGGCCCACAAAACCTATGGCGCACATATATGGAGAAGGACGCCAGCCAACTTGGTGTGCGACATTGGTGGCAGAGGGCTAGGTAGTTAGGCAGGTGGGTAAGTAGTGCCATTTATGCACTAAGACCAAAGTCGATCCAATACACCGCCACGTGTCACGTGGCAGCCAGCCAGTTTTGTAAGCAAATTTTCCCAGTGGATTGACTGATATATTGCTGAGTTGAGTTTGAGCTTATAGTTGCTTTTCTAGCTGAAGCTAGAGCAGGGCAACCCCAGAGCAGATGCTGGGTGCTTTCCTTCTCGTGCTCGCCTAGGCAGCTACTGAAGTCGTTGAAGAAAAGGGCTAGTCTTTTTGCATGGAAGCCTGATAGGCAGTGTCCGGTGATTATTCCCACTGCGGTGCTAATATTTGATCGATTTAGAGACATTGTGTTACTTGATCATTTTGGATCAAGATAAGGATAGATTTGTTACGTTGCTTAGTAGGTGAAACTGGTTAACCACCTGGTATTTATTTTCTGAGCATGTAAAGGGGTACCTATGTTACAAGAGATTCCATCAATTGGCAGTCTAGTCGAGTGCAATCTTGTTCTAATTCGATCACAAGATAAACCGAGGCTTTTCGCCAAAAAGATTCCTGCTGTCAACGAAAAGCCTACTTCATAAATATTTTTTGAACCCAGACCTGTCTTTAGGCGACGAATAGCTGATTTAAAGATACCATACAGTTTTCTTGGAATGCTATTGCCATTTAGTACACATATTGAGCAGCATCAGACCATTTCGTGGACTCACTTCACAAGTTGAACTCTTCTGCTCTTTACATCTAACCCGATGCACGGGCACTAACAAAGTCAGATTCCTTTCTCTTCGGTAGAGCACCCCGTCTAGTGGCTTTCATAATTTTCCAATTTTCCCATTCCCATCTAAGGAGTAGGACGTGGTTCAAAACTCACATTTCCGTCGAGAATCAATTAAAATTCAGTTCACGTCATGGCACACCGCCGCGCCGTCCAAGAGCCTCCCCTTATCGCGCGTGATAGATGAACACAGCTCACAGGCGATATGGTGCCTTCACATCACTTGTAGTCGGCAGCAGCGCTTCATGTGGCAGACTTCTGCTCCTGATATGGCAATAATAACGGCACTTATCATGTTACGGTACAATGAATTTTTGAGGTGACTCCATGAATGAAATGAAAATCTTCACGCCGTCGAGACACCACTCAAAGCCGTTCAGGCGAAATCGATAAGGGTTGAGGGGAAGACGCATTTCTTTTTCCAGGACCTCAAGAATGGGGAGAGGAAAAACAGTCTAGGTTTCCATTAACAGAATCTATTCATCAAAGCCGGATGCGCATTGTTTTTCTCCCGCAAAGGAATTCGGCAAAAAGGAATCGATCCGAATCCTCAAGTCATTGTCAGACCGACTCGCCCGCGGAGGGGGATGATTTTTTCGCACACCATTACCGAGGAGAGTCTCGTGGGACACATGGAAGATGTTATAACACTTGTAACTCAAACCTAACAAGCGCAGGCGATGATGGCCGACCTGTTGATTCCTGTGTATCCTCGCATACCTTTGACACCACCGGCACGACGATACTCCCACGGGGGTAGTTTCGGGTTACCCTCGTGCCATGAGGTGAAATACAAATAAAATTCAATTGGGTTAAGAGTGTTGTAGTCGGACGCCGACCGGGCGGATGGGCGGATGATCTAGACGTCTATTTACCCGGCTATTGATGCTGATTGCAGCAGAGGATACGCGCGTTTGATTTGATTTGATGGCATTGCCGGGCTGATGGATGCGATTTGATTTCGATAATTGATAAGCAATCTCTCTGTTGATTTGGGTGATTCTGCTACAAAATTGATTGAATTGAATCCTTAACCTGAGTGCAGAGGAGGGGGAGGTTCGATATCGGTGATTTTGTCACAAAAGGACTTCGTTGTTGGAGGTCCTTTGTGTGAGTTTAGGGACTTCTTATCTTTGTAATGGATGTGAATTGTTGAAACTCTTGATATCAATCCAATTCGAAGAAAGGGAGGACACTCCTCTAAATTTAGGCACATCCCTGGTTCGGTTTCAGGGTATTCAAGCCGTTGAAATGTGCACAGGACTTTGACAAGCACCTGGTGACGGGTGACAAAGCGGGACGACACTAGTTCAAAATTCCTTCGCAAATCTTTGGTATTCTCCCAGCCTCCATCCCTCAATTCCCCTCCCCATTCAAACATCTCTCGTCCTTCATTATCTCACAAAACAAATGCCGCGTGTAAGGATCTCCTCCTAAGCAATAAATCTTCATGGGCTTGACACCCACCCAACTGGTTGTCCTTCCAACAACAGATTCCAATCCCCTCATAATTTTACCGCAAAATTAGACCTCGACGATGTTGTTGCCGAGGCAATCCCCGTCAAATGGAATAAAATCATAATTTTTCAATACACGCCGCGCCCCGCCATCAGTTATGCTCGTGGCCGTGGCGTCTTCCTCTGTCGGTATTCGCTGCTGACAATGCAATGAATGAAGGACGTTAATTTAAGGCAAGGCAACTTGAAGAAGTCCTCGTGGTGGCGACACAATTAAATTTTCTCGCTCTTCATCGAGCCTCCCGCGGGATGACGGTTCTTCTTATTCGACTGGGTGATGGTTGAGCAGCTGCACGCGACTTCGAGAGCACTTGCCACAACGAAGAGGGATGCGACAATTGTCGTGTCGCGGACTGTAACTCGAGCGTTTGTCGCATGCAAACTAATTAACGGTGAATTGGGGAGTATTTTCGAGGGGATAAACTATTCTGTGACTCTAGAGAAGTTTCGTAATATGATTTGCTTGCAATAGAGGACGCTTTGAAGTGATTAGACACACGTATTAAGTTTAGTTAGCACATCTGGTGCAGAATTCGTTGACAGAGGATGATTGAATTGGCATGGAGGTAGAGAGAAGTAGTGAGGCAGTATCATGAAATGAGGCCAGATTCGGCGTAGGGATGAATGCAGGCTGTAAGTTTGAACACAAATCGAAATAACTAAGTGTTGTCTTCTGAGCAAGGCTGCTCAGCACCGTTGACTTATCCAGACATGCATAGCACGTATGAGAAACAAACTTCGAACGGACATTTAGGCTATCGAATCATAATTGCTGGGTGCCTAGTGGCATTATGAGTATGAACCTCTACGTCATACATCGCGGTCCTGATCTGTAAAAAAAATGTTTCGCCGTAACGTCACCAGTTGTTACTGAGCAGCTAGACAGTCTCGAAATGCAAAGCTAATGTCGTTGATCAGAAATCAATTATTCAAGTTCTTATTTAAGGCTTTATTTTTTTTTTTTTTGCTATGACATCTGTGAAAAATATTTAGTATACATCAAGTCATTGAACAGACAAAATCATATTTTTTCATCGTGTTAAAAATGTAAAATTTTGTACCAGAAAGTGATGATTTGCGGAAAGCATTAATTTTTTTTTTTTTCATTTGAAGAAACGTGCTGCAGAGTCCCAGCGAATGCTTGTCGAGGCATATGGTGATCGTGCTCTATCAGAAGCAACATGCAAAAGATGGTTTCAACGGTTCAGAAATAATGATTTTGATGTGAATTGAATGAAAGACAGATGGAAGACCGAAAAACACTTGTGAAATTTTGCTTCAAAGACACGTAAGAAAATCGGTTTTGAATCAGATTGTTACTGACGATGAAAAATGGATTTGTTTTAAGAATCCTAAACGGAAAAAATCATGGGTTAATCCAGGACAACCATCAACATCGACTGCAAAACTAGATCGATTGGGCAAGAAGACAATGCTGTGTGTTTGGTGGGACCAGAAAGGTGTGGTGCACTACGAGCTCCTAATGGTGAACCTGGGGAAACCATTAATACTGATCGCTACCGACAACAAATGATCAATTTGAACCATGCATTGATCGAAAAACGACCAGAAGACCAGAAGATGTATGACGTCGATGTTCATTCTCATAATGCCACGAGGCACCCAGCAATTATGATTCGATAGACTAATTGTCTGTTCGAAGTTTGTTTCTCATACGTGCTATGCATGTCTGGCCAGAAGACACGGCAAAGTAATTTTGCTCCATGACAATGCACCTGCACACAAAGCAAAACCGGTTCAGGATACAAGCAAAACATTTGGCTGGGAGCAGCTACCTCACCCGCCGTATTCACCAGACTTGTTTCCTTCCGACTACCATTTGTTTTCATCGATGGGACACGCATTGGCTGTGCAGCACTTCAATTCCTACGAAGAAGTCGAGAATTGGGTGTCTGATTGGTTTGCTTTAAAAGACGAACAATTTTATTGGCGTAGTATTCACAAATTGCCAGAAAGGTGGTCAAAATGTGTAGAAAACAAATAACTTTAAATAAAATGTTCTCATTTCATTCATTTATTTTCTCGGTATACCTGGCCGTCGAAGAGCAAGTTTACTTTTTTCATAACAGTGGTGGGCCAGTACAACGAATGCAATAGTGACTATATAAAACGTAAGTTTGGCATTTTGTTACACAAAAACGAAAATGGGATAAAGAGACAAAATTGATCAATGGAGTAGAATGTGATTCGCTTAACTATCTCATTTTACAGAAATACAGAGTCGAAAATTTTGCACACCCACTGACATCAGAAATCGATGGTCCCATGCAAAGCAACACTGAGTGCAAATTATTCTGTTTTCAGCAGACAGACAATTTCTGAGCTCATCTGAGTGCTACAACTAGGCCTACCAATGACATCTGTACACCCTTTTTTGTGTTTTCATAAGTGTATTAATCGATTCATGAGATTCTATTGATGATATCTATGTAATAACAGTTCCTTGATTGTTGATTTTAGTAACCAAAACACTGACTTTTGTCAAAAAATTAGAAGAACTTTCAAGCTTTAGCTTGAAAAAGTACTATTTGTATGTACATATATAATACAGGACATTTTGAACACACTACGTTTCCACCAAACAATATCAACGCTATCGAGTTGAAGTGTTTTCAAATGGCGTTAGCTCTCAACTGTGTAGTACACAGCAAAACACCTGTTTGTGGAAAGGAAGAAATTTAGAAATATTTCAGCTTAATTCGATTTGTATCTTTTTTTGTGGCGAGTAATGGTTCTAGTTATCGAAGTTCGACTGTATTTCTTTGTTTCGAAAATACTACCTCTGTTCGATTGCTCAATTGCTTTGACCTCTAAAATTTACCAGAATAAACTGAAATTCACTGAAAACTTGTCCAGTTTGACAACCTTTCACGGGCGTATAAACATAAAGGAGTTTCAACTAGCTCTCGCCAAAATCGCGAGGTTCGAAACTCAGAAAACATATTGCGAAACATTGGAGATTTGAATGAAATTTGATGAAATATCGCGACATAAGATGTTCTTTTACTGCATGTGTATATAAAGGGTGCCCAGATAGCAACTAGAACATTCAAGTTTGTACGCTTCGGCAGCTGTCAAAGTTGCCATGGACATTCAGCCCAGTTAATACCCTGTAAGACTTTTTATCACGCACGGTTTTACATCTAACGGCGATGTCTGTATTACTTAAAAAAAAATATTGCGTTTTTTTCCATTGATTTGGTCGTCGGTTCGGTCGTCGTCAGGCTTCATGGTTTAGTCACTTGCGAAACACAGCAAGTACCTCCTTTTTGATCAGAAGCGATGATTAAGAGCTAAATGAAAAACACAAGTAAGACACAGTAGCACTCAGAATCAAAGAAACGTTTATTCGGCGATTATCAGCTGAACTGGACATCGTGGTCAGAGAGTCAACTAGGGTCACATATAAATATATATCTGTTGTTCTTGGGCCTACATCTCTGGACAAAACATTCTTCAAGGATCTTACGGGAGCTAGAAATCAAATCTCTTGAGACAATACGGCAGCACTTAAGGGCCTGTCATCCGACATTGTCTTATGCATTTTCGACGCACGACAATCCCTTGTCAGACACAAAAAAGTGGAGGTCGACTGGGTTCCTGCACAGGAGGATTTTAGTCAACGAATGTGCAGATGAGCTTACTAGACATTGCTCAGAATCTGCTTTCAAATGCACTGAACCGCGCTGCAATGTCAATTGGAGCAGCTACAACGCAGATTAACTAATAGGAGAAAAACGTTTACCTAGACCACAGCACCTACGGTTACGGTATAAGGAAATATTCAGCCTTTATCAAAGTTTAAGAATGTTCGCTAGAACTTTCATGCAGGTCACCCTGGCCTGATATACCATCTTCACAAATTGAACCTAAGCCTAAGACAAGGAACGTCGATTATGTATGAAAGATAGGGAAACGTTCCAGCATATATTGTGTGGACGTCTGACACTTTTCTGGTTAAGGAAACATATATTCCGTAGGCAGCTACTCAGTCAATGAAATGTACAAATTCCACATATTTTATTTAAGGGAAGTAGTAAACCATTTGGACTTACTGCAAGCTTTCGATAAAATAGATCTCCTCAGATTGCGGTGTAGGTGCTAGGGCATGTGTTGTACACGGACACGACTCGGATCATTACTTTGTTGTAGCAAAGGTCAGAACTCGGATATCGATTGTACAACGGAGTAGAGCAAGACCAAAACAGTTTGACGTTGGAAAGCTACAATCGCAATCGACCGCTAGGAACTTTTCCGATCGAGTCTCGTCTACAATCGTCTACATCGCCTACAAAATCTTCTCTGCCGTTCTGTGTGAGCGCCTGAAACCATTCGTCAACAACCTGATAGGTCCTTATCAGTGCGGTTTCAGGCCTGGAAGTCCACTATCGATCAAATTTTCACATTACGGCTGATCCTCGAAAAAACCCAAGAGATGCAGATCGACACCCACCACCTATTTGTCGACTTTAAGGCCGCATATGACAGTGTGCATAGAGACGAGCTATACAACGCCATGTCTAGTCTTGACATCCCTGCCAAACTCGTCAGGCTGTGCAGGATGACGATGGAGAACTCTGGCTGCTCCATCAAGGTCGGTAACGAACTCACCGAGACCTTCAATGTCAAAAAAGGTTTTAGGCAAGGTGACGCGCTGTCATGTGACTTCTTCGTGTTGGAGAAGATCGTGCGAAACTCACATGCCAACACTAGAGGCACGATCTTCCAGAAGTCCGTTCAGATGCTAGCATACGCCGACGATATTGACGTGATTGGCCGAACTCAGCGAGCCGTCAATGAAGCGTTTGCTTGTATTGAGACGGAGGCGGCAAAAGTGGGTTTAGCGGTGAATGAGGGCAAAACAAAGTATATGCTGTCATCAAGAAAGGACACACAACATCGACGACTCGGTCAGAACGTCACCATAGGCAGCTACAACTTCGAGGTAGTAAAGAACTTCGTCTACCTTGGCTCCCAAGTAAATAGTGCGAACAACATCAGTACCGATATTAAACGCAGAATAACTCTTGCCAACCGCTGTTTCTTTGGGCTCAGGAGGCAATTGAGTAGTAGAGCCCTCTCTCGAAAGACAAAGCTCACGTTACATAAGACCTTGATCATCCCTGTCCTGCTGTATGGCGCGGAAGCTTGGACTATCTCAAGAGCGGATGAAGACGCACTTGGTCTCTTCGAGAGAAAAGTTCTGCGTTCATGAGTCTAGTCAGGCGTCTACGGATTCAACGCCTAAGATGGCTAGGCCATGTAGAGCGCATGGAAAACACTGCTCCAGTTCGAAGAGTCTTCGACTCCGAACCAGTGGGACAACGCAATAGAGGACGACCACGAACCCGATGGCGCACTCAAGTGGAGAATTACCTCAACTAACTTGGAGTGCGAAATTGGAGGCAGCTGGCTAAAGAACATGCCAGCTTGAAGGATTGTTGACCGAGGCCCAGGTTCACCCCGAACTGTAGCGCCACAAGAAGAAGAAGAAGTTGTACACGAAGGAAAAAAACATAAGCTGAGTAAAGGCTTTATGCCAGACTACCATAGATAAAACTGTATTTGCAGTTTTGGCTCAACGGCTTTACAAACAAGCCAAATTGTCGCTTTAACAGCGAATCACAATGTGCTTGGTGTATAATGCACGGTGGCACTATCGGACATTGTTTCTTTCGAAGTGACGAAGGGGCACCGTTACTCTCAATGGTCTCAGGTATAAAGACTCAGATGTCAACCGACTTTCTGTGTTCAGAGTTTGACAACATCCACAATTGCGAGCCTTGATTCCGAAGCTTCATGCCTTACCAGAAGCAGCTCAACTTACAGAGAACGTTCATCCAATGTCCGACATGATCATGTGACTTCAAACCATTCGATACCTTGGACGAGATCGGGGACAATATTCGAAACGCTTTTTTCGGAATAACGCCGCACAATTTGGACCAAGTCTTGCAAAATTGAGCAAACATTTGTACTGTGTCGATGGTTTCAAATGTTGACTCTCGCGCTCTTTGTACGTTTGTGTCGCATACGCGAATGGCTTAGTAGATTAAAATAATAATGCACATTGCAAAATCTAAGCCTTAAAGAAATGTAGCTGTCAAAAAATGTTAACTACCACGATAGTAGAATTGTAAAAATTAGGGCATGTCAGTCGCAGAGGGCTAAGGATGTGTTACCCCGGATAGTAACCTCATCCCTGTCAATAGCAGGGATAACACCTTCCATGCCGATCGCTACAGCCTATCATCTTTTGAACATGCAAACCACCAATAACAAATGGCTAGAAGACAGCACCTGCCTTAAACCAAAAGAAATCTGGCCATCACATAACCTAAAACGGTCACTAAGTCTACTTCGAATCAGCAGGCCCTCATGAAGGACCCTCATTGGAGTCATTAACGGGCACTGTGCAATTGGCACTTATGGTCGCAGTATGGGTGGCCCATATAATGATAATAGCAGAAGCTGCATGGATTAGGAGGAGGAAGAAAATACTCTTCACATTCTCTGTTTCGAAGCGTTGACAAGCGACTTATGCAGGCACAGGCGTCTGCACTTAGCCTCTGTCAATGAACTCCTACTCTCACCTCCCCGTGGTGAAATCCGGCAGCCGAGCACCTTCGACTGAAGATGGGGTACCCAACCCCCGTGGGACGTCATTGGCGGCTGCAAACGAGAGAGGGGGAGAGTGGATGAGTCTGTATCAGGGCTCATCTTGTCTACGGATGGCGGCGGAGGAGCTTATCATCAGATTAGCCAACGGCGACATCCAGAGCTACCTGGTACACCTCCTTTTAGAGCTACTCTGACATATTCGGAGCTAAGATCTAAAAGGTTGCCTTCAAGGTCATATCGGGATTTTGGAGTAGAGTTGGCGGCGGAGGAACCCTATCGTGTAGGGTCAACGGCGGCACTCACAACCTCAGCGAGGTTACCGATACCGGAGTCATCCGGACCCTTCGCCCAAGGGTAAAATAATTGGGCCTGGCCTCCCAGCTGGGGGTTGTGCGTGAGGTTAACGCCCTCACCACGTAAACAAATTTTGTTCAGAGACGACTACTTGCCTCGGATACTGACCGATCTACTGTTGACGACCCCAGCAAACGAACAAATGACCATGCTTTTCGGTTCTGCACGTGGAATGTGAGATCTCTTAACAGGCCACGTGCAGCCGAAGAACTCGCGGAGGCCCTTGACTGCTATAAACTCATAACAAACCGCATCAAGGCTACATTCGGCAACATCAGCCTGATATGCGCCCACGCCCCGACAGAGGACAAAGATGATTGCTACTATCATGATGATGACTTCTATGATCTCCTAGAGTGAACATACGATCAATGCCCCAGCTTTGACATCAAGATCGTTCTAGGAGATTTCAATGCTAAGCTGGGTAAAGAAGAAATCTTTGCTAAAGTCATAGGGAAACACAGCCTACACGACACCACGTCCAGTAACGGACTAAGGCTGGTGGACTTTGTCATGGGACGTAACCTCTCTGTTGCTAGCACGCGGTTCCCACACCTCAACATCCATAAAGGGACATGGCGGTCCCCAGATCAATCAACCGTCAACCAGATTGATCACGTTGCGATCGACGTCAGACACTCCTCCAGCATCCTCGATGTCCGAACTTTCCGAGGAGCCAATGTTGACTCGGACCATTTCCTTGTTGTAGCCAAGCTAAGAATCAGGATATCACGAGAACAACGGAGTCGAGAACGAACACCACGGTTTGACGTCGCAAAGCTACGCAGCGGACTGCCAGGATCTTTGCCGACCGAGTCTCCCAGAAACTCTCTGTAAGTTCGACGCCGCCTACACAAACCATCGAAGAAGAATGGAGTCGTTGTCAAGAAGCCATCAAAGAAGCTGCCACTGATGTGCTGGGTTTTACGACACCACCTAGAAGGAACCTATGGTTTGACGACGAGTGCAGGCAGGCACATGCAGCCAAACAGGAGGCCTACAAGGCAACGCTGCATCGAACAACGAGGGGTGTTCGTGAGCTCTACGAACAGAAGAGAAGGGAAGAGCACCGGCTTCTCAGAAGAAAAAAGAAAGAGCATGAGAAGCGCGCGGTCGAGGAGATGGAGAGGTGTTAGGGCAGGAATGACGTCCGAAAGTTTTATCAAAGGGTAAAACAATTATCCAATGGATATAAAACTCGGACAGAAGCCTGTCGGGATGGAAATGGACATCTGGTAGTAGAGTCGCAGTCGGTACTGAGAATCTGGAAAGATCATTTCTGCAGACTGTTAAACGGCGATGAGGACCAAAATACCGCTGTCAGGCAGAATGTTCCACTCAATCTGGACGATGACAGACGCGAATACCGTCCCCCAGACTTAGACGAGGTCAAGGTAGCAATATCAAGACTGAAGTCTAACAAAGCTGCTGGAGCGGACGGTCTGCCCGCTGAAATATTTAAGGCAGCTGGAGATGATCTGGTTGGGCGCATGCACCAGCTCATCTGCAAGATATGGTCTGAGGAAAGCATGCCCAACGAGTGGAATCTCAGTATCGTTTGCCCGATCCACAAGAAAGGAGACCCCTTCAACTGCGCCAACTATCGAGGGATCAGTCTTCTTAACATCGCATATAAGATCTTCTCTGCCGTTTTGTGTACCCGCCTGAAGCCATTCATTAATAATCTGATAGGTCCATATCAGTGTGGTTTCAGGCCAGGAAAGTCCACAACAGACCAAATCTTCACACTACGGCAGATCCTGGAAAAGACCCAAGAAATGCAAATCGACACTCACCATCTGTTCGTCGATTTCAAGGCCGCATATGATAGCGTGCATAGAGATGAGCTATACAACGGCATGTCTAGTTTTGACATCCCTGCCAAACTCGTCAGATTGTGCAGGATGACGATGGAGAACTCACGCTGCTCCATCAAGGTCGGTAACGAACTCACCGAGACCTTCAATGTCAAAAAAGGTTTTAGACAGGCGCTGTCATGTGATTTCTTTAACATCGTCCTGGAGAAGATCGTGCGAAACTCACACGCCAACACTAGAGGCACGATCTTCCAGAAGTCCGTGCAATTGTTAGCATACGCCGATGACATTGACGTGATTGGCAGAACTCAGCGAGCCGTCAGTGAGGCTTTTGCTAACATTGAGACGGAAGCGGCTAAAATGGGTCTGGCGGTGAATGAGGGCAAAACGAAGTATATGCTGTCCTCAAAAAAGGACATACAACATCGACGTCTTGGACAGAGCGTCACAATGGGCAGCTATAACTTCGAGGTAGTCAAGGACTTCACTTACCTCGGCTCCGGAGTAAACTGTACTAATGACATCAGTACCGAGATCAAGCGTAGGATAACTCTTGCCAACCGCTGTTTCTTCGGGCTCAAGAGGCAATTGAGTAATAGAGCCCTCTCTCGAAGAACAAAGTTGACTCTATATAAGACTCTGATCATCCCAGTCCTGCTATATGGCGCGGAGGCATGGACAATCTCGAAAGCGGATGAAGAAGTCCTTGGTCTCTTTGAGAGAAAAGTTCTACGCACGATCTTTGGTCCTGTTTGTGTTGACGGGTTCTGGAGGAGAAGATTCAATCACGAACTGTACGGGCTGTACAGCGACATGAGCCTAGTTAGGCGTCTACGGATCCAACGCCTACGGTGGCTAGGTCATGTAGAGCGTATGGACACCACAGCTCCGGCCCGAAGAATCTTCGAATCCGAACCTGTCGGGCAACGCAACAGAGGACGCCCGCTTTTAAGGTGGCGCACCCAAGTGGAGAAGGACCTAAACCAACTTGGTGTGCAAAACTGGAGACAGCTAGCCAGGGATAACCTAACCTATACCGGACAGCATGATATGACAAAAAACAGAATCAAATAACTACCTCAAACTGTTGTTGTTTTGTTGAAATTTCTTTTGCCAATATTCTTATGATTTCTCAAAATCAAATCACTTTTCGCGCACTTCAGATGAACTCCAGTCTTAATTTCTTTTCAATCGATACAAGCAAACTATCACACAAACTCACGTCACAACAACCAGTCTCGCCTTAGGGACATAACTCAATACAATACACGCTTCCTGGCCAGTTGATTCTATATCAAATTATCATCAATTCCCTGGACTGATGGGCTTCAGGCAACCTGTTGTAAGTCTCATACCTGACAGCCAGCCTAAGGCACTCCTCGTGTTCCACCACTACGTGTCGGTGGGAATTTTTCGTCCTCGTAAACCAATAAACACGTTAATTTCCGAACCACGAATCGGTCTAAGCCCTGCCAGCCACCGCCGGCCCCATAATACCATGGGCATAGTTTCCCACACGAAAGGAGTGTGAGTGAAAGTTGTGCACCATACCTCGCGGACGACTGCTCAACCGGCAAAAGCTTCGCATGTCTATCGCACTATTGGCACGTTCACCGGACGTGCAAGGAATCCCCGAGAAGGTATAAATTCCTGAAAGCGAGCATAACCGCTCAGACTGTAGAGTGAATTCCTTCACTTTGTCATCGATTATCAAGGAGTTGAGAGCAGCCCACTGCGGGACTGCGGGACTGCGGGACTGAGTGGAGAGGTGTGGAACAATGAAAATTCCTCAAGGAGCAGCTCATTAAAGGGACCTACACCATCACGATGACACACTGATATGCCGTGGACTATGAGGTGCACACGGGAATCGATACGTATCGCTGCACAAGAAAATCGAGTCGATAAATCAGAATTCGTTCCCGTACGTTGCGTGGGCGGCGATGGTGGGCTCCTTAAAGCGGCGAAAGGATGCGCGTCAGTTGCTCAGCCAGTCGGCTGTTAAATTAAATTTTTCATTCACTGGCTCGATTATGAGTGGGCTTACCCTCCGAACACGCCGGACGCCTTCTCCTTGAACGTCTGTAATCCCTTCATGATGATGAGTTGCCGTGCCTATCGCTGGATGCTGCAAATTATGAGATGAAAGCGATACCCCACTGGACGATGATGCTTCCTGGTATGATGTGGGGTTGCTTGCTGCTGCTGGTGGAGGTGGTGGTGGTGGTGCTGGTGCTGGTGGTAGTGATGATGATTACTGTCAGTTCGCAGTGCTTTTCGATGATAACGCCTTTAAGAGGGGATAATGTTCGCTCGTAGCAACATGAGGTCCTTTGCGGGGGAACTCGTAAAAAACGATTGCTCGACGGTATCTGACTGGCAGACGCCTCCCTTCGATAAAGCGCTCTAATAGGATCGCACAGCAATTTATGAGGATTTCCAATTTGTGACTGTAACTGCTTTATTGGAATCCATTTCGACGATGGACGACTGTGTTATGTGCATTTTCTGAAATCATAAAAAAGAAAGTGAACCGGTTAGTGGTCAGACAAGGTATGGAGGTGGTGGAATATTTTATGTTAGAAATTATCTGCGGAGAGGCTTTGCATCTTCTGCGAACTTGATGAGAAGAGAATATGAGATTTTTATTATCTGAAAAAAAGAGATTAAGTTGATTCCTTAAGACTCTATGGTATGGTAAGAACATAGACTGACATACGAACAGAGAAATGTGTGTTGCAGGAGCCGGCTAGAAGACACTGGGGTCCTGAAGTTAATCTTGACCAGAAGTTGTCTGGGTCATAGGTTGTATTCAATGCGGAAGCCTTCGAAGCACAACGACAGCAGATGGCTTTGATCAGTAAGATATTTTATCCGTGATCCACATAGAAATCTCAGGAACTGAATTTGCCAACTCATGAAAGAGGTGTTTATTCAGAAACTGTATATAGCTGCTATGCTGTCTTCTTCGTCTTTACAACTTTTATCTTTTAGCACGTCACTAGTACAGCACCTTGAAGGTCTAAAATGGTTATTAATAATTTCTTCTAGCTCGTAGGAAAAAGACCCTACGCTAGAGACCCGTGTGTATGTTCATCCACTGCTTGTTGGCTTTGTGTGAGGGTTCATATTCTAATTTTAGTCTTATGAATTAGAAGTGGTTGCGGATAGGAGATAGCTAGACATTCAGTTCATATATCTACTCATTACTTACATTGGACAGTCCGAAGAGCAAAGATCTCAATAACTCAGCTATTTAGTACTTATGATATCCGACGCTACCACTCCAATTAGCATCTTGCTATTGAAGTCTATGCTAATTGCTCGGTAACCTTGTCGATTATCAAATAAAGTTTAAAAGACCATACAGCCGATAACTTGAAGACTTAACCGCGACCAGTACGAGATGTACCAGGATTTGAATGTAGTCCGGATGACAAAAATGCGTCGATACTGGACGCATGCACAACGCTACAATAAAGAGGCCAAGAGGGTCTTCCAATTCGAGCCTCCTGGATCGAGTAGGAGAGGAAGACTGAACCTCCGGTATAGAGATCAAGTCTACGCGGATGTAAGACAGCTTGGTCTTAATGACTGGAAGCAGCGTGCCCAAACCACCACCGAAGGACCTTCCATGGGACGCCCAACTGTTAAGAAAGAAGACCTGCATCTATCCATGACTTTCAGAATTTTCACGTTCATGCAACCACGGTGAGTAATGAAGAATCTGCTGCTAACAATCAGTACTCTAATAATATTTCACGATCACAAAGAATAAAGAAAATGTTTGGCCAAAAATGACAGCTTTATAGTGCAAAGAAATTTAGTAGCATCCTTGGAGACTTAATGAAACTGACGCTAGCAGTTTGCAATTTGACAGTTGGTCTTACAGATGAGAACAAGAATCTAATTTAAACTGAGGCAATCGTGAATCATAGGTATTATATACAATGCATAAGTATTAATTTCTACTCAGATGTAGAAGATAGCAGCTTATGTCATTTTTATTACACGAATTTATTAAGATGATGCACAGTGGTGAACAAGTAAACAGCACACTTGTCAATCAAAAGGAAATTTAGCGAACGTATCATACAACGTATTTTGTACTCACTTGGCTCCCGCTTCAATCATGGTTATTCCGAAGCAATTTTTTTTCCCTGGTTCCTGCTGCCGTCATTTTTTATTTTTCAAACTAAGATTTGAAACTATCTTCGAAACATTTTTATTATTGGAATTATGAGTTGTGTCGTCGATGCCCAATTGAAAGTTCAGATTATTCAAGGACATTTTTTTCTGATACATATACAAATCTGACCAATCAAATGTCGTCCGGCAGGACAACACTACAAATTGATTTCTTGTTTCAAATTGATTTTACTCCTTTGACTAGCAGAAATCAATTAATGTTGTTCATAATGTATTAGCAGAATCCTGACGGTTGTTATCTACATTACAGAAAGATAAGAGTAGTGATTCTGCACAAATGACACAAAATATATCATTGCCTTCAAATTTAGGGAAGTCCATATAAAAAAATAAACATAACGTTATTTTTCACTCGTGAGAGAACAATAGCAAGCACAACACGAGTGGTTGCTGAGGAGGTAGGCCCTGGCCCCCTACGGGCTGTAGCGCCACCCACATTATTTTATATTATATTATTTTTCAACACTACTGCACATCCAATAATAAGAGTTTTCACTTAAGCTTAACGTTCTACAATTCAGATGCGTTTCTGTAGTTTACATTCCTAGTGATGTTTTATATCAACCCATAGATTCTCTACGGGATTAAGATCAAGAGACTTAATGGGATATCTCCCAAAGGTAGCAGTGTGCTCGCGATTGTTATCAAGCACAAAAAGCCATATTTCGGACACAGCTTCTTTAGAAAAATGGATCTTGAATAACACGTTTCTCCATTGGAACCACATGTAATCAATTTTGGTGTCTATCTATATACTTGGTCTCATATCATGTTAAAATAGGGTTTTCCAAAAATAACTTTAGGACATTTACTTAAAAAAAAAATTCAATTCTTGAGTCAATTATATCTTGTACTCGTCTGAACTAAGACCTTACGCAAAATACGCCGTAATTTGGTCTGAGCGATGCCCAATTCTTAAGAATGCCGTGAAATTGATTTGGATCGTTTGCTATGGACGCCTGAAAGGCAGCGATCGACACTTCGACCAACTCGCTATCACGGCAACATCACTCAACGAATATGTAGACTGAATTGTTTGCACTAGAATTGTTATTGCGTGTCTACTAGAGGGAGTATTACGACCGAAAATTGCAGTTAACGCTCTTGAGTTCACCAACTTCGAATTGCGGGAGAAAATATGCAGACGTTGCTCCGTGTACTTTACTATGATGAACATATTGAGTTTTATGATTAGTGAAGTCCCTTCCAAAACCCTTCATAAAGCACGAAGTGAGAAAATAAAAAAAAAACCAAACATTACATTCCCGAAAGCATTATTAAGTTGGTAAGTTCGTCGCCGTGGTGGCCCGTGGCGTTGTGGGTACGTGCGTCGACCCCAACCTCGACGTCGTAGGTTCGATTCCCGCTCTGAGCGACAGAAATAATTTTCACGGCCCCACCTCTTTCGAGTCACTGACAATGCTCAAAGAGTATTTCCTGTCTAGTAAAAGCTTCTCAAACTTGGCCGTTCGGATTCGGCGTAAAACTGTAGGTCCCTTCCACTCGTGAGAGAACAATAGCACGCACAACACGAGTGGTTGCTGAGAAGCTTGGCCCTGGCCCTTTATGGGCTGTAGCGCCACCCATATTAAGTTCGTCGCCCAAACATAACTTTTCGCATATGATCCGTTCAAGCACATTTTTTTCCAAAATAATGATCACTGAGGGTTTCTCGCTAATTCTTGGAATTAAATGTGTTATTTTAACAACTGAGCTTTTCAATAATGAATGTTTCTAGATAAGGTATAAACAAGGTTTGGTAACACTTTTTTAGATCTTTGCATTATGAATGGAAATTGGTAGGAATTCTCAAAGGATTCACATATTACTAGTATATGCTCAGAACAAGAGAGAAGATGGACCTCACCCACAGCTTGGTATACGTTACTGGATGCAGATATCCATTGATCGCAGTAGTCAAAACGGAAAAGGATTCCATGGAAATCTAATAATAAGGTCTATATTCGCATGATGGACTTGTATCCAAATTTTCAACCACTTTTCCTCTTGAATCAACATCAAACAGACAGCAAGTTATGGTGTAAGAAAAATAATGTGTTCTGTCCACCATAGGATTAGCCGACTTCACTGCTGATTTACCTCTTGTCCATCGCGGAATATGCGAAACTTCTTTAAAGTTATTCTTGAAATTTTCAATGTTAATTCTGGGCATTATGCATTAATTCCATATGTACCACCTCGGATGACAGATCAGTTCAACGAATTTGATTGAAATGGGAATGTCAAATTCACGAATTCGATAGCCTCCTAGTAACGTATGTTCATAACTGCAATGCGGAGTTAGTAAAGGAGTCTACCTCAGGGACCAGGACATACGTGAGAGCCGCGGTAGACTCAATCATGGCAAAAGTTTCTTGTTTGGTTTCACAAAATCTCTGACTCAAAGAACTTAACCTATCAAAAGTTTTATTCTGCTTGACTTTCTATTGTGGTGGCGTGTGGCCATGCGGGTATGTGCGTCGACTCCAACCTCAGTGGCGTGGGTTCAATCCCTGGTCTTTACGACAAAAATAATTTTCACGGCCCTATCTCTTTCGAGTCAAAGACAATACTCAAACTTATGTCTAGAAAAGCTTCTCAAACTTGACCGTTCAAGAACAAAAGCACGCACAACACGAGTACTTGGCAAGACCTTAGGCCCTGGCCCACTACTACATATTATTATTGTTATATTCAATCGACTGCCTAAAGCTGGACAATAAGGAAAATAACAGAGCTGATTCTTAGTGCCTTCGCAAGAAAAATTCGTCGTCGGATATATTAAGGACAACTGCGAAATTTTCGAACGCTACCAAGCTAGATGCAGAGTCCTTCCGAAGGCCAGTTTTTCGGTCGAAGCCGAAGCAGAAACATGATGGTGCAATTAGAAATACTAGGAATTCTGAAATTGTTTTTTGTTATTCGTTTCTGTTTATTTGTCTTGGTAGCAAACTACCAAGTGACAGCGATACTTGAAGTTTCTTTTTTTTTTTTTTTGAGAGATGATTTGGATTTTTGTCTACCATTTTTCATGGTATTTCTACAAAATACTAGAACTAACAAGTACTGCAAAGAAAAGTACGGAATAATAATTCTGTTTTAAAAGTTAAATTTCAACATTCGGCCGCTATTCCGTTCTGGCAGTTGGAAGACGGGCTATGGAAACCTTCAAAAATGCCTTACTAACCACTGTAAATAAAATTTTGATGTTTTCCTACATGTATTAATCAACATTGACACGCTGGGATGGAAACAAATTACAGTGGTTTTTATTGCCGAAGTTGGCTGAAACCGAATGTGCGGTCGGACTGTAGATAGATGTACTTTAGAAAGGCAAAATCCACAATGGTTCGGTTACATCGAGTGCATGGATACCAGAGCTCCAGATATTCGAATCCAAACTTTCTAGAGCACACGATGACTTAAACCTAGGAGCCACGGGTTTGACGGCGGAGCCGCGGTTCTTCGAATCTGCGGCTCCTGGTTCGTGAAGAAAAGGAAGACTAAAACCGTTCCGTTTAAGGACCAAATTATAGCGGAAGCAAGACAGTTTACTTTTGATGAGCGGAAGCAGTGCGATGTGATCTTATTAATGTGGTACATTTTAAAACCCATTTACATTTCGTTATTTTGATAAAGATTGCATTTCATTTGGGTCCCATTCCAAAAGAACTGCGCCGGCTTGGGAGCCAAGAATGAATCAAGTCAATTTTTGATATTCTGCTCTTCCTCGCTCTTAAGTTATAGATGTAATATTTGTTCTGGTAATAGAATCTTGTCATGATGTCACCATTAATGAAATGATATGAACATTTTTTCGAATTGAATAGAAACTCACTAAATTTCATCGCCGAAACGAGTGTGGTATAACACATGCCTTCAACTATTACGGGTATAAAAGGGTTGAGGATAGAAGGCAAACATTGCTAAACCTTCCATGGGTCACAAGCCTCACCAGTAAGTAAGTATAGCAACGAATTCATCCATACATTTGTAGTGTAATGTCTGGCCTAAGCGACGGACCAAGTCCCGGTTTGAAGGCACAAGAGCTGAGTTTCTATAGATTTGAATGAAATTTCGAGACTTCTAGTTACATGACGTCAGCGCAGAAGTTCTTCTTCTTATTCTGATGGTGCAGTCGGGTATGGGACTTTGCTACCACCCGTTGGAGGATAATTATAAACTAGACGTACGCCTAATATTTGTTGAGAAACATATTCTGTAGATCTGAGACTAGAAATGGGTGTTCCAGATCGTGGGTGCTGATCAAATTTCCTGAACTTTGTTTTGAGGATTTTTAAGTCTTGTTACGTAATTTTCATTTCCTTCGACCTTAACAGTGGTGACCTGGATGAGGTCATAGACAGATACATTTTGTACACAGCTCTGCACTTACTGTCCTGAATTCTAGTATATATTTGGAACAAACTTCACTTCACTGATCATCCAAGAGAATAAATAAATTATATGAAACATGTTATGTAACTCCTGCAAGTGCTGGAAAAAAAGATTTTCGATTACGTAACACTTATTTACCATTGAAATCAAAATGTATCCAAAAGATTAAGTATTCCACAAGCCCAGTGAGATTATCGCAAAAAACAACGCAAAAAAACCGATGAGCTCCAGTAATCCCAGCAGACTTTAACTTGATCTCTTCGCCGTTGAACTGTGCGTAATCCAGTTATCACTTGTCATTTTTCATTTTGCACGAACTCTTAACTGTCTCACCTATGACATAACACCAAGCTCTAATTTGCGAACATCTTTTCTTTTTTTAGCTCTCGCACTTTAAGTCACTTTTTCGCTGCACCACGCACGAGTGTGAATAAAGTTCGATTTTCGTTGATTTTGATTTATTTTTTGTTCGATTTGCATGAATTTAATATGTGCCAAAAAACGGAAAATTTGAAATGAAATCGAAAGAAAAAAACTTAAAAACTAATAGATACACAGAAATTGAATGAAATGTCCCACCGCTAGCTCCATTCAGACAGAGTCTCGTACTTAGTTCCAGGCGAACTCTGTCTGTCTGCGAGCTACAAGCGGTGTTGCATTCTGCGCTGAGTCCCTGGCAAGGTACATAAGGATGATATTGGTATATACTAAGTATCCAAGGTGTACGACAGAATATTGGGTGTATCTTTTCGGATACAGCGAGGATGTGCCAGTGTGTGGGTCGGGTTTGGTTCAGAAAATTGACAAATTAATGTCACACTCTGCGATGCGGAGCACTCACTCATTCACTCACTCTGCGGATGGCGTTTAGATACGTTTATGTATCAGAATTTGTTCAAAACTTTTTTTGCTTTCCCTTAAATCACAATTAAAATGTTTCGTTTCACTCTGACTGCCTACGGGGAATCAAGGAACTTGTGTGTCCTTCGAGAGGAAAAAAGAGATTTCGACGGAACTCACGAGTGCACCACAGCACAGGATGGCTAAGAACGAAGTACTAGGTACATCTAGTGCTCGCCGTCCTCGTACATAAGAGCTGAAGCTCCAACCGACCAGGGGTAAAAAAAACCCGACACTCCAGCACATTGCTTCATCTCTCGAGCAGGCAGATGACTACGTGGAGTCCTCGCACAACTCCAGTTGTGGTGAAAAGCACTCGCCTCCTGGGGTGGGTCCTGCGCAGTGTGCCGTCCGTGGAAAGCTCTCGCCGGTGTACATAGGCCGAGATGTGCTAGTTACAGTATCATTCATTGGACACACACACCCGAGACGTGGGGGTGCGGCGGCCTGGCCAATCTCAGGCGCGCAATAGGTGGAGCTCTAAATATTTACCCGAGGACCGTGGAATGCTGCTGTTTCGCTTGCACTCGTGCCGAGATTTCAGGTTTTTGGGGCGCGGATTTGCTGGCTGCTTGCTGCTTGTCCTGATTCCGGGTACACATTCCGTGAAAATGTTAACGTTGCCATATTATGGCATTCAGCCATTTTGATTTTTGTTCAATTAAACACATGCCACGGGTGGGGGATGCGTTCAGAACTGAGGGAGGATGGAGGCTGGCAGTCACTTCGGTCTTTTGTTGTTTTCCTTTCCTTTTTGAATATATTTTGCTTTTGTTTTCCGTTTTTTTGCATAAGCATCAAACCGGATATGGGTGCCTAGCTACCGTAAGCAGATTTTATCAAACTCATTCCGGTTTGAGACGCACGGTTGTCAGTTGAAGGGATTCCATTCATCGTGATCGTGCGTTGTGTGAGCTGGCCGCAGAAGGAGGGATACTTCGCGTTGAGTACGTTGTGTATTCATAGAGCATCCGTGGGTTGGGTCAACTTAAAGATTTACTGGCAGAGTTTCGGGCTTGGGTAACGGCCATGGTTTCATCAAGGTTTTGAAGTTTAACAACTGTAGTTAAACTTTTCCCACACCAACTTTATTGATATACGGCAGACAGAATGGTTTTTCTTTCGCTAAGCGCCTAAGTTATAGTCACTTCTATAAGTCATTAAAAAAAATAGAAGAGAAGGGAGAGAAGACGATAAATAAATGGTCCGTGGTAAATAAACCACAGAGGATTTTTATTTTGTTAGAATTGTGTTGCTACGACCGTTCCAAGGTCATCTAGTCATACTTTGATTATGTAACACATTGTCGCCTATCTTACGTTTCATCGAGTTAGAGAAGTAGCAAAAATAGAGCTTACAAGACTTACATTTCATCGAGTGAGCACGGATTATTTCTGAGAGTTGTGTGAGGTTTTCATCGTTATGCTTAGGAATGCTGTGCAAGCATAACAGTCCAGTTCCGAACGCCTGTCGTCCTATCGTGCGATTTCTTCAATCTGGTACTAGACAAGATGCGCCCATCTTGGACAAAACACCACAATTTGCTTCACTCATCGTGAATAAAAATGACAATCGCCCTATTCCATCGTTGCTAATTCTGTTCATCGAAATAACTGGGATCAAATTTCATGGCCTCGAAGGACCCAGACCATGTCTATCTATCAGTATTTGGCCAGTTTTACTATTTGGAGTCACAAATTGGACGGTAAGCAAAAGTACAGAGCTGCAGGGTCTCGTCTGCGAGAAAGGTGAATGGACCAGAAGACATAGTCGCAAATTCTACGGGCTCCCAGATGTGGACGTAGTCCGAAATACAAAAATCCAGCGCCTGTACTGTTAAAGCGTCGACTAAGAAAATAAAAGCGAACAGCCTCAGCACTAAAGACGAACATATCGCAGACAAAAGGCTGCAAGTAGTGTGCGTCAGCGATTTACTATTGCACAGTCCCAGACTCGGACTCTCGGAAAGGTCGTTAGCAATCTAAACATAACTCAACACTAGCAAAGCCAATCGAGTGCAGTTACATGGCCGCCAAGGTCGGGAAATGATCATTAAGCGTCCAAAAAGCGGAAACTTGGTCGAATGCGGAAACTGGAAAGGTATACGGGTTTTTTTTCCGCAGTACCACAAATAATTGCTGGAGTAGTTCCAGAGGGGATCGAAAAGCAAGTAAGTTTAAGTTTTTCGAGCGTTACGGGTTATCGTCGAACAGTGGTTTGAATATATGGTATGTAGGTTGCCCGCAGACATTTTATCTTTACTTCCTCTTGCTTCAAGATTTACTTACGTATTCTTGCCAAATTCAGCATAAAATAATGAGGCACAAAGGCACTGCTTCATTCATTGGCATTCTAAGTCTACACTGTGTCACTGTTTTCAAGCACATATAAATTATTTAATTTTAATGTTTGGGCTATCGTACTGTCTTACGTTGGGCGCCAATTGTTATATTTCAGATTATACCGACCGACGGGCTCAGTAATAATAGATTTGTATGTGTTTTACGGCTTATACCGACTCAATCGGCTACTCGACTAAGCTTAAAGTACAAATATATCTTAATATCTAGCTACACACATATCTTATGACAACTTTCTATCTATGAATAGAAATTCGCCCATTCACATGATGTCCCGATTGCAGCCATCGTCCTAAAATTAGCGATAAGGTACTCGAATGTGTGTGAGATCTGTTTGTCAACCACATGATAAGGATCTACCATAGATGCTCCAGTGTGGTATTGGTATGGTTTCCTTAGCTAATATAAATCATACATAAGTCATCAAATTCCGTATTAGTCATCGTTGATGCATGCTAAGTTGTTAGCTTCTGTAAAGTACTGAACAATCGCCCTTTGGGCTTAAACAACTGATGGATAGAAGGTTCCTTTAAGGCATAGATTTGCAGATTCAGAAAGCATTTATTATGGTTGCACCACATAGTCGACTCCGAGATAAAATTTGTTCAACAGCCAGCTCTACCATCTGATCACAGGTGCACTCCATATTTCTTGCAATTATTTAGAAATGATTGGAATTACCAATATGCAGCCTCATTTTCCTCTGCAAACCACTCTTCAAGAGACACTACAAGTGAATCGAGATACGGAAATAAAATAGCTTTTCGGAAGAAGACGAGGGTATATTTTACAATTAGATTTGTTTTTTTTTTTTTTTTGCTGCTAAATTCAATACCTGGTTCACGTAAGCATTTCCGTAAGTGTCTTCCATAAGTGTTTGCAGCGATTCCATCAGAATGACTATATTTCTTTGCAAATCCCAATACTTTTTTATTTTGCTGTCCACCTCGTTTCACGGAACAAGGTTTTACTTGGTATGCATTTCCTTCTTAAAGAATAATGATATCTTTTATTGTTCCAATAGCATTTTTTGATCTCAAGCACTTCGTTTAAGTCATAAACGACTAGATGGAATTTATATGAATTTGTCTTGCATTCGCTTTCTAACTCCAAACAATTTTAAAGCCATACTAAGCTACTTGTTGCACCATCGATTGCAAATCCATTTTTGCTGACGTTGCTCACTTGAAGGTCGCCTAGAAATCTGAGGCAAACAAAGTGGAGCTCAAAATATATTCGGGAAAAAAAACTAAAGGGCTTAGGCTTTCTACAACAGCGCCCAACTGAACATGGCCGCGCGGGACGTCGAGGAAGTTAAAAGGTTTCTATACTTAGGTGGTGTGGTTTGGGTTAACCGCTTTGGTTCCAAACTTGATGTGTGTGGGAGAATCTGAAAGACTTAGATTGTGTAGAGAATGCTATCCCGATCTGGAAAAAGTAATGTAATCAGTTTGAGGACCAAGCTGTGACTGTTTTATTTCAATGTGGCTTCGGTGCTGTGAACAGTGGACACCTTTACCGCACGGCGGCTATAATCTTTCGTAAGCAGATGTTTCCGCAACATCCTTATGATTTTTAGGGTCAAGAACCTATCAACGGCACTATACGAAGGAGAAGGAGGTAGTGCATTGGACAAGTCATATGGCGCCACCACAATTCCATGCAAAGTACGTGGATTCCGCTTACACAGACAACCAGAATAGCGGCAAGCCCTAGGCAAACGAGGCGGAGAACATTTGATGAGGAAAACGTTCTTTAGGAATTAGTTGGAGAGAGTACGAACCCATTGCAGAACATCATACCAGCCATCTGGTCGAATCAGTTAGTAATTGAAGGGGAGCAGTCAAGTCCCTGACGGAGAAACTACCTGACTTTGATTACGTCGATGGCATTCGTTGGGGAAAAATTAAACGCTCCGGAACTCAACGCCAGAAGAGCTACTCTCAAGATCAATGTTTACAAGAAAATCCTAACGAGAATCAACTCAAGAAGCGAGCATCTCTGTTACTGGACTGTCCAAAAGTCTGCTCTCTCAGCAGCATTTTGTGCAGAGATGGAGGTACAGAAACTGACGTCTTATTTGGTGTTGACAAGGCCTGCCACGCTTACTAACTACTCCCTGCGTTCAGCCAGCCACCACCTCACTTAAGCTTCGAATATTCAATTCCAACGTAAAATCCTTACTGTTATACGGATGTGAGACTTGGAAGGCAACCACCATCATTGTTTAGGTCTTCGTCAATAAATGAGTAAAACTGGAAAACGAACAAAGAGTTTCTGCGAAGAGCGTCAAAGAAACCCATCTCAGCATAGATCTAACTTCGTAAGTGCAACGGGAAGCTAGGATAGGGGAACAGAGACAGTAAGGATGGCCCTCAGTTGGACGCCACAAATAACGAATTGGGACTTTTTGAGGACAAGTGTGTGTAAATATGAGGCAATATTAGATGACTTATTTACTAATTGACACAGATGCGTGAATAGCCCGTCAAAAATGGTGAATATCCATCAAACCTGTTCACAATCCATCAAACCTGCTGCAATAGACGGCCAGAGGTGCTCATTATAGGGGTGTTAGTCAGAGAGCTAAAAAAAAACGTGTTCCGCAGCGACGAAAATAGCACTAGTCCAATATGTTCGGCTGGCGTTGAATAATTTGCACGACAATGAGCTATTTTCTTGTCAACTTAACTGACGAACGTTGTACTGCTTCCAGAAATGATTCATCATTATCTCGATTTGTATTTTTAATTATGTTTAAAGCGAAAACCCCGCAGCTTAACTGATAAGAGGCACTTTATCGAAGCTTAAGTTAATGGCTAAAATAAGCCCCGCAGAGAGCTTTCAGCTATAAAAAGTCAATTTTATTTGCAGAAGGCAAGTAACTTCGCAAAGAAAATGTTCAGTTTAATAATAATTGCACTTCTTTGCGGCAGTGTTCGTGGTGTAAATCGTATAATTGGTGGGAGTTTTGCTAGTCCTGGTCAATTTCCACACCAAATTTCTTTGCAACTAAACAATCGTCATCATTGTGGGGGTTCCATAATCTCCGAAACATTTATTGTAACAGCTGCTCATTGCACTATCAGACAGTCACCTTCTCAAATGAGAGTAATTGTCGGAACCAATGACTTATCTACAGGTGCTGTTTCGAAAGAAATTTCAAAATTTGTCATCCATCCACAATATAATCCACAAACACAGGACTATGATATATCCATTATTGTGCTAAAAAGCCCAATTGAATTCAACGAAAATATAAACAAAATAAAAATGGCCGAGCGTGATGCCAACTATGCTGCTAATACCTTAGCAACTATTAGTGGATTTGGTGCTATAAATGAAAATCTCCAGCTGCCAAATATGCTTAAGTACGCAAAGGTTCAACTTTGGAGCCGCGATTACTGCAATGGAAAGAATATTCCTGGTGTCACCGATAGAATGATTTGCGCGGGTCATCCAAGTGGACAGATCGGATCGTGTCAGGGAGACTCCGGCGGTCCACTTACTGTCAACGATGAACTATTCGGAATCGTTTCGTGGGGTTTCGGATGTGGATCACCAGGAAAACCTGCAATGTATACGTTTGTTGGAGGCTTGCGTCCTTGGATAAAGGAGGTAACAGGATTGTAAATTAGCATTTTTTAAATCACTCACTGCTGGAAAAAATAAAACAATTACTTTCGGATTGGCCTTTTTTCATTTTTACTTGTTCATAGTAATCATCATACTAGCTGGATGTACGTTCGCTCTTTTGTATAAGACTCTGGGGCTCTGCAAAGGCGAAGGCAAGCTCTAAGACAAGCCCTTCCAAGCACACGAATCTTTTGCAACAAGATTGAAACGCACAGGAGAGTCATAGGTGAGCATTGGCCGTATGAGGGTCATGTAGCAGATTACCTTCACCCTCGCCTTAAGTGGCCTGTTGTAGAACAGTCTCTTTGTAAGAGCTTAAGCGCCTCGAGCCCTGGTCAGGACAGCATCTACATGTTCGTTAAAACATAGATGCTCATCTAGCCAGATCCCAAGGTATCTGAATAAAATCTTTTGCGCCAGTTGTTGCCCATGTCGTCTAACTTGCTTGTATGCTTGTAGCCACGAAAACCTATACAACGGCGTCCTGAACAGAATGGTTTCCGACATCCAGTCATCCCAATCTCTCATGAATGAATTGAAGTCAGCTTGCTCGCGAGTGTAGTGATGTCCTCGATCTTTTTGCCTGATCTGTACCCGATCAAGCCGTCGGCATACGCAATTGTCTGAGGAAGAGAACTTATCAGGTCGTTCAAGAAAATGTGGAACAGGATCGGCGAATTAACGGCACCCTGTTGGAGATCCTGTTGGGTCACATTGGCATTCTTGACGACGACCCGCCTACCGGTAAGCATATTAGATAGTTGGTACAGAGTGGTTTACTAATTCCTAGCCGATTGAGTTTATAGAAAATCCATCTAACCATACGATGTCGAAGGGTTTCTGTAGATCAATCAAGCAGGCCGCCGTACCTTGTTTCTAGCTCTTGTTCCACTGGTGAGCAAATTTGATCTTGCCATAAAATTTATTTATTCTTCCTTCAACATTTCCCGTGCACACTCCGAAAACCTACAGCGGTTCCTATGATAAAGGGCCTTTAGCTCTTGAGTTAATTCGTCCTATTAAGGTGCAAGCCAAGACAATCCGCTAAAAGAGCGTTAGAATGGACCGTTTTGTTTGGTTTTTAATAGACGCTTGAACGACAGCAATCTTCAGACTTTTATAACAGATGCCAATATAACAGATGTTTTATGTTGCCAACGCCACACAAAGAACAATAATTTGTCCTCCTAGTCGGCCGAATCCGAACCTGTCGGGCAACGCAACAGAGGACGCCCGCGTTTAAGGTGGCGCACCCAAGTGAAGAAGGACCTCAACCAACTTGGTGTGCGAAACTGGAGACAGCTAGCCAGAGATCGCGCTAGTTGGAGAGGCATGTTGGTTGAGGCCCAGGTCCACCGCGATACACAAATAAGAAGAAGTCGGTCGAAGATAGTGGATTTTTGAAAAATTCATTTGAATAAAAGGATTTTAATAAAAGAGTTTCTGAAGCTACCGAAATATTTAATTTGAGTTGTCAAACACTGCCACTGGAAGCGTAGGTACTTCGCTCATGAACTTGTTTGGGTTCAGACCCAAACGACCAACGAGTTGGATTCATATTCTGCCTCTGATCTTATGTGTACTACAACCATGAAACCTTTGTTCTACTGGAACCATCCTACTGCATTTGAAAACCTTAGGACATTTTTCAGCTCTACACCGCACAAGTTCACCAGCACTTTAAAGTAGTGCTTGCCCACGTATTGCTTCCATCTCCTTAACATGGCCTGTGATTTCGATCTTTTTTTATTCAGCCTCGACTACAGATCCCTTGCGATTGCTACAGTTTCTACACTGAACCATCCAGTTTTTACTCTCCCTAGGGATTTATCTTTCAGTTTTCTTCATATAGAGCTAAGCCGCGAGGGCATGGGCTTGAGCATACAGGACAAAATTGTAGATTGATATCAACTTAGCGAGATGCCAGCAGCAATCGCTGTAAATGCACTGGTCAAGTTCACATACAGCCTCCCAGTGGCAACCTCTAGATAGCCTCTGCAGCAACCGCTTGGAGGTGAACCAATGTTCGCAGCGGCCCTTGTCCAGGGGCTTAGCCTAGGACCCAGTCCTCCAGGTTCCAGGGTTACGCGTGGGGGTAACTTCCCTACCGTTACGAGTAGCCAGGAAGCGACAACAAGCTTCGGATATGGATGATCTTACCTCTGGCGAACCAGCAGACGCAATAAGGACGACGTTTTTCGAATCTGCACTTGAAATGTCAGGACGAGAGACAGACCACGTGCTGCGAAAAACTGTGATATTTACTACGGTAACTGTTAAAAATAACGTGGTCAGCTCACACTTGGATGTGGGTTTGTCATCAGCTGCAGACTTAGGCAGGAAGTTTTGAGTTTTAGACGCTTGGTGATGGTCCGAATCGAGGCTTAGAACCCCAATATAAGCCTCATATGTGCGCACACCCCGACGGAGGAGAAAGATGACGCAACCAACGACTGCTTTTACGAGCTCCTTGACAAAACTTACGAGAAATGTCATAGCTTTGACATCAATACCTTCCTGGGTGACTTAAACAAAAAGCTGGGCAAGGAGAGCGTCTTTGGTAGCGTAGTCGGACAACACGACACCACATTCGATAACGGATTTAGGCTAATCGAAACCGCTTGGCGCAATCACACGGTTCCCACACCTTAGCACCCACAAAGGAACATGGCCGTCTCCAGATCAATCCACCATCAATCCAATTGATCATAATGCGATTGACGCAAGACCTTCCAGCAGAATTTTGAACCTCCGGACGTTCCGAGATGTCAACTCCTAGCCAAACTCTGAATGAGGATTTCCCGGACCCCACAGAATCATACAAATTTAACGTCACAGGGCAACAATCGCAGGAGATCGCCAGACAATTCGGCGATCGAGTCTTCCTTCACCTCTGGTGATATGACTCGTGTTGAAGACCAGTGGCAATACTGCCAAGAAGCCATCAAAAAAGCCGCAACTGATGTGCTAGGTTTCACTTTGCCACCCAAAAGAAACCCCTGGTTCGATGAATAATGTCAGCGAGCACATGCAGCCAAACAGGAAGCATACAAAGCGGTGCTGCAAAAAAGGATGAGAGCTCCTCGTGAGCTCTACAAGCAGAAAGGAAGGGAAGAGCACCGTCTTCTAAAAATAAGAAGCACGCGATTGAGTAGATTGAGAGACGGTTCTCCATTAACGATGTTCAGAAACTCTACCAACAGGACAAGGATGGGAACCTAGTAGTAGAATTACAGTCGGTGCTGGAAATTTTGAAAGATCATTTCTGCACACTACATAACGGCGAGGACGACCGATTTAGCGCTGTCACTCGGCCCTCCCGACGCGAGGGAAGTGACGGCAGCAATAGCCAAACTGAATCCCAAGAAGGCAGCTGGTGCCGATAGACTGCCTGACGAGCATTTCAAAGCAACTGGTGATGATTTGGTAAGGTGGATACACCAACTCGTCTGTAAAATTTGATCGGATGAAAGTATGCCCGACGGATGGAATCTCAGCATCGTTCTTAAAGAAAGGACACCCTCTAAACTCTGCCAGTTATAGAGGGATAAGTATAAGATCTTTACTGCCGCTGGGTAAACGCCTGACACCCTATGTCAGCGGCCTGATTGGTCCATAAAAGCACGTGTTCGGGCCAGCGAAATCCACTATTGATAAAATATTCACATTAAGACATGTTTTGGAAAACACCCAGAGTTTCAAGTCGATACTCGCCACCTATTAATCGACTTTAAGGCCGCGTATGACATTATTTATAGAAACAAGCTATACAGCGCCTTGTTTAGTTCTAGCATCCCTGTAGCATCCCTGCATAACTCGCCCGTCTTGCATAATGACATTGGATAATGCCAGTTGCTCCGTCAATGTTGGTTAAGATTATACCGAGACCATTGATGACAGAAAAGCATTCAGACATGGCGACGCACTGTCATGTGATTTCTTTAGCAACAGTCTTGAGAAGATCGTGGGGAACTCAAACGTCAACACCAGAGGAACGATCTTCCACAAATCTGTGCAGTTGCTCGCATATGCCGATGACATTAACTTCTATACATAAAGTCATTAATTCATCTGAGAGGAAAATGTTTTAAACTAGCATTAAAACCCCATCCCAGCCCAGCCTTCAGTGAATGAATTCATTGCATGCTGTCAAAATAATGACAGTTCATAAGTTCGTATGAGACGAAGTGGAATACGGGTGAACTTGGTTCAGTTTTTACTTTTTGTGAGTTTGAAGAGAGAATTCTCTTAAGCCCATTCTTATGAGGTCGCCGCGAATTGCGCAGAGAACTACGGATGCAAACTTCACTGCGACTTTTTTGTCGTGGAGGTTGTGGATTGCGCAAAGAGAATCAATGGTTTGCAGTGAACAACTTTTAAATAATTAGTTAGGACAGTTAAACTAACTTCTGTTGACATTTTTGTCGATAAAATATATAAACTTCAGCTCCCATATTTTTGCAAACCAAGAAGTATAACATTTTGTTTATATATGTCGAATAAGGGTTGTTTCCGAAAGTTTATGTTTGCAGTTCGCACTCATATGAAGAGTTTAGAAACTGATGGTATGGTGGTCTGGATGCATGTACCTTCCAGCACGGATGGTTCCAAGCACTCTTAAGCTAAGCTTAATTTGCGGTATGGCCAATACTCTTTTCATGACCGATTACCACGTCGTCAGGAGTATAAAAAAAGCAACCACTATTCCGAAGCTCCTAAGACCGAGAATGCTTTTGTCTGACCAGTAAGAAGCCTTATCGACCCGTACATTCAATCCGGTCGCTGTAGCAACTTCTTTTCACTTCTGCGGCACGTTCCTTGATTTGATTTAATTGTTAATTTCCAGTTGAGTCCATTTGCTCTTCATACACCCTCGCCAAGCCAGATTCTCATATGCGCATCAACCAGCGTGACCAAGTGCCGTCCCCCACCAGCGCCGCTGCCGCTCTCAAGGATCTCATTAAGATGCCATACAAACTCATTGACGTGCAGGTTGCCCCACGCAACCACCCAACGCTCATATCTCTCCGTCATTCGATTTAATTTCAGGAATTCAAATTCATTTGTGCTGAATGAAGATACAAATCAAGGGCATAACGCCGAGACGTTAAACGGTTCCCAGCCACTCGGTAGGGGGTGGGGAGGGCGAACTCTTCAAACTGAGGGTGGAACGTGGAACTGGCTGCTGAGTGCGCTCAAATGAGAAAATATCTTCGAGTTAATTTAGCGCTATGAAGTTGAAGTCGGCCTGCCAACCATTACCAAGGTGATACAGGCGGTATTCCGCCCCCTCACTGAGTCAAGTGAAAAGTGAGAAAAATACTTTTGTGACAGATTCCACATATCGTGTTGGCTGTTGATTCTCGTCGTTATCACTCGGTCGCACAGTGGCGAGCCATTTGTAACACAGAACCTCCATCAGGGGTTGATTTATGATTGTCCATTTGATAAGGACTCCTGAAACTCAACCCCATGACCGGTCTTTGGGCTTTTTTGTGTGTAAAGCTAGACGTCATTAATCTGCAGTCAAAAGGTCGGCCGTTGTGTAGTGGATAAGGATTAAGTAACAGACACATCGCATGCGATAAGGAAATTGATTCCAGGACAATCAATATCCCTTAACGATGTCACCAGTCGGCTGTCGGGCCTGTCCACTGTCCTCCGACTGGGGGCTCTGTTCCATTTCGTTTTGGGCATTTAGCGAGCGGCAGTCTAGCGCAGTGATTAAATCCATTTACATAATTATAAGCGATTACCGTGATTCCTCTAATGCACCGAAACAGCAAGGACGTGAGGGAATGAGTGCAACGGTCTGCGTTGATGGCAGCGCGATAGAGACAATGTCTATTGTGAAAGTCCATAAAGTATCTGCAGAAAGCCTCAATTAATAGCGTGGGTGACGTACCGTCAACCCTTTTAGTGTTTGAATCCATTATCGCTCTGGTGACGTTACGCCTCAAACCGGGCGCTTTGTTTCGTTTTGTCAAACGTGAGTGTGTGTTGCTTCCGCCACCCTCTAGTCTTTTTCGACGAGCGTATGCTGCTGTGTGTGCGTGTGTCATCGGGGGGCGAAAACATAAAACATCCCTTAATACAAGGAAACTCGTGCAACATGCTAATAATTGAGCGCAACAAACAGCCGGAGGGCTTCGCCATGAAGGTGTGGGAACGGCAGTGGTTTTCTCTTTGGTTGGCTGCGAGGGTGGCAAGGTAACCGTTGATTGAAGTAATATGCGGCAGTGATGAGTCTGGTGCACGGGAATTATGAATTTTAAGAGGACGATGAAGAACCTGCTCTGTTAAGCTGCTTAGGGCGGATCGTTTGGAGTTTGAAAGTTCGATAAGACTGCGCTGAACGATTTCTACCGAGGTATGTCGTTTGGGCAATAAATTCGTTTGACAATGAAAAGTATTTATTTTTTTTTAAAGACTAGATTAGGGCATGCATCACTACGACTCTATTAGAGTCCATTGCGCTGTCACTTTCGTGCTCTGTATCCTGGCTCTTTACAAAACTAGCACACTCCTAAAACTAAAACAGAATTGTAATAAGGAATGTGTTCTCGGTAAATATGCTAGAAAGATGGGAGCCTCCCACAACGACTGCTGCAGCAGCCGTAGAGCCATGGAAAAAGAAAAAAAACTACCCTTCAATCACCTTAACCTGGTGACATTAGTTTTCTAAAAAGTTAGAGCTAAAAAGGTCGTTAAAAGAATAATTACATGGAAAATCTTCTTCTTTTGCAAGGTCTCCACGCCTTTATCAGCGCCTACATAAGTCAATGTAGTGCGTTTCTAGTCTTCTGACTTGATTGCCTTTGTGGCAGTGTTCAGTTATAAGAAGTACTCGTGTACTTATGTGCTTCCTGTTCAACCCTAGGAGATCCTTGATTCTGTTTAGATATTGTGAAAATCACATCGTTTTCCCTAACATGCAGATATCTATTTTCCAGGATGAGACAGTACACGATGGCCATGTAGTCAAAGGAAAAAATCACCGCTGTCCACGATGCCTGACTTGATGATCATCTTGCACCCGAAACTGCCTGACGTCAGCACGGCCTACTAAGGCACGAAGTATCTGACTCCACTCCGCAGTTTCTTGAAAGAGAAGATGTGCATTCTGCGCTCCTCTCCGACTCTCGCCGTAGCTTATTATGATCTTTTCGATTTATGTCCTGTTGGGCAGACTTGTGATGGTGAAATAGTTAGCAGTTTCTAATCAGAACCGCCTTAGCCACCCACCTTTGTGACATTAAACTGAAACTGCCAAATGAAGTGATCATCGGTTTTAACACTGGGCAGCTGGTTATTTCTGTTGCCCTGACTATGAACTATGCACTCAATAAACTTCACACGGTCAACTGGCGATCTTTAAAGGATAGCAACAACAAGCTTCCAATTACAATAGTAACATATAATAAGAAGAAAGAAAACAGGACGTAAACAACAGATACAGGAAAATGTTAAAGTAATCTTATGGCTCGCTGGCAGAGGCTAGTTGGCTACAACTCAAAAACAAGAGCTGTTAGAGAAAAATTGTTTCCACATTTAAATAATACTCTTCAATTTGAAATTTGAGAACCAAAGAAATCAGAGGAAATAAACAACTTTTTGTAGTTCACTAGTCCAGACGTTTATATGCGTTGACTACTTCAGCTACATCCACACTCAGCGGATCAGTACAAGAATTATTATATATTAGATTTTCATGAGATCCTGCAACTATGCTTATATCTAGAATGCTAGCATTTATCGATTTTCCGCAGAACTGTTTAAGGCAGCTGGAGATGACCTTTTGGGCGCATGCACCAGCTCATCTGCAAGACATGATCGGAGGGAAACCGATGAGTGAAATCTCAGCGTCGCTTGTCCGGCTCACAAGAAAGGAGACCCCTTTGATTGCGCCAACTTTCGAGGGATCACCCTCCCTAACATCGCGCACAAGTTACTCTCTACCGTTCTGTGTGAAAACGTAAACAATTTGTTAACAACCTGATAGGTCCTTATCAGTGCGATTTCAGGCTAAGAAAGTCCACAATAGACCAAATATTCACACTTCGGCAGATCCAAAAAAAGCCTCAAGAGATGTAGATGGACACCCACCACCAATTTGTCGATTTCAAGGCCGCATATGACAGCGTACATAGAGACGAGCTATACAGCGCCATGTCTAGTTTTGACACTCCTGCCAAACTCGTCAGGTTGTGCAGGATAACGATGGAGAACTCTCGCTCCTCCGTCAAGCTCGGTAACGAACTCACCTGTCAAAAAAGGTTTTAGGCAAGACCACACGCTGTTATGTGACTTCTTCACCATCATATTTGAGAAGATCGTGCGAAACTCAAACGTTAACACCCGAGGCACGATTTTCCAAAAGTCCGTTTAACTGCTTGCTTATGCGGACGACATTGACATGATTTGACGAACACAGAAGGCCGTTAATGAGGCTTTTGCTGGCATTGAAACTGAAGCGGCTAAAATGGTTCTAGCTGTAAACTAGGGCAAAACAAAGCACATGCTGTTATCTCGAAAGGACGCACAACATCGACGTCTCAGACAGATCGTCATAATGGGCAGCAGAAACTTTGAGGTAGTCAAGGACTTCGTCTACCTCGGCAATGGAGTAAATAGGACAATTACACCAGTACCAAGATCAAGCGCAGAATGACTCTTGCCAATCGCTGCTTATTTGGGCTCAAGTGGCAATTGATTAACATCTCGAAAATTGTCTTTCTGTAAAACTCTGATCAACCCTGTCCTGCTCTATGGCGCAGAGGAATAGCCGCTATTGAAAGCGGATGAAGAAGCTCTTGGTTGTTTTGAGAAAAAGTTCTGCGTACGATCTTTGGTCCTGTTTGCGTTGATGACGTTTGGAGGAGAAGGTTTAACCACGAACTGTACGGGCTGTACAGCGGCATGCATTTAGTTAAGCGTCTTCGGTTCCAACGCTTAAGATGGGTAAGTCATGTAGAGCGGATGGACACCACAGCTCTGGCCCAAAGAGTCTTCGATACCGAGCCATTGGGAAAGCGCAACAGAGGACGTCCTCGCACTAGATGGCGCACACAAGTAAAGAAGGGCCTTAACCAACTTGGTGTGCCCAGCGGGAGGCACATTCTATAGCACGTAGAAATTACACTTGGTGCGGTGGGTAAATGCGTCAACGGCAATAAGTGACAATGTGTAGATTGCGTCAGAACAGCGACTTACAGGTCAACCCAAGCACTCAAGAGACTCGGCCACCAACAAAAAATGATCACAAAACTGACCTTCATATGTTGGTAAACCTGGTATGCATATTTATAATTTAGTTTGTGCCTCAGAAATTCGTAGACGTCAGCATTTACATATTATTGCTTTCTGTCGGGACATTGACAAGCAAATGCAACGTGTACTCGTGGAAAATGGCTTACGGTTTCCTTGTGATATTGGCGGTGATACGGATACAATGCAAGGTGGCTACTTGGCAGAGTGCAACTCTTAGCATAACTTCAGAAAATCTAAGGCTAGCTATCGCTCAGCTTGGTGACAAACTTGTTGTTGAGGGTTTATTTTTACTTTTAAGTACACTGGTTTTTTGGTGTGTTACTGACAAAAAGCTGCTATTTTTGGTAATTTTGAAGGACGTGATGTGTTACAATCATAGCTGTACTTCTTCCTTATCGAAATGATGTTGCTATTTAAATATTTGTAACATAAGCTAAAAGCATTCAAAGTTGAATAGCCGCACCAATATGCATTTTCAGGCATAAATATATTTTGTTTATGGTAAGTCAATCTTTTTCTACGGAATTTGCTTCACAAATAGTAGACCCACCATTAGACCGGTTATCAGTAAGGGCGTGGGCAACTTTTTCACCTAGCACCTGTCACATTGTCAAAAACAGATCGAGTTGCTTTCAACTAATTTATCTATATTCGTATATCATTAAGATCCTGTGCTGTCAGGACTTTCTTTCGCACTCGATAGAAATCGGCAACAAAATCGTAAGGAAGACCGAGTCCTAATTTTGCTTGTAACCATATTATTAATCCAAACAAAACAACATATTAATCATCGGTACAAGTGAAGCAGTGTGTAAGTTGAAGTCAGATCTTCTCCTCATAATTTTTTATTTGTTTTAACTCGTCCTAAGAGCGTCTTGCCTTAATCCTTTTCTGACATCCAAAGTCTCTGTTCTTTATTTGCCGACCTTGATGCGTACATTCTCTACCGACATCCTACACAAACGATGTTTGGTATTGATACAAACTAGCCATTGCTCTGTAGATCTCATCTCTATAGATTCCTACATACGCAGTGTTTGATGAAAATGTGCTGGGTATCGACCTGTTGATCCTAAGTTTCTTCCCAAAATCCGTCATTCCAAATTTTTGATCAGTGGTGGATTTTCCTGGCCTAAGACCACACTGGTATGGACCGACCAGCTTGTCCGTTTCAGGCGATGAGGTTTCATTCAACGGAAATGCTTTCATTCAACCACAGACGAGTTACAGATGAGTAGGGTTCCTTACCAAGTCATTGCTTTTTGAAAAACTCGCTACTACTACAGATAAAGAAAAAAGAAAGGTAGCCTGGGACAACTTTTTTTTTTTCTTGCGAGAAGCAGACGAACATCGCTAACGAGCCCATTCAGCTGGAAAAGGTGTGTTTCGTATACGATGCGAAGAAAACTGCTGATAGAGCGTCTTTAGGTCAGCGTCGCTGTTAACAAATATATAGCGTTTTATTTCTTAGTTCATCAGCTTCATTGTGAGAAGACGGTCCGAAAAGGGTGAGACGCTGTATGCCATGCACTCCACCAACACGGCGTTGTACAGGATTTGCACACTGTGCCTACTTGCCTACCTCGTTTAGGGCGATATGCAGCAATTCGTCCCGCACTACAACGAGAATAAGGTGGCCGCCGTTGAACAACATCAGTCTAGTCGACCAGTCGACTCGATGGTACTCAGCTGAATCAGAACTCTAGAGGTTGGAGAGGATCTGTAGAGATAAAGAGGAGACGAGGCTAGGAAGAGGGAAACAAATCTGCTTACGTTCTGAGCTCTTTTAGCATCAGTCCGAAGGTATCGTCGTTGAGGAAGCTGATGGGAAATCTTATCTCCGCATCGAACTCTGGGCTACATGCCCAAGAGACACCAATGCTGAGGGCCTGGTTGATCACCTCTTTGGCTCGCTCGATCAGATTGATATTGTTGCAGAAAACCTTTAGAAATGGGGACAGTCAGTGAACCAGTAAAGCGCTCGCAACTAAATCTCACGTGTTCATGTAAAATTGTTGTTGTTTTTGGCATAATCAGCGCTGAAGTCGCCGAGGCCGCCCAGGAAAGTCTGGCCGGCCTTCAGGCTTGATGGATGATGTTCGCGTCCACTTGGATAGTTATGTTGATATCGTACCTCTAAATGGCTACGCCATGCCAATGGAGGTTTGCTTTTTTGGGGAGTGAAGCTAAGGGAGAGATAAGCATGGAAGCAATGCAGTTGGCCCGAAAGTCTATTCTTACTCCCTTTTCTTCAGCTCTAAAGAACCTTTTGTGTTTTCGTTTTTACCAGACTATTAAGGTGTCTCGACACTATGTGATCGATACATTCTTTCCGAATGCATGCGTTAACTGCTTCACAACCCAAAGAAAGTGTGCCGAAAGAAAAAACAATTTGTCCTTTTTTATTCCTTGTCGCTTGCCTTTCACTGCACTCATTAAAGGTTTTTTTTCTAGTCTAGTTGAATGAGATGAGCAACGCATTTCGTCCAAACGTTCATCGTTACATTGTGGTAATGTTAGGGTTATACACGGAATTTGTATTTTCGAAATGCTCACTGTGCCGATCACTTTTGGTTCGTCAAACATAAAGTTTTTCAGTTTATTGCATTTATATTTTACTGCTTCGAAAAATGGAATATTACAAAAGCAACTCGTAAGACAATAAAAATTACCCATAACACCACTGGCCCCCATCAAAACTACTTGCTTATATATTCACGACAAAGACCTTTGAACAGGATATTGCTTTTTGCTGAGATTTATTTTAGCAAACAATTATACATGTATTTATAATGAATTTTGCGATCATTGTTTTTTTTTTGCACTACCGTGACAATGAATTTTGCTCACTTTCATGCATGCCACTTTTTGAATTGAATCCCGCTAAATAGCGACTCGCCGCACTGTGCATCGGGGCGTATGAGACAGTAGTCGGGCCTGCTTGCTGACCAATAGAGAGCGTGCGTATTCGCTCTTTTGGAATAAGTACGGACTGATTGCGTCACCGTGCCACATTTTCACATGAAAGTGTGACTTTCTTTAAATAGATCTACACTTCATGTACCTACTGTCATCGTATCGGATACGGAAATGCAGCTTTTAACTAAAAAGAGAAATCGTCGTTGGTGTGGGTTTTTTGTTTTTCAAAAGACCATCCATTGTCCTGTTTCATAATTTGCACGTATTCCTCAATGACTTTAAGTCTATATGTCACGAATGCCTTTGTGAACTTCTCATTTTCCCTCCATTTCCAAATGTGGGTTCACTTAACCCGTGATTTATCGCTCCTTATTTCCACCTGGCTGCCTGTTGAACACTGGCTGAAAGTCGCTCATAATTCACCGCCCACGTGACAGCTGTCATCGACCAGTATCATTCTTTTTGACATTTCAATAAAAAAAAAAACAAACCATTTCACTTTAAAGCGAAACCTTTTAGCGAAAATGTCAACAACCAACAGAAAGGCGCAAGCATTCAGCACCCACACGGCCAGCCAGCGCCATTTGACAAGTGACATATCAGAAAATTCACTTGAGTCTTGTTTACGAAAAACAATCCAATTCTGTCTAAAGGTTAATCGATGTTCGATGCGGCACTCCGGGCACAGCCATCAAATGTCAAACGGAACGGAACGGTACACATACACTTCGTTTCCTACGCTCCGGGGATTAAAGCGCTTATTATTTATTAGCTCGTATATTCTTATCGCGTATTGCTGTGCCAACACTACAGCCACCGCACATAGCTCCACGCGAGCAGGGACTCTGCCCTGGAAGGAAACTCCTCCTTCAAGAGTCCCAGCATGGCTTCACAACAGTGCGCACAAGAAAGTCGAAAGTCCCCTCCGTCGCCGGGCGAGTACATGGATTCAGTTTCCAGGTAAGCACATAATGTACACTGTGATACATTTGTAACTGATCCTTAAATAGAACACGACCCCAATACAACCCCCTCTTCTGGTGGTGCTGCAGCTATGTGCCCGGCTGTGTGTGCGTGGACTGTGTATTCTAGAGGGTGGCTGTTAATTGCTTTGGCGTAAGCTTGCGCAGAGGAGCTCTCTCGCGGGCGTATACATAATTTGTAGAGGCACACAGGAGTGCTGCACTTGCTTTTTACCGAGGCCCCCTCCAGCTCTGGGCTCCACTGGCAAGCACGAGGTATTGTACTTTAAAATTCAAAACTGCTTGCGTCATAGTTTGATGGCTGGGTCTCCTTCCTCCTCCCATCAGAGCAATGAATTCTCGGTTCTTTTGTCAACCAACGGACATAGTTCTTGTGGTGAATGTGTGAGGAATCTGACAGCAGTCTATTGTTGGCACTTGTGCAAACTATTTTTGGCAGAACTGCCCGATCTTCGTCAGGCTAACCTTGTGCAGTGGACTGTCGTAGTCCTTGTCCCACTTGGACAGTGGTACCAGAGAAAAGGATGCACCATTGCGTGGGAATCTTGGCACATTCAAAATGGAAAATTAATTTTGGCTTGGAAGTAATTTTTTCTCAGACACCGCTGGCGCCATTGATTATGTGCCTGTTCTTTGGTGAACAACGGATTGATTTTTGACCCTGACAATGGCGCCCAGTTTTTTTCTCATTGTTGTCACAAGCGAATTGACTTTCATCAGTGCTTGAAATGGTAATGTGGCGGAGTGGGTGGCGCTAACTTTCATCACACAAATTTTGAGTGCTTTAGTTCAGTCACGAGTGCAGGAAACCTACACTTTGATGCCGACTTTGAGCGCAAGTCTTCCAAACGGAGGAAATTCTTTAAGCAACGTTAGCAATGTTACTAGAGGAAGGATGTCAATAAAATTAGTAGTCCTTATAAATCCTACAGAGCATGCAAGCTAAAAGTGCGATCAACGCACCAATCTCTTCTGCCAAAGGACCCGATAACTTCCAAGTGTCTTTTTTTTTTCTATAATGATTCTTGTGTCAGGGTTTAAAGATTTCAAATAAGTAGTTAACGACCAGACACTCTTTCTCATTTTTATAAATGATCTCCTGTCTGCCACTTCTAATCCAATCCACTCCTTCGCTGATGACAGCACCCTCAGCTTTTCAAATTCGTTCCAAAATTCACGACCCTGCCCTTCGGACGTAATATTGGAACGGTACCGTATGTCAAGCACATTGAATTCCGATCTGGACAGCATAATTAACTGGGGTAAGAACAACAGAGTGGAATTCAACGCTTCCAAAACTCAATGCTGTCTGCCGTCTCTAAAGCGAACCCCTGATAATCAGCCATTATCCATGAATGGCGCTTGTATCGACGAAACCGGAAAACGTTCCATCATCGGTATGTACATCAACACAACACTTAGTTGAAACGATCACATATCCGAGGTCGCCAAAAATGCTGCGAAATGTTAAGGTTTCCTTAATCGATGCAAGAAATACTTCAGCCCCTCTGATTTGGCTTTAATCTAAAAGGCGTGTATTCTGCCTAAGCTTGAGTATAACGCTCATATCTGGTCTGGTGCCCCCAAGACCACCATGCACCTACTAGATAGTATCCAAACGCGAGCGACAAAACTTATAGGAAACAACGATATCACGGGTTCATTAGACTCGCTTGAACATCGACGTACCGTTTCTTCTTTGACCGTGTTTAATCGTTATTTTAACAACGATGCTCAAATGAGCTAGCCAAGTGCATTCCTCCTCTCCTTGAATTCACCCGCAGTACACGTCTCGCCAGGAATGCACATCAGTTTACCCTTAAGCCTACTTACGGACGCACAGTGAAATTTAGGTACTCGTTTTTTAGCCGCACCACACGAATATGGTTTACCCCCCCCCCCCCCCCCCCCCCCTCTCAATATTCCCAATAGATTACAATCCGCAGCTGATTAAGACCAATGTACATAGGTAGCTCCTCTCTCTCTCTCTCCGCCTATACCTTCGGCCAGTGCTGTATCTTTATCCCGGACAATTAAGGGTATTGATAACCCCTTGAGCACGCGCAAACTATAAAAAAAAGTATATTTTTAAATTAACTTCTCCACCTGCTTCAATGGGACTCAACTCACATGCATGGACAATTCATCAGTACGAGGGCATTACAGCGATGGACTTTGTCTTCATTCACTGGCGAATATAGAAGTAATATTTTCGCATATGTTCTACTTGCACCTTCGACGTCACAGAAAGAAGAAGCTTTATGGCGAGTCATCAGAAACCTGAGGTCTGCGGACTTTAACCCGCTAAATCTGCTAAGCCAGCAGACATCGATAAACAGGCTGCACCACTTTTACCACAGCTTTTCTTCTACTTTACTTCCGATAAAGTAACCATCGTGGCTTAATCAGCTACCACACCACCACTGCATCTCATAAGGACCCACGCGATCAATTACCGTAAACCCTGCCTACTACCGCTGACTGTTCTGGGTACTCATCAGAGCTAAGCTGTCTTACACACGTCCAATTTGATCTTTATACCAGACATTGAGCATTGTGGGGTCCATCCGCATGACCTAGGCATCTTAAGGATTGTATCCGGAGACGCTTAACAAGGTACATGCCGCTGTACAGCCCGTACAGTACAAACAGGGCGAAAGATCGAAATGTAGAATCAGCTTGTTGTTTTGAGAGCCTTCGTTTCATTTGTTTCATTGACGGCTCGCTGTGTTAGTCCAACAACGTCAATGTCGTCTGCATAAGCAAGAAGTTGAAGGCACTTTTGGAAGACCGTGCCTATGATGTTGACGTTTGAGTTTAGCACGATCTTCTCGAGTATTAAGGAAATCACATGATCACATCTTTTCACATTAAAGGTCTCGGTGAGTTTTTTACCGACTTAATGGAGCAGCGAGAGTTTTCCGTCGTCATCCTGCATAACCTGACGAACTTGGCGGCCTTGAAATCGCCAAATATGTGGTGGGTGTCGATCGGCAAGTCTTGAGTCTTTTTCAGGATCTTCTGTAGTGTGAAGATCTGGTCGATGGTGGACTTTCCCGGCTTGAAACCGCACTGATAGAAATCTATCAGATTATTAACAAATGGTTTCAAGTGTTGACACAAAACGACAAAGGGGATTTTTTTGAAAAAAAACTGATCCCTCTATAGTTCCACATCTGATTAGAGGCCACTGCACTTATCTTCCTGGCAGACTAGACCCAATTTTAGACGCACAATTTTTGTTTTCGAAGGCACTAATTGTAGGGACTGCTGTTTGTCTTATGTTTCGGCTCCATATAGAAGGACGTCGGCGTAAACGAAATAGAGCATAATTTTGGTCATTCGAGTCAGGGGTCTTACGCCCAGATGTTTCGAAAACCGAAGTAGCACAGGCTGCCAAGAGTGATACTTCGTCTAGTTTGTCGTTTCTGGAGCTCGTACTCCTGTGTCCAACGCGGACGCACTTGAAAAACCGGATGTAAGCTGACATTGCATTCTGTACGAAAAGCAAAATATTAATTGAAAATGTGAAACACTTTACAGTCGCTAGGCTCCTATTGTTGACTTTCAGGTAATCCTCAGGTAAATTTAAGTCTGAAAACACAAATTGTATAAAAAATCATTTTAATCTCAGAAAAATTTGGTAACTACGTCTTGATTCGATGTGCCCGAGAAGCACTGTGCACAATGCTAACTGAATCTTCAGAACGCATACGATTTTGAGGATTAATGGCGAAAGATGGCCTGAAAATCTGACAGTTTTGTATCCAAATTAATGATATATTTATGGTACGTAGCCGAATAGGACGCTATCAATTTGGAGTCCCTCAAGAATAATAGTTGGATCCAGTCTTAGGTATACTTCATAGGTTAACAACTTTTCATGTGTGGAACACATTTTGTCGCCTCAGTTCATGTCCCAACTTAAAAAACTGCAAGCGCATCTTTGGGACTAATAAAAACCAACACATTATGGTTCCGCGTGCACTGAAACAGCACTCTTCAAACAGAGCAACCCATTTTCTTATGGCTATTGCACAGCGATAGGGCAGACGGACAGACGAAGAGATGTACAAACGGACAGATGAACAGACGAACATATGCAGGCAAGTAAATCGATGTTCAGAAGAAATTGACTACTCCTCCGTACTAAAATCCAAGCACTGCTTTGCATGTGCATTAGTCGAATAGAGCTCCCTTCTAAAATAGCTAGCTTCACTACCACGACTCTGACCACTTTCTTGTTGCAGCAAGATTCAGAGCTCGACTGTCCAAGGTCAGAAAGCTGCACCATCCGACAAAGAAAACTTTTGACATTGGACGCTTAAGCATACCGGAGATTGCCAGAGCCTACGAAGAGCAATTAAGTGAGAGACTCTCCGGTATGCCTACGTCAAGTGCCAACGCTGATGATGCCGCTCGGCCATCAAAGAGGTAGCGGAAACTACATCAGGCTACCTACCACCCCCGACAAGAAACCCGTGGTATGATGGCGAGTGTGAGCAGAAAAAACGTGCAACCGACGAGGCATACCAAAAAGCGCTGCAACGGAAAACAAGAGCAGCGCAAGAGGAGTACCGGGCTAGAAGACGGGAGGAGAAAAAGCTTCTACGCCTGAAGAAAAAGGTATCCATATGCCCCATCCACAAAAAAGGCGATCCTACCTCCGGCAAGAACTACAGAGGTATATCCCTGCTCAATGTCGCCTACAAGATCCTATCCAGCGTACTGTGTGAACGTCTAAAGCGGTTTTGCACCGCACTAATCGGCACGTACCAGTGCGGCTTCCGGCCCGGCAAATCGACTACAGACCAAATCTTCACACTAAGGCAGATCCTGGAGAAGACAGGGAGTTTCAAATCGATACTCACCATCTGTTCATAGATTTTAAGGCCGCATACGACAGCATTCATCGCAAGGAACTATTCGAAGCGATGGCCGAATTCAGGATCCCGGGAAAACTGATCCGGTTGTGTCGCACCCCTCTAACACATACGCGATGCACCGTGCAGTTCGGTTCAAAAACCTCTGAACCGTTCGAAACCTGCACCGGATTTCGGCAAGGAGATGCGCTGTCGTGTGAATTCCTCAATCTGGTACTGGAGAAGATAGTGCGGCGGGCAAAAGTCAACACGGAAGGCACTATCTTCTACAAGTCAGTCCAGCTGTTGGGATTCGCGGATGACATCGACATTATCGCGCGGTCCCAACGCGCCATAGTGGAAGCTTTCACGGCAATTGAGGAACAGGCGAAACGAGCTAGTCTTAAGGTCAACGAGGACAAAACAAAATATATGCTGTTGAGCAAAAAACGATCCACCGCACACCACCTAGGCCAAAACGTTACAATCGACAGCTACAATTTCGAGGTAGTAAAGGAGTTTGTCTACCTCGGGGCAAATGTAAACTCCACGAATGACATCGTAGTGGAGATCCGACGTAGAATCGCCCTTGGCAACCGATGCTACTTCGGTCTGTCAAAACAACTGGGCTCGAAACTCCTGACTCGAAGGACCAAAGTCATGCTCTACAAAACCCTTATCCTGACAGTCCTACTTTATGGAGCCGAAAGCTGGACATTAAGTAAGGCTGCAGAGCTGATTCTTAGTGCCTTCGAAAGAAAAATTCTACGTCGGATATATGGTCCCGTCTGCGAGGAAGGCGAACGGAGGAGAAGACACAACCGCGAACTCTACGAGCTGTACAAGGATGTGGACTACACTGGCTCGGCCACATCGAGCGAATGGACAACAACGCTCCAGCAAAGAGGGTCTTCGAATCCGAGCCTCCTGGTTCGAGAAGGGGAGGAAGACCGAACCTCCGTTACAAAGACCAAGTCATCGCGGATGCAAGACAGCTTGGCCTTGATGACTGGAAGCAGCGTGTCCAGGACCGTAGCCGATGGAAGACAGCAATTGCTCAGGCTCAGACCCTTCATGGTTCGTCTGCCTGATAAGTAAGTAAGTAAGCTCTTCACTACGCACAGATTTTTCTTCCCAAAACCCGCACCCACACCACCGAGTAAGTTTTCGTCTCCCACCGGCTCCGGTCTCCATCCGAACATCTCGTTTCTAATCCTCGTCACTCTTCGACATCGGCACTAAGCAGACAGCTCTCTGTGTGTCGTCAAATATTTACTCGTGTGCCTCGTGTTCTCCGTTTATTCAAAAACTCATTTGCATAAAAAAAAAAACAAATGTTTCTCAGCAGTAAGCCCCCACGAGCTCGACGCAGCCTCGAAATGTTAATTACTCTTACATTGAACCGCATATTTATCGTTCGCCGCGTACCTTCACTCCGAAATAGATACAGAAGCATCCCGAATCAGTGCTCGTCCACTTTGCGCTGTGTTGGCAAACAAATTTTGAAATGTTTTCTCTCCACCAGTGCCGCACCGCCGGGGGGACTGTGCCTCGCTCAAATTGCTCTTGAATTGTTTGCTGATCTCTTGATCGAAAAATTATATGCCTGGAAGATATTGGAAAACATCCCTGGGACAAACAAAAAGGGGTGAATCCCGTGTGCCGAGGGTGTGCAACCAACAAATGGAGTTATAACTTTTTCTTTTTCCTCCCACTCTGCATGCCACCGGTCGTCCTTTGACGTCTCCCTGTTGGCGGTGTGCTTCCTCAGACTCCTTCAGGGGAGATGTGCTCGGCAAGGCGATGCATATCGCTGTTTTGCAGAGCGAAGCATTATTTTCTCTTGTCGTCCCATTTATCCCTGTAATTTGGTTTATCACTTGGTTTTTGTTGCTGTTGCTGTTGTTGTTCATCCCCCTTAAACGGCAGGTTAATAATACCGATGATACACATCGCCATCATCGTTGTTGTTGTCGCTTATTCGGTAGTCGGCTGTCTCCTGGTCGCCTGGTGTTTAGTGGTGCTCCGGAGGAATAGCTCCCGTCGAATCGTTGTCGTTAATTGAATTTGAAGCAAACAGCCAGCCTTTCAAGGATTTAATAGGCACAAAGTAGTCCCGTGGAACTCTTGTGATAAATTGGTTTCGACTTAATTAAATGAAACGTTCATTTGAAAATCTAAAAAGCGAGAACTTCTGCCATTGTCTGTCGGTCTGCGTTGTGGCAACCGAAAGCGATGAAGGATTTCGATTAATTTCAAAAGGGCGCATTCGCCTGGACTGGAGAGATTGGCAAATCTCTGCGCGGAGGATGGTGGGATCTTCATTTCTGTCCCATGAATCTTCATTTGAGGACTTTAAAGTCGCGTTCGAGTATTATTCCGTTGGAATAGATTGGCAAACTAGCGTTTCATTGCACGGGCACCCCTTTGAAGGGAGAAGCGCTACCACCTATTGCAGACTTAAATGTCAGTAATTGCCATCGCCACGTGCGACTTTAGTCTGACCATCAGACGCTTCACAGTCTCGTATCTTTTCGAATCACGTTTGCTTTTGTTTTTTTTTTTCACACGAAGGGCCGTCGTGATTGAGTTTAATGCAGCCCGTGTACCCTTCATTTGTGAGTTGGAGACTACCAGCAAATTGGCGATTGCAGGTTGATGTGTTGTCCAGGACATTTCTGGGGCGTGTGCCTGTTGCTGAATGTAAATTTGTTGTATTTAAGGTTGTGTGACGCTTCAATTAAATCATATCGTGACGCAAGCCATCCCCGAATTGAGATCTAGAAAATCAAACGAGCTTGGTTCCCTTTGGTTCAAAGTGGTTTGGAATGCAATAGGCTAATCACTCATAACTGGCCTCATGATATCATGTCATTCTTATTCGGTATTGATTGATAAATGATGGGAGGATCAATACCTCAAAAAAAAAGAAAACATTATTCAGTTGTGTTAGGAAAAGAAGGACTATATGATGTGCATCACAGGCATTTCAAGCCTTAGTATAAGTTATTGGTTAATACGCGGCAGTACAATCCGCCCGTTACGATCCAGCAATTGGGATCCAGTCGCAACGTTCAAAGCGGTGATACACAATGTGACATTCACAATCAACCTCATGCGGCGTAGTCGCAGGTAATATTTACACGAAATTATATTCAAATATCCATCAGGTTGGCTACGGCTAGGAAACCCATCACGAGGTGGTTGGACCAAGTCCGAAAACTCGCCTGGCTTTGCTGGGGCATAATTCCTAATGAATTAGAATCGTTGGCAGAGGGTCGAGTGGCCAGCAGGTATCTCCTGCGTGCTTCACCTCTCGACTCATTTAGTGAATAATGCCGGTCGGAAGATGATGATGAGGGGATTCTTGCCATTCGTTTGCCTTTTTCGACAGTTGAAAACAATCCGCTTAAAAATCAGGCCAAGTTCCATTGGCTCTTTCTTGAGGGCTAAATCTAAGAAGCCTACAGGCTTATGAGTTCGGCAACCTTGATCTCGTGAACCCAGATCCGGACCACAAAATTTTACTTAAAGACTACCTGGGAATGGACTACCATAAAAATACAAATTCTACACATGCATTCATCTGTTAGGAAATGTGTATGAATTCATACCAAAGTTCCATTCATACCTCACCAACATAAGAACATAGTATGGGATGGGAGTCCATAGCTAGAGAGCTTACAGCAACGATGGGTGTGAAGCAAGGTTGTATTTTGAGTGCGTTACTGTTTATTCTATTCATCAACGACATATCAGACGCTGTAAAAGATGGAAATGAGATCTTCTTCTTCTTCTTCTTTGTGTGGCGCTACAGTCCGGGGTGGACCTGGGCCTCAACCAACTTGCCTCCAACTAGCACGATCCCTGGCTAGCTGTCTCCAGTTTCGCACACCAAGTTGGTTGAGGTCCTTCTCCACTTGATTGCGCCACCTTAAACGAGGGCGTCCTCTGTTGCGTTGACCGACAGGTTCGGACTCGAAGATTCTTCGGACCGGAGCTGTGGTGTCCATACGTTCTACATGACCTATCCACCTTAGGCGTGGGATCCGTAGAAGCCTAACTAGGCTCATGTCGCTGTACAGCCCGTACAGTTCGTGATTGAATCTTCTCCTCCAGAACCCGTCAACACAAACAGGACCAAAGATCGTGCATAGAACTTTTCTCTCAAAGAGACCAAGGACTTCTTCATCCGCTTTCGAGATTGTCCATGCCTCCGCGCCGTATAGCAGGACTGGGATGATCAGAGTCTTATATAGAGTCAACTTGGTTCTTCGAGAGAGGGCTCTATTACTCAATTGCCTCTTGAGCCCGAAGAAACAGCGGTTGGCAAGAGTTATCCTACGCTTGATCTCGGTACTGATGTTATTTGTACAATTTACTCCGGAGCCGAGGTAAGTGAAGTCCTTGACTACCTCGAAGTTATAGCTGCCCATTGTGACGCTCTGTCCAAGACGTCGATATTGTATGTCCTTTTTTGAGGACAGCATATACTTCGTTTTGCCCTCATTCACCGCCAGACCCACCCGCTTCCGTCTCAATGTTAGCAAAAGCCTCACTGACGGCTCGCTGAGTTCTGCCAATCACGTCAATGTCATCGGCGTATGCTAACAATTGCACGGACTTCTGGAAGATCCTTGCTATCATCGTCTCTGTCCTCCGTTGGGGCGTGGGCGCAAATTAGGCTGATGTTGCCGAATGTTGCCTTGATGCGGATTGTTATGAGGCGTTCGCTTTTACAGTCAAAGCTTAAGACTTTTTGCCCAAGTCTGCCTCGAACAACAAATCCACATCCAAATAAGCGCCTCTCTCTGCTGCAATCACCGTAGTAGATGTCGCAGTTTTTCATCCTCTTCTTGCCCGGCCCATTCCATCGCACTTCCTGGATGGCGGTGATATCTGCTTTATAGCAGTCAAGGGCCTCCGCGAGAGGCTGCACGTGGCCTGTTAAGAGACCTCACATTCCACGTGCAGAACCGAAAAGCATGGTCATTTGTTCGTTTGCTGGGGTCGTCAACAGTAGATCGGTCAGTATCCGAGGCAAGTAGTCGTCTCTGAACAAAATTTTTTTACGTGGTGAGGGCGTTAACCCCACGCACAACCCCCAGCTGGGAGGCCAGGCAAATTTATTTTACCCTTGGGCGAAGGATCCGGATGACTCCGGTATCGGTAACCTCGCTGGTTGTGAGTTGTGAGTGCCGCCGTTGACCCTACACGATAGGGTTCCTCCGCCGCCAACTCTACTCCAAAATCCCGATATGACCTTGAAGGCAACCTTTTAGATCTGAGCTCGGAATATGTCAGAGTAGCTCTAAAAGGAGGTGTACCAGGTAGCTCTGGATGTCGCCGTTGGCTAATCTGATGATAAGCTCCTCCGCCGCCATCCGTAGAGAAGATGAGCCCTGACACAGACTCATCCACTCTCCCCCTCTCTCGTTTGCAGCCGCCAATGACGTCCCACGGGTGTTGGGTACCCCATCTTCAGTCGAAGGTGCTCGGCTCCCGGATTTCACCACGGGGAGGTGAGAGTAGGAGTTCATTGACAGAGGCTAAGTGCAGACGCCTGTGTCTGCATAAGTCGCTTGTCAACGCTTCGAAATCCTGAGAAATCGGCGGCATAAAAATTCCAGCACTTAAGTATGCGGGTGACATCGTTTTCCTTTCCGACTCTGTGAATGGGCTCTACTGTAAGTGAGCAGATATTCTCAAAACGAAAGGTGGACGTATCAAGGAGAAACAGTGGATGTTGTTCGTGAGTACAAGTACTTAGTACTTACTTATTTTGGTGTCTTCCAATATGAATATGATGTATGAAAACATCTAGAAGCCAAACTATCCAAAGCCAGCGAGCAATATCATTGGTATGGGGTCGCTGCAACAACAACAATTATTTAACCCATAGGTTAGGTTAGCTTGTAGTGGCTGACTACTAAAGGGCAGTCACACTTAGGCCAAGGTAGGCCCATTGTGATACCACGCGGATTGACTTCCCCGTACACTGGAACCAGTTGGTGCTTCTAATGAAGTGATTTAGTTGGCCAATGCTGGCACTATTTAGCTCGTTACGGCCGCTGAAGTAGTAGGCTCTCAGGTGTACCTACGACTAGCAGAAACAGAGAATGTGAAGAGTGTTGTCTTTCTCCTCTTCATCCATGCAGCTTCTGCAAAAATCATTATATGGGCCACCCTCCTACGACCACGAGTGCCAATTGCACAGTGCCCGGTTATATCTCCAATGAGGGTCCTTAATGAAGGCCTTCTGAGTCTAAGTAGACTGAGGGACCGTTTTAGGTTATGTGATGGCCAGATTTCTTTTGTCTTATGGCAGGTGGTGCCTTCTAGCCATTTGTTGTTTCCATTAGTAATTTTAATTGTGTAAATCTTAAAAATATGGTAGGCTGTAGCGATCGCCATGGAAGGTAATACCCCTGCTAATGATAGGGATGAGGTTGTACCACAACTGGTGAGTTCATCGGCTTTGCAGTTTGTTACAGTGTCCCGGCACCCACATGAGGTGAATGTTAAAATGCTCAGCCATCTCGTTAAGAGACAGCCTGCAATTAAGGATGTTTTTGAGTAGAACATGACATTGTCCAGGGATTTTATAGCGGCCTGACTATCGGAACAGATGGTGATATCCCTTTTTGATATCACTTTGTTTTTGAGCCAAGACAGCGCCTCTATATCTAAACCATAGCTCGAAACAGAAACTCTTTCTAGCAGCAGCAGCTTCTGTTCTTTTATATGGAGCCCAGAAGTGGAAATATTGTTGCTTTGTTGAAGTTGAGTTCTATTTCTTAAAACCTACTAAGTGCGACACCTAATTATGTGCTGCATCTGGAAACAGGTGCAACTTTTATGTTCTTAAAAAGATGGGAACTACATTTTATTTACATAGCATGTGATGATAATGATAGACTGCCAAAAGTAGTACTCAAGAGTGTGATAAAAAAAGCTAGTTTCATTCAAGAATGGGGGCGTCTTGCTCCGGACTGTGCACCATAAGCATAACATCTAAAAGTCTTATTGGAAAAAGGAGGCGGAAATATGTACGTTAAATTTGTAACAGAAGCTGTCTTCCCAGTATAGGACATATTACAGTAAGCTGAAATACCATCTAGCAGAGAAGGATGAAGACGAGAGAGGATGTGTTTCACTTCTTTGCAGTGTTTCTATAAGAAATTCGAGTATTTAGTTCGAAGAGAGGAAAAGCAAGAAATCCCACCAAGTCCATGAGGCAAAAGTATGATCTGCACCTTTCGCTAAAAAAAATGTCCATTCGGATCATCTCCATTGCGGTTTCAGGCATGGGAAGTCCGACATCGCCCAAATATTCACACTTCGGCAAATCCTGGAAAAGACTCAAGAGATGCAGATCGATACCCACCACATAGTCTAGGTTTGACTAACGAGCTAAGCTCGTAAGGTTGTTTAGGATGACGATGGAGAACTTTCACTACTCTATCAAAGTCGGTAACGAACTCAACGAGACCATCAAGCAGTTTAGGTAAGGCGAGACGCTGTCATATGACTTCTTCAACATCATCAAGATCGTGCCAAACTCATACATAAACACCCGAGCCACGATCTTCCAAGAGTCCGTGATGAATAGGTATGTAAAATTGAAGAAAACATGAAAACAGGTGTGCGCGAGTCATTGGTAGGCCTAATAGGGCCGCTGTGGCAGTTGGAAGATGATTCATGAAATCCATCAGAAAAGCCTTACTAACCACTCCTTGGATTGATGCAGTCAAAATCTCAATGGGCCACGCGGTAAACCAGGACAAAACAAAGTACATGATGTCGTCACAAAAGGACGCACAACATCGACGTCTCGGACAGAGCGTCATAATGGGCAGCGGAAACCTTGAGGTAGTCAAAGACTTCGTCTACCTCGGCACTGGAATAAATATTACAATAACACCAGTACCGAGATTAAGAGCTTATTTGGTCTCAAGAAGCAATTGAGTAATAGAGCCATCTCTCGAAACTACAAGCTGAAAACTCGGATCAACCCTGTCCTCTCTATGACGCAGAGATATGGGCGCAATTGAACGCGAATGAAAAAGTAGTTGGTAGTTTTAAGAGAAAAGCTCTGCGTGCGATCTTTGGTCCCGTTTGCTTTGATGGCATCTGGAGGAGAAGTTTCAAGCACGAACTCTAATTGCTGTACAGCTGCGTGCACCTAGTTAAGTGTCTTCGGATCCAACGCTCTCAAGTTCAACTTTGCAGTGCGATGATATCTCAGGCATGTTTAGAACATATTGCTGCATTGACTCGTCGCGATTTTTTCTTCTCCCCCGAAGCGTATTGTACACGTCAGCCCTTGTCACAACTCTCACAAATTCACTTCGCAAAGCATTTTTTAACTGTGTCCATGTTCGAACATTCACTGTCCATATATACAATTTTGATATGTCCTTCAGGAGCCTTTTAGCGTAAATGAACTTCCTAATTTCGTCTAAACCCAAGACCACGGAACACTTCTCGAACTGTTCGATCCAGTAACGAACGTTAAAGTTGTTGTCTCCACTAAAAGATGATACTGAATCATCGACATCCAGCCGTACAGGCTGACGATAGTCGAGAATTCGATTTCGTCTCATCTAGTTGCACCTCACACAGTTGTTGCTTCAATTTCCTTACCTCCTCCTTCTTCTTATAAATTCTTTGCATTCCTGCAATACGGCGCGGAGGCATGTACAATCTCGAAAGCGGATACGGGCTGTACAGCGACATGAGCCTAGTTAGCCGTCTACGGATCCAACGCCTATCCCAGCCAGTCCGAAGAATCTTCGAATCCGAACCTGTCGGGCAACGCAACAACGGCCGCGTTTAAGGTGGCGCACCCAAGTAGAGAAGGACCTCAACCAACTTGGTGTGCGAAACTGGAGACAGCTAGCCAGAGATCGCGCTAGTTGGAGAGGCATGTTGGTTGAGGCCCAGGTCCAACCCGGACTGTAGCGCCACACAAAGAAGAATAAGATGTGGATACTTCGGGTCATTCACATGATCAGATGGTTGGCTCTTTCTTAAACAAAACAATGGCTACTGCAAGTGAATCAGATCTACAGTGTCTCGTACAAGAATGGTATCGCGTGATTTTTCATTCTTTTACAGACTCGTTTCATATTAAACTCCGCATATTTTCTTAGTTTAGGCAGTTTGACTTCAATTCGTTCAACAAGTGCATATCGCATTTTATGAACCTTTTACCCACGTTACGTGTTGGATTTGATATGTGTTTTGAGCTTCCCTCAGTTCAGTTCTTTAGTCTTTAGCATCACCAAAACGAGACTTCTATACCCCTTGAGCAGAGGTCTCAATTTTTAATGGCACTAGTTTATTATGGATTTCCCCATAGTCCTGGCAGACGTGAATGGTGGGCATTGCGTTGTTGATGATTTTAACAAGTTCAGGCAGGAAGCTCGAGGTAAGAACTCTCGCCTTGGATTGAAGTGCCAATATCTAGAAGATGCAGCAGCCTCAACTGTGTTACAATGAAGTAAAGCCAGGCTGGAAATCGACTTTTAGGCCAAATTTCCATGACTATTACAGATACCGCCTTCATAAGTAATGTTGGCTGATGATGGTGGTCTTCGAATTCTACGATGGTGAATAATGGAAAAGAATGCTTGATTCTTAGTCTCATTCGAAATCCAGGTCTTCATGTTTTCACATTTTAAATCGGAACATAAAAAAAGCCGAGCTGGAAAGGCTATTATAGACAATTCCTACTTATTCAGGACCGACCTAACTCCCATAAGTACCACATCATTGAAATCAATTCACAAACATTCAACAAAATCCAGGATTACACGCCTATTTCCCTCAAGGCCTAGTAATAATCACCTCACCAAGTACGCATCGTCTTCCTTCATAAACCGACTTGCAAGAGTAAAACGCCAACAAGTCCCCCAAGCCTCATCCAGCACTCAGTCGGCAATAACCTCACCGCATCTGCACACCCTTGGGAAATCATTAAATCCAGCTTTTACCATGTGACAGTACAAATGGCGAACACACCACACTCACACGGCCAACCAGCCCGGCAGTGAAAGGTATCCAATCCAACCCCTGTGCGAAACCGATGTACTCTCATAGAAATGCCGGAGCTCGGCGATAACCATATCGTTTGCAACCACTGCCGCGTCTCTAATGAATTATTCAGCGTTTTCCCACGAAAGGAAATCGAGACATTTCATCCCCCTCTGCTCATGGTGTTGTGACGAAATTGTTGCGACGGAAATGATGCTGCCGAGCTTAAGGATGTTCGTCGCAGTAGCTGTCGCACTCACCCCCCGAAGCAACACGTAAATGAAAATCTCAGTTCCCAGAGGTCACATGGATGCGGTTATTAAATTATCAAATCTACTGGCGAGGACGACGCGAATTGAATTCGATTATTCGATGAAGCTGCTCGGACAGATACAACTCAGGGTGATGGCTGGCGGTTGTGAGCTCAATTTTCTATTTTTGAAAACATGCCCAGGCTGATTTGACGAAGACGACGCTCCTAAAGCCAGTCCGGCGTTCCGTTTCACCAGACAGCGGATTATTTGTCAACTTCTTTGACTTCATTTGCAAGGAGTACACTTCTGTACGTGGTCTCTCAGACATTCCTTGACTCCAGACCACATCAAATTACGTCCTCACCCCCATCATCAGCCAACTTCACATTACATCGTCAACAGGGTACTTAACCCATCTCCACCTCCCGGCAGGGGATGCTCTTGCACTCTGCCATCAGCTGGGGTCACTGGACGATACCCCTGCGGAGACAATCATTGAAATGGAGAGGACATGCATTTAGCTAATTGAAACGATCGCTTTGGGAATAGCACTTGCTGCCTGTGTACCTTCATTGCTTCCACACAAGGGCGCATTCCCCGAATTGTTTGCCCACACCCTGGCGTCCACTCCAACTCAGTGGTCACTTCGTGGAAAACATTTTACAAATTCATTTTCATAACTAAACCACTCGAGTGCGGACTGTGAGCTGATGTCCCCACGAAAGTGCAAAGATTCGCCATCGAGGACCAGACGACCAGGACGAATCCAATTAATTGCTGTGAAATAAGCAAATACTACTGAGCTCTACGACCGCAGGCGAATGAGAAAATTTATTTATTTCTTCTGTGTTTTTGTTGTTGTTTGGGGCTTAGCCTAAGCTGTGTGCGAATTTGTTTGGCACGTCTCGCACTCAATGGGGATTATAAGGATTCCCATTGGAGCGGCAATGGCTGAGAAGACGGTAGTCTGATTGCACGACGTCCGTAGGTGTGTGCCGATGGCTGATTGATATTAATGGAGGAGGGATATCGGGTCACGGTCTCCTTAATGGATGGAGACACCGAGATAAAGATTTGCAAAGGATTTGCAAGGATCGGAATGGTGTGTGCTAGGAATGCGGTCATTGGTTCCATCGATTTTAAATTATAAGGGAAGTGGTGAAGATGCATTTACTGAATGTTTTTAAAACCTACGTTTCGTTTTACATGAAATTGTTTGCTCGTTTTTGTTGACTTGAGACAATATGGGACTTTTAGGTTAGGTAAGATTAGAGTGACTGAGTGCAGAAGGCAGTCATCGTTAGGTCGAGGTTAGCCCATTGTAATACCACGCGGATTGACTACTGTTCAACTAGGAACAAATTGGTGCTTTTCATAAAGTGGTCTACCATCGCGTAAGATCGATATTTTAATAAAAAATCGAAAAAAAAGCGTCGGATGTTGTGGGTCTATCAGAAATATGCAATGCCGTTGCTGAACTTGTGTGTTAATAAATAAATAATTTAATTGACTAAAAGTTGTTAAATTCTTACATGTTTTCATATTTTCATTTTAAATGAATAGGCAACCATGCCTGCGCACCATTTCGTTCGAAGTTTTGCAACGCGTTTGAGCTCCCTCCAACTCATTCCAAAAGAACTCGATTCAACTATTCTGCGCCATGTTTGCCTAGGACGTCCCGCTGTTCTGCCTGCCTGCGTAAGCGGATTCCACTGCATGGCGTGCTTCGCAATGGAACTGTCTGTCGCACCGTAGGGTGTGTCGAATCTACTGCCACTCTCTCCTTCGTCTTGTGATGTTTATAGGTTCCTGGCCCGTTCTCAGGTACAATTGATCGTTAGAGATACGGTTCGGCCAGAAAATCCTAAGGATGTTTCTTAAACATGTGTTTACGAAAGATTACAGCGTTCGCCCGGTAATGGTATCCACTTTCCAGGCACTGCATCCATATAGCAGCACCGATTCTACGTTGAAGCGGAACAGTCGCAGCTTGGTTCTTAAGCTGATGACCATTCCGAACGCAGCTTAGCCTTCACGATTCTGTTGCACACGTCCATTTTGGTGCCAGGGTGATTAGCCGAGACCACACTTCCTAAAAATAGAAAGCTGTCAACTTTCTCGACTTCCTGTCCGGCAATGTTCAATTGGGCGCGATTTGAAGAAATACTAAGGGCTTTAGTTTTTGCATTGTTTAATTGGAGCAACACTTTGTTTGCCTCTGCTTCTATATTGTGGACTATCAAATGAAGATCCATTACCCGATGCGAAAGGAAACATCATCAGCGTTGTCAAGGTGCTTAAGATAAGATGTCATAGTCCATCGAATGGCATAATTTCCGTCCATCATGGCTGCACGGAGTTTGTCGCTGATAACCACAAGTCACATTGAAAACATTTGACGCCGTCGGTTATTACAATCGTTTGAATAACGATCGTCTTAAGAGCTACGAGATGAGAGCCCTGGCTAATGCTGACGTTATTTAGTTTGCTGAGACATTTAAAATTGTAGGCATTGGATGTGAGTGCTCTAAGAAAGATGATTTAACAAGTTAATTGTTTCCAAAAACGCCTGTGCTGACACCAGGAACCTACCTAATAAGCGAGTGCTTCAGTATTTACTCACTTCTCAAGCAGCATCATGGAGAGTTAATGTTGCCTTCCATTTGATAAGATCCAAACATCCGCAAGTGGTGATTAGATCTAAAGGAGATCTTAGAATGGGTTTCCAATTCTAGAGGCAAGTTGGTTGAGCTCCGTCGCGACTTTTATTCCCCGTGTAAGATGCTGGCCGTCCTCTGGTGAGATCACACAGGCTGGAAGTGATGACGCTTTGAGATAGACCCAAGCTGTCCATGGCAAGCCAAGTAGACCTTTGGCAGAGGCATGTCGCTGTATAGTCCACACAATTTCGACGTGAATAAAGATCATACACAGAATATTGAATACGAAGCATCTTACGTAAGGTGGCGCTACAGTCCGGGGTGCACCTGGGCCTCAACCAACAAGCGACTCCAGCCAGCTCTATCTTTAGCTAGCTATCTCCAGTTTCGCACGCATAGTTGGTTGAGGTTCCTTTCTACTTGAGTCGCGGTCTTCCTCTACTACGCCGTCCCTCGGGGGTGGATTCGAAGACTTTTCGGGCCGGAGCATTGGTTTCCATCCGCTCTACATGATCTAGTCGATGTCGCTGAACAGCCCGTCGTTCGTCGTTATATCTCCTCCTCCACTCACCATCTATGCAGACAGGACCGCAAATCACACGAAGAATTTTCCTCTCGAGGCAACCAAGAGCAGCTTCATCCGCTTCTGACAAAGTCCATGCCTCCGCGCCATATAGTAGGACTGGGACGATTAAGGTCATGTAAAACGTTAGCTTCGTTGTTTTTCGAGAGAGCCAATTGCTTTCTTAACCCAAAGAAGCACCGATTGGCAAGAGTTATTCTTAGTTTGATTTCAGCGCTGGTGTCATTATCTGAATTGATAGCGGTTTTTAGGTGCTGGGTGTCCTTTCTCGTTTACAGCATATACTTGGTCTTACCCTCGTTTACCGCTTAACCCATCGTTTTGTTGCTCCAAAATCTGCCGAAGTGTGAATATTTGGTCGATGGTGGATTTTCCCATCCTAAAGCCACACTGGTATTAACCGACCAGGCCGAATGGCTTTAGGCGTTCACAAATTACAGCTGAAGATTTTTTTGCGATACCTAGGAGACTGATGCCTCTGTAGTTGACGCAGTTCAAAGGGTCTCCTATTTTATGGATCGGCCAAACAATGCTGAGGTTCCATTCATCGGGCATGTTTACCTGCGACCATAATTTACAGATGAGTTTCATTTTCATTCAGCTTAGATATAGCAATCCTCACTTCATCCGGGTCGGGTGGACGGAATTGTTGATTTTCATCGTCCCATTCATTGGGGTTGAATGGTGTCAGGCAGAAGCCTGACAGCGGAATTTGGTTCTTCGTCGCCGTTATACAGTCTGCAGAAATGGTTTCTCCATATCCTCAGCATCGACTGTGAATCTATTACGATGTTCCCTTGATCGTCCTTACAGGCTTCGGCTCGGACTTTATAACTTTGACTGGTTATCTTTACCGTTTGGTAAAACTTGCTTAACATGCCTGCAGTAATATCTCTATTCTGCCGATCGCGCGTTTCTCATGCTCCTTCTTTTTCTCCTGAGAAGATGGTGTTCGTCTCTCTTCTTCTGCCCGTAGAGTTCCCGAGCAGCTTGTCCTTCTTTGCAGTCCCGCTTTGTATGCTTCTTGCTTGGCTGTCAAACCAGGGGTTTCGTTGTGGTGGCGGATTGAAACCCAGCACATCAGAGGCGGCATCTCTGATGATCAATGTGTTGTGCAAAGTCAGCTTGGTTCTTTCAGAGACCGATTGCCTAATCGTGAGCCACAGGTAAAAGTTATTTTGCGTTTGGTCTCATTACTAAAAGATTTGCCGATTGCCTAATCGTGAGCCACAGGTAAAAGTTATTTTGCGTTTGGTCTCATTACTAAAAGAACAAAGTCTGCACGGAAAACCCGCTAAATTCTGCTTTGCAGCGAAAATGTATGAGGGATCAAGCATTTTTTTAATTGTGGCCACGTTTTTAAAGAAAAAATGTAACTAAATAGATTTTGAATACGTTGAAGGTAATCAGCATGACATGACAAAGCAATCTCAATTTCGTCTAAAGGCGACTTTAGCGGTTATTGCTTTTACCCACATATGATAGAGATAAATAAAATAAAGCAATAATCGAATATCAAAGTTAAAAAAAAAGATCAACAAGCGGTCCGGGTGAGCAGAATGGTCCTTAAAGGCTTAAGTGGAGCATAGTTGCTTAGGAACACGTCACCGCTACCTATCTACCAACTGGTCGTTATTTAATGTCCTTAAGAACCTCGTTCATAGCATTTTTGAGGTTTGGATTCGAAGAGCTTGTTAGTTTGAACTGTTAATGTTTTCTCGATGCAACACTGCCATTTAAAGATCGTCTGCAACCACGTTTTGAACAGCTTGTAGTTGTCTTTTGCTTGAACTGCCGTTTGCCATTTTCCTTACGGCTTTTTCTATTATTGCGAAAGTTTGTAGGAAAGCGTATATATATCAGAGTTAAATATCTAATTATTGATGATACTTGTTGTAGCTATCGGGTAATATAACTTCTGTTTTTCCTTGCTGTCATATGACTCACTGTAAACCTTCTTCTAAAAAGTGGAATGAGGATTACAGCTAAGCTGATAGTGTCATCAGCCAGATCGTTTAAAATCGTAGCGATTTGGCGGACAGCTCTTGACGACACTGTTTCGATTAGTAAAACGAATACTACACCATTTATTTCACGTTATACGAGAATGATAGACAAGAAGTGATTTGACTGAATTCGTCCGTTTTATGGATCGGTCATCGTACTTCACCACACTTATTAAATTAGAGCTCATTCCATAGGACATCGACTTCACATTTCTTCCTTCTTCTAAGAAATGTTTTGCAAATAGCTTTTTAATCAGATTTAACCGCACAGGAGAGTCCAGGTTATGGCATACGGGTGTTTCTAAAAATGATCAGTGGGAACAGACGTCCTTTCGATCATGACCGCAGTGGAATAGTGGTCCAAGGCCTTTTTAGAGGAGTCTGTGATTGAACAGGTCAAAGTTGCAGCAAGACAATCTGCAGTCGATAGGACAAGATAGGTTGCAAGAACAATATTCGTGTGAAAGTTTGTAAAGACGAGGAAACAATTTCTCACTTCACTGTAGTTTGAATCCTTTTCGGCAATCGTCTCCCGATTCGTGTAGTATCAAAATAGGCATAAGCCCGATTCATGTAGTATCAAAAGCTCTGCACTTTGACGCAAACTGATCTATGAGAGAAATGAAGGACCCGGTAGGCTGCCACAATGGAGTTCATTACGTATCGCTTCACAACGTTCCAAACCAGTCGTCACTCCACTGATCAAAGCTTTGAGCGCTTCCAAGGACACTGACTCTGGCTCTGAATTATCGATCCCCTATGTCGTCATTTTGGTCTGCAAAAAACGCAATAGTCTACAGTTTGAAACATAAACACGATATTCAGTCGAGTTCCAAAACTTCATCCACGTGCCTTAGTCCGCTGACCAGACAGAAATGAAGACCCCCCGTTCAACTGCACAGCCTCCTTTCGAATAAATTAATTCATTGGTACTTTAACAAATTGCCTGCACATCCTGAAAAGCCAAAGGGTTGCGACCCGCCCTCTCTCCACGCCAGCGGTGGGTGGCTTAAAGTCTATCCATCTCTCTGCTTCCAATTCTCATTCAACCGAAAGTATCCTCTCGTAAATTATTTCTTCAAATGACATAAATATTGTCGGGATATAAATAACAACCGAACAGCATGAAGTCCGCCCACCGCATGTAGTTACCCCGCGCACGGGGCAGGACTGCAAAATGAAAAGTGCCGCAACACAGCAGCATCCGTACAACCCTCACCCACCGACGACGTGACGACGACTCGATAGCAGCACCGAGAGTGAAATGTACAAATCGCTCTCCAGGGGTTCGTGGACGTTTCGGTTTTCAACTGTCGTCGTGGAAGCTGCCCACCGAGAGGGGGGAGAATCAATAAACAGCGAAGTTGTCAACGGTTTTTGTAGTCTTTCCTTTATTTTTTTTCTTCTGCCTATTTCTTACCCCCACGCACTGTGATTCTGTCTTGAGTTTTATTTTCGAGAAATTCGCACTCGAACATCCCCTGGGGGCTTATGGCCGTATCCAACGACACAAAAGTCCCCCAATAATCCAGTTTAAGTTGACTGCTGTGCCTGCGAGAGCTTGTAAAACAATGCAAACTCTTAGTTGAGAACATTAATAGAGATTAACGGTAATACCTTGCGAATGGGTATCGAAAATATTTAAAGCAGTCATCCTTCAGAGACTTGGAGAGGAGGCGCGTGGAAAGGTGGTGGGCGGCTTAGGGATTAAACAAATTATAATGCCTTGCCGTCTATTAAAAGGATTTCGTTTGAAATATTTCATCCGCCGGAGGACGAGGGGCGCCCGGGCGATGTTCGCGAATGATAACCGGGGCACGTGTAGATGATTTTAATTTGGGCTAATGCGTGCACGAACTTGAGAGCACATATCCCCGTCCCGCTCGTGTGTGGATCTGTCAGTAGGTGGTTGACATTTGGTGTCATTATGAGAATTTGGGTGTGTTCCCGAGTTTATTTTTGCTTTTAACAACCTCGAGGGCATATGCGATGTGTGTTCTTGATGATCTCCCATTGGGGCGGCCTTGTTCCCAATTAGTCCAATTTTGCGTTTAACAACGAATCGAAAATCTGATTTATTTGCGTGAGATGATAAATGCAGCTAAACGGTGACATGCGATACTCAATGAGGCTCTCGATAATGCAGTCAATTTTTTTGTCAATCCTTACGCTCATGTCATTCTGTGAACAGTGTGATTAGTACTTTTTAAGCATTATTGCCTTAGTGCAAGCAAAACAGGTTGTGCTTGAGAGCCTTACTCGGCGATGTGTCATCCTACGAATTTTAATATAAAGCTACTTTTTCGGTTGGTCGGAATGGTCGAAATTTAAGGTTTTGACTTCACCACAAGCAGCTAGAAGGCACCATCTGCTTTAATGCAAAGTAAGTTTGGGCTGCTCACAATCTCTAACGATCTCTCTCTCTCCCAGGAACTCCTCATCACCTCCTACACTCCTTCGATGTAAGCAATTTACGTTGCTTCGTCAAAAGCTCCAACTGATTCCAGGTTAGAAGAGAAGTAAATTAATACGCCTAGCACTACGATGGGCCTAAATTAGCCTAGAATGACAGGTATAAGCAGTCAGCCGCACGTACAATATCTACTCTACATTCAGATGAGGCAGATGAGGCATTGACAATTTGAAAAAAGCATTAAGAAGCTTTGCATACGATCTATGGTCATGTCTGCACTTTAAGATCGCATATACCTAGGCAAGGGCAATGTTTCTGTCCCGAAGAGTATTCGATCCGGTGTCTGTGAAAAAACGCAGCTGATGACGTGTCTGTGTTAGCGATTCGAAGCAACTGGAGAGGCTCTGTAATTGAGTCCCTAAAAAAATGAGAATTTAACCATTTAGAGCATCCCACATATTCATAATTCACTTTTGAATTGGGTTTATTAAATTGACGAATCGATTGAAACTAGGCAGACACACAAAACTACCCCTTGTCAAGCGATCTCTCTCGATTGTCAAACTACACCATTTCAGATAGTGAAGGAGTTAAACAGGCATCAGTCCTGCCCGGGCAAAATAAATTGGGCAAATGGCAACTACAGCCCCGTATAGTCCAGTGGATATTCAGATTTAATTGCAAACCGCCTTTGTGTAACGTATGGCATGTGTTTGTTTCGGCGGAGCGTCAATCGAGAGATTTAGTCGGCCAACACGGCCTTAAGACAGCTTACGTTGAAGGAACTCCGTTCCAGACGTACTACAATTCTTAACTGTTATAGATCCTTACCTGAAAACACCTACCTCTTAATATCAAAGCAATTCTTAGAGAAGAATTTCTCAACCAGCACCACCCCCGATCATACTGAACATAAGGATAGACGGTCCTTTACAAAATGTTCACCGATGTTGGCCGTTGGTGTGAGAGTCGATGCCTATTCCAAAGATATAAAAGTTGAATTGTCATTCCTACCCACCAAACCACTGTAGCTTTTTTTAAGGCAGAAACTATGGCGATTGAGAAAGCTCAGTCCTTGGGCACAGATGTCGTCATCTGCTCAACAGTCAGTGTTGCTTTTAACTCAAAGACTTCCATGAATCGCAGCCTATATCCTAACGAAATGGCAAAGTATTGCAACAATGAACAAATTTGGGCGCCGGGACACTCTGACATTCCAGAGAATTGTGAAGCGGATGAACTAGCTAGAGGGGGTACCAACCATTCCTATCGCTACTCCACAGCCCCCGCTTATGTTTGAAACGCTTACTCACAAATAGCATAGATAATCAACCGGCACTGAGTGTCTCATTACAAAGCTGTTATGGCCTACTATCGATCCAAAACCTAAACGTATGCGCATGTATAGATTAGACCAATCTCTGTAAAACCTGCAGAGACGACGGGGAGGTAGAATTCATTTTTGTGCTCTCAGTCTGGGTGGACCTGGGCCTGAGCCAACATGCCTCTGCATCTGGCCCAATTGAGAAGACTTTCCGGGCCGGAGTATTGATGTCCATTCGCTCCACGTAAGCCAGCCATCTGAGGCGAGAGACTCGATCTCGTTGGCAAGACCGATGTTACTGTACGTCGTTCAATCTCCTCCTCAAAATACCATCACATACGGGACGGCGGACTTTCCTCTTGAAGCGACGAAGAATCTCCTTGCTTCTGCGCCATACGGCTGGGACTATTGAGGTCTTATATAGGAATATGTTGGTTCTTCAGGAGAGGGCTTTGCAAGCCCAAAAGCACAGCGATGGACAAGCGTGATCCTTCGTTTTCTCAGCGCAGTGTTGTTATTGCTTGCGTTAACTTCTGATCCTAGGCAGACAAAGTCTTTCACTACTACGAAGCTATAGCTGTCTATTTTCGCATATGCTTTGTCTTACCCTCAAGCTGTTGACGTAGGGCTTCAGACGCGTGCTCATGACGTTTACTCATGGCAGCAGAAAAGTTATTGGCACAGTTCAGAGGGTTTCCTGTCTTGCCTGAATAGGGCAAACGATGTTGGGATTCCATCTGTCTGGCATACTTTAATCCGATAAACTCTTCTGCTTCATCAGTAGCGCTAATTGGCTTACAGAATTTGAGAAAACAGATCCGCTTGATAGCACTATGGGCCTACTCTGGTCTTAGTATGATTGCTGATAACCAGCAGTGAGCCACTCTAACCTAACCTAACAACTTCCAAGTGATTATATTTTTTCTTCGTTTACGTAAACGACATTTTGGCAACAAATTAACATCTGGCTTGATGTCCTGGTTTTCGTAGGAAAGTCTCTTCTCCTGGTCAAACTTTTCGTCAAACATGATTGACATCGTTTCTACTTCTTTGTGGATTCAACCCCAGTACTGAAATGAATACACCACCAAGTCCATGTCATGTACCCCTCTAAAAGCATCGCACTTTTGATACTGAACATGAAATACAAGCCTTTGATCCACGATATGTGAGTGAGTGACACACATCCTTGAGGAATGAACTTAACATCAACAAACTGTCACGGATGACGTCTGGCATCCCCCAGACATACCGCCCACCATCGAATTCATCATCAAACAGCCAACAGTGTATCTTAAACCCCAACAAATCCGACAATCCGACAATTCAGCAATCCAACGATCCGACAATTCGAAACTTGTCGAAAGTGGCTTTCCATAATGTTTCTTCTCCCTCCAACTTGCGTGTGGGGGGAACAGAGATGTAAAAGGGATGTATTCAGCCTCCAGAAAGGAGGCAGCACCACAACAACAAGAAAGAAAAACAAACCAAATCCGTTTTGAGGGGATTTCATGAAAAACTTCTCGCATGAGTGCATGCTGTCGCTGGGATCTGTGAAATATTATTCGATACTCAGAGTTGTTTGTGTTTGCTTTCTTCTCAGCTGAGTTGGTATTCGTCACGGAAAGGATTGTATCCGAGGAACGCATTAACTTGAGGCCCACAACCATCCACATCCACCCACAGGCACACTTGTTCCATTGGAAAATCTCTGAAAGAGAACAATGAACGTGCTTATCGTCGGAATGAGGGCTTTTTTGAAGTTTCAAACTGAAATTTGAACCAATTTGTTGTATCAGTCGAGGTTCATGTGCAAGTCATAAATCTTGAATTATGTTGCAATTTGCATCTCGCCCAAGTCAAGGGTGGCCATTGCATCATGCTTCCCGGGAAGCTTCGGTTTTATTGCATGCCCATGTGGATGCCAGTTGACACATCGCCGCAAATCCTCTACGTTGTTGGATGGTGGCGCGTAAAGACTTCTGCAGTCTCACAGACAGGCGATGCTCTGTGGCGACTAATGGATCATTATATTTTCCTTAATGGACTTGCCAAGTCGCATGCAAGGGATGATGTAAAATGTGGTAAAGGAAATGCATTCTGGGTCAATCGATGAACGATTTTGTAAATCCGCATGAGGAGACATAACAGTGAAATGGGTTTTGCTGCCACAATCTTTTCCTTCAGCGTTGATTTGCAAGGTTTTGAGGTCACATGTGCTATTTGGGGTTATGTCACGATTATTTTTGGGAAATCCGGGGTTATTGTAGAGCTGAGAATACAAATTGCCAGAATCTTAGTTCATATGAATATAAGTAGATGTGTGAAACTTACTCTTGAAATGCCATGACTAGGGATACCCAGAGGCGCCATTCTAAGGTGTACGTCACTAAAGAACATTCCACATTCAGTTATGACTTACGTAACGGCCTTAAATAGTTTTCATACGCTTCTGATTAAACGGGCACACCCAATGATTGGTGAAAGCCGCTTGATCTTGAATCGCCAATTCAACTTCAGGATTAAGCATTCCACAATCGTTCAGGAGATTCGAACAATAATTCGATAGAGAATGAGTACAGAAAACAAACGTTGCACTATTTCTGCCCATATTTCGCAAGACTTCGACAAGGATTGGTACGACCGTCTGAACTCTGAAGAACCAGCTGAAGCAAGTCTTGCCGAAACAATTTTATAAAATATTGGAGTCATATCTTTAGATTCACAAGAGATGCACATGTGAACCTGAAGATGAAGAGACACTTGCAGCCACATTCGCCAATGAAACGGCCATTCTCGTCACGTGACGAGGACAATGGATTCGTCAATGTGCTTAAATAATCAAAATACGCGAATAGACGAAAACCTGGCGAATAGCCCTGAATGCATCCGGCAACATCCATTGACAGTAGTTCAACTTTCGATTGCCATAGCGGTCCTATAAGGACTACCTATGTCCTGTGCACACTTGATTCCATGTTAATCGATTCTGAGAGTTAGGAACTCGTACGGCATTAACCAGTTTTTGGCCGAAAAAAATTGACAGTGCTTAGTAAATAGACAACGCACGTCAATCTTACATATAAGAATGTAAGCTCAATGACATCCCACAATTAACTATAAGAAAACCCATGAACTGGCTAGTCACTTATCTATCTGTTGCCTAGGAGGTACACATCACACTATAAGGAATCAAGACAGAAGTCTGTTGATATGTAATGCAGTCAGAGTACAACTGATCCAAGAAAAACCCTTGATCGATAGAAGTTATATAGGAGACTTACGACACAACGCACGTTGTTGCTGTTGCAACGACAGTTTATCTGAAATGTGTATATGTATTTTCAACGTTTTTCTTCGTTCGGCACTTGCCGGCCAACTAAATTTCACACAATTGGTGAAGTATACAATCATGGACAAGTGAAGATTCGTCAGCTAAAGATGTCTCCATTATCCCAAGCACAGATTATATCCTCAACTCCTTTTTAAAAAAATACAAGAATTGGTAATCTAATGCATATAGCCTTAAACCTAACCTGAAGATGACGCTGAGGATTATGGTCTATCTATAAATCCCAACAAGACCAAACTTGTCCTCTTCTCCAGAAGAAGAATAATCAGGCTTCACACTCTTATAATCATTGAAACACGTATGATGCTAAAGGATGACGGAAGCTATATGGACAAAACACTATCCTGGAGCACACACATAAACAATGTATCCAGTAAAGCTGCCAAAGATCTTTGCAAAACAAATTGTGCGAACAAAACACGGGGTCTTAAGACAAAAATGAATAATATAGGTATACAACCAAATGGTTGAACCAACAATATTCTAGTGTGCTTTTATTGAGTGGAAGAAATGTGAACAAAAATATATCATCAATAAATATATGTAAAAGGCTAACCTGCATTTTCACAACCTGTGCGATGAGAACCTCTCCAATTTCAAGTTTGGTAATGATAGTAAGCTGTCCAGCTGTTTCAGCTGAAACTGCGAGCCAAGATGTAGTCAGAAAATAATATAAGATTATTATACCTAACGGAGAAGAATGAGTGAACAACCCTCTTTGGATGATTGATTAGGCCCGAAGATGTTATACAAACGGGTCGAAGTCAGGAAGTGGAGTAGGAGCAGGGTTTGCAAAACCCAGATGTAGCCTACACGTGCCGCTCCCCAAAGAATTCACTACCTTCCAAGCTGAACTCTTCGCCATAAATGAAGTAGCACATTGTAGTAACAACAGACATTTTATAAGTAAAAAATATCGATACTCTCAGACAATCATTCCCTGCTTAAAGCTCTAAACAGTTTCACACTCAGTTCCAGGGCAGTCTGGGAATGTCATAAAATACTCAACACACTGGAAGAGTATATACCGGCAGGTTGAAACTGACATGGGTGCCAGGATTTGAAAACAAAAACAAACAAATTAAGGAAAGAAAGGATATACTACTAAAGAAATGGGCAAAAACCTCGTATATTGGACCTCTCCCTCTTCCCTGGATTCAGTAACAATGATGTACGACAACATATAAACAACTGGACAGATGAATGCCAGAAACAGTTTTGGAACAAACAGGAGGGACTTATACACTCCAAAAATGTATGAGGGCTGATCCCGAAAGAGCCATGGAGGCTCTGAAACTAAATAAGACTGATCTTAGGACACAAATATACACACGTGGTGCACTTATAAGTCTTATGTAACTACCATCTACACAATCAATGGAAAACCTATTAGTCGAGAGTGCAAGTATGACACCAAGCCGATACAAAAAAACTAATAGAATCGCGTTAACAGGATCAGACTATAAGCATATTCCATCTAAAGAGATCATAAAGTTTCTCAACATACCTCTAAAGTCCTAGACATAGTAAGGGGCATCAAATGTGGCTTACCTCTAGATGATATAGTCGGTCCCGGATTTCTTCAATTCAATTTTGAGTCCCAATCACTTAAGGAATCCTAAGAACACCGATTGGGGCAGATTCACAAGTGAAGTTGGGAAACAAAAAAAACCTCTTACTGGCAAGATCATAGCTAACGTTGATGATCTAGAGCGAGGTTATCCGCATGTGGACCACCATACCTGTAATTGCAGCCCGCAACTTTAAAAAAAGCAACTACGAAATCCTTGTTGCGAATTTGGCCATCACACAATTTCATTCTGAACAGCCCTGAAGAATCCTTTCAGTCCCCTACGAACCTCCTTAAATAAGATAATCCTCCCTATGGTGGAGGCTCTAAGGATAAGTAAAATCTTTGTTCAGCACAACTAATTCTTCCACGTCGTTAAACGATTGAACCGCATACAAAGGACCTTTTAAAAAGCAGTGCCCGCAACCAAGTACATCTAATCTTTCTGTAGCGAAATCATGAAGACTTCCGAATAGCCAGACCAAACTGAACTGAGAACTGAAAATTCCCACGATTCCCTGTTACATGTACAAAAGATAAGTGGGAAACCGGATAGAGCAAGTCACTACGTAACTTCATGGAAAGCCATTTCCCTGGGTGCTCGAAAAGTTGAAGATGATTGATGGATAATGGCGTTTCTGAAAAGAAGGTTTTGGTAGTCGAAGAAAGGACCTGAATAATATCAATGTTGGAAAAACCACTGGCTGTTGTTATCATTTTAATTGCTAGTCAAGTGGTCGTTTAAGAAATTTCGACAAAAGAAATAAGGTCCAAGCTGGTGGCATGCTGCCGCGAAAAGAGCTTGATATTCTGAATGCGTAGCACTTTGCTACTCTATGATAAGTCACAGGTCATAAGGACATAGCCTGAAATGAGAAACTTGCCGCCAAAGGTGCCGAAATCGACCAATCCCAAGCATTCAAATGGCAGATGTCATGAAGAAGGCGAATGATTTCCTCTGCCGACCCTAAAAAAGCTCCACATATGAATGAACTCAGACACGTCTCTTTTGACTAGCCTTCTTCAAAAAGACTTCAGTAGCACGATCCAGTTTGCACGAATCCAATTGCTTCATAGACTTTTGCAGTCATCACTAAAACATCACAACGAACGCCTGTCTTTTGTTGTTTTCTTTAATCTCTTAAGTATCTTCAATTGTCTGCCCAAATTCCAGGAGATACAAGTCTCAACTTCAACGCGCACGTTCACCAGCCCCGCCCCTCCACGGCAACCCACTTAACGAACGCGAAACCGATAAAAGAAATAAAATTCAAACCAAATTGAAATGCAATTATTTGAAATCGAATATTTGCGGCTCGAGTTACTCCCAATAAAGGACCAAGTGTCGTCTGCTAGAACGGCACTCTGAAGACGAACCGAGAGGACAACCGCGCGTTGTGTCCTGACGGCACATCTCTTGCCGCCTAATTTTTTCTACGTGATCCACTATCCTGATGCGGGAGGAAGAAAAAACAAAAGAAATCAATAGCAGGGACAAATATTCCGAGTTTCCCTTTTTTTTTAATTTTAAGATACATCGCGAGGGGGCGGCGCGGCTTTCAGGGGGATAAGATGTATCATGAATTCCAAGGCGTTCACCCTCCAAACGTTTGTGTATCTGATGAATACATTACATCATACGAACGCACGGAGGGAGACGGGAACTGACTTAATTTCTCCTTCCCCGCCTGCGACGCTGTGATGTGCTGAGCGTTCCTTTTTCAATTAACTTCGAGGAGAGCTCTCAATGAACATCCTATTAACGGTATCGTCCTTCTGATGTTGTTGGCTTGCAATATGAAATTCAAATGGGCTGCTGCCGATGATGCGCGTATCGATAGAAGAAGAGAGCAAGCGTTCAATCGATTGGATTCGCAGTGCGCTCGCACTCTGCAAGGGAAAACCCTTGCACTGGCTGTGATGGCGCTGTGCTCGAGAATCCTTGAGAAGGGGAGTGTATGGTTTTTTTTTTGTTCATTCTGCTTGTGAATGAAGTTATTAGTTTCGCTGAACTATTGTATTGTGGACGTGGGGACGGGAATCATCACATCCTTGGGCGCTCGCATCATTCGAATGTGGATGAGACAACGAAGTGAATGGGTGTCGATGAGGTCATTCGGGTTGTTGTCGAAATGCTCAGTCGTTCATGAATTTATGTATAAGAAGATGGGAGGCCTTGTGACGTCTGTGTGTGGCGACGACGTCGGGACAATAACCTTTCTGGGAATGGGAGACGCCGGGCTTTCGGCGTCGCCTAGGCGAAGTATTTCCGTCTTGATTAGATCAGAAATATGAAGATGCTCTATTTTTGGCTCAACCAGGGGGATTGAGGACTTCCCTGAAGAAGGAGGTTTGCGAATTGTATGACTGTTCGAGTGGTTCCACCAGTCAGATGGGGTTAATATGTGTGCCGGCATGGAGCTGGGATCAACCAACAAGGCTATCTCTCCACTTTCATACACTAGGTGAGGCTTTTGAGCAAGTCGACGACCTTCAAGCAGGCGTTCTCTGTATTGTCGTCCCATAGGCTCGAAGTCGTTGGTTGCTCAAAATGCTTGTATGTGTTAATGTTTTTTTATGTTTTTGTTACTTCCAGCTCAAGGAGATTGGTAAAGCGAGTAACTATGCAAGATGAAATGAATTGGATGTCATTGGCTAAGTAAAAGCGTATCCAAGGAACATTCCAATATGAGTCTCCTTAAGAAACCTGACGGAGAATCGACGAGTCAGTTATAGAACCGCTCGAACCTCTCATGAAAACCCATTTCCCTGGTTGTCGTGACAGTATAACGAGGTCCATCGAGTTACTACAAAAATCACATCCCATGAAAAAATCTCTCTTGGGCCATAAACAGCTTCGCTCCGTTCATAAGCATACTACCCATTATGCTGCAAGAACTGCGTGACTTGGCAAATCCATGGCTAGGACGGATTTATCAAAGCCGCATGTACTACAATCATATCCCCGACTCGTGTCGCCAAGCTCAAGTAGTCTTCTTTCCTAAAGCGGGGAAGCGTGGGCATGAGAACGCAAAAGATTGCAGGCCTACAAGTCTTACCTCGTTCATTCTGGAGGTTATCGAGTAAATCCTTGACAACCACATTCGTCCATAACAGACGGTGAGGCATTCTGTTAAAGCTACATCTTCTATCCCTTGATCTACACATTAAAACCACTTCAGCACATAGTGCCATCAGGCTCAGAGAGTGTGGGTGCTGGAAATCTAAGCCCTATGGTGACACTCTACGGACTATACGGTGCATGTACTTAAATTATCAAGCGGCTTAAAGATCCTATTCTCCGAAAGATGGGAATGGTAGGGCGGGCATTTGTGCAAAGTCTTTAACTGTGTAATCTACACCGATGGCTCCAGAATGGGTACAACTCCGGTAGCCGTGTTGTCAGATTCCCTCAACAAATCCAAAGCCTTCGGATTGCCATATAATGCCGGTGTTTTTTCCAGCGGAGCTGTTCGCCAGCCGGGAAGCTTGTAGTCGGGCCAAAATGCCATTTGCCAACACAAAAGGTGGCCTCCTAAACCGCATGACCACGAATCGCACCACGGAGATTCGAAAACCAAGAAGTAAAGAAATACAATTACTACACCAAAATGGGTACACGAATAAATGCGTACAAATCGGTACTCATGTTCTTCAGAAGATAGTTGCAGCATCCGAGATCACTTACATAATGCCGGAGCATCAAGATTGTGCTTCCCAATGGTGCCACTTCCGACTAACAGACAAAGTGTTTAACAACAACTCAACAACTGAGATGTTCGAACAACAATTCTTCAAACCGTTCAATCTGCTAAATGAGCAGACATTCTTCAGACACCCCAACCCGAGAGGACCAACAAGGACATACGGAATTGAATTTTTAGAAAAAAGTGATATGACTCCAAAAAGCTTTACTCGGTAAAGACAAAATAATTACGTACCCTATATGCACAATTTTTGACGTATGTATGTGAAAAAAAGTAAATATTGATTTTAGCGGCGTGAAATGAATTTGCCGTACAACTCACTTTGTAATAAATTGTAAATATTTAAAGAACTTAAAGAAGATTCGCGTATGAATGTCGTGTCGAAAAATGGTAAAATCTCAGCGGTTGATTTTTGTGCAATATGCTGTCAAAGCTTTAAATGCGATTTCCCAAAAAAACATGAAAACGGCGCTTATGGGAACCCAATCCTAGGGTGACGAATTGCTAACTAGTAACCCTTTAGTTGTACCAAAGAAACTCAGACAACCCCGTTCCTTCTTCGAATACTGAGGAAGTCATTTGAAAGAAAGTCTCAGCAGAGACGAATTGCACTTTGCCTTTCTGCAATAAAGGTCTCCTTGTGTGGGGCAACATATACCACGCTCCGTAAAATTCCCCCCACAAATCTGTCAAAACCATCCTTCCCCGGTGGCTTTGGGATACTGTTTAACATTTAGTACGTGTTAATTTAGCAAACTCATTTTAATTACTTCAGCTTGAGTACATCAATTATTCTCCCTTTGACAGGACACCAACAAGGGGCCGTCATCAAAAATTAATACGCCCCATTGTCTCCACTCCACTCCACCCACAGACAAGGTACTCAAATGGACACTCATTAGAGCCGTGAGCATGTGCAACCACAGAAACTCTGCGTCTCATCAAAAATCGCCCCGCCACCCCAGGGGTGATGATATGAATATCTCAAAGAGAAAATCTCTCAACAAGGACATAAGGACACAAATGGGCAAACTGATTGTAATCGATATCCCCTAAGTCTGCTCGCACCACTTCATCACTTTTATCACCCGTCGTCGTCGTCGTCGCTTTTCAATCTCGGAGCGATTTTATCGCAGCGGGGATTTAAATATCCTCGAGGCGGAGGATGCTTAACTCCTGAAAATGCCGCCCGGAAAAATGCCCATCCATCTCTCGTCTCTCCGAATGACTGGAGTTCATTAACTTTATACATGGAGTTGTTCGTTTTGTTTTTTGTGCGGTTTTTGTGCTGCGGCCTACGATGTGTTCAGCCCTTAACTTTTGCCGTGGTGTGGAAGAAGCTTTATGGTAATGACTTCGTGGTGAGTTGGTTTTATTTTTTTTATTTATTCCTGAATGAGGGAAGAGAGATGCCAAAGCCGATGAATGAGTTTATTTGCGATGTCTTTGATTTCGCGAGTGAGACGATAAGATCCAAATGGAGGGCTGCTTATGGTACTTTCGTTTGGTTTTGATCGCGGTTATGTGCCATATTGTCAAGTTGAGCTGGCAAAATGTGCTTTGATTAGGCCGAGAGTAGACTGAAGTGGTCGAGGGGTAACTGCGGCTTGTGATTTGATGAAGTTTTTGGCATTCTTCCTCTTGATTTGCAAAAAATATGTGGACGAAGCGAGTCTGCGCGTGCTACCTTCAACACAAAAACATCATGTGCTTGCATTTCGAATGAATGCTGCTAATCAAGGTCAAGTGGTCGAACACTATTTTTATGACAACTTGAAGGAGAATTGTGGTGATAATAGCCTGGAAAAATCCCGTATTTTGGCATGAATAAGGACGAAAGTAGTCAAATTTTGGTGACAATGATGCAACAATTGCATTTTAAGCCGGTCGAAGTGACTTAGATAAATAGATAGATAATTTATTTCCGTATAAAAAGTTTACATTTGATTTAGTTTATCGCACAATATATATTACAGAGATGTGATGAATTATGTATCTTTCTTCTGAAAAACGTTTATATTTATATTTTAAGTTTTATATTTTTGATGGAAACTGTCGAAAATTGAAGGAAAATACGAGAAAAACCTTCAATAAGAGAGAAAAAAAAAAAATATATATATATATATAAAATATATTTTTATATACGTAAATAAAAACAAAAAATTAGTATATAAATATATAAATAAATAAACGAATAAATAAATAAATAAATAAATAAATAAATAGATAAATAAATAAATAAATAAATAAATAAATAAATAAATAAATAAATAAATAAATAAATAAGTAAATAAATAAATAGATAAATAAATAAATAAATAAATAAATAAATAAATAAATAAATAAATAAATTAATAAATAAATAAATATATATATATATATGTAAATATATAAATAACTAAAACAAAAATGTACAATGAAAACAATATACATAAGAAAAAAGAAACAAAATATATATGTATGTTTTAATTATTGATACACAAGTCATTAATTAAGGGATTATCGGTCAAAGCGCATGAGTTTATAAATTTATTTGTTAATTTTAATATTCGTGTAGTGATAGGGTCAACACCCCCCCTTTCATGCAGTCTTGAAGTAGGGAAATCATAAGGTAGATTTAACATCATTTTAAGGACTTTGTTTTGAGCCACTTGTAATTTCCTAATGTGGCACTGTGCGGATTTTCCCCATACCGGGCATCCATACAAAAGTATAGCTTGAAATATGACCTTAAATATTATGCTTTTGTTTGATGTAGATAATAACGATCTTCTATTGATAAATGGATATAGAACTGTCGTTGCAATTTTTACCTTATTTACGGTTTGTGTGATGTGCTCACGAAAAGTTAATTTGGAGATATACACCTAAGTACTTTACGGAGTTTCGCCATTGTATATCATTTCCATTTACCTGCAAGCTACTGGAAGGGAGAAAACAAGCTTTTCTTTTTCGGCTGAAAAAGATTGCTTGCAATTTGTCTTCGTTTACTTTAATTTTCCAATTATTGCAGTAGCTAAGTACAATTTCTATCGCAATCTTAAGATTGGTCTCAATAACAAGACCAAGCTCGTGCGACGAAAAAATAGCTGTGTCATCAGCATAAATCGCTGTTTCACATTGAGGTATCTTTGGAAAATCAGATGTATACAGGATATACAATATGGGGGCCAAAACAGAACCTTGCGGTACTCCGGTATTGTAAAAAACTATGTTAGAAACACCAGTGTTAACATGCACTTGAAAACATCGATTTGACAAAAAACCTAAGACAATATTACACAGGTAAGATGGAAATTTTAGGTTAATCATTTTGTATAGTAGACCGTAATGCCACACACTATCGAAAGCCTTTTCGACGTCAAGTAGCACCATGCCACTTGATTTTCCGCTTGATCGATTTCTTTTTACATAATCACAAATTCTCTTGACTTGATGTGACGTACTGTGATAAGGTCTAAAGCCAAATTGCTCATTCGGAAGTATGCGTTTCTCATCAATAAATTTCATGATCTTCTCCTTAAGAACTCTTTCATAAATTTTACTCAAATTACTTAATAAGCTAATTGGGCGGTAGCTATCTACGCTATCTGGTGGCTTACCAGCCTTGGGTATCGGTACAATTTTCGCTAGTTTCCATTTAGCTGGAAAATACTGCAGCTTTATGCAAGCATTTATAAGATGCCTCACCATCTTAATCCCACGTTTTGGTAACTCCCTAAGATAGATGTTTTTAATCATATCTAGGCCGTCAGATTTGTTTGTCCTCAGATTCCGAATGAAGAACTCAATGTCATCATCTTCAATGTATATATCCGATGGCGTATCTAGTTGCAATCTTTGAAATGCTAACATAGTGTTGTTTACCAAAGTGTCTGTGTGGATATCACCTAAATTTTGTGATACACAATGGTTACGCTCGAAAGTCGAGGCAAGTGTATTTGCTTTTTCTACATCTGTGTAGAAAATATCAGTTGAGTTTTTCAGGCATGGTATGGTTCTGTTTCTGTTTCGAACTATTTTAACCATGTTCCAGAAAGGCTTCGAATTTTTATCTAAACTGCTGAGCTTTTTATTCCAGGATTCATTTCGAAGTCGAGCAATATAATCCTGAATAAGTTTGTTTAGACATTTCATTTCGTGTTTAAAGAAATCCAGCCTGTATCTTTGCCAATTTCTTCGACACATATTTCTTTTCTTAATGAGAAGTAAAATGTTTGGAGGAAGCTTAAAGGAATTTTCCTTCTTAATAGTTTTCGGTATGCTTTGATTAGCTGCATCTATAATTTGTCCAGTAAAATTGCACAACAGGAAATCAACATCTTGTTCACAGGTAATGTTATTCAAGTTAGTATCAGCATGACAAAGTTTTTCGTTTAATTTGGCTCTATAACTTGCCCAGTTTGCATTTTTAAGATTATGTATATATTGGACATGTTTTATACGAGTAACGGACAGCTTACACAAAACAGGGTTGTGATCAGAACTAAGGTCATTAAATACTACGGGCTGAGAGACAATATTAGGGCAGTTAGTTACAAAAAGATCAAGCACAGATGGACGGCCACGTGAACCAGCAGGGACATAGGTTGGAGTACATGGATACAAGACAGTAATTGGCAACGTAATAGAAAGATTAGAGAGAATATTTCCCCATGAGTTTGCTCGTAGGCAACCCCATTCTCGATGTCTACAATTAAGATCGCCTCCTATTATGAAGTCGTCGTTCAAAGAAAATATTTTACGCATATCATTCCTTAATGTGTTCTTCTTCGCATTTGTGATAACGCCAGCAGGAAAATAAACACAATATACTTTAACTGCCTTATGATTCCCTAATTGAACTTCAATACCAACATTTTCTATTAGATGCGTTTTAATAATAGGCAAGAGCGAGTGTTGAACCGATCGTTTAACGAAAATTGCAACTCCACCCCCCTTCCACTAGTTCTATCAACTCGATAACACTTATAATTCGGAGTGGATAAGCGATAAGACGCATTTAACAATGTTTCACTTACCAAAGCAACATGAACGTTTTTTGCATTTAAGAAGTTTATAAACTCAAAGCTTTCGTTTCTTATCCCTCGAGCATTCCATGTTACAATGTTTAAATTTCTATCTATCATATTATTATTATTTGTCATCATTTGAATACAAAAATTTACAAGCTAATTGTGCGATAACTTGAAATTGATCTGATTTGGATTTACAAGTGGACAATTTTGAAATCATTTCCATGACTAAATCATTTAATTCTTCCATCGAGAAATCGAAGTGACTTAAACATAGTTTGGCTAGACCGTATTCATTGTGTTGCCATATGCATCGCCCAGAATGAATCCACCTGTCACTTTGAAATATACTATCAACGGATGTGTCATTTAATTCACTTAGATCATTTCATGAGATACAGATACAGATGTTTGGGGTCACAAATTCAGGCAAAAGGTGAGACAAGTGATGGACGCTCTTCGTTTCTTCCGCATCAGTACAGCTTTTACAAAATGCAACGATCAGTAAAGAAACACTAGAACGCCCGGATTATAGACCGCTCAGGTTTAATAGCCCGGTACACAAAGGGCCAGCTGTTTCTTGGTTAGCCGTAACAGTGACATTATAGGAAATTGTGAAACGAACGAACCCACTAGAAAGTTTTCTGTACTCTTTTCTGATTGCCTTCTATGTATGTCTATCGCTACCGAAAAGTATATACAGAAACATCTTTAAAAGTTTTGCTGTAACAACTCATGGTCTATTAGCACTACTTCTTCTTCTTTGCGTGGAGCTACAGTCCGGGGTGGATCTGGGCCTCAACAAACATGCCTCTCCAACTAGCGCGATCTCTGGCTAGCTGTCTCCAGTTTCGCACACCAAGTTGGTTGAGGTCATTCCACTTGGGTGCGCCATGGGGTTCGTGGTCGTCCTCTGTTGCGTTGACCGACAGGTTCGGATTCGAAGATTCTTCGGGCCGGAGCTGTGGTGTCCATACGCTCTACATGACCTAGACCTTCTCCTCCAGAACCCGTCAACATAAACAGGACCAGCACTACTAGCAAAAATTATATTGTTAATCTATCGCACAATTTGTGGATGAGTGACTTGTTCTCTCTTAAAACCTATATGGATGCTTTTGAGAATTTAGACAGCCACAAAAATGCAATAGTACCCTGCTAACAAATGTTTGACCTTTGTGGACCCCCATTCAGACTGGAACTACTCAACAGTTGGACAGAATTGTCCAATGCGGCTACAGTGGACTCGCAGAATATTCGAATATTCGAGTTAGAGATTTGACTTAGGGAGAGCTCGTCTTAGGAAGAGTTCACCGCAGTTATATAACTGCAGAGTGTCTACTGTAACTTTAAATTGTACTGTCAAGAAAACAATGCTGCTAATCCTGCCTATCCCTCAAAACACACTTCAATTTTAAAAGTTGTATAACTTTGGTCACATGTTTGTTTCAAGTCTAGCCAGAACTCCAAGCGTTTATATGAAAACGTGGATTTTATTGATTAATATTGCTTGCTATGCAGTCATCGCATAATGCCGGGATTTCTATGTCAGAGTCAATTCTGGTTTTAGTTGGGAGGTACAATCATGTAACTCGCGTATGGAATAGCACATAATTTGTTAACCTTTGAGCTTGTACAGAGCTGCAGTACCGAATTTATCTCTCGGCGGACCTTTCCCAAAAAAACTGCTGTTGAATGATAGTAATGATGTATTTTTTGTTTTATTGAACGGCCGTCGTGGACCCTCTGAAATTGCCCCTGGTGGTCTGCGGACAACAGGATAAAAAATTCAACATTCGAATGACCGCCTCGACTTCGCTGGCAGATCTTCAAGTCCTTCGTTATATTATTGATGTCTCCTCAACGTAAGCACACGTATTCCAAGGATTTGTCTCGAACGTTGTCGTATAGCTTCTGCAAAGTGGCTGGCTTTTTGGGATAGACTTGACGTAGTCCTTAAGAAAATAATCTTAGTCTTTTGTTTGTGGCGGTCATCTGATGAACTCGTCGTGAGTTGACGCAGTCACCAAGTTTCAACTTCACAACTTTACATAACGTATGGTTAACTCTCGGTCCAATACGCTCACCCAGTCTGATCAGAATGAGTAAGCAGAATCTCAAAATTCTAATCGACGTCATAGCTCCAACATTGGAAATCAAGGCTCCAGCATATAGAATCCGTTGCGGTTACAATCCACAAAATTGTATTTACCAGATTGGAAAGAGGTGCCCATTAAATACATTTGTTGCTTTTGAAATCCATACATACATGGTACACACATGTGAGAAAAAAACACAACAAAAGTTAAAAGGCATCCTTATTGATGGCCCACATTTGTTGTCCCTCTTCCTTTTATTAAGGATTCTTGAGGCTACACAGAGACAAAAATGTAACTTCATGTCGCAGGAGATGCCAGATATCTGAGCATAATCATATTCAACTCCAAGACTGCTTATAATTGCCGCCTATCTGTTAACGAGATGGCCAAGCATTTTAATATCCTACTTATGTGGACACTGTGCCATTCCATATAGTTGCAAGGCGGACACATCCGCTTGTAATGGCACAACTTCTTTCCGGACAGCCACCTACGATTCAGCTAAACATATACAAGCTAAGTCCACTAGCAGCGGATTCCTCATTACGAATCACACATGCCCTGCCCTTAATACCAACCGAATCTCAGAATCTTAGATATGTTAACCGAACACTGCGCAATTGGCACACACTTCTCCAGATTAATCATTCACTACAATGACTTCTGCAGAGGCTGCAGAGATGAAGACAATGAGGAGACTAACTGACTGTCGGTAGGTTAGGTGCGATGGACCTCAACAACTTGACCAATCTGAAGAATGTCAGCATCGGTCACCTCCACCGATTTATTAAGAGTTTCAATTGGTTTGCGGATTAGGATGTACTCGATCCTGTGGTAACACAAAATTAAATGTGACTACAATTTAGGATACCCAGCCACTCGAACCTGACCAAACCTAGTGTGTAATAATGTACATATCAAAAATTACGAACAAGTTCCAAGGTGTTTGGATTCCTCCTGGATGTTGGCTTGGTGCTACTATGCACTGGTGACCATCTTCACAGGATTCACTGTCAGCCGCTATATCCCTTTAAACTAACCTAACCTTATTACTTATTCGGATTGCATTTCTTTCAAGAGCGGTACGTTTATTTTTTTAAATCATTTCAAGATTGACTAGGAGAGCTACATTCCTGACAATTTAGTCAACTTCTTGGGATCTGTGGTCCTGCACAAAACTCAGTACACGGCACAAAGACAAAGTAATGAACAACGAGAGCTGAGCGTGAGCTCTACAAAAAAAAAAAAGTGGAGAATATAAGCTTTATAATGACATAGAAGTCGAATTCGTTGTCGATATTGAGCATTTGAAGGAGTCCTTATTGCTTCATCATTCATCTTCTTTCCCGAAAAACAGACCAGAATTCCGTCTCCTCTCTGTCTAGACGACTTCGGAGTCTGTTGTCCAACTAATAGCTGCTCCTTCGAACGTGCTTCTCAGTTCATTAAGGCAGCTGGAGACGATGTGGTTGTGGTCATCTGGAAGATCTGTGTGGAGAGAAGCTATGAGCATTGATTGCACGATCCGTAACAAAGAAGACCTAATTTGACAGAGTGAACTATCCAGGCCTTGTCACAAGGCTACGCGTTGTCATGTGACTTCTTCCAAATTTTTCTGGAGCGGTCGGTGCCAATCGCATATTAACAATAGAAACCCGGTCTTCTGGCAAGTTCGTACAACTGATAGCCAGGTGACATTGATGTGATTGGTCGAACATAGTGAGCCGCAATGAGTCCTTTAATAGTACTGAGGGCGGAAAAGCGGTTTAATTATTGGACGTGGTGCTACACGACGGGAAATCGTATTATGTTCTGTGTTTAATGAGTTTTGTATCAAGTTGATCTCTATGAATAAAAATCAATATTTATTTGACTGTTTGTGACTCTTGAGAGATAAGAGATAGAGCACTGATCTCTGTGGCGAGTTGTTTAGAATTCCCTGGAAAAGATTTTGGCGCCAACTACATTTCTTGTAACATACGCGCTGTGGAAAAGGACCTCAACAAACTTGGTGTGCGCAGCTGGAGGCAGCTGGCGAAAGATCGTGCTTGGTGGAGAGGCATGTTGGTTAAGGCCCTGGTCCACAGATATAATATCATAGTTTGTTAATTCAATGAGTAGTAAAGTATGTATTTTCTTTCTCCACTGAATTAATTAAAGATTGTGTCTTTTATATTATAAAGGGTGGTTAAATTTTGAGGGCCGATGTCGAATGCGAACCACACCTAAACGTCAAGTTTTCTTCTACATTTCATTTGACATTTCTCTTTTTCGGACTAACTCCATTTTAACCATGGAAAGATACACAATCGAGCACATATCAAAGTTATTCAGGCTTATTATAAAAATAAGCGTTTAAATCAAAATGCATATCTTGTACTTCGTGATTTTTTCGGTCAATTTAATAGTCCAAATGTGCGTACAATCGGTAAAATCCCTTACACGCTTACAAGGTGCAATTGACTCAAGAACTAAAGCCTCTTGACCATTTCAAGCGTCGTCAATGGCCAGAATGGTGGCAAGAAATGACAACAGTGGATGATCAATTTTCGGGGATAATCATCTTCAGTGATGAGGCACATTTTTATCTCAGTGGATTCGTCAGCAAAATTGCCGCATTTGGGCAAATGATAATCCAAGAGTGATAGTCGAAAAACGAATGCACCCACAAAGAGTGACTGTTTGGTGCGGTTTACAGGCTGGCGGCATCATCCGGCCGTACTTTTACCAAATGAGGCCGATCAGGCAGTTACTGTGAATGGTGTTCCGAATTATGGACCGAATCGGAGGATATGAATGTGGACGATATGTGGTTTCAACAGGACAGTTCCACTTGCCACACAGCTAACGAAACAATGGCTCTTTTGCACGACAAATTCAATGGCCGTGTTTACTCACATGGTGGTGATGTCAATTGACCGAGACCATGTGATTTGACACCGTTGGATTTTTTTCTTTCTCAACCAGCATCCAGATCAATTGTTGCATGGTCTATATATTATCCACAAGGACCTCAATACTGTTTATGGATATTTGAACATTTTAGTGGAGATTCGACATAACCTTATTGCTTATTCTGATTGCACTGAAACTTCTGACAAAAGCGGATTTGACTTAAAGAAATGTATATAACTTAAATCGTGTCAAGTGAGTAAGAGCAGAATATCAAAAAATGGCTTGATTCATTCTTTGCTGCCAAGCCCGCGCAGTTCTTTTGGGATGGGATCCACCAATAGTAGGAAAGTTTGGAAAAAGTTATAGCTTCAGATGGGCAATACTTCTAGAGCCGTGTGGCAGTTGGAAGATGAGGCAGTAAGGCCATCCGAAAGGCCTAACTAACCACTGCCTGGATTTTGGGGTCAAAATCCCAATGTTGCCGGATGCGTCCCAAACTCTCAGAATCGATTAATACACACACCAGAACATGCAGAAAACTAAAGCACGAATAAGTCAAAGACCCAATATATTATGGAATTTTATCCGTAGGTTGATACCTATATACCCCAAAAAAGAGCATAAAATCAAATCTACTATTTCTCTTTTTACGAAATTTAATTCAATATTTCGTCGCAATTTGTCCTCTCTCAGAGAAAATGGTAGTCAAGTAACGTCATGCAGCTTTGACTCAGATAAACATAATATATTATAATATGGGTGGCGCTACAGCCCATAGAGGGCCACGGCCTAGCTTCTCAGCAACCACTAGTTTTGTGCGTGCTATTGTTTTTACACGAGTGGAATGGACCTACAGTTTAATGCCGAATCCGAACGGCTTTGCTTGAGAAGCTTTTTTCTAGACAGGAAATACTCTTTGAGCATTGTCAGTGACTCGAAAGAGGTGGAGTCGTGAAAATTATTCTTGTCGCTTAGAGCTGGAATCGAACCTACGACGTCGAGGTTGGGGTCGACGCACATACCCACAACGCCTCGGGCCATCACGACTCAGATAAACATATTTTTCGGAAAATGTCAACAAAAAGTTGGAAATGAAGAAAAGCATCAGTTGCTGAAGTTGCTTTGAATCAGTCCGAATGTTACGTCTTAATGACGGGAATAGACAGTTCCTTCAAAGCGCATTAAAGCCAGCTAAGTGAATTGTTCCTCTCCAGCGAACAACTTTTCCCATCCAATTGAACCCTTCTAAGATTCCATTTTCGGTCGTTAGCATCGGTGACAATGTTGATTGACAATAATGAAGAAAAATCGCGTAGCTTCGACATCTCTCACTAAACTCATCATCATCATCAGCCATCCACAGCGCAACATCCCCCAGCTGGGGTACCACGTCCCACACCTACCCCACCTACACTGCTACATCTTCATCAACGCAGTATAAAGTAATTAGTGAATTACAGCTCCAACCCCTTGCGATTCCATCCTCTGCGACTACCGGAAGCCGATTGTGAATCCATAAAAGGGACACTTTTCCGCCACTAATTACATTTCAACGAAACAGGATTAATGATGGTCTCATGTTTCAGTATTTAATTTCATAAAATATGACATAGTTGGTGGCGGAGTCTGACGACTTGACAGATTCGCCGAGCATAAAAAACCAGCCCGCACTCTCACAAAATGAATGGATGCTTAGAGGCCTGACGGACAGGAGACAACGTCCGTATTGTCGAACAACAAATTCGTGCAGCAATTGTGCGCTGTGCTGGGCTGTGATGTGGCAACGGCAGCAAACCATGGCGATGCCTTGATGCATTTGTTAACGCTTTGATGCATAATCTGAATGAAGACGAACCCTCGAAAAGCGCACGACCACCCTTGGAGAGTGCTGCCACATCCCTTAAGTGGAAGTGGAACCGGGCAGACATGGCGCTGCTCTCGCTGGGTGGAGATTTAAATCAAAAATGACTCAATGCCAAGTAGACGCTGTCGCCGCGGTAAGGGGTGTGTCGTGGCGTTAGGTGGTAATAAATGTTGACGCACCATTTAACTTCAAAAATATTTTCATTAGGTCAGAGAGCGTACGTCCCTTCTTTGGATGGCCTGTTGTGGCTGGCAAATGTGAGTTGCAGTAAGCATCGAGGGGTTAGCCAGCGTTAAATTTGTTTTCTTCGCTCCCCCTCTGAGGCGGCTAGAAGCGGAACGACTTTAAAATTAGTTCCGTGACTAAGTGCAACGGAATTGGCGCGTGTTGCTCGAGCAATGTGCTTAACTTTAAGTAAAATGTTCTTGCTGACAGGCCATCAATGTGGAGTGTGCGGTTAAAGCTCCAAGAGAAATTGTACTTTCACTTTTAATCGAATATCAGCACTGTTTGATGTCTCGTTGTTCAGGTGGATGTGACGGAGGGTTCATATTGTACAAGCCTACGTTTCCTAGAGAAAATTAGCAATCGCTACTCCTTACCAACTCTGTTGATTTGAATAGTCACCTTACCACTGGTGGGGAGATAGCTATTCAGAGAACTGGTAAATTGTTTGAGTGTTTGACTAATTCTGATTTTCAATAAATTTTAATTCTATTTATACAATTAAATTGCTTAGATTTACAAAATTCGTTCTTCACGGATTGCTTGCTTGCATACGTCTGCATACGTCTGCCATCGATCATGGGAACGTGAACATAAATGCAACGTCTTGAAATTGTGTGTGCTGAACTTATGTGGAACTAAATACGCCGTCCCCATATTCGCACTATCTGCAAATTAGTCGATTTGAAGAATGTGTGGTTTGATGAATGTGTGTGGGATTAAATGCATGGTTTGCAAATCAATTGTTTTCCTGTGTCTTACACAAACTCCTTGATTCGGTTATGTATTCCGGTTTATTTGAGAGTCTTTAAAACTGCAGCAGGGCTTTTTTAACCAACATTCACATATTCCACGCGACATTTTTTTGAATTTCAACAGTAGTGCAGTCGAAATCACTTAGAACGACGTGTCAGTTATAGCGACCAAATGCTTGGGTCAAAATGTATTGCATTGATATCGATTACAGCTACGTATCGCTTTTAACAAAATCCATTGAAGGTTATTATAACGGATTCTGACTGTTGGTAAACAAAAGAACAGCCAACATAGCTTTGCGGCTTAAAACAATCCGACTATGATTAGAACTCAGCCACTTAATCATTCTTAACGATTACATTTTTCTTCGCAATGACATCAATTGGCCATTACCCAAGCTTCTTCGTCTTCTTATATTGGCGCAACAGTCCGGAGTCAACCGGAGCCTCAGCCAACAAGCCTCTCCAGCTGTCACGATCCTCAACCAGCTGCCTCCAATTTTATATGCCAAGTTGGTTGAGGTTCTTCTCCACTTATGTTGTCGTTGTCCCACTGGTTTGGAATCCAAGATTTGTCGGGCTGGAACAGTATTGTCCATGCACTCTACATGGCCTAGCCATCTTAGGCGGTGAATCCGTAGACGCCTGGATAGACACATCTCGCTGTACAGCCTGTACAGTTCGTGGTTTAATATTCTTCTCCAGAAGCCTTCAACGCAAACAGGACCTAAGATTGAACGCAGAACTTTTTTCAAAATCATCCGATATTGAGATAATCCAGGCTTCTGTGCCAAAGAGGAGGGCAGGGATGATCAAGTCTTATATAATGTTAGCCTGGTCCTTCGACAGAGGTCTCTACTAGTCAATGAGTCCAAAGAAACAGCGGCGGGCAGGAGTTATGATGCACTTAAACTCACTACTGATGTTATTCGTACTATTAACTTGCGAGCCAAGGTAGATGAAGTCCTTAACTACCTCCAAGTTTTTGCTACCTATGTTGACGTTATACGCAAATCGTCGATGTTGTGTCCCTATTCTTGATGACAGCATATACTTCGTTTTGCCCTCATTCACCGCTAAGCCCATTGTTGCCACCTCCGTTTCAATACCAGCAAACGCATCATTGAGTGCACGCTATGTTCGACCTTTAGGGTAAGTGTCACCCGAATATGCTAGCAATTGCACGGATTTTTGAAAGATCATGCCTCTTGTGTTGGCGAGTGAGTCTTGCACGACGCTCTCAAATACGTGGTGAAAGAAAACACATGCAGTGCGTAGCCTTGTGTAAAACATTTGACATTAAAAGTCGCCGTAAGTTCGTTATCGACTTTGATGGAGCAGTGAGAGTTCTAAATCGTCATCTTGAGCAACCTAAACAGCTTGGCACGTAAGTCAAAACTAGACATGGTGGTTTATAGCTCGCCTCTATGTACGTTGTATTATGCGGCCTTGAAATCGGGGACTAGGTGTTGGGTTTCGATTTGTATCTTTTTTGTTCTTTTTCTTTTGTCAATGTTGGACTTCATTGCGCTGAAATCGCACTGTAAGGACCTATCAGGTTAATGACAAATAGTTCTAGGCGCTCACACAAAACAGTGGAGAAGATCTTATAGGCGATGTTTATGAGACTTATCTACCGGTAGTTGGCGCAGTTGAAAGGGTATTTTTCTTGTGGATAGTTACCCAAGCTATCGAGGAGAAATTCTCCACTCGCATTCCTTTCAGATTGAATCGAAGGCGCTTGCACGTCTGAAACACGTCTGTCGCACATGAAAAACCTTAATATTGTTCATATTTAAACATCTAAGTGCAGATTCGTAGAAATAGCGTCCTTGGCAACTGATGCTACTTCGGTTTCTCAAAACAACTGGGATCGAAACTAATGACTTGTAGGACCAAAATCGTGTTCTACAAAACTGTCATTCTACCGGTCCTGCTTTGTTGAACTGAAAACTGGTCGCTTAGGAAGAGCTGATTCCTAGTGCCTTCGACAAATTAGAATTAACGTCGGATAGAAGTACAGGACAGACAGAACAGGCTGTACAGCGACATGAGTCTAGTCAGGCGTCTACGGATTCAACGCCTAAGATGGCTAGGCCATGTTGAGCTCATGGACAACACTACTCAAGCCCGAAGACTCTTCGACTCTGAACCAGTGGGACAACGCGCCACGAACCCGATGGCGCACTCAAGTGGAGAAGGACCTCAACCAACTTGGAGTGCGAAATTGGAGGCAGCTAGCTAAAGATCGTGGCAGCTATAGAGGATTGTTGATCGAGGCCCAGGTTCACCCCGGACTGTAGCGCCACAAGAAAAAGAAGAAGGAGGAAAGGTGTGGATGTATAACGCAATGCAAGATCGGTCGACCATACCATACATCGAATGGACAACAACGCTCCAGCAAAAAAAGGCTTTGAATCCAAGCCTCTTGGTTCAAGAACAAAGTGCAGAATACCTATTCATCGCGGATGTATGAAAACTTAGTCTTGGTGACTAGAAGCAGTGTGCCCAAGACCGTCACCGATGGAAGGCAGCATTAACTCAGGCTCGGACACTCCTAGTAAGTCTCTCTAGTCTTCAAAATCCTTTAAGTAATTCCTAGCACCACTGTGGGTCTGTTACAAGTTGCAATAAAGGAGCCCAATAACCCTAGCCAAACACAAATCCCACGTGGAAATGGGATACATTGCAAGAATAAGTTGTTGGTCTCTTCAAAAAAAATCGAGAACATTTTAGGCCACATTTCAAGCGAGCGCTAATTACTGCCATTTCCTATGATCGTACAAAGTTCAAACTTTGCAAAAAAAAATCGGTTGATGAGAAATTAACCAAAAATAAGGGGATAGCTTGCCTTATTCCTTCAGGCATACGATGAATTTGAGTCACGAAATGCAACTGATTTTTTATGTTTCTTTTTCTAATAAAAGGTTGCTGTTTGTGATGTCACTTTATTGTTCTCAGCACTGATATCGTTCCCAACTGAGGACTGAGCCAAAGTCATTGACTACCTGTAAGCTATATATAAACATATAACATGTAATTTACTTATTGTGACATTTTGTCCGAGACGTGTTGGGTGTCCTTGGTTCATGGCCTTTGCTGCGGACAGTCGGCGTCAGGGTTGCAACTGTATTCAAAATTCAGCGTGCATTTTTTCTAACGAAGCGTTGTACGGACATTATTCTCTACTTTCCTTACTCAGTCACTTATAAGACCTCTGACCATGCAATTGTCGTCGCCTAGATATAGCTGCCCTCGTTGAAGATCGTGGGAACACTGTTTCCAATCTTCAATGCCAAATTATCTTAATGTCGCGCCTTTTGATTTCCTTATTGCAAAAATCTGCAGGTTTTCCATTCCCACTTTACTGATATCGTAGCATTCCAGGGCCACTCATCTTCCAATCCAACCAATTGCAAAGAATCAGCTTGAAAATATCCTCAAGCAGTAAGTAAGACTCACGAAAACAAAAAGAGTGCGAAAAAAAGGCCAACCAAACCCCATCAAGCAGAAGCAAATAGAAAGTATATCCTGCCCAGTAATCACCGTGCTGTCCCCACGCTGAACAAACAATAGAATCGACAGAAGCAAGTGCCAATGAAGGCGACATAAGCCGTTAAGGTGATAATCACAGATAAGGAATTCTATTAAGGAAATGAAGAAAATTACTTCTCTCCAGTCCTGCCGTGTGCCATTTCAAAAGGGGAGCGCATCAGAGATAGTTTACTCTGGAGACTGCGGGACATTTTATTTTTCTTTCATTTGTCTTCTAACTCTTAATGGACACAAGGACATTTCGCCTTCGCTTGTTCGATCATCCCCTTTAAAGTTTCACGGAGTTTTCTGCTTTTTTTGTTGAAAAAAAATCTTAATTAAAACTCCCGCAACGAGAGATAGATTCCCATTCAGCTCAGAGTCGTAATCGATTGAGATTTGTATCTGAAAAAGGATAACGCACACACACGAAGCGGAGCAAGGAACGCAAAGGATTTGCACAGAGCTCTGTGACGAGCATATGTCAGGAAAATGAGAGCTTTGATGTCTCCGGGGAAATATGCTAAGCCGTTTATAATGAAAGGAAGTAAGCCACCGTGCGAGGGAGAGAATGGGACAATAATGCGATATAGGATACATTTTTGTGGGCATTTGTCAACAGTTCGCATTGAATTCGAGCTCTAATGACCACAATGCCGGACGACTGCGGCCACGTTGGGGCAGCGCGATTGAGTCGGACCTGTTCGAATTAAAAAGTAATCATATCATCATCACAAGTAATGAGAAATCTTCCAGGAACATCCATCGTCCTTCATCCACCACCCACCACTCACCACACTGTTGTCACGCTTGCTGGGGCGGCTCGGCGGCGACCCATTGCTTGGCAAAGTAGCGATTAACTAACCATTTCTGTTGGACCAGAACAAACAGCACACAAACTCGCACAGCCATTCAGTGAGTCAGGGGAACAGCAAGGGCTACAGTGTCGGGGAAGGGATTTCCTCCTTTTTTTGTGTTTGCCTGAAAGACGCCCGAAGGTCAGAGTGAAGTGAAATCTCATAGAATTCTGATTTCGGGGCGTTCACTGAGCCGGGGGGTGAGTCCTTGTTATTGCTTCTCGTCCTTTGAGTGACAGATAAAAACTTTTGTGATACAATAATACAGAAATGGATACGATAGATGCGCGCGTGTGTGTGTGATGATGGGTGGACGGGAGGAGGACTCTTCAGCGAATGCAAACAAACAGAAGTAATAGATCGAAGTTTGAGCGACGTTCGATGTTTGCGCAGGCAGCGTCGACAAATAGACTTGGTATTCGGTTTCTGGGGCTAATATTAAAAACTACGAAAAGCGTACCATTTTTGGGGCAATTTCGGCGGAACATCCTTTAAGTTGGTAAATCTTTAAGAGATGCATGTGAGGATGTGGGAGCATCAGGTGGGGGAAGACGTGCGTTAGCTTATCGTTAACTTTGTGCAGGCTAACTAGAAGCGAAGAACATGGGCGTCTCATAAGAAAAAAAAAACAGCCGGGGAAAAGCTACTAGGGTTCATGCATCAACTCATCTGTTACTTGGAGGAAACCATGCTCGAAGAGTCATTGTTTACCAGATCCAGTAGACAAGATTGCAACAAGACCGCTAAATACCGCGCAGATGAACCTTTCTGCTTTTTTGTGAATAAATAAAGTTATATTTTCACTTCCGTCCCACCATCGACCAGATATATACTGAAGCAGACACTGGATCATACTCAAGATGAGCAAATATACACCTACCACCCATTCGTCGATAAATTCACTGTACATACATGAAAATTCGATGTCGATGTTGCACTGTCGAAGTGCACTCCATTGTCTCAGGATCAATTAATACACCTAAGAAAACATCATTAATGTCGTAAAAGACAACAGGCCTTATATAGCCAATGTGTCAGTTGGAATACGAACTTGGAAAACTAACAAAAATGCATGCTAACCACTGTCATTTCTTTTCAGTGAAAAATTCGGTGTAGACAAATGCGCTATGAGCTATACCTCGCCTTGTCTACTTCTCTCGCTGCTGCTTATCTCTGGCGGTTGTGCAGGACAATGATGAAGAATTCAAAGATCTGCAAAGAACTCACCGAACCATGCGAAGTTCCAGGAAGCTCTGATTCAAAGACCCTTTTTTTGGGAGCATTAATGTCCATGCACTCGATGTGGCCGAGCCATTGTGATCCATGGATTTCATTCATAACCTGGTATAGCTTGCAGACTTGTCGTCTCCTCCATTCACCTTTATAGCAGACGGGACCATATATCCAAAGTAGAATTTTTCTTTCGAAGGAGCCAAGAATCAGCAGTTTTAGGAGAACAGGCGAAATAAGAGTTTTAACGGCAGATGTTTCGGCAGATCGAAGTAACATCAGTTGCCAAGGGTTGTTCTACGTCGAAACTGCACTGTGATGTCATTTGTGCAGTTAGCGTTAACCCCGAAGTGGACAAACTCCTTTACTACCTCGAAATTCAAATTGTCGATTGAGATATTGTTCTGACTTTATGACCAGCTCGCTTGGCCTTTTCTTCAATCTTCGTATCCCAACAGTTGACTTGTAAGAGATAGTGCCTTCCGTGTTTACAGTTGCCCGCCGCACTTCTCTTCTCCAGTAGCAAATTGAAGAAAACATAAGACAGCGCTTCTCCTTCCCGAAATTCGGTGCAGGTTTGAAATGGAGAACGGGATTTCGGCCATCGCTTCGAATAACTCCTTGCGATGAATGCTGTAAAAAAACGATAAAGAGATGGTGAGTATTGATTGAAACTCGCTGGTCTTCTCCAGAATACTCCTTAGTGTGAATATTTGGTCTAGAGTGCGGTGCAAAATTTTAAGACATTCACACATTACGCTGGATAGGATCTTGTAGACGATGTTGAGCAGGTATATACCTACGTAGTTTTTGGAAGAGATAGGATCGTCTTTTTGTGAACATAAGTGTAGAGCATACAACATTAGAGTAGAGCATAAACATAGTGGTGGCCCGTGGCGTTGTGGGTATGTGCGTCGACCCCAACCTCGACGTCGAAGGTTCGATTCCTGCTCTGTGCGACGAAAATAATTTTCACGACCCCACCTCTTTCGAGTCACTGACAATGCTCAAAGAGTATTTCCTGTCTAGAAAAAGCTTCTCAAACAAAGCCGTTGGATTCGGCATAAAACTGTAGGTCCCTTCCAATCGTGAGAGAACAATAGCACGCACAACACGAGTGGTTGCTGAGAAACTAGGCCCTGGGCCACTACGGGCTGTAGCGCCACCCATATTATTATTATTATATTACAAGACCTAACTTTGTTGACTCATTATTCAAATTAAAGGGTAGTAGTGGATAGTCGTGTTGATGCCTGCGCTGATTGCTTGGATTCAATTCACGACACTGCAACACTTGCAAAAATAAAGCCAGTATCATTCTCTAGTCAACGCCAATGCTGGAATAATTGCCAAAAAAGCGCAAACGAAACTTCTCTATTCAATGAAATACATCCAATTGGTCAATATTCCAGAATGGGTTCCGAACGAAATAGCACTAGAGTTTTCTTTGACGCCCCTCAAGCCATCGTCAAGTCAAGTTGAAATCACAGATTTCGGTCGTAAGCTACGACTTTATGGCAATTTAAACTTTGCCAGATTTCTAAAAAGTCCATTGGCTAATTTGCATAGAACAAGCTTCTCAAACTTTGCAATTCGTAGTCTGCAGAAAACTGATTAACTCTACTGATTAACTGAGGGAATCTATGATTGAATCTATGATTCTTAGGAATCTAAATCTAACTCGGGATTTTTGAAACTTATATACCAGGTGTACCAGTATGAAGTGAGCGTCAAGATACAAATGTCTCGATAGGGAACATTTGTTATGAGCGAGCCCTTATTTTTTTATTGTTTGTTTGCTATGACATCAGTTAAAGTCCTTCGGTACCGGGGATAGAAAAAAATTAAATCGCGTGGATCACTCCACGCTCAACACCTTAAATAAAAGACGAGATTTACAACGTTATAAAATTAGATGTATTTCACCCGCGGTCACAATTCGAATGATTGCACAAAATGTATTCCGTCTTAACCTAAGCTCGGTTGGCCTTGGTTCCCATGAGCAAGTCCGAGTATGCATTCGCGTTTCCACGGGCAAGTCCGAGCGTGCGTTGATAAAGTGCAAGCGCAGCGTCTGGTGCAATATGAGCGTCGGCAGGTGTGCGAGGTTGCGGCTTGAGTGTGTTAACTACATCTGTGAAAAATATTTAGTATACATCAAGTCATTGAACAGACAAAATCACATTTTTTCATCGTGTTAAAAATGTCGAATTTTGTACCAGAAAGTGATGACACTTGACATTAGTTTTTTGTTGTCATTTAAAGAAAAGTGCTGCAGAGTCGCATCGAATGCTTATCGAGGAATATGGTGATCATGCTCTATCAGAAGCAACATGCAAAAGATGGTTTCAACGGTTCAGAAATAATGATTTTGATGTGAGAAATGAAGAACGTGGGAGACCACCAAAAAAGTTTGAAGATGCCGAATTGCAACCTATATTAGATGGAGATGACACTTTGAGTCAAAAGCAATTGGCAGCAATGTTAAATGTTGCACAACAAACAATTTCCGACCGTTTTAAAGCTATGGGAAAGATCAAAAAGTGTGGAAAATGGGTGCCACATGAATTGAATGAAAGACAGATGGAAAACCGAAAAAACACTTGTGAAATTTTGCTTCAAAGACACGTAAGAAAATCGGTTTTGCATCGGATTGTTACTGGCGATGAAAAATGGATTTATTTTAAGAATCCTAAACGGAAAAAATTATGGGTTAATCCGGGACAACCATCAACATCGACTGCAAAACCAGATCGATTCGGCAAGAAGACAATGCTGTGTGTTTGGAGGGACCAGTAAGGTGTGGTGTACCACGAGCTCCTAATGGTGAACCTGGTGAAACCGTTAATACTGATCGCTACCGACAACAAACGATCAATTTGAACCATGCATTGATCGAGAAACGACCAGAATTGGCCAGAAGACACGGCAAGGAAATCTTACACACAAAGCAAAACCGGTTCAGGATACAATCAAAACACTTGGCTGGGAGCAGCTACCCCACCCGCCGTATTCACCAGACTTGGCTCTTTCCGACCACCATTTGTATTCATCGATGTGACACGCATTGGCTGAGCAGCACTTCGATTCCTATGAAGAAGTTGAAAATTGGGTGTCTGAGTGGTGAACAATTTTATTGGCGTGGTATTCACAAATTGCCAGAAAGGTGGTCAAAATGTGTAGAAAAGTATGGCCAATACTTTGAATAAAATGGTTTTACTTTCCCATTAATAATTAGTGTTTTATTTTCAAAAAACCGGTATACTTGGTATATATACAACCTTAAGCCTTTTCCCCATCTGGTGATGAATTATATGTTTCGTTGTTTGGTCCAGTAGTTATTTCGCAATCAAGAAGAGCCACATTCAGAAACGGTTTGGGGACAAAATCGGACTGCGAGCAGACAATACGAACTATTTTAACACTTCGCGACATTTTTGATTCGCCATTTCCTAATTTTACGCGATACAATATCGAGTGAATAAGGAATTAATGCAGATAAGTCCACAAAAATGGGGCAAGTAAACGCGCATTGTTCATGGTACCATATGCCTACAAGCATTAATAAACTTCTGATACATTCAAACGATATCATTCGACCCTGCCACCAAGTAGCAGTATACTTGCTCTGAAGAAGCTTATTAAGCGTTCAATAAGGAATATAAATGATGTCGAGCATTTTAGTAGAGAATCTTCCAAAAAACAGAGATGTATTAAACAGGTTTGTTAAGTATGTTAAGTATTTAATTATTATTACTTCCGCGCTCGATAGAAACGGAAACCTTCTACCTCAAGAAAGTATCAACCGGTTGATTTTCTCATCGTGTCGTGCGAACTAGGCAAACATTCCGTCGCTTAGCTACTCTACTAGAACATACTGGGATCACAGAAGTCGCTGCCGATACCACTGAGACCGAAAGACCAACTACACGTCGGGTCACGCAATTGGGAGCAGACTTGGAATATGACATATTAATAGGCAGCACTAGGCACAATGGTTATGTTGAAGGAAGCGTGTCCTGGTTGCTTCATCTCTCGTTTTCGCGAGATGGCCAGCATGGCCAGCATGGCCAGCAAGGTCACCCGATTGAACCATCTCAGACTTCCTTTTTTGGGGTTACTTCAAGTGGGCAGATGCCAACAAGCATCAGACAATCGCACCATTTAAACAGAATATTCGACAGGAATGCAAGCAGCTATCACCGGACAATCGTGAGAAACGGGCACAAATGTGCATTAACACTGGCGGCTAACGAGGCTAACCCCAATGCAAAAGATCATACATGCAAAAAATGTCATCCTTCTTAAACACAACTTTAAGCATATCACAAAGCAAAATCCAGTTCTTAATCCTTCCATAACGATGTCACATAACAAAATCACCTCCGAAACAATCACAAGAACAGCATTTCCTCCCTCCCTCTCTGCTTAAAGACCATCTTGTCGTCCCGGCCTGCTAAAGACGGAAGAAAAAAATCAAAACAAAAACCAGAAAAGAAACCCCGATGACAAGAAGCGGGCCATCAGGAGCCGGGTAAAAGCTTTTAATGTTAAATCGAGTGGAAGGTGATATGATTATGTTGCCTTGACATTATCCTGTGTATGAAGCAACGTGAACAAGGATTGTCATCTTCCCCTTCCTGGGAATCATCTCGTCATCTTCCCGGTGATTATCTGATGAGTTCCATTGTGTGAAAAGCCGGCGTAACCATGCACCCAATAAACGAAAGGGAGTGGCGATTGTCGTGTTGATTCCCACCCTTCTGCGTTTGTGGATCACGTGGCTGAGGATTTTGCGATAAGTTGGATACACACGTCGACCGGGGGGTGGGAGATTCCAAATGAATGCAAGTTTTTGAAAAAAATCTGCTTTGTTATGCATGTGCGTTGCTTTGAACTGATTTGATCAGAATTCACACATAAGACACATACGACAAATTCGTGTGAATTACAGTAAAAGGAACACTAAACAACTGCATTCAGCTTTTAGTGTGACAAACCTAGCCTATGTAAAAACATTGCTCTTTAACTGACTCCCTCATAAAAATGGACGGTGCGATAAAAAGTGCAAAAGGTACAGCAATTCTCACTCAAATACTCACATCTCATCTCAGCACCTTCATTTTTGCAAGCGCCCAAGCTTGTATAAAACGAAATTTGTTTGCAATGTTGTGGTTTCGTAGCATCACTCACGCGGGAGTACCTAAAGGATCGATGATGGACCAGACACATTTAAACTTTCCAACTCGGATCAGCCAACGCAAGTCGAGGACGATGAGCCAATAACTTATACTACCTCCCTCTCATAGCCAGAATGCGTGTGGAACAGCACATCATTCAACTATGGTCGATACTCTATCCGCAGCATACCAGGTATACCAGTATGAAATGATTTTTGAAAATAAAACACTATTTATTGATGGGAAAGTAAAAACATTTTATTCAAAGTATTGGCCATACTTTTCTACACATTTTGACCACCTTTCTGGCAATTTGTGAATACCACGGCAATAAAATTGTTCGTCTTTTAAAGCACCAATCAGACACCCAATTTTCAACTTCTTCGTAGGAATCGAAGTGCTGCTCAGCCAATGCGTGTCCCATCGATGAAAACAAATGGTAGTCGGAAGGACCCAAGTCTGGTGAATACGGCGGGTGGGGTAGCTGCTCCCAGCCAAGTGTTTTGATTGTATCCGGAACCTGTTTTGCTTTGTGTGCACTGTGCAGGTGCATTGTCATGAAGCAAAATTACCTTGCCGTGTCTTCTGGCCAATTCTGGTCGTTTCTCGATGAATGCATGGTTCAAATTGATCATTTCTTGTCGGTAGCGATCAGTATTAACGGTTTCACCAGGTTCGCCATTAGGAGCTCGTGGTACACACACACCTTTCCGGTCCCACCATAAAGCCGAAAATCTTGCCGAATCGTTCTGGTTTTGCAGTCGATGTTGATGGTTGTCCCGGATTAACCCATAATTTTTTCCGTTTAGGATTCTTAAAATAAATCCTTTCTTCATCATCAGTAACAATCCGATGCAAAACCGATTTTCTTACGTGTCTTTAAAGCAAAACTTCACAAGTGTTTTTTTCGGTTTTCCATCTGTCTTTCACTCAATTCATGTGGCACCCATTTTCCACACTTTTGGATCTTTCCCATAGCTTTTAAACGGTCAGAAATTGTTTGTTGTACAACATTTAACACTGCTGTCATTTTCTTTTGACTCAAAGTGTCATCTCCATCCAATATCGTTTGCAATTTGGCGTCTTCAAACTTGTTTGGTGGTCTTCCACTCGTTCGTTCACAATAATTGTTCCCTATCGAGACATTTGCATCTTGACGCTCACTCCCTGGTATATCCGAGAGAGCAGACTTGGGAAATTAGTCAGAAGGTGCAGGACATTAAGGTTAACTCTTATAGACAAAATGTCAGATCACTTCAACGAACAACACACTACTTTTACATTTGGGACAACTACTAACTCCATAGTCAGAAGAGACACTTTAACACATTACAAACAAAAGGGTGTTCTTGCTGAAGTCTGTACAATTGCTAGCATAGAGGACCACATTGACGTGATTGATCGAACACAGCGAGCCGTCATTGTCGTCATGAATCGGAAATGGCTAAAGTGGGATTAGCGGTGAATAAGGACGCAACATATGTATGTATATGCACACCATCGATGACTTGGAGCTATTTAACGCAGAGTTACTGTTGCGACTGGCTGATACTTTGGGCTTAAGAGACAATTGAGTAGTGGAAAGCTCTATCGAAAGAAAAAAGAACAACCTAAGTTTATATGGTGCGAAAGCCGATGAAGAAGCCCTTGGTCCTGGTTGCGATGATGGTATTTGAAGAAAATTAAATCATCAACTCTACGGGCTGTACAGCAACAAGAGTCTAGCTAGGCGTCTACATAATCAAAAACTCAGATGGCTAAGCATTGTAGATCGCATGGTCAACACTGCTCCAGCCCGAAAAGCCTTCGCTTCTGAACGGGTGAGACAACGCAAATGATGACGTCTCAGAAACCGATCAAACACATAAGTGGTTAATAAATAAAGCGCGAGTAAAAGTTAATAAATTGAAATTGAGAACCATGTCCACTCCGGACTGTAGCGCAAAAAGAAGAAGAAAAAGAAGAGGATTTGCGATGAAGAAGTAGTATTCTTCATGTCCAGCCAGAGTTATCTCTGTTCTTCAACAAAGCTCACCTACCTATAGTTACCACATTGATGGTCGCATCTCCCCTATTCGTAAGACCGCGCTGTTTCTTGCGTCCATTGCAGTTGATAACTGGTGCAGTTTTCATTAATTGCATAGTGAGTTGACACTTCGAGTGTATTTGATTTTTGTCTGTCTTATGTCAATGGACACATTCTCTCTACGTTGCGATCGATATTGGTTCCTTGTTATTACCATATTTACCTCGACGCAAATTCGTGACTCGAAAGCGACTAGTGGATGAAAGTTGGATCGCAAGAATGATAGGCAGATGGTCGAATTACGCATTTTCTCTGCAAGTAAAGAACAGTATTTCCAAATAAATGGTTTTTAAGCTACATATCGTATTAGTGACAAGAAATTCACTAAAATGCAGTCTCTCTCTAAGTCGAATTGTCACCAGATTTCAAAATAGGATCAACTTAGGGAGAGTCCACTGTACAGATATTCTCAGACAGTCAGGCGGTTTATTATCACATAACACTAAACATGTTAGCATACAAAAATAAACTAGAGTGAATTTGGGTGCCAGGACGTGACGTTTCTAAGTCTGCAACTGCTATACACAGCCACCACAAGACCAATACTCACTTACGCTTCATCGTCAACGTCTGTTGGTGTAAAAGAAAACAAACAACTGCTCAAGCCAAGCTCCACAAACTGCAAGGACTAGCTTGTGATGGAATCTAGAAGTCATTACAAACATTAAACCCCTTCATCTACAGATAGAGAAAGAAGCTATGGTAAACGACTGCAACCTAATCACAGAAGAAGACTTTAACTACAGGATAATCCAGCCTGACATTCTTAACGACCTGAACGGACATGAAACCTTGAATTGACAAGTGTCTTCCCAGATACAACTTCAGCCAAAATTATATGGGCACTCGACACAACTGGGAGCAAAGCAGATCCATCTTCACCCTCGAGGCGTTGGACCTGGAGTACACGGTGTCAACACAAATAACCGTATTTCAAACGGAGATATTCACAGTTGCACTCTGCTTCAGAGAAAACATTAACTTAGCTATATCTCTGACAGCAACCCCGCTCTTCTAGCCCTCCCTCAAAACTAGTCTGGGACTGCCTACAACTGTTACACTAGCTTGCCAACACAACCAGAATCCACCTCATTTGGATACCAGTCTATAGCGTTCATACAGGAAATGAGAGAGCAGACCTACTAGTCAGAAAATGATCCGCATTACCATTCATGACAGGCCGACATAACCAACCATTACTGAACGCAAGGCCAAGAAGTTCCTACTAGCTCCATGTAATTATAACCTTATTTCATTCAAGCCAGGCTAAACAAAACTATGAATTACGTACTGACCGAAAGATTCAAAATAAGGAGAAATATTGAACGAAGCCCCATTTAGAAAAGCTTTACAATTCTTGAAGACAGCACTGTATCCTAGGCCAAAAGTGAGGGGTACAACATATCCTTGTGGTTGCACTACTAGCATCTTTATGACGCACTCCGATTGCAATTCATTTTAAGCCGTTGTGTATAGTCTTGTTAAGTGGTAAGCGCCTTCTGCTCATTCCTTACGATTTTGTCGATGGAATACTATAAGAGCTTAAGATCGCATCACTACTTTCCAAATAATACACTCTAAAACGTTCAAGCCAATTATGTATACTTTTACCTAATCCTCATTTATTCCACTGTCAAAATTTGAAGCATTCACTCTTAAAAAATATTTAAAAAAAAAACATTTTTCTTTTGAACATTTTTGATCGTGGTCCAGGCGAAATGATGGAAAGTACGTCAAACTCACGGTTGTTCACAACAGATCCCCCAGGGGACCAGTGCCACAGCAGATGGCTTATATCCGACGCACTTGGTCCCTTTGTCGATGAACCACTCTTAACTGCTGTCGACAGAATCCTCTACTACTCGTGTGGGCTCTACAACGCCCGATTCTGCCCCGAAGAAAAAGCTGTCCAGGCGGAGAATTCTAAACTGGTCTCAGGTATAAGTTGCTTCATTCCCCATCGCCCAGGACATGTATTCAATATTTCTTTAAGATGCTCTCAACTGTCCGAATACCACCGAGCGTTCAACTGTGAATAAAACACCAAACAAGAATTCAGAGCATAAGCTTCGATCTTCCGCATCAAGTATTTATAGTTCTTGTACAAATCTAACGACAAATCTCAGTAAGGAGTACTTACTGCCTTGGTTTCACTCGCTTCAAGAGCGCTGTGCTAAGCAGAAGCAGAGAAAGAAAAGAGAAGTCGACCCTTGCCGAATCAAAGGCAAGTGTGAAAACCCCTCGTGGGTCACCGCTAAAGTCACACGAAACGGTGTCAAGAGTTTCGAAATCTGGACAAGTACACAGAAGCCGTGTCCCGCTGTTGTATTCATCCTTCCGCCCAGTGGTCATGTAGTTCCCTTCGAAAGTGTACCCAATGAAATACAGTTTATCCGGTAAATCTAAGAAAATCTAAAAAACGATTTCCAACCCCCGAAAATTGCCTGAGTGATACTCAAGGAAATGATCAAATTATTCTGAAAAAAAAATGGTTAAAATAAAATGTTTGCTTTGAAAGGGTAACCTTTAAAAATTCTCTATGTAGCAGTTCTTGGGATCGCTGGTCGTAACTTTGATTATATACTTTATTGCTGACATACCTAATTCAGAAAAGACGCAATCTTTAGAGCAGCGAAGGCCTGTGAGAACTTAAGCGGCGTCACTATAGGTACAGTCCATGATGGGGAACAGAAGACCTTCTATACGATGTTGTACGTCCAGCATTACCCTATCTCAAATCATATTTCGTGGATCATAATGCGCCCACAGACCGTTTTTTTTTTTTTCATTTTAAATTCATTTTTATTCCATTATTCATGATAAACTTACATACTAGACAAAAATGCTTAAAAACTAGTTGGACGCACAATATTTCTACTTCTAACTTACTGGCCCTCTGCGGGCACTCTAAGCTAAACTTAATCTTATCCTATGTCTTTCGACTTAACCTAAAATTCATGTGATTAGTGATTAAATAATTCAATTAAACAGTACAAATTAAAATTAAGAAAAATGTGGAAGAAAAAACTTAATAACAGAACTTTTTTAAGAAAAAACTATATTCTAACTTACATACTAACTTAAAATAACTTAAAACTACCTTATACTAAACATGCATACATATACACATGTATATATAAAAATATACTCATGTATATACCCATGCCGTTAATATATGTACATTAGCATACACACCCATACACACAAGTGTACACATGTGAATGCTTAATCTTTTATTTTGTTTTTTTTTTTTTGTTTATTTTTTTTTATTTTTAATGCACCTTATCCTAACTTACAAACTACCCTACACATTTTGCGTCGGCCATAGGTTGCAGGTATAGATTTCGGATGATGAAAATTCATCCAATCCACTGCAAGACAGGGACCGACTAATACCCACATGGGCTCTGAACTACCCAGGGTCTATCGGATTCGAGGACGAAGTTCCCTCGCTCCCTAGCCACCAGAACTTTCTATGTTGCATAGCAACATCGCGCACGTCCCGACTCGATACCGCTGTGCTGAACCGGAGGAGACCCTCCTCAGCTCGTTGTGCAACGGAACGGTCGTGGTTGAGTCGCCCATCCACAGTTGATCTGGCTATGTGAAAAATGAGCGGTACCGCATTCATATCTTGTAACAGACCGCACATGTCTAAGTGGAGAAATGCCTCTGGTGGGACGAAGCCACTGTGACGTACTGTGGATTGGGGTAGTAAGCCCCAGAGATCAAGTTATTAACCGAGTTCATCGCCCTCGCAGTGTGGCCTCGAATCAACTTCACTAGGAAATTGTCCACTCGTATCAGATTGGCCCTGTTGTAGAAGACCTCATTGGAGTAGAATTTTCTGTACTGGGACTCTGGTGTTCTGTACAGGCGAAGGCAAGCCCTTAGACAAGCCCTCTCAAACACCCGAATCTTTTCCATCAAGCTTGCACTCACGTTGAACCACACGGGACAGCCATATGTGAGCATTGGCCGTATGAGGGCCATGTAGCAGATTACCTTTACTCTTGCATCGAGTTGGCTGTTGTAAAACAGTCTCTTTGTAAGAGCGAAAGCGCCTCGCGCTCTGGCTAGAGCAGCATCTATATGTTTGTTAAAATATAGATACTGATCTAGCCAGATCCCCAGGTATCTGACTACAATCCTTTGCGTCAGTGGTTGCCCGTGCCGTCCTACAATAGAGAACTTTCGCCAATTCTTTTTCGTATCCGCGGAAGCTTTATACAACGGCGTCCTGAACTGAATGGTTTCCGACTTCTGAAAGTTGATATTCAACTTCCAGTCATCGCAATCTCTCATGAATGAGTCGAAGTCACCCTGCGTGAGCGTAGTGATGTCCTCGACCTTTTTGCCTGATCTGTACACGATCAAGTCGTCGGCATACGCAATAGCGTGCGGAAGAGAACTTATCAGATCGCTCAAGAAAATGTTGAACAGGATCGGCGAATTAACGGCACCCTGTTGGAGACCATTTTTAATTTCAAAATTACCTGTAGAGGTCACGCTGCCATTCTTGACTACGAACCGCCTACCGGTAAGCATGTTGTACAGTAGGTACAGCAGTGGTTTACTAATGCCTAGCCGATTGAGCTTATAGTAAAGACCTTCTAACCATACGGTGTCGAAGGCCTTCTCCAGGTCAATCAAGCAGGCGCCCGTAGCCCACAGACCGTTGGCGTAATTGCATTCGCGATTCGCTGTAACGTCCGACATTTACTTGCTTAGGCTACGTTAGATCGGTATTTAGACGCGGTGAGGCCACGTCTCACTTGGGTCCAGTTGGACCCATTGTGATGTCCATAGGGATGACTAAAGACCTTCTACAGTACAACTCTTTAAAGACGCTGTGGTAGATGGTGACGTTGTACAGTCCCGTCCAACAATCCGGAGATCTCGACAAACCAGCAAATAAACTTTAGAGGGATATTTGCTCATATGTACCTTAAATGATTATGACTAGTATCCTTAGCAGCCATTTGCTGCGTTGGAGAATTTAATAAGTTTTTGTGCTATTATGCCTGGCCCATAATATTCGAGTGTTAGTGAACATTGCTCCAGTCACGCATTATTAGCAAAATTCGGGTAATGACCGAAAGGAAAATAAGATCGCGAATACAAGCAACCGAGATTCGATTTCACCGTGCTGTTACTCGTCGGGATGGGTGAGAAACATGGCGTCACGCGAGGAACTCATTGTCGATCAGCTACTTCTCCGAACGAAAAGAGCTATGCTTCGATGGTTTGGAACCATCAAGCAGTCTTGGCAGACACAAGACGAGGTAGTTGAACCAAATCCAAAACTCACTTGGTTGCACCTGGGCAGAAATCCTGGTGCATTAGAATCGATGGCGATCGCGTGGCCTTGAGATCTAACCCCTTTAGGCATACTGGGACACGGCCTGTCATTCATCCTTCACAACTCCTTTAGACTGACCTTCGGTATTTTCTTAACGAAGTCAAGCACTTTTTGAAGCCTTAACTTGTCACCCTCCCTAAACTCTGCCTCTTTCTGAAGCCTGTGTACAGTCTGTTTTTTTTTTTTTGTGCAGAGCAGACATTGGGTGGCCCGTGACGTTGTGGGTATGTGCGTCGACCCCAACCTCAACGTCGTAGGTTTGATTCCAGCTCTGAGCGACAAAAATAATTTTCACGACCCCACCTCTTTCGAGTCACTGACAATGCTCAGAGTATTTCCTGTCTGGAAAAAGCTTCTCAAACTTGGCCGTTCGGAGTCGGCATAAAATTGTAGGTCCCTTTCACTCGTGTGAGAACAATAGCACGCACAACACAAGTGGCTGCTGAGAAGCTAGGCCCTGGCCCTCTACGAGCTGTAGCGCCACCCATATTATATATTATATATTATATGGAAGACATTGAGATACTGAGTTTTTGGATGCGCTGTCAACAGAGCAGGATTCGATGATAAGGCCACTCACACAAAGCTGACGTCTACAGCTTCGTTTTCAGCTACATCCGAAGACTGCCTGGCAGGAAATTAGAGAAGGATTCCCTCTTCCTCTTCTGTCAATTTCTATTTGGTTAGAGTCGGTTTTTGAAAATCCCTGGTGCCAGCTTTTATTGTAATAGAGTTGCCTGAGATTTTTGTGACTTCGGCCAAAAATCCCACATGTAGGGGAAAAAAGAAGTCGAGCTTCACTCACTGCGTGTTTGTAGTGAAGATGACTCATTTGAAACTGGATTGCCTCAGGTATCCAGAGAAGACATACTAACGCAATGCCATTCATTCCTAGGCACGGCAGTTCACTCCTTAAATTGGGTTGTATCGAGTTGTTTTCCTCTAGATCTGCTGTATTTGGTAGAATCAAGGGTACCTCTTGCAGGGTGTGGCCAAAGATCCACGTATAGCGTTATTGGAGGACTACTCACCATGATTCACAAGAAAACTCGCCCGATAAGAGAACTGAAAAGGATTTTAATTAGTTCCTGCAGGTCTTGAAAGCAATTAAGGTTTTCTCCCATTGTTCTGTGCCTCAGCTAGGGCAGTGGTAGAGTAGAGAGTATGTTAGGCTAGGTTGTAGTGGCTGACTGCTAAGGGCAGTCACACTTAGGCCAGAGTAGGCTCATTGTGTTACCACGCGGGATTGACTTAACCTAACACAGGAGCTAGTTAGTGCTTCTAGTAAAGCGATTTAGCTGGCCTATGCTGGCGCTGCGTAGCTTATTGAAAGCGCTGATGTAGTGGGCCCCTAGATGTAGGAATCTACAAAAATCTAGAGCACTACAGGAACAGAGTAAGTCATGAGTGTCTTCTTCCTCCTCTTCATCCATGCAGGTTCTGCAAAAATCATTAAAAGGGGCACCCATCCTGCGAGCATGAGCGCCAATTGCACAGTGCCCGGTTATGACTCCCATGAGGGTCCTTAATGAGGGCTTGCTGAGTCTAAGTAGGCTGAGTGACCGTTTTAGGCTAAGTGATGGCCAGATTTTTTTTGTTTTAAGGTAGGTGGGGCCTTCTAGCCATTTGTCATTCGTGGTCTTAATTGTGCGAATCTTAAGAAGATGGTAGGCTGTAGCGATCGGCATGGAAGGTGGTACCCCTGCTATTGATAGGGATGAGGTTGTACCACACCTGGCGGGTTCATCGGCTTTGCAGTTTCCTGCTATGTCACAGTGTCCAGGCACCCACACGAGGTGAATGTTAAAATGCTCAGCCATCTCGTTAAGAGACAGCCTGCAATTAAGGAATGTTTTTGAGTAAAACACGACATTCTCCAGGGATTTATAGCGGTCTGACTATCGGAACAGATGGTGATATCACATTGTTTTTAAGCCAAGACAACGCCTCTTTAATCGCTATGGTTTCTGCCTGAAAAACGCTACAGTGATTAGGGGGGAGCTTCACAGAGATAGCAATGTTGAGGTCTTGAGAATAGACACCCGCTCCCACCAGTTCGTTTGTCTTCGATCCATCTGTGAAAATGCGCAGAGGATCTTTCAGCGTTAGCCTGTTAGACATCCAGTCCGATCTGGAAGGAGTGCTGATTGAGAATTTCTTCTCGAAGATAGCCTGGGGTATTAGGCACTCAGTGTCGCTAGGAAGGAAGTTGCATTCCTTGACAATGGTTGAGTGGCCGATATTGAGTTCGAGTGTTTTGAATCCCAACGCTGTACTGGCTGCTGTAGAGAGGAGTAGTATGTTCTCTTTCTTATTCGTCACCACATCCTCTCCAACTAATGGCATGGCCAGTTAGAGCTTCAACTACTACCCGTAGAAACTTTGGCGGTTTGTGTACCATAAATCTTGCAATCTGTAAAGAAAAATTGTTAATCCTTGGCTCAAAAATGTTCCGAGTACCTTCAAGGTTCGAAAACTAAAGGAATCCATAGCTTCGTGGCTACGATTCGATGATCAGAGGTCGTCTTCCAAATGAAGATACACAGAAATGCAAAATGGTAAGTTGTAAAAAAGAATTAATTTATTTTTGAGCTCAAACTCATTTCTGTTAAATACTGTACAAAAAAATACCGACAGCTAATTTGATTTGTGAGTTATTTTGTGTTTCGGTTTTAGTAACCCCCAGCAAGGACTGAGGCCTTTTCACGGCTTACAACTACGATTGTTAACAAGATATACACGTTACATTGAAATTCGATTCTCCTTAAAATACGCGCTACCCAATTGACCTTTGTTTCAGCTTAAAGATATGTAACAACATTCACTGGACACATTCACAGAAAAACAAAAACTCCCTCCAAGATGAATATGTTCGATTCCTTCTGTTTGTTCCGATAAATTCGCCTCTTCCAAGTTTTACAACTCATCGTGCTGGCTCGCATTGTTTTCAGCGATGAACGCTTGATACTCGACGTTGTTGCGAACATGATCGGCTGCCTTTTGCACAAGATCCGCAAACTCCGCCCGATCGAATATATAATTTGCGAATTTAGCGTGAGCTCCACCCTTTGGTTGAGATCCTTCTTCTTTCGATTCCACTTTTGATGGGTTTTCCCAGGTGATGTAGTTAACTCCACGCAGCCGTGCAAGGTCCTTGTAGCAATTCGGATCATCACAGTTGTATAACTCGAATATGGTTGCCCAGTTGGGCAGGAACAGCAGGTGCGTGAGTCCGGCTCCATGCATTCCAATGAGGACGTCCGTGTTGCGTATTATTTCAAGTTGCTTCGAGAACGGGATTCCTCTGAAAAGAAGCATGACATTAGATTGATCCCTTGATTATAAGAATCGCATGGGCAGTCAACTCTCCACTGTAGGTACCTTTCGAATGAAACCTTCCTCAGCGAATACTGGTCGTTCTCAATAATCTCAGTAAGTAACTCATCCTCGTTCAATACCTGACGATACTTCGTCTTCCGCGAGAGGAACGTGATGCGGACCTTTGAGTGATCCTTACGATGAGTGGGAATCTTCAACCGGTGGATGATGAACTCCGAAAACGCTTTGAACAGTCCGCTGTTCTCACATCCAAAGATCTGAAAACGCATAAGAAACGTGAATACAGCTTTTCACAGAAGTGTCAACAAAAAACTCACAATTGGCGTGTTGTAGTACAATCCAAATATCATCCTTGGCAACAATGGAAGCACAATATTTCTGAAGCAAACCACTTTGCCACGAACCTGATCCAAGTTCCAGACCGGATTCTTGGTGAACGCCTTGAAGGCTTCCGCAAATGGAGATTCATACTTGTAAGACTCCCATATGAGTATTTGCGTGTCTGTGTCGAAGGCCAGCGGGTGACTTTGATTGACAAACAACGAGGCGTACAGGTTGAAGAAATCACAGAAATGATGATACATATTGTAGTTTGCGTCGATTTTCATTATGAACGTGGGCTTGTCCACAACGATATCACATTTATTGTCAACAATCGGACGGAATGACTTTTCCTCGAAGTAACGCAGCTCTGGGGCCCACGATTGCAGGGCACCCATGTGCTCTGTCTCATTCATGAGACGTTCGCGCTTGAATTGACAGTGACCACCGATTTGGCCCTGACTAAGTACATCCATATTATACCTAATGAGATCCTTGCGATGCGCTAGGTCATGGAAGTCGATGAGTAGATTTCTGCCGCGACAAAACCGCAAATACTTCGAGCATTCAAGGGAGGAATCCTCGCGGTATTTCGGCTCACACATCACAGACATTTCGCTAACTTGCTGCCGAATATAACCGAAGTCTGCTTGATAGAAGAACGTATCAATCTGGGCCTGTTTGTTCTGAACCCAACCAGTGTGATCGCCACTACACTGAGGAGAATGAAAACGATACTCCGGATCGCAGTTCACCTCGTGTCCCCAGCATGAAAGTTTGTGCGTAACATTCTGAAGAACATCGTGATATGGACAGGTATCTGTGGCCAGACACGCATCCCGAATCGCAGGGAATGTGTTGAAGTATCGAATCAAATGGTCGTTTGGCAAATTGATGTCGTGGAAGTTGTTACTGATAGTTAACGTGCAAAGTGCGAGTTCTAATATGAGGACAATGAGAAATCGAATAAACCCGCACATCGTTTGATATTCGATGAGTATTTGGAAAGTTAATTTTGGCTAAAGTACACACATTTCTAGAGTTGGAGAACCACCCACAGATTCGAGGAAATTAAACAGATGAACCGTATCAAAGTGACAGCGGAGATAAATGTCAAACTGCGGGCAGCGTTCGTAACTGCTGTTAGAAGTAGAACAAAATGTGGGCGGCTACATGAGCTATTTGAGCGCATCGGTGTGGTTGCGGTTCAAAAAATACTTCCGGTTAGATGAGAGAATAAAACTGTGGACAAATTTTAAGAAAATTTAAAAAATGCTGAAATGTACATTTTCACCTGTACACCAGCGGAATATTTACGTCAACTGTTAATCGGTGATATGTTTCTACAGTAAAACCTTTCTTATTCCTAAAACTGAAGATATTCACAAAGCTTCATATCTAGCTCTATAAGGACTTGTTTATTCAGAAACAATGTCCTTCTCCTTGCTAGGGATGCGCGCCTCCCGAGCGGATGTGGAACTGAGTATGTTTCTTCTTCTCTGTTCTATAAAAGTTAAACAGTGTTCTGTACAGACTCGTGAGACTACAACTAACCACTGATGTGGAGCTCTTTTTACTCAGCTTCGCCCTTAAGGCCATTGTCCATACTCAAAACTTCATCATCTAATTTTTCCCTGTAGAATGAGCGCTGTGTGAAAGGATATTGCAACAAGTTCTTCCAGAGCTAAGTTGGTTACGTCACGTATCTCACTGCGCTCTACTTGTTTTCGTGTCACTATAATGGGCTTCGAGCTCGGCTCCGTCTTCTGCTGGGGCCGCTTCAATCTGAGCCTTTATTGTTGTACGCCCTTCAATCTGTCTCTCGGTGTATGCTCATAGCCATGTGTGGTGTTGTGTCGTTGTTTTTTCCGACCCTATCGCGATAGCAAAAGCCCTGGGCAACTCGTGAACCAACCCCCAGCTGACCATTGTCGGATAGAAGACGAGAAAGTTGACAACTTTTTGAATCTGGAAAATATGACCAGAAGGCAGCAGGATCGGGTGCGATTGGAATGCCAGCCTCCTTTCTATATTAAGGACAAAATGACAGTGGATGGAGCACACCATACGGCGCAAAGATTACACCAACAACTAACCCACGCCGGCAGAATAGAGGGACGGCATCTCAAACGCGTTGCAGAAAGTCTAATACTCCGCCATATTGTCTTCTACAAGTTTTATCGCTCTTTGGATTGTATCTGGTGGGTGGTGCAGGGTGGTCTTGCCTGCGCCGGGCCAGATATAAACGTTGTGCTTAGGGCTGTACAAGGTAGGTTGTCTCTACTGAAAACGAGACCAGACAACCTCCTTTAGATGTACTCTAGTGAATACGTCCGTCCACTCGTATAAACATTTCTAATTCTTTCATTCATTGTTATTTATTAAGTTTTAAAGGATTTAACAAAACATTTGTTGTTTTTTGTCATTTTTTCATGCAAAAGATAGGACATAACATTGTTTACTTATTCAACACAAATCGACATGATAACACAAAGAGAACGTCGATACGAAAATGTTTATTGCAACAGTTCGAGACCTTCTTAGGAAACCTTACAAACTTCGTCATGTACTTCGCTGTAGTCATCCCCTTGCGGCGACAGTGCTCCTCCTTGAAGGACTTTGTTCACCGCAGCTCGTGCTAAATAACCTGTAGTCTCCGCATACACCAATGTATAGAATGGTGATATGTCTTTGGTCTCGAGTTTCTTATTGTCCAGCTGAATTTTGTTATCCTAAAAGAACGAGAGTCAGTCAAAAGAATGAACAGAAGACCGTTGAGTAAGGGAGCGTTACCTTGCAGTGCATAAGGAATGCCTCGTGAAGGATTTCGTCCAAGTCGAGTTCTTGTTGGAATCGCAGCTCTGGATTCCTGCTTAGAATTGTGGCGATAATACACAGAAGCTCCACAGTTAGCTGACGACGTTCTGGCTCCTTTATGCAAATGAGGGTCTCCTCCACCAACAGCGAGAATGTAAGTTCCCCTCGACTCATGTTCGTCAATGTAGGACTAGCTGGCAGCAGATGACCTTGTGCGATTATTCCCTGCGGTGTTCGCTGCAGAATATCCCATACTTTGTTGTAAAAATGTTTGGGCACCCGGCAAAGTGAACCCTCCAATTGCCTACGCTCCAGTGTGGTGAGTCTGCAATGAATCAATTTAGTTTATCCGGATCTTGGACAATGTACCCGCACTTACTTCTCTTCGGCTGCCCACTCGCTGACGGTTAATACTTTCTGAATTAAAATTCTCACTTGATATGGCGACAGGTTGTCCAAATCGAACGATTTCTGACCAGAAATTTGCAAATATATGCGCATGGCTTCAAGAACCCACCCGACTCTTATCTGGGAATCAATGCAAGGAATTCATCACACACACATGGAATACCATCTTCGTGGGCTTACCTTCAGAATACCTCTAAACATGTCCGGATTTGTGGCAATCAATCGACCACAATACAGGACAACCTCCTGCTGCAGTACGGCTTGTATGACATTGTATGGCTGCACAGTGGTGTACATAACATTTTGAATTTCTGCCGGTGTCATGGGCTTGTCGAAGACGGTCTCCTTCTGACCGATCACTCCTACAGTCAATTCCTTTCCATTGACCAATACTGTTGTGATGAAAGGACTGATGGAGTCCACGATGTGATGCAGCAGTGAACTGCAGTATCGAACAGCTCGCCAATAACGCAAAGAACCAGCACGATGATAGAGTTGGGTCAGCGCTTGATTGACACTGAGACCGTTTACTTCGAAATTGGGACCTTCTCGATTTAGCAGGAAGCCCCACAGTTGGCACAGGGAATAGATGGATTCTGTGCTGCGAAGGGCTTCGACTATCTCGTGTGTTGGCTTGCATAAGTACTCCTGAGAAAGAGAATCAAGCGTGTGATGACATCAACCGATTTCTCCCAATTTCAAATGCTTACCTCGCATGACATCTTCTCTTCAATATATGTGAGCGCCTTAGGAACATCTGTTAGGCTCTGATAGCCAATGTACTCGTGGTTTATTTGGGCAAACGCGTTCTCGTTGTCCGACAAATCACTCTGGTTCATGAAATCCAAATGCTCTGGAAGAGAATCACAATCAAGCACGCGCTAAATTGAATCCCAGACCGTACCTATGCAGGAGCTGCTGATCAAATTCTGCAATCGGCCAATTCGCACCTTCATTCCGTCACAATATCCCTTCTTCAGCATGGCAAGTAAGTCGAGCATCTCCTTGAATTGTGGATCACGCATGTGTTCCTCACGGATCAGCAGACACACCGTTGGACGTCCCGACAACCGCCAATACTTTCCGACAAACTGAAGTTCGGTCTTGATATCGTCGATAAGCAGTGCCATGTCTCGATACAAGTAGAAATCGGACACTTCGAAGATCAGCGGATAGCAGAGAACACTCATGCCGCAGATGCGATACACTTTACTGGTTCCCAGCGACCCAACTGGACGCGGGGGACGGCCGGTCAGTCCAACCTTACTGTTGACACCAAGATGCTGATAGACCTTGATCAATTCTGTCGATGACCAGACTTGAACTGGTTCCACCTGAAACATTCAAATTGACAATTGACTCGCGATAAGTCGCTTACTGATGCGCACTAACCTCGTGTGGAGTTTGCGTTTGAATGCCGTATGTGGCCATCATCGCTTGCAGGCGCATGGATTCAGCGATCAGTACGATTTGGACGACAAGATCAGTTGCGGTTCCCTGAAAAAGTACAATGGACATCGATTTAGTATATAGCTACCATGGGAGTGGCAAATCCAAAAACAAACTCGTGAAAAAAATACAAATCCAATCCAAATGGCAAACTTTAAAAGGGAAGAATTAATTAGAAAGGGGAAGAGACGCATTACATGTCCAAGGAGGAGTATAATTTTGAAGATTCATGCACACAACAAGCTTATACGTAAATTTATGTATGTACACGTGAGAGAGACTGTGTATTTCAAAAAGAAAACAACTCGCATACAGTCAAACCTAGATTGTTTGAAAATAATTTTGATGATTAGACGCTTTGCGCGATACTTACTGGGTATTTTGTTTGCTAGAAATCAGACGACTGAGCTATACTACTATACAATCTACTGGAAATGATAGTTAATAATCGTGGCTAAGAGTGCCTATCTAATTCTAATGACCATGCTAGGTGATAGTTCTAATCGAGTTCTGCGAATATGCGTTTCTGTGTTTATTTTATATTCTGTTGCTACACTAATGGAGGGTGTAAGGATATAGTAGTTAGACAGTCAACTACGAGACCCTACCAGAATTGATCCTGGTTGTTGAAGCATATCAAGGAAATGAATCTGGAACTGGAATTGGAGAAGTGTTTTTATCCACCACGGGGTATACTTAAAACAAGCTTTTCTTAGTGTACGCCCTCAGTACCGCTATACGAACATATGTTCAGATGTTCATCTATTGATTTTGCATCTCACTCATTAGTTCAATAAAGCAAACTTCATTAAATGTGCTTATGCACATAATAGTATGCTGATTGCATCCGAAAAGTGTTTTATGCCTTCTATCGAAAAGTGTATTTCCTTACCGAAGACATACTTAAGTAGCATATGATAATGGATTATGTGTCGAATAACATTGACTGAGAATGCTTCTCTCTGAAAGCTAAGGTTTGCAGGCTAATGAGCGTGCATCCTTCGACTTACAAAAGAAGTTCATCAAACATGTTTAATTTACGGATGGCATAACTCCTGATATTCTTTGGCACTCTTTCGAAACTAAGTCCTCGAACACTATTCGGGGATTCCGAAAAAATTGCAGAGTATTTGGAATGAGGCGTGACTAACGAGCAGTAGGCATACAGTTTCAAGGCTATAATCTTCTTGGAAGTCTTTACGAAGATACTAGGTGTACCGGTATGAAAGTAAGACACTAATTATTAATGGGAAAGTAAAAACGGTCAGAAATTGTTTGTTGTGCAACATTTAACATTGCTGCCATTTGCTTTTGACTGAAAGTGTCATCTCCATCCAATATCGTTTGCAATTCGGCGTCTTCAAACTTTTTCGGTGGCCTTCCACGTTCTTCATTTCTCACATCAAAATTTTTATTTCTGAACCGTTGAAACCATCTTTTGCATGTTGCTTCTGATAGAGCATGGTCGCCATATGCCTCGATAAGCATTCGATGCGACTCTGCAGTACTTTTCTTCAAATGAAAACAAAAAATGAATGCTTTCCGCAAATCATCACTTTCTGGTACAAAATTCGACATTTTTAACACGATGAAAAAATATGATTTTGTCTGTTCAATGACTTGATGTATACTAAATATTTTTCACAGATGTAGTTAACACACGCAAGCCGCAACCTCGCACACCTGCCGACGCTCATATTGCACCAGACGCTGCGCTTGCACTTTATCAACGCACGCTCGGACTTGCCCGTGGGAACGCGAATGCATACTCGGACTTGCTTATGGGAACCAAGGCCAACCGAGCTTAGGTTAAGACAGAATACATTTTGTACAATCATTCGAATTGTGACTGCGGGTGAAATACATCTAATTTTGTTGTACGTTGTAAATCTCGTTTTTTATTTAAGGTGTTGAGCGTGGAGTGATCCACGCGATTTAATTTTTTTCTATCCCCGGTATCGAAGGACTTTAACTGATGTCATAGCAAACAAACAATAAAAAAAATAAGGGCTCGTTCACAACAAATGTTCCCTATCGAGACATTTGTATCTTGACGCTCACTTCATACTGGTACACCTGGTATATAAGTTTCAAAAATCCCAATGTTAGATTTAGATTCCTAAGAATCATAGATTCAATCATAGAATCCCGCAGTTAATCAGCAGAGTTAATCTGTCTTCTGCAGACTACGAATTGCAAAGTTTGAGAAGCTTGTTTTATGCAAATTAGCCAATGGACTTCTTTGAAATCTGGCAAAGTTAAAATTACCATAAAGTCGTAGCTTACGACCGAAACCTGTGATTTCAACTTGACTTGACGATGGCTTGAGAGGCGTCAAAGAAAACTCTAGTGCTATTTCGTTCGAAACTCATTCTGGAATATTGATCAATTGGATGTGTTTCATTGAATAGAGAAGTTTCGTTTGCTCTTTTTTTGGTAATTATTCCAGCATTGGCGTTGACTAGAGAATGATACTGGCTTTAGTTTTGAAAGTGTTAGCAGTGTCGAGAATTTAATCCAAGCAATCAGCGCGTGCATCAACACGACTATCCACTACTTCCCTTTAATTTGAATAATGAGTCAACAAAGTTAGGTCTTGTAATATAATAATAATAATATGGGTGGCGCTACAGGTCGTAGGGGCCCAGGGCCTAGTTTCTCAGCAACCACTCGTGTTGTGCGTGCTATTGTTCTTTCACGAGTGGAAGGGACCTACAGTTTTATGCCGACTCCGAACGGCCAATTTTGAGAATCTTTTTCTAGACAGGAAATACTCTTTGAGCATTGTCAGTGACTCGAAAGAGGTGGGGTCGTGAAAATTGTTTTCGCCGCACAGAGCAGGAATCGAACCTACGACGTCGAGGTTGTGATCGACGCACATACCCACAACCCCACGGGCCACCACAGTTAGGTCTTGTAGTTAAAGTTGATTCGTCAAAGGGATTTTATGGATTACGTCGAAGATGGTTGTAGATTTCCAGATTCCAGATCAGATTTCCTCATGACATTAGTTCATCGTTGAAACAAGCCGTCCAACAATGCAGTAAAATGTTAACAGTAGCTCTAAGATGGAACAGTTCTCCACCGATCGACATACTTGCGAAACTTATAGCCATCGTTGTTATAGTTAAATTTAGAGATCGTAATTGATGGCACAACTAGCACAGAGAAGGATACTAGTCCATGCTACAAGACCTCGAAGCAAGCACTCTCACAGAATTCAGTGCGAATCAAAGTCATCAAGTTTACGGTATGACATAAGAATAAATGAAATCACACAAATTACAATTTCAAATGAAGTAATAAACTAGGGAGTAAATAAGTTGTCGTAGAAAAACCTACATATTTCCGTTCGATTCGTATTCAGTGATTTTCACGAATTTTGTAGAAGTGTTTTCACTACGATTCTATGACGGAAGAATTTTGTGGTAGATTTTTCAGAGTTCGTAGCAGGATTCGTGAAAGGTGGGAATTTATTCCACATATTTATTGCACCTCTTTTGCAGATACAGCAGCTGAAGAAGTGAGAAACACTATTCGTATTAAAAGGTACACAATTTGCCGGATTAAGGAACACACCACGCATCGGAGTGGGTGCCGTGATGTGAGGCCGAATTCCAAAATGTATGACCGTTCTCTCCTTGTGACTACCTATTCTATGGGAGATATCGATGAGATGTAATGCTGGATCTCTAGATATGTATGTATTCGATGCAAATAACAAGTGAGGTATCAGCACGACTGGGGGAAGTTCAGAGTGAGGAACTTTGAAGATACTAAGAATTTCTCTAGATGAAATCACAAAACGTTGTGCTACTGCCCGATTACTGTTTAGAGGTTACTGCTTATCTGTGTTTATCGAATCGGGGAGCAATCTGTTAACCAAAATTCAGTTATGACCCGGTTAAGGGCTGTAGCGCGATAGTATCTAACAACTGCCCCCACTCAACACCTTTAAGATTCATTGGACGACGATAAGTTACATTAAAATAAAAATAATCTACTTTGTACACCATTGTACATGAGTTTTCGATTGCGTATAGAATACATATCAACCATTCGTATCGACAGTCAGGAATCCAATTAAAAACCATGGCGAAGAACTCAAGTTGGACGAGACCTTTTCGTATGTGTCTGAGGTGATCATACAGAACGTTGTATATATTTGTATGCTAAAACTAAACGGATTTCTTCCGTCGGGCAAGATGTAGCTAACTTGGTTTGGGTTTGGGTCACTGGTCGAAATCAACTAAAAAATAACATTTCGGATGAGTAGCAACAGTTAAGTTAGAATAGGTAAAAGTGACTTGAACGTCTAGATCACTTAGATTAGATTCATTATCATATTCATTATATTGATTCGGCTATAGAAATGACGTCCAAGCTAGTCGGATGGTAGTCGGAGCGATTACTGGTCGTAATCACCTGACAACATATGTAGTGGGATCAAAGAAGAAATTGACGACACTCCACATTATCTTTGTCAATGCCCAGTCTTTGCCGGACAGCTTTGCTCCCAGACAGAGAATGCCGGGAGAATTATTTCCTCATAACCTCCATGACATATATATATGTATCCCTATAAAATCTATTTGCAGGTTTGTCCCGATCTATAGATGGCTGGACGGGACATGAAAACATACACAACAACACCCTTAATAACGAGTAGGACTGTGGTTTACTTTCATGATTCCTCTAGGCATCAGAATGTGTCCAACCGGACTTAAGTAAAAGGTGGCACCGCGTCTACCTACCGACCTTACCTAACTTGCCGGTATCCAAATGGTTTCTACAGTGATTGTTCACTACATTACTTGGTCTTTACACCTACGGAACTGCTTGTTTTTCTTATGAACTTTGCTATGTTCTGAACATGTGAATTTTTATATTTTATACCTCTACTAGCCTGCTGAATACGTAGGTTCCTAGCGTATTTTTCCTTGTCATTGCAAAGACTGGACAGTTGCAAAGGTGGTGTAGTATAGTTCATATTTTTTATTTCTTCATGATCTCTGCAGCTTCTACGGAAGTCGTTGTATGGGGATCAAATTCTGCTTGTATGTAAGACCAGGATACTGTGCCTTGAAAGAACAAATATTGTGGGAGATCGTTTGTGAGTAGCACACTGTTCTATGATGACTAAACTGGAACGCTCAGCATATCCACTGCCTTGCATCCTATCAAACCTATTTCTCAATCAATAAGTAAACTTAACAATATCCCCAAACGTCCGTAGGACACCTAAAAAGCAATCAAGGTTCAACTGCATGATTTGTCGGAGATGCATTAAAGCATTTTGACGTTTAATGAAATTACAATCTTTTTGATGAAATTAAAAAAAAACTCAACATTAACAAGAAAAATGCATTGAACAAAAAACAAAAATCGCATGCATGCATCTTCACAAAAATCACAGAGAAAAACTGCAAAGAAATGTAGAAGGGAAAAAATAAGCAATATTTGGGAACGTTTTTTGGTACACTTTAACAATCTTGTATTCATTTTACAAAATGTATGTGTCTGTGGCGGGAGGAAGGGAAGGACAACATAAAAACAGAGGGAAGCACGTCCATGGGTGACAAGTTATAAGCCAGGGTTTATATAGAATTATGTTAGTTACCAAAACATGATTTATGAGAAATATCTCAGCAATATCATAGTCTACAGTTTGCCTTTATGTGTCGATAGACAAATTAGGCAACATTGACATTTTATCCCACGTTGTAGCAGAGATGATGTTTAAGGAAATATATACTCAGCGTTAATGACAGAGCAGAAGACAAAAGGAACTGGAACATTTTATAAACCAATAATTATTCACTTCGCGACACCATATTTCGTTAGAGGCTGTATATGTGGTGCTAAAATAAACATGAATGAGCAAAACCCAAAACATGGTGGGTACCAGCACAATGTGACATCAAGAACATCAAGGAAACGAAAAAGCAGACAGCCTAGCGATCACTAAACCTGAGCTGGTTGAGTCTAGGACCCAAGAAGGCATCTGGCGGACGAAGCCCTGGATGTAGCCAGAGATCTTTGGCACAATCTGAAAAACCGAGCTATAGCAAGCCCTGTGGCCGACGCTAAGCAAAAAGAGATCAACATCACTGATAATCACTTAGTCTCAAAGAAGTGCGAACACTCATTGGGGTTCTCACCGGAGACACAACGACAAGCTACCATGTCAACCATTCTAATGGCCGCCTTGGCTTCAATTGCAATGCTTGAAGTTGCCGGTTTTAGTCCGCGTCTCAAATGTTGTCACCGATCCATTCTTAGTGTATATCAGATAGGTCGCAATCATGGACAATCATTGACAACACTCGGTTAATTTCTCTGTGGCTACGCTAAACCAACCACTCTCCTCCAATGTGGTTGCATAAATACGGCGCCGAATAATGAATGCTCACTGTCAGATGAGCCAGTCGTGATACTTTAGCATCACAGTCTTGCGACGGTTGCATAGCTCGCAGCACCACTTTGTTGAAACCACAACTAGGATCGATACATCCATTGAAGACTTCGGGCTACAGAAAGGTGACGTGATACCAGTGAGCGATTTTTCCTCCTCGTCTGAGAAGACCAATTCCGACATTCAATCGACCACCGATTGCTGTTAGCAATCTCTCAGTATTTTTGTCATAGCCAGACTTATAGAGGTACCCAATAAGAGGAAAAATACATGTGTTGACCTGTGTAATCAATGTAAAATACTGCATTCAAAATGTAGTTCTTGTAGTTATGCCGCCTTGAATTTAATTTTCGTTTAGACCACCTACTTTTGTGTGTGGCTGTACATCCATCATATCTGTGGTACACCAGCAGGAACAGAAAATAGTGGAGAAATGTCAAAAATCTCTAAATAATCTGATGTGAAACAAATTAATTTGGATTCAAAGATCTACCCGAGCGATTTTCAATCAAAATTATGGGCACGTAGGAATCACATCACGAAATGTGTGCACTTAGCCATGGTGTCGTGGAAAAAGCTGAAATTCCATTCAGCAAAGTCAGCAACATGTAGAAAGTGGAGGTGAAGATTGATGTCCACGACCTTTTCGTCAATTCAGACCCGCCCCCAGTTTCAATTTCACAGATTCCCAAAACAAATTTATAAATCTGAAATCGTTATACTTACATTTGGTTCTTCTTTGACATTCTTTCTTTCCTTTACAATATTTATATAATTTAAAATCGTGCAACATTTTAGTTACACTGTTAAAACATGTGTGAGTCCAAAGGCTAACAAGATAGGTTGGACATGCACTCTTCACGGAGCCTTTAGGTCAATTAATTATTTAAAATTGTGTGTGAAAAGTTCAGATGCTTCCATCGAAGTATCAACACCCAGAGTGGTAAGTGCTGTATAACATTTTAAAGATGTGGTTGATTAGAAAAGGGTTTAATAAATGGTGCGCATCTTTCTTAATTTAATGTGTCGTCGTTACTTACAAGCATAATCTACTATTACAACACATTTAAGATGACAAAATACAGAACAGTTGCAGCGTTTTCTTCAGGAATTTACTTTTTTTTATTAAATGGTAAATGCAGCGATATTCTGTCTGCTGCTAAGTGGAAGGTACCTAGTATGGTTATTCTAGAAATGTGTTTGATTTAAGAAATATTTGTTCCCTATCGGAAGGATACTGCGACAGCTTCCTAAAGACTAGTCCGTATGCTTGCAAATCAACTGATTGTCTTTCATATCGATATCGGTGTAATATCTGCAATGGGTTCAGGAATACCTGAGGAAAAGAAACCTTTCAAGGGAGTACAAAATACAGTTTTCTCCACAATTTTCATGCAATATTTGCCTACATGTTAATACATTTCTTAATGCAATCCATTGATCAATTCCGATCCTCTTCAATTCCACTGCATGGTCGGCCACTCTACACTCGGCGAAGGAGAAAAGAAAGAAATTGGCCAGAAAACCAAAACTACGGGCAATTCGATAGGTTTGCCTCACAGGCATGGAAACACTAAATCTACAGAGAGAGAGAGAGTTATCAACTACGTGAAATTTCTTAAATTAATGCTCACTTGAAGGGATCTAAGAAAACTATGGTGTGTCTTCCAAGTTCAAGTGCACTTTGAAGATGCGATCTTGAATGCCAGACCTAACTACAAGAATGTTTTATGTGTCTGAGATGAGTTTTGATTACAATTCAATAGGTTTTCATTGACATGCAAATTTCCGTACATTTTCTAAGATTTTTTGTAACACAAAACAACAAGACTGCACTAGGCACTATAATTGAGTCATGTAATTTGAAAGCAGACGCTTGGTTAATTTTAATTATTTATTTGAGGAGTTGGTGACATGACAAGTTGCTGCAAACTGTTGCTTCGGCAAGTCACAAAAGACAGAATATCCGATCTTTCTTAAAAAGAAGAAAAGAGAGTAACGAATTAACTCAAATATATGATGGTATATGCAGATGGTTCTTCTCATGTACATGTTCAGCAAATTATCGTGGCGGATACAAGCGAAGCGATTGATATGACCGGCCCGAACTTAACTTACCTCGACTAAATTCACAAAGAAGTAGTTTTTACTTGAAGTGGAGGATGGGATACAATAGACTCTCTCAGAGCCGAAGGAAATCGTCGTGACTACGAACGAAATCTCGGTTGTATTGGCGTGGCTTGCGACACCGTACAACATGGAAGCTAACAGGTTATCTGTGTAGATCCTGTATTAGGCTGATTGTGTCGAGATAGAGGAACGCCGTTAAAGCGCAATCTGTCATGGTACATCATACTGGCGTACTAAGCTCCAAACATCAAACTGTTGGATGAAGCTATAGCTTGTGCAGCATGCCTTCTGATCAGCTTTATAATAAAATTGTGTATCCTCATCTTTTGCCTCGTTGGGATATAACTTTTTGTACTTACACTTGGAGTGTATGATACAACCGGATACAGGTTTGGGACACACAACCTCATCTTTTCCATCTAGTATCGTTTGGCAAGCCATCATAGAAAGACTTACACAACAATATCGTCTCCTAATTGTTCAGGTGTTTTGCAAAAATCAGCGTTCGTGCAATTTGAGGAAACTACGGCGCGCATAATAATCGACCGACTGAAACCACACCGGGTTACATGAGTGGATGATACTCAACCAGTTAGACCAGGTCCAGAACATAGTAGAGAGACTGTAGCAGCTGTAGCTGAAAGTGGGAAAGACAGTGAAGAAGAATCGTCTCCACTCTCAGAAGCTTGGCTTTGCGTATTCGACAACTTGGCGTATTTTACTTGAGGATCTCGGTCTAAAAGTTCAACTTGTACAAGAATTAAGGCGACTTGAATTTGAGTCAGATTTTCAGTGAATGCGCCCTGGAAAAACTCAACGAAAATTTAAATGTTTTATCGTAAAATTTTGTTCAGTGGTGAAGCCCATTTCTGGATCGATGGGTACGTTAATAAATAAAATGAGCTGACGAACAACCCGAGGAGTACCAAGAGCTGCTATTACGTTCGTTAAAAACAATAGTCCGGTGTGGTTTATGGGGGCTAATCAGATTGTTACCGTCCATGTAATTGTCATCGCGCCACGTGAACAAGTTAAGAACTTCTTCAAGTTTAATCAAATGGTCTTGGTATCCTCTGCCTTCAAGAAGACGGCGGCGGGATCCACACATTGCACGAAGCAATAGACTTGTTGAGAAACCATTTTGGTGAGTACTTTATTTCATGTTCCGTAATTGTGAATTGGCCGCCTAGATAGTGCAATATTACATCTGTGGACTATTTTTTGGGGGAAATGTAAAGTCTCAGGTATTCAGACATAAACCAGCTACGATTGGCGTTTTGGAAGCCAATATTACTCGTGTTATCCACGAGATACCAGTATTTGTGTTTGAAGAGTCGCCCAAAATATGACCTTCCGAATGAACTACCTTAAATGTCATGACTTGTTCTTTTAAACGATAATAAAAATTTTAAGTCCACTTTCAAATGTTTGTGTATTATTTTACATTGTAAATTAAAGCTTACGATGAATAACCCTTTAGATCATTGGAGTGAGCATCTATTCCCACGTCTTTGTTTAAGCTCGGAGTACTATAACCCACTATAACCAAACTTGCTTATTGCGATGGAAGTTCACTCACTTGAAAGACGGGTTTATACCAAAATTCAAAATTTAAAAGCATTACTCTTGGTTGTGATCTGAAAAAGATTAATCCCTTTCCGATGATTAATCCCTAGCTTCTCAGCAACGAATCGCGTTGTGCGTGCTATTGTTCTGTCACTAGTGGAAAAGGCCAAGTTTGAGAAGTCTTCTCTAGACAGTTATTTCTTTGAGCATTGTGAGTGACTCGCAAGAGGTGGGGCCGTGAAAAGTATTTTTGTCATACAAATTAGGGATCGAACCTAGATGTCGGGTTCAATTGCGTTGGGGTCGGTATATGCAACCCCGAAACGCCAAGGACCACCACAACAAGGATATAGACGCCTTTCATTCAAAATCGCAGTGCATATTGGTTGACTTGTTTTTTTGTGTTTCAAATCTCAAAATCGTAATGAAAATCCAAAAAAAAAAAATTAAAAAAAACAATAAAATGTAAAGACATGTCGGGGGGATTTCCCTTATTCAAATGAATCACTTGCAGTCATTATGTTAGTGAATTTCAAAACAAACTCAAGACATTCCGAATGGCAGGTGTCTTCTGCTGATGTTAGTACAAAATTTCAAACACACAAAAAAAAATCATTGTCAATTGTTTGCAATTTTCAACTCAAATGAAAAAATAAAAACAAATACAAGGAAATGATAGAACAAAAGAAAAGTAAAAAAAAATACTCAAACAAACTAAACAAGAAAAATCAAACGTAAAACATTAGCACAATGCTCGTGTATGTTTTGTACTTACAATGCCTGGTTTTGCCTGTCAAATAAAGAAACTGAGTGTAATTACTTTGTATATGACAAAAGAAGTTATCATCATTTTGAACATCAGTGCCAATATTAGTCATATCTTATAAATAGAGTGAATGAAGCAATTGGGTCGGTGACCGAGTGCATATGGTCCTTATCCAAGAAAGGTATGCGCGCAAGATAGAGATGATCAGCTGACTTATTTCAAAATGGGAATGCATAAAGGCAGGCAATCCTGCAAAATCATTCATCAATCACTTTGTGGAATCGTCTGCCCCCGAGATATTCAAAGCGAAAACGAAATTTTCTAATGACATGAACTTTTTTTTAAACATTTATTCAAGAGAATGTGCGTTTAAACAACGGAAGGTTAAGAAAAAAATAGTAGTAGTTATTTTCAATGTATGTGTGTAGTATGTGTAAAAAAAATCTTGAAAGGAAGAGAAGAAAAGTTTGTGTTGCAGTAAGAAATACATTTACGAGTATATTCAATCAAATCACTAGGGACATACTCAGGTGCACATTAATCGGATGCAAGGAGTGCGGAGTGCGGACATAGGACATATACGTATATATATTTATAGTATATATGTGTGTATATATCAAAAGAGGGAGCAGAGAGTGAACAAAAAAAAAAAAATAAGTAACAATCGTTTAACGAACTTAGATAAGATAAAATAGGTAAAAAGGTGAAAAGTTATTAGAGATTCATAACTTACGTTGTGGCCATCATCAGCTTTCCCCTGGTGAAGGTGTAGAGGGTGGAGAGAAGAGGAGGATAAGTGGATAACAAAATTTTGAAAAATGGTTTTGGATTATTCGAATTAAAAAATGCCAATTTTTTTGTTTAAAGAGATTCTCTGTTTAAAGCAGTACATATTTTTTTGCTTTCGAACATTCTGTTCGTTTAAGTGGAAACTATTTGGTATTTGTTTATGCATTGAATGAATGTTTTGAAGGAAATCTATAAACATCTTCAGTGTCTTAAGCGAATGACTCACCTGGAAGGCCGAGTAGCGACCACCGCGGCGTGGACGATTGTAACTTGGCAAGTAGCGACGGATTGGATCGAGTTCGTTGATATGTAACAAACCGGCGGTAAGTAGCTGTGCGATTATAAAGAGTGACTGTCCCCAGAGGAAGAGTGACTGCGATGGTGCTCGAATGTAGGAGCCCTCACCGTCGGGGGCATAGAACATTGTGACGTACGGATCGCCGTGGGCGTCTGTGTGCATGCAACGTCTCAACTCGTTCTGATACTCCTCGATTTGTTCGGGATTGTTCTTGAATACTCCATCGATGATCATAACGATGAAGAAGAGCGGCCACTCGCATTCGTATCCCTCGAAATCCTTTATTTCCCCTTTGTGGTAGTACCTAGGGGAGAGGAGTATGTTTGGTGTTGACGATCACAATCGTATTTCTCTCTTACCTTCTTGATTTGTCTTCTACTTTGCTTAAGTAGCCATCTCGACTAAAGCGTTTGAATCCTTTCTTGCATCGGAGACGTTTTATGACATTTGCTTTGGTCTGGTCCACTAGACGTTCTTCGTGCGATGCAAAAGCTGGAAAGGAGAGTGTCAAAAGCAGCGATGCATCCACCCCCTGAAATGAGAAAATAGGATTAACATGAACATTAAAATGTGGAGCTTTAAAAAGTATGCGAGCGGAAATTGCATTTCTAAAGCAAAGATGAAAATTCAAGTTGTAGAGTGAAAGAAAATTTAACATATTCCCGAAGATGCTAAAGAGAGCAAAAGAATGTATGTTTGGCAAAAACCTTGATGTTTTCAAAAACATAAGGAGGAGAACTAATGGTATTTGAATTCAATCGTGAATTTGATAGACGAGAGAGGTATGTCCACTAAGAATATATGGGACCATTATTTATTTGTTCTCCTCTTGTTCAACCAATACCGTGGAGGCAACATGTGAGATAAATTGTATCGGATGGTTGGAGCTAGAGGCACTGCTTCCCTTCTGAAAGATAGTAGTGCTGAGTCCAATACTTTAATTCCACTGAGGTTATATCTCTCTAGATCATACATTGTGGTAGCCGGTGGCATTGTGGGTATGTGCATTGTCCCCTACACAATTAAGTTTAAATTCGATTCCTGATCTGTACGAGAACAAAATATGATTTCACGGCCTCTCCACTTTCGAGTCACTGTCAATGCTCAAAGAGTGTTTCTATCTAGAAAAAAGCTTCTCAAACATGGCCGTTCGAAGTTGGGATAAAACTGTATGTTCCTCCACTCGTGAGATAACAATAGCATGCACAACACAAGTTGGTGCTGAGAAGCTAGGCCCCGGTTTCTATGGGTTTTAGCGCCACCCGTATTAAATTATTTTTATTATAGAAGATACGGTTCCTTTTCATTCCCCCTCATCTCACCTTCCTCGCATAAAACGCACTCGGATGTCTCATCCTCTTCAAGGCAAAGCCGACAAACCTTGTCCAGTAGAAAACTCGTTACCAGTCCTATGTTTTGCTTGTTCAAAACGAGTATTTCCGTATAAAGGCCTGATTAAACATTTGGATTGCCCAAGACCATCAGAATCTATTGATCTAGACTAGAGTTCTGCAATGAATGTCTGTCCAGTTTCAAGACGTTCATATTTTTTCGGGTATCATATTCATTCCACTCATATCTTAAAAACTAAAATGAATACTGTACCCACTGACAACAAAGCATTCAGTTCAGTGTACTCACAAAAAATAAGTACACAACACTGAGTACACCGAGTGCAATGAATCCATTCAATACAATGAATGGATTCAAAATTTTTACTGTTTTCAAATAAATGTATGTTTTCTGACAAATCCTTATGAATATAATTTTTTTTAACACTTGAATGTACAAACATTATTTTCGTCACTAATATTCTGTCGGAACCAATTAAACTTCTTTTTTCAAAAATTAACTGTCTGGCCAAAAGTTACTTACTTGGTCGAGAAAAATATTCGGTCTGATGAAGCACAACTCACTGGTGTAGATAGCTTATAAAACAACGGAAACTCTATTTGGTGCAAGCGTCACCATTGTAAGACATTAAAGCCATCATAGTTCTGAATGAATAATTCTTTATTCGCTTTATCTGTGGAATTCATAACTTCCACCGGTGGAATGATATCTTGAAACAAGTCTTTGTCGTCTGAAAAAAGTCTACCCAGCTCTTCATTGAAAAATCGTTCTTGATCTTCATGTTCCCTTATTTCGTTGGCATATGTTTTCGTGATAGCTATACATTAGTCTTTAATACATTTTATTTCCTCTTCATTGAATTAAGGAGGAAGCAGAACATTAGCGATGAATATGAACAGCTGTTAAATGAAGAGTCGGGTAGTCTTCATCTTCTATTAGGTCTATAACTTAATTCGTGCAGTGAGAGTGAGAGTGAGTCGAGCAGAATACCAAAATTTGGCTTGATTCATTCTTGGCTGCCAAGCAACACTTTGGATAATACTACTGTGCATGTTTAATTAAATAAACGTTCAATATACGCAATAATTTTTTTGAAATTACTTCAAAACCATAACTTTATTCTGGCCACTTATAGTTATTGTTTGGTCGCTGAGGAATTTACCATTGTGATATTGCTGGCCAATGAAATATCCGAATCGTTTGTTGAATAAGAATTTCTTGTACACGTTTGCAAAATAAAATTAACGTACATTACACATCAATTTGGTTACCAACCTTTTTGTCTTCATTTGCTCAAAGCTACAATTCAAATACCCGCTGCGTTTTTTTTGAATGAATGTATTCAAATTAAATGAATGCATTCAGTTTAAAATGAATGCATTCATTTCACTCAGTGTGCTCAGTGTATTATTAACAGTTAAATTGGTACATGTTTTGTTTGAATGGAGAACCCACTTGTATGAATGACAACAAACAGAGTATTCATTTTGAAATCAGGTGATCGAATGGTGTACAGTGGTTGAATTTTTTTATGTTTCACTTACTTGTACAGTATTCTTATTTATATGATTGTCATGAATAGAGTACACTGAAGTACTGCACATATTTAGAGAAATAAAGAGTCCATTCGTGCAGACCTCTAATCTAGACTTAAATCTAGACGAAATTTGTCTCCCCCTTCGTTAATCGTGTAATTGCTGCTGTCTAATTGAGTGCTTTCTGGCTGTCACAAAAGATTTAGATTCTAGGGCTTGGTTCACGAAAAATATTCCTCCACTGTAGATAGTGTTAGCGGATGATAAACTTAAGCTACTAAGGTATTCCTGATGGAACTCAACTGCTTGTGGAAATCATTATATGTATGTAGATGCTTTCTTGACTTGATTGATATCAATCGTTTTTTCTACTACAATGTCCAGTCCTCAGACTGAACCAAAGCCGGAGTCTTTCAACGCAGTGTCTTAAAGCCGTTTGCTGATATAGCCCATAGCGATGTTAGTTCCACTTAACAAGTTAAGTTGGTAGTACATCTAAAGTGGTTAATAAGGAATTTAGGATACTCAAACTAACTTTTGTTGAGATTTTCAACGATAATTCAATTCGGATAATATGGCATCTCGAGAAGTATAACTTTTTGCTTACATTTGTTGGAAGGGGGTGTTTCTGTAATATCGCATTCCCAGTTCGCAGCTATATGATTAGCCCTTTTAGCGAAGTACTGGTCCGATCAACCCTCTCCTTAGCTCTAGGAGTTTGGCTTCTGACATTCTACCACTCAATAACTTCGTATACCTGCCAGGCGATACCGGCCCCATAACACACAAGTTTGTCTTCGAGAAGTGCTTCTCAACCAGCATACCTTTCAATACTTAGTGGATGTCTGAACATCAGACGCTAGACGGTCCTTTGCGAATTTTCACAGACGGATCCAAGTTGGGCGAAGGAGTGGACCTAAATTTCCAACTGTCATTCAGACTACCAGACTACCAATACAGTGATTTCAGGGAGAAACGATAGCGATTAAGGGAGCTGTCCCAGCTAAAAAATAACAATGTAATATCACAGTGACACAGTGACATAAGTGAGAACTATGAAGCAGACCAACTCGCTAGAAAAGGCACCACTTCACAGCTTTTTTTCGGATGGCGCCCTGATGTACATGCATACCGCCACAGCCTAAAATCTTCTTCAGCTTAAAACGATTAACCAAACCAAAAGTACTTGCTCCACTGGCACTGGATGCTTCATTACGAAACAAACATTGCCCACCCTTAATCCTAAACACTCAAGTGACCTCATAAGTATGAGCAGGGCGAATCTAATAATGCTAATCGGTCGAATTAGCATCTGGGTGAGGTTATTGACCCGATGCCGGCCTCTGCTATATTCTCCTTACGCCGAAATAAAAATCACACCGCCTGTCAAACGAGTGTTAATTTTTTTCTTGTGCCCACCTTAACCCGCTCTCAACAGATTAATCTAGTGATCTTTCTACTTCAAACATAAATCAGACAGTGTGGATATGATATTCTACGATTGCCGCTTAAAGGTTAGGTTTGAGTTATTGGTGAACCGTATAGAACCGATGGACGGTTGTGCATTCCGATGTATGCCATGACTAACCACGCAAAAGGCAACCAAGGAGATCACATCAGTAGCTAATTCTGCGACATTCTGATCATTAGAGACTTAAGTTGAGATCATCATTTAACTGTGAACAACATTTAAGCGGAAAATATGTAATCATCCACGGAAACTGTAACGAACTGGCAATCCCAGAGTGTAACGAACATCCATATCGCTTAACATTGAGGACGACAGGTTGTCAACAAGCAGTCGCAGTCGGCTGCTATAGTCAGTTCTGTGCATACACACAACGATGTTCATATTCAATTCTTGTTATTTTTCAAGAAGAACAAAACACCAGCAGAATAGAAAATTCATTGATATTAATTAATCTGTTTATGCATTCGTGTCAGTCATATATGTATAGAGTGAAGCCAATTGGGTTGATGAGTGATTGTGTGTAATCTTGACCTGGTAACATTTTTATTGGGCGAACGTGGACATAATTGATCTTTGAGCAGTTGGGAAAGGCACACATTTTTTGTTTTCATTGTTTCTGCAAATTTTGAATTATAAGTGGACAGCTTTGGACTGATTGAGTCAATGCCCATCAAAAGCAATGCAAGTTTTGCGTAAGTTGTTTTCTCATCGCAACAGTCAAAAATCATATCTGGAGAAGACTCGCGTTGATTGTTAAACAAGCGAACAAGTGAAGAGTGAAAGAGTTGCACACAGACATGTTGTTCATCTTAGAAAGACTAATGCGTCTTTGATGTGATGACGCGTGGCATTTAACATTCACAAAGTTCAATGGGTTTGCTTTTTTGGACCGCTTTCCCTTTTTTAATGAAGCACTGCAATGAGCAAAAAATATCTACAAGTGCAACAGGTGATGCGGTTTTAGTATTCAACCAAAATCCGATTCAACAAACGACAGGAGAAGAAAACTACAGAAAACAGAAATTCAATAGTGGCATCTAACTAAACAAAGTACATGTGTGAAAAGGGATCGAGTAGAACACATCAATACATAAGAGATAAAGAGAATATAGACCCACCTTTGAACTAGATTCCCTTGGTAGCATGGTCTCAAAGATACTCCTGTTTCTGTTGTGTGCATCAATGTCGACGTACACCACACTCCACGAAGCACCCTTCTCACCGAACAGATTGCAACCGTTAATGGCTTCAAGAGCAGACTTGGCCATTCCTGAAAATCAAATAGAATTAGAAAATAAGCACTATTGATTCAATAATGATCTGATACCAATGGATGAAGCATGAATCTCCGGAGTTGCATTATTGTACTTGGATCCTCTCTCCCACATGCCAAAATCTGGCGTACGATAAGCTCTCTCCACGTAATAAACAAGATTTTGAACAAAGGCCACTTCATCCTGAAAAAAAAAACACATGCCTTAGCACCTCGAAAACCCTCTCAAAATGTGTGCCTACTGAACCTGGGTATATATAATCTGCAATCCAGAAGTGATCATTTGAACCAAAAATATGATGTACAATGAGACGACATCGATCTGCAGATGGTTATACAATTCATCGGAATAGATCTCCTCTCCGGTGTGCAGTTGGAATTTGCTATGCAAAGCGTGTTGATTTGATTGTCTCTGCTTGAATAGTTCAACTCTGTGGGCTTGCTTCACCCAGCACTGAAGTATGCCGCGCATGCACTTCACTGTCGATTGTCCCAGCTCGTACGACTTTCCGCGATCATCGTCAATGCGTCGATAGGCCTGGTAGAGACCCCAAACAGCTGAGGCACAGTACACACTATCTCTAACACTGCCCACATCGTAGTCCGTACTCATCACTGGAAACAGTCCGGTGATGGGACTTTGGAAACGCAACAGTTGGCGTTTAACTGCAATAAAACACGATTTAGAGCTGGTCTTTTCTTACAGACAGATTAATTCTCACCCATGCCATAGTAGATATCCAATTGCTTAACAGTGTCTTCATAGTTTGAGGTCTTCAGGAATTGGTCGAGATTGATATCTTCGAGGCTGTTCTGTCGACCAGGCGCTGGGGCGGTCACAGGACCGTGGCCATTTTCGCTACATTGGATAAATCGAGCATGCAGGTGTAGTAAATTATGTAAATCTGCATTTTTCTGAGTTTTTATGGGTAATTATTAATAAATTGGCAAAACTTACGGTTTGTACAACCCTCTCATGGCTTCAATTAAATTCTTCAAAATAAATAACCTTGCTTATCAGGATAAAAGTCAAATTTGACATTTTGTTGATGGTGACTGAATGCGTTCATTTGGCTTTAGCGCTAGCTAGCGGCAAATGAAAGGAGAGCATGGGGTGTTTGAATTAAGAATCTCTATATTTGACTATGCTCGGTACGAGTTTCTGCGCAAAGCTTCAGTTTTTGTTGTTATTCATTACAAAAATTTGCAGCTGACCCTGTAAAACGTATGGTTCTAATAAAAATGAAAGGTTTTTAAAGGGGGGTTAATTTTGATAGAAGAAAAACCAACTAAAACAATAATGGATAGTTATCACTGGTTTGAAGATATGTTCAACACGCCCTTCACAAGCAACTAGCCGGCTCAAATTCACATACCGATTTCCGGCAAACACAACATCTGGAAACTGCTGGTCCAGGTAATGATTTCTTGTAATCAACTGGCACTGTTTCTCATATAGGCTAATACATAGATAATAGATAAGCTCCGAAGAAATTGCGGTCTTTCTTGAAGATAACGCGATATATTCAGCTTACGTCGAAATAGCAATGCAAATGGCCATTTGTTTTTGTAAACGGAAATTTATTCCTGCACCGGGTAAAATGGCGACGTATCCGCCAGGAGGGATTCTACGGTTTCCGGGACGCCAATTTTGTAAGATGCAATTCATTAGATGTTTAGTTTAGAGCAGAAATCAAGCACTAGTACTAGTGCTTTATTTCTGGTCAAGAGTTTACTAAGATTTAAATATCAGCGCCTATCAAACAGCTGTTGCCAAGCCATAAGGAGCCAGGCTAACATTATATAAGACCCTAACCATCCTTGTCCTGCTCTTCGGAGCGGAAGCCGGGACTATCTCAAGAGTGGATGAAGACGCGCTTAGTCTTTTGCACAGAAAAGTTCTGCGTTCAATCTTTGGTTCTGTTTGCTTTGAAGGTTTCTAGAGAAGAAGATTCAACTACGTACTGTACGGGCTGTACAGCGACATGAGTCTGGCCAGGCGTCTACGGATTCAACGACTAAAATGGCTAGGCCATATAGAGCGCATGGACAACACTGCTCCAGCCAGAAGAGTCTTCGACTCCGAACCAGAGGGACAACGCAATAGAGGATGACCAAGAGGCTGATGGCGCACTCAAGTGGAGAAGCACTTCAACCAACTTGGCGTGCGAAATTGGAGACAACTGTCTAAAGATCGTGTCACGTGGAGCAGCTTGTGGTCTGAGGCCCACCCCGGACTGTAGTGCATAATATATAGGAGGAAGTGTTCCTTGTAAATTTCTGATGACTGGCAACTATTATTGAACTGTGCCAATCAGTTGGTAGTGAGTAAAATATCTGGTCTCGTAGCTATTGTCAAGTCTCTCATTCGTCTGTGCCCGACTTTCTCCTGGTGGTAGTTTCGTTCTTCAATCGCGTGGTGTATCTATTAATCAGTTTTGACTCACGCATCTTATATTTTTTCAGCAACTCTTTAAAGTGGCCCCATTTTTCATTCATATTTCTCCATCCCTATTAGGTATCTCTACCCCCTAACAATGCTGTACCGAGATCATTGATTTCGAAAGCTTTTAGAAGGCATCTCCTTACCCTTCTTGAGTTCGCTAGTAATTGTCGTCGACGTTTGTAGCAACAATTGTGAATTGGTCCTTATTTGAGTAATTCAAATTGATTCATAGCAAATGAAGGTGTTACCAAAAAATGCAGTAGAATGCCTGGGTTTTTTAGTATAGCTTGTTTTGCTACTGCGGACAGGCGTCTTGAACATTATAGTGTATTGTTCAAACGACATACTTTATCCCCTTTCTTGGAATTTCAGATTTCTTTTGTCTTTCCTTACTGTTTTTGCATCTCGCTTGTCTTCTTTAATTCAAATTTCTAAAGCCCTAAGCTTAAATCGGCCCGGCTGTGAATGAGAGCAAGCCGAAAAACCTTCCGACAAGGAGAGAAATAAATAAAATAAAATAAATATATCTTGAACGAGGAGTTTAAGTTCGAGAAGATAGATAGTCAAGAGCAGGTAATGAGTCAAAAATCTAAGACGGCTCAGCCATGTAGAGATCATAATCACTTTGGTCCCGACTCAAACCGTCTTCAACTCCGACACTGTGGGACAAAGCAACGGAGGATTCAAGTTGACCTACAAGTGCCGATGGCCGATAACCAACTCGCCGTTCGCAACTAGTGGTACTTACCCAGAGGTTGCGCAAGCTCGAAAAGCAAAGTCAACCAACGTCGCGATCTGGTTATCAGCGCCTCTTGCAGTTTAGTCAAGTTCTTTAGCAAACACAATTGATTTAAAATAAAGGAATGCACTAAAATGCGATGAATGCTATTACGGTGATTGTTACAAGCAACAAAAACAGCGCCTATTTCGATGTGGATTTGTCGTCAGAGGCAGACTTAGGCAAGAAGTCTTATCATTCATGTCAGTGAACGAGCGCCTCACGACAATTCGCATCCAGGCTAAATTTGCCAACATAAGCCTTATATGCGCACATGCCCCCACAGAGGAGAAAGATGATGACACCAAAGACAGGTTCTATGAGCTCCTGGACAAAACGTATGAGCAATGCCCTAGCTACGACATTAAAATTGTTCTTGGCGATTTTAATGCAAGGCTAGGAAGGGAGAACATCTTTGGTAGTACGGTCGGGAAGCACAGCCTACACGACACCACATCCGATAACGGATTTAGGCTGATCGACTTTGCTGCGGGGCGAAATGTTGTAGTAGCCAGTACAAAATTCCCACATCTCGACATTCACAAAGGGACATGGCGATCTCCTGATTAATCAACCATCAATCAGATTGATCACATTGCGATCGACGCGAGGCACTCCTCCAGTATTATAGATGTCCGAACGTTCCGAGGTGCCAACATTGACTCGGACCACCACCTTGTAGTAGCCAAGGTAAGGCTGCGGACATCCCGAACACCGCCAAGACAAAGAAATACTGTGAGGAAGCCAACGTCGGCCGGCTACAATCGCAAGTGATTGCCAAATCATTTTCCGATCGTGTCTCCCTCAACCTCAACAAATCGATACCCACCACCTGTTCATCGATTTTAAGGCCGCGTATGATAGCATTTATAGAGACGAGCTATACAGAGCAATGTCTAGTTTTGACATCCCTACCAAACTCGTCCGTTTGTGTAGGATGACGATGGAGAATGCACCCTGCTCCATCAAGGTCGGTAAAGACATAACCGAGACCTTTGATGTCAAAAAAGGATTCAGACAAGGCGACACGCTGTCATGCGACTTTTTCAACATCGTTCTTGAAAGAATTCTTCCAAACTCGAACGCCAACACCAGAGGAACAATCTTTCAAAAGTCCGTCCAACTACTCGCATATGCCGACGATATTGACATTATCGGAAGAACGCAGCTTAATGTCAAAGGCGCTTTTGTGAGTATTGCAACGGAGGCCGCGAAGATGGGTTTAGCGGTAAGCGGGGTAAGACCAAATATATGCTGTCAACGAGAAAGGACACCCAACACCGACGTCTCGGTCAGAACGTCACAGCAGACAGATATAACTTTGAGGTAGTTAAAAACTTTGTCTACCTAGGAACCGCTATCAACTCAGACAACGCACCAGCGCTGAAATTAAACGAAGAATAACTCTTGCCAATCGGTGCTTGTTTGGGCTAAGAAAGCAATTGGTAAACAAAGCCCTCTCTCGAACAACCAAGGTAACGCTTTACAAGACCTTAATCGTCCCAGTCCTGCTATATGGCGCGGAGGCATGGACTCTGTCAAAAGCGGATGAAGCAGCCCTTGGTTGCTTCGAGAGGAAAATTCTTCGGGTGATTTTCGGTCCCGTCTGGGCTGTTCAGCGACATCGACTTAGCCAGAAGAGTGAAGATCCAACGACTGATATGGCTAGGTCATGTAGAGCGGATGGAAACCAATGCTCCGGCCCGAAAAGTCTTCGAATCCACTCCCGAGGGACGGCGCAGTAGAGGAAGACCGCGACTCAGGTGGCGCACGCAAGTGGAAAGGGACCTCAACCAACTATGCGTGCGAAACTGGAGACAGCTAGCTAAAGATCGAGCTGGCTGGAGACGCTTGTTGGTTGAGGCCCAGGTCCACCCCGGACTGTAGCGCCACCTTAAGTTAAGTAAGTAAGTTACTGTTAAATGCTATGCACTTTGTATCGACTCCTGTCATGCACACCTCGTTGTTTTGTTATCATTTGATGACATTTGCATTAATCGACATTGATTTTTCGCCCATACGCTTTACTTGACCTTGCCATCTTAAGCGTTGGATCCGAATACAGTTCCAGGTTACATCTTTACCTTTAGATGTCATCGAAGCAAACAGGACCAAAGATGGCACGCGAAACAAAACGACTAAGAGCTTCAGTGTCTCTCCATCTGCGCCATAGATCACGATATGAATGATCAGAGTATTGTATGAGGTCAGTTTGGTCTTTCGAGAGATGTTGAGAGAGTCGATGTTATGCGTCCTGCCGTGAAGACAGCATATACTTAGTTTTGCCATGATTTAAAGATAGACCTTCTGTGTGCATACTTAACCTAATCCAGGTGTCATAAATATGTTAAGTCCAAACACAACCACAAATAAGACATCGAGATACTTATATTGCATTAAAACAGCTTTTCAAATTTATTTACGGCTTAAAAATGTACATAATTATTCCATTAGTTAATCCGTTCAATGTCTTGATCGCCAGTTTCTAGTCTGTCTTCGTTAGTTTGCTGTAAAGAAACAGATCTGATTCTGCGAATCGCTGATGAGGATATTCAAGGTCATTTCACAAAGCAAATTTTATGTTCTAGTTTTTATATATCTTAAGATGATTGAAGCCAAAGGAATTTTTCTTAATTGCAAGTTTGAGGCCAATACCGGAGATCAAAACTTGTGAAACTGATGTTAAAGTCACAAGTTAGGGTCTCAGGGAATCAGCCAGACAAACATATTACCACTTTCTCTGAATTTTCCTATTCTAATCTGACCCAATAGGTTAAAGTTTCTTTCCGTGTAATTTTATTGCACACTTGTTTCGCTGCATTAACAGTCAAGCAAAGAAAGTTAGCAAATTGTATAGATTGTTAATTTCAAAACTACTATACAACCTACTACCTCAATTTGCTAGAAATACATTTGGAAATGGCAGTATATTTATTTCCTCTTGATTTGAAAACTTGAATCGTCTGTGAGATGGAGTCTTTGGTGTGCATCGTGTACTCGGCACCAAGAACAAAAGAAAAGAAAAACGAAACGCTGCATACATTGACAGATTCCCATAATTCCGGTCTTGTAACGTTAACTCAGCACAAGTTCGGATTTACGGGTTTCTGTAAATGGTCCATTGTTAGCAAAAGGGACCAGGAATCCTGTGTAGAATCTGAAATGAAATTAATGGTGGGAGAAATTATAATTTTGTGGGTTTTGAAATTCAGTTTTATTAACTCACGGAGTCGAAACCATTTCGTTGCTTTTGGGGATGGGGTTGCATTGATTGGAACAGAGTTTTCTGTAAATAAATAAACTTTATTTTAATATTTGTAAAGTTAAATGCGTTTGTATTTCAGGGTGTACATGGATGTTAGGTATGGTAGACGCACAAAAATGCAAACACGATCATGAGGAAATTAAAAGAATAAGAACAACTGAGTTATATACTCGAGTTTTCATAGGATAACAATGTTTTAACAATATTAGTCGTAACCTATTGGACCTACAACAAGAAAGACATAATTAAGTGCATCAACTCCAATCGTGTTTAAAAAGAAAAAGAGGAATGGGCTAACTACACACACCACTATTCTGCAATCAACCCGGAAGGACTTAACGCCACTTTCCCAAACAACTGCTCTAGAAAAGCAATACACAATTTTACTAGGTTTCGACTAGGACACACTAATTTGACTCATGGGTATCTGATGAACAAAACCAATCCACCCACTTGCCACCTTTGTAACTCAAATGTTTTACTGACCACAAAACACCTAATCTATGAATGCTATGCAATAAAACCAAAAACATATCTATAAATCGATCTTTTGCCGAACTTCTCGCCTCTCCAACAGACTGCAACATCAAAATAATTCAAGACATTTTAAAAACATAAGATTTAAATAAGAAAATTTAACATTGGCTTCTTAGATATTATAGCCGAAAGCCCTAGTAGCTAGTGCTATATAAAAAATAATATTATTAAATGGATAATTTATTATAATTTAATACTGTAAATAAATAAATAATAAATAACAATATTAGTATTAATTCATCAAACTTACACAGATTTACGGTTGTGAATAGCCTTACAATTTTTAAATAACAATACGTAGTGTATTAAACTAAAGCGAAAACAGACATTCAAAGACAGTTTTTTTAATCATTCAATTTATTCATCAAATAATGCAAAATAGAAATACAGGATCATATATGTTTTAGACACATATTCCCCATTCACTTAGCCCTAGCTAATATTCTTAGATGTATGGCATGTTAGCGTACTGTATAGACCGTAATGCATTGCACCCGATGACATCGAAATCGTTCCAGACTTCCAAAGTGCTGTGGATTTTAGTAAGAATAAAGGAACAGGAAAAACAAAATGGTCTCACTTTAAGAGGACAAACCAAATCTGTCGAGTAAGAATAGTTCCGTCACACAGCAACTAGAACAAACATGGTAGAATGCTACAATTTTGTAGGAGTGAAGGAGTTCGTCAGATTCGTCATGATATTTTAGTGAAGATCCGACGTAGAATCCTACTACTTCGATTCTTTTAAAGGTTTACCACAAAACCTTTTAGTACCATCAGAAGAAAAAATCTGGTTCTGCTTCGGGGAAGAGAGAAAGAAATATCGAATCTCTGGTATAACATCGTATATTGGAGACAAAGACCGGTCAACGATAAACAAGAGTTATCGGTCAGACAGAAGTAGGAGGTATGCTTTGTAGGTAGGTAGTGGCATTCTTGCACTTAAGCCAAGGTAAGCCCATTGTACCGCCAATTGGGTAATTCCAATTAGGAGGGGTGATTATGATAGCCAGCCAGTTTTGTCAACAAATTTTACCAGTGTATTGACTACTCGCCGAAATCATTTAGGCTGTCACAAAAGTGAATGATGCGAGAGCAAGACAGCCGCAGAGAAGAAGCTGCATGCTTTCCTCTGGAATTTTTTTTAACTGCCTTGATATTTCGTTCATAGATGCATGCTAAGTAAGTAAGAAAGTTTCTTACGTCAAATTAAACTGTCATCCGAGAATTCTCACTAATTTACTACCCACATTCCATCCATCCATAAGATCCTAGTTCTGCACGTTTCGCTCAAAAATGTTAATGGGAAAACATCTCAAAAATAATATACGCAGTTTAAATTCGTATGGAACGTTTGCGCGAAACGTGCTGAATAAGTTTCTCCAAAGAATTCTGACCACGACTGTGATCCAAGTATGCACAAGCACTAAGAAATGTTCAGAGACAAATCTCAAAGCAGAAAGCTTAGTTCTCAATTCGTGTGGACTCATTTGAGCGAAACGTGTAGAATTTAATTGAAATGAGATTTGCTCTTTTTTCATATTTGTTTTAAAAAGTAAATGAGTATGTACTTACTTACTTACTTATCAGGCAGACGAACCATGAAGGGTCTGAGCCTGAGCAATCGCTGCCTTCCATCGGTGACTGTCCTGGGCACGCTGCTTCCAATCATCAAGGCCAAGCTGTCTTATACCGCCTCCTTAGCTCTCATTCTCGAACCAGGAGGCTCGAATTCGAAGAACCTCTTTGCTGGAGCTTTGTTGTCCATTCGCTCGATGTGGCCTAGCCAGTGTAGTCGACGGTTTTTTGCCTTCCGAACTACATCCACATCCAGCTCGTAAAGTTCGCGGTGGTGTCTTTTCCTCCATTCGCCTTCCTCGCAGACGGGACGTAGAATCTTTCTTTCTAAGGCACCGAGAATCAGCTCTGCAGTTTTGCTTATTGTCCAGCTTTCGGCACCATAAAGTTCGCGTCAGGAGTTTCGAGCCCAGTTTTTTTGACAGACCGAAGTAGCATCGGTTGCCAAGGGCGATTCTACGTCGGATCTCCACTACGATGTCATTCGTGGATTTTACGTTCGCTCCGAGGTAGACAAACTTCTTTACTACGTTGAAATTAATGTAGTCACTAGCGGAGAAATATTTCTAAGGGAGGAATTTGAAGATTGTTGAAGTTTTAACTGAATGTGTGTGGAAAGGCGACGAATATTACCTCAACAAAATTGAGCCCTGCCGATTTTTGGATAATGTTACATTTCATTCCCGATGCAAGCTAGAAATCAAGTATTTGCCATTATGAATGGGATATATTAGTGAAGTAAAACCTATTCCGATTTAAGTTGATATATATAAAGCAGTCGATATGCAAGTGTACTTTGGTCTTAACCCTCTGCGACTGACGCGCCCTAATTTTCCCAAATGCACTGACCTAGTAAAAGGTACACCAGGTAAAGGTTTTTAACAGCTGGTACTTTCTAAATTCATTTTATATCCCCTCATATTAAATTGTTAAAATATACATACATGATGTGAGCATACAACAAAATGGCACAGAGAACCAACATTTGAAAAATTACTACGCAACACAAGTTTTTTTTGTTTTTGGGGTGTTTGTTGCAGAAGGTTAAATAGCCCACGACTGTAATGAAGAGGAAAACCGCCGATAGATGTCAGTTCAACAACAATGCCTTAGTTTAAAATCAAAATATGAAATTTAAATTAAGATTTTAATTCCCTGTAATCGAAAGTGTAAAGCCGCATGTATACAAAATGTTTACCTACTTCCTACCTTTGTGTGTAAGTTGAAGAAGTTAAAATAACTTCCACACAAACCAGATCCTAATTAGAACGCTCTCGAAAGATAAAGAGCAAACTTGCATAAGGTCATTAAAAGGCTCAATCCATAGCAACTGCGGTAAGTAATTTTAATGAGTTGAAGAAATATTCGCGTCGGTTAGTATTGTAGAGCACCTTTAATGGATTAAGTGTGTTAAGAAACAACCGTTCCCCTCTATTAAAAGCGGTATACATACATATGTTTATTCCTCCTGTTTAGTTTCGATACCGGTTGTGGAGTGGTTTTTGAGTTCGTCAACGATGATCCACGACCTACGGATTGAGTGCGTCAACTTCTAATCTGAATATCGAGCTTTAATACGTCATCCATTTCATGGCAGAAACTCTGTCGAACGGTTTTAGAAACACGAGTGCACATTTGAATGGAATTGGTCCACAATTACTGGCAAACTGGGGAATCATAGCCGCAGACCAGACCACAGAGCATAAGTACAGACGATAATCTGAGGCTTTGAAACATGTTGCTCTTGGGGCTGTTCATTTGACGAGCCTGCATGCAAATGTTCATTTGTAGACTTGCTAAAAATAGATGACAATCTCCAAAATTAGTGCACCTGAAACTGTGGAGCTTCAACCAGCTTGGTGAGATCACGCTGGCTGGAGAGACGTCGCACAAAGTAAATTGAATACAATTAAATTCGCATTTGTTCTCCTAGCATTCCCACGATATTATTCAAGCGCCAAGGAAAATCTTGGCGATCTTATACCTCACTCTCGCGATCATTTGTGGAAAAGAATTCGGAGCTGAGACTGAAAGCACTCTCAGAATGGAGAAATCAGCACTCAGGTCACGTATTTTAAAATCATAGAAATTTACAGAAGAACCTACATAATACTTAGATCTTAGACTTCGATATTAAATATAAAACCAAAAAACGAAGTAGACATCTATGGGAGACGAACTCGTTAATGAACAATAGAAATGCCAAGGAAGACTAAACAGACGGGTTTAAAACCGACAGCGGAGTGGGAGCGGATATTTACTCAGAACATCCACAAATCAGCTATTTGTTTCTACTACCTACTACACTGTTTTCTAGGCAGAAACAGTGACTGTTTGTGAAGCCCGCTGAATGGCAATTCAGAACGATATCGAGTGAGAGCATCGGCATCCTCACCAACAGTGAAGCAGCAATTATGACACTCGAATCACAGTTTTTAAGATCGAAATCGGTAAGACTCTGCCGTATGTTTTTTAAAGAGATGTCAAGACAATGGAGCCTCACGGCTGGGTGCTGGGTTCCTGGACATCTGTGGAGCAGATAAGCAAGAATTATTGGACAAATGATTGAAAACATCTGGTTATCAATGGAAACTTAAAAAACAGGATCAACGAGCTAGCGATTGGCAGTGCTCGTCAAAGATGGGACAATATTACCACATTTCTATTGATATACGAAACAGATATGGACTTATATCCTTTTATAAGAACCAGAACCATGAGCAGTTTAGGCAGAAAAAACCTGAGTATTCTAGTATGAGATTTTACAGGACACTGCGCAATGGGTATGCCCGCAGCAAGACTATAATTCCCACAAAACGACTTCTGCAGCAGATGCTTGCACAAAAAAAGAAGACTATTCTTCAAACCTACTCTGCAACTGCCCTACATTGGCCTCCACAATGAAACAAAACTGGGAGAAAATACATAACTTCATAGAATTAACAGATGTATTCGAAAATGATGTCAAATTCATCTGGACGTTCGTCCAAAAAACTAACTGGTTTCAAGAGGTACGGTCCCCGGCTTAGAGACAATACATTTCAAACAATTTCAAAACAATCACAATTTAATTTGATTGAAGCCCGAATTCAATAAATTATTTCTGTTTGCAAGTTATACAGATGTCACTGAATAGTTTTGTTTGAAAATTCACCATTAATAGACTGACGAATAGAAGAGTCTTCGACACCGAGCCATTGGGACAGTGCAACAGAGGACGTCCTCGCACTAGATGGCGCACACAAGTGGAAAAGGACCCCAACCAACTTAATGTGCGCAACTGTAGGCGGTTGGCGAAAGATCGTGCTGGCTGGAGAGGCATGATGGTTGAGGCCCAGGTCTACCCCGGACTGTAGCGCCAATCAAAGAAGAAGAAGACTGACGCTGGAGGAACGTTTACAGAGTCGTCTAAATGTTCAATATGATTCAATTCGATGAACTGAAACGATTGTAAGCACACCATTAAATCCAGAAGAAGCGCAGTGGAAGTATGTGCTTACATCTGTGAGTTACACAGCCATTATTGCTAAGTTTTACAAACTAACATTTGAGCTTGGAAGCTACTTAATACCGTGTGATGTACAGTGAAGCACTTGAAAAATGGCCCACTGATGGTTTTACCAAAATGTCCTGGATATTTAAATCATTTTTTTTTTTCTAACTAAGACTTCAGCGCCGCTAGAAGAGGCCTCAGTCAGTTAATGGATTTCGTGACCTGCTGCGAGTATCATATGTGGATTACCAATGTGCTGTGATAACTGACAGCAATTAAATTAGTTTTGCGTATTAGACAATGAATGCTGAAAAAATCTCCAATTTAAATTAAGCATGCCAAATACGTAAGTTGAATAATAAATATTTGATTGCATTTAATAATGAAGACCAAAAAGCTCCTAATAACAAGGGGAGTAATGTCAAAATGTGTATTAGGAGTTTTAATTCGAACGCGTTTAGTTTACCGACAAGTTACCAATTCACTTCGAACGTATTCGACGATCCAAAGTTGTGAATTTTAGTAAAAAGGTCCAACGGTACTGAGGCGGTGCTGAGGCGGAGAGATTCCGTTGATCAAACTACAATATAAATTCGCTTCTCTTATGTTAGATTACAAAATGATTACAGTTCAAGCCGATGACTCAGATTAAAGAGAAACGTTTTGGTTGAGAGGTGTACTCTTTAAGTGACTCGTGATAAGTGAAGTCTTGTAGAGTTTGAAACTATATATCTACCGTTGGTGTCCACGCACCACATACCATCCACGACATTATTATCACGAGTCCTAAGACTGTGGTCAGCATGTCATATTAGAAGTAGGAAGTGGTTTCTTTTCTTGATAAAGAGATTAGTATATATTTACGACTTCCAATGACTACTTGGTGCAGATTTTTGTTTAGGGGCAGTATCCGATCACAGTTTCTTGAAAATGCAGCTGGTGTTCGTTATCATGAGATACCTCAGTTTTTAGTGCCAAAATTACAAGCTATGGATGCGACATGTCTCACAAGACGATGCTATATGCCATACAGCCAGAAACAACAGAAAGACAGCATGAGTCATTTCCTAGTCAAATAATCGTCAGTCAAGATATAAGTTTTCTAATTAAAAATGTGTATTTACTTTGAAAACTCAACTTTGCGTGACTTGGGAAGTTTTGAGGATGTCGCGGCATTTTATTTGTGCTTAACTCATTTACACCAGACAACCTTTTTTCAACGAAAAAACGCAAATTCGTAGCATCGCCATTTTCAATCGTTAAAAACATGGTTCACTGAGTTCCGTTGTGTACCAGCAGAAGTGACGCCGAAAGTTCATACCAAAATAGGTCGTCACGCAAGAGATCATCGATAACATTCATGCAATGAAGGTAAGCGATCGGAAACTTAAAGTACGTGGAGTGACTGAGGCTATCCGCGAGATATGTAGGTACCGCGATTCATCGCTCTCGACCCAAAAATGAACAAACTTTTTTGAGTAGAAAAAAATATCGGAAAAGAATACTGGACTAAACCTATGGAGGTGTTCCATTGCGCCGCTGTTGCAGTCGAATGTCTGGGCTATGACTATCGACCCACACCATAGTCAGATTCTGATTTTTTTAGACATCATCCCCACGAGGGAATCACGAACCTCAGAAACAAAATTCCCGAGCAACGCTACCGTAATCTGTCAAACAAGCAGAACTTCGAAACGACGTCTAACAATAAAGTGCATAGCTTCTATACAGTCTTCAGTCATCGTCGATGCTAAGTCATCGTCGACATAAAAACGTGTTTGTTTATGTTTAATGTGTTTTATGTCGACGATTCACTGATATCACAATACCAAATGTTGAAGTAAGCTATCTACTTCGGTTAGGCTCGTACTGCTAAGCCAACATCCTTATCTTTAGTTTTAAGTCTATTTCTATAAAGGGACTTGACAACTTTGAATTCTTTTTTTTTGTGAATGCACTCTTTCAGTAATCATCAAACTGTCACTGTCAATATTATCATCATGATAAAGTGCACGAACGAGTTCTATCGAAATTTGGATTTGGTGACCGCAACTTTAAGAGCGTAAATTACAATTTTCGGTTTACTCATTTTCGGCTGAATGGGTTCGTCAACAAAATATGCGTTATTGGTCGGGTAAAAATACGTATATGCTTCATGAATCACCACTACATCCGATAAAAATATCTTTTTGGTGCGGTTTGCATGCGGACGGCCTTACTTTTTCGACGACGATAACGATCGTCATGTTACTGTGATTATCGTTATCGCGCCATGATTACAGATTATTTTTGCCCTAATTGGAAGATATAGACTTGGTCACAAGCCACACAGCACACGTTACAATCGGTTAGGATGATGAGCGTAAGGGCTAGCAGATTGTTGGCCTCGTTCGTGCAATCTAACGCTGCTTGACTATTTTCTGTGGAGGTACGTTAAGTCACCGGTCTATACCAACAAGCCGACGTTGCAGGAGCTCAGAGCCAGCATTGAACCGTTTCGGCCGAAATGTGTGGCCGAGTCGTTGAAAAATTGGGTCCAACTAATCGACCACTACAAACGTGCCAGTGGTGGCCATCTTAACCCACTCGAGTTTCATTTATAAATGTTTTGATTGCATTTCAAGGCGATAATAAAGTTTTTAAAATACCTCAAATGGTCTGCTGATTATTACATTGGAAAACCCTTTATAATGTCGCAAATAATTTCTCTTCACAATAAAGTTTGGAAATCCTTTCTTTACTTTTAAACTGAACAACACACACTCAACAAGAAGAGAAAAAAAAAAACGCGATCAGAAGAAAACCAAACGAAACTTTGATTTCACTAAAAAATTGTCTTTCATTCAAATTCGCTTTCAGATCTTATAATTTTTGTTCATTATCTGCTTTCGCTAGAAGCTCCTCTACCAAGAGATCTATGGCTACTGAAACTCAAATAAAACAAAATATAACGTCTTGGTTAAACCCTATATTTTGTTAACGGAATGAATGGACAACTATTCCGTAGTCTATTCGTTTGTTGAAGTTATTCGAAAGTTCCGAACAATAATAAAAAAAATCATAAAAATTCAAAGATACAAACAATATGAAATTACCAATATTTTGTGCATTTGTCTAATCGGTTTCCAAGCAAAGTCCTCGTCAGAAATAAATGAGTAAAGAGATATGCAGCTTCTTCCTCTTATGTCCCACGATTTCATCTGACAGCGGTTTTTATGCCCTTCTGTGGATACGTGAATACCGTTACGGATTACACTTCAAAAATGTCGCCATAGACTAGGGGAACAAAATGGCCGAAGATGAATATCTCTTAAATCATTTATTTCTACTCCTCGTTGAAGATTGTCTCAGAGTCATCTTCATACTCCAAAAACTACTTCCACTTCGAAGAATGCACATCCAAGAATAAAATTAATCTGGATATATGCATACAATTATTTTTTGTTTCAAAATATTAATCATACCGGATATTGACTGATTTTTTTATTCCTCTGCCACAGGGTGTGCATATTATCGTTTTAAACCTCTCTATAGGGAACACAATGTACGCTTCAGGGGTTATTACTTATCATCAAGAAGAATGAAGAACTTTTTTATGAGAGCTATAAAATCACGAATTCCAATCAGTATATCCAAGAAATTGCAATCAACTATAGATTTTCATAGAAAAATGAAATTCATAAAACTTGAAGTACACTTAAGCAGCAGTTGTGATACGTTTTATGCGGTAGATGAAATTAAAAACAGATTGCGGTGGATTATTAATCCTTGAAGCCCTTCTTGTCAGTCTTGAATTCAACGAAACTATTAGCTAACTTTAAAAGAAGTTAAATGTACAAAAATCAATGTGCATCATTTATAAATAGTTTGCTTCTTCGATTTGATTTTTCATCGGTTTCTTTTCCTGTGCCACAGATGCACAGAGTGTAACAATAGCAAATGGGAACATGAGTTGTCACTTCGAAAGAAAATTAATTATCTCTTTATCGCCTACATTAATTAAGAAGGGATGACGAGAATACATCTGGTCACAACAGTCTAGACATGGGAAGCACTTGTAGACTGCAAATTCAACCAAATAAGCCTTCCAATTCGAAACAGCGATTACAGAAAAAGAAGAAATTTAAAAGTTTAGCTGGTGGACGCATTGATTTGTTCTGATTTCACCAATTGTGTCCTATTGTGTTCAGTGTTATGAACCGTAAGTCAGGTTTTATGGAAATACTAGACCTCCGCTCGTCTCCTAAGGCGAAAGGCGCAAAATAATGCGTTGCACTTCGGACCAATCAGAGAACGTCATTTACATTATTTCATGATTAAATGTCAAAAATACATGAGCAACTGTCAAAAGATCACAAATGTGTCGGTAGCCAAAGCAATTGCTTGGTTGTTCCTGGCTTTAAGTTTCGCTGTCATGTATTATGTTACGAGCCGTTGCAAAGCACATCGCAGTAGCCTATGCGAAATCACCGAATTGTAGGGTAATGGATAGATACGACGAGGCGGACAGCACGCGCTGAAACGAAATCTGAGTACATATATTACACTAGCGTACATTTGCCGCGTCTTACGTTTTGCGAACTTAGCAAATCGACTTTTTTCTATTCTCCTTCAACGTGACGAGTCATTAAACTGTCAACGACATTTGTGGAAGAACAAGCTAAAATCGTGTGGATCTGAAAAAGCATGGAAACAATATGAAATCTGTGGTCCATGATCAGAAATTGTGCGGTATACTGAAGTGCTATGCTCAACTGTTTCTTGCGATTTGGCATTAAAGTAGATAAACGAAAATCCTCGTATCCATGTGTTAACACGGCAGAAAACATGATACAACATAGGCATAGATTTCTGTGTAAATTCAAATTTGAAATTGCATTAAGAGGTAGTTTTGAGAATGTAGGTCGCAGCAACCATACAACTTGTAATAAATTCAATTTGCAAGAATTTCTTTAACCATAACGTACAAAATGTTCTATGCCGTTTCTAATCTGATAGGTCGTCAGAGTGGCCTCAAGCTGGAAAGGCCTAAAGTAGATCCAAAACTTCACATTATGGCAAGTCCTAGACAACATCCAAGATGTAAACATCGTCACTCAAGAAGTCGTTCTGGACAAGATCGTCAAAGATACAGGCCTATTCTAGAGGCACCGTCTTATAAATGTCTGGAGTTGGGTGAAGACACTCTAAAAGGCTTTGACAGGAAAGCGCTTAAAAGTGAGAGGTGCCGAATCGGTGAAAAATGAGGTAACATAGCATCGACGTCTTGCATAGAAGGCCACGATTGGCAAATATAACTTAGAGTTAGTCAGGGACTTTGACAAATTCAGCATCGCCGTAAAAACAACTGTCGACTCTGGATATATTGTCATTCGTTAATTATACTCTCTCGTAAGCTTGAATTTTTTTTTCGGTTCCTTGCAAAATACTCCATGTATTGGATAAAATCAATATTAATTGGTCTCCTCAATAATTTGAAGTATTTCTTCAGTGTGCATTTCACTGAAGGAATATAATGTAGTATCTTACTCCCCGAGGTCGACATTCAACAATTTGGAGTCAGGCTTTCCTATTTTCTGTAATTTGAAGCCTTTTTCGTAAGCCAACCCGTCATTTGTTAACAAGCATTTAGAGATCTTGGGTAGAAAACGAAGAAGAACAACCACCAATTCCAGTTACATTGAACGAGTGTAGACGCAAATAAGCGATACGAGTGGTGATTTCTTCTTAGCTCTCACCACAATCGACAATTCTTTAGACAAAGCTTTCATTTCAGTAGATCTCGGATTTTTTTTTCAAAATGTTTATGTTTGAAAGATAAATCAATAACTTTTATCAAAGTAACGTTTACTTGAATTTTTTCCTTCTCATAATTCGCAAGTTATGCCTGATCCCTTGAGTTTCAAATCATCGACAGTCGGCATCTTAGCATCGGAATAAAAAGCTGATCGACTATTTTCATCCGCCGTTTATATGAGCTTAGGAGGTCTTTAGCAACGGAGCTCTTTCGAAGAACCAACTTGACTTTATACAGGTCATTGATGCCCCCCGTCGTGCCGTACCGCGCTGAAGCATGGACAATTTCAACATTGGTCCTGTATCTGCTATAGTGCATATTTTGGCGTGAGAGTTTTTGATCTGTTAGATTTGATTCCAAGCCATTGGCACAACGCAACAGAGGACGTTCTCGAACGAGATGGCGCACACAAGTATAGATTGATTTGAACCAACCAACTTGAGGTACCTAATTGGAGAATGGTAGAGAGTTGCGCTATCTCGTGCAGAGCGTGCGGGTTGCATCGCATTGTAGCGCCACACACCGAAAAAATTGATAATGATGATAACCTTTGTCATAGTATTAATATAAATTGGAACGTAAGAAAAAGTGTCATTTTCGAACAATGACGTTTTTACTAATAATTGAGAGGATCAATAGCTCAGTCATAGAAAAAAGGTTTGAATACCTCTATATCAACAGTCCTTACATAATTAAGAATCGAGCGAATGAGTAATCAACTTTGACAATTTGGTTTTATGGTAAGATTTCGACGAAAGGTAAAGAAGTGACAAGTGTCAACTGAACTATGCACTTTTGATGTAATTATATAAATTACATTTTCTGAAGTGTCCGCGAGAGAAGTAGAAGTTGGATAATCAGATCATTGCTGTTCTTGTTTGTTTCCCAATGTATAGAGCATCTTTTAGATTAGGTTAGGTTATTGGTCTGCCAGCACACTTAGACCATTGTTGATTCATTGTGATACCCGGTGCCGTTAATTTGATTCCAATGGCAGAAGATTGATTGGACTAAATTTGACAATCAGATAACAGCATATTAACTTTTGATTTCGCTGGGATTCGAACCTGGAACCCCTATAACCAAGGACACGTACTCAACAAACTGACCCATCCAGCTGTAGAGCATCTTTTACTTTTACAGTTTAAAGTTCTGCGTGGTAGAACAATATGCCTTTGCTGGCCTATACTATGTTCTGTTATATTTCGACCCCAATTTGAAACGGTCACACACTTCAAAATTGCAATCAATGGTTCGATTGATGAGGAAATCTACTAAAAGGAAGTAAGAAAATAACGTTAACGTTTAACTTCAAATTTTGACAGCACTGTTTTCTTTGGTCGAGTGAGAAAAACTGCGAAGATTCGACTATGAGTTCGACATGAGTCGCATATAAATAGTAAGTTTTTTTAATTCGATTTCATTGGCTATATGGGAATGTTTGTTCGGAAGTAGAACGTTGCAAATACAAAAGTGTATCGTATTTATTTCCATAAGCATTGGATCACTGGATCACTTGCTGAGAAGCTAGGCCCTGTCCCTCTACGGGCAGCAGCGCCACCCATATATATATATATATTGGATCACTGGTTGGCACAGACAAAGACAATGAATTCAAACTAAAAAACCAATCATCGGAGCTAATCTTCCCAATATCCTAAATGCTTTCGGTACTTACTTGAACGCAAGACAATCGGTCTCAACGTGAATAAATCACAATTGGTGCTGGAACTTTTGCTTTCATAAGCACTTCTGTACATTTCGAAATTTGTCTATATTTTTCGTACCGTACGTCAATTATGATTGCGTCAGCGGGAATGCAAGGCGAATCATAATAAAGCCGAGAGTATTCCAATTTTCGTGACGTTGTGGGTGTGTGCGTCAACCCCAAACTCGACGTCGTGGGTTCGATCTCTGGTCTGTGCGACAAAAAATAATGTTCACAGCCCCACCTCTTTCGAGTCACTGACAATGCTCCCCGACCATTTACTGTCTAGAAAAAGCTTCTCAAACTTTGCCGTTCGGGGTCGGTAGGTCCTTTCCGCTCGTGAGACAACATGTGCTACGGGCTACGTGGCACCACCCATTCTTTCTTAAAGCCACAGCCTATCAACAAGATGCTGATATTTTTGAAATAAATATAATTTATAATAATAATATGGGTGGCGCTATGGCCCGTAGGGGGCCAGGGCCTAGCAGCAGGAACCACTCGTGTTGTACGTTCTATTGTTCTCTCACGAGTGGAAGGGACCTACAGTTGTATGCCGACTCCGAACGGCTAAGTTTAAGAAGTTTTTTCTAGACAGGAAATACTCCTTGATTGCATTGTCAATGACTCGAAAGAGGTGGAGTCGTGAAAATTATATTTGTCGCTCAGAGCTGGAATCGAACCTACGACGTCGAGGTTGGGGTCGACGCACATACCCACAACGCCACGGGCCACCACAAATATAATTTATGTTCTCAAAATGTATACGTATTCATAGAGTAATGTCACGGGTAAAAAAGGCTACTGATTCTTCCAGTCAATAAAAGGCTCACAAAATCAGAACTGGTATCAGTGTTTAGTCAGTCAGAAGATCTTATTCAAGATTTATATGACCAGTGAGTTAACATTGGGCCTGTTTGGGCCTGAGTCTGAATATCTTTTGTAATAAGTCACTTAAACTGCTTAACTCTGCAAACACAATAAATAAACACAATGTCATACAATAAACATGCTATATTATCATTTAAAGGAAAAGGTTATTGATTTCATAAGAAGAAAATTCGAATTCGATGGCGATATAGTTGACACTGATTCCAATTCTATTGGGAAAAATTATACACCAGATAAACATGAAAGCAAGAGTTTAATTGAGTCAAGGGAAAAGCAGGGACTGCAATTTAGCAAGGACTCAGATGTTTCATTCAAAGGAATCATCTCTAATTGGATGGCAATTTTAGTTTGCTTGCACATTTCAATTTCTCCTCTGATGTTTTTATTTCATCATTCTTACAGATCATATGTGCATACATGCTAAGTTCTTACCAAATGAATGATAAAAGAAAATAAGTGAACAACTTTCAGACATTTATCCATATCACGTTTGTCAAATGTGTACTCGTACCTATAGACGTAGCAAGAGTCCTTTTATAATTCAAATAATTAGCTAAACATTGCCATATCCAAACAAATGACATGCATGAATCTACATATGTAGACAAATTCAACTACCTTGCAATAACGGATCGGATCCGAGAATAATGATGCGCTTTTTTAAACAACTGATAGCTTACTAAATGGCGTGTCATAGTGCCTTAACTTATTCGCACTTGATGTATGACCCGGTACGACAAACAAATTTTCACGACTCCATCACTTTCAATTCACTAACAATGTTCAAAGAGTTTTCCTGTCTAGAATAAGTAAGTGGAATTCTAGGACGTGTCGATAGCATAGATTCCTAAAAAAATTGTCAGCAATGAAATCGTATTTCATGAGATGTCTATAAAGAATTAAAAAACAACCGCCCAAATAGTATAGAGATAGAACTTTGATACCTCCATAGAACTTCATTTCTGGTTGGGACAACACTGTAGCTGTCAGGCTCAGGTTCAACACGAGCTGTAGCAATCACAGTAATATTCGAATTAAGCGCTACGGTGTATCTCGAATCTGGTTCAATTTAAAACCTGTTCAAAGCATGTGGCACTCATTCTTATGAAACGATGGAAAAATAATCATAGCCCTCTTCAAATTACAAATTGGGAATAATTACTTCGGAAAACATAAGCAAACTTGCAATACCATCTGACATTTACGTACGCCCAAAAGCGATTTACTTATTTTGATCCCACTTAGCAAGCAAACGGGAAAAAAATTTACCAAAAGTGAGAAAAGCAGTGATTATGTGTATCGTTTATGTGTCAGTCATTCGCGAAGCAGCGCTGACCCTTCTGTCTGCATATGTGAAGGCTTCCCTCAAGGCTGAATGATTCAATAATTTCCCTGGTAAGAACTGCATATTCCGTGCACAGTTTGGAACTTACCACAATTATGGTGGACTTTCTTCTATTTTGCAAAATTTTCGAAGCCTGTCACAACTACTACTCAAAGTGCACAATAGAGCACACTCTGTATTTCATCCTCTATATGCGATTCATTGTTGTTTTGCTTCTTAACTCCTTTCACAAATTAATTTAGAAATACATCCTGGCAAGATATTTGGACAAGATAACGACCCTCATCACACAGGTCAAAAAATAAAGTCAAGGAGTGCTTATTGTATCTACTATGTCCCACGGCTGTAAAATTTGTTTCCTATGAGTCTAGATCCAAGCCCTGCAAAGAACTTTCTGAACTTCCTAGAGAAACATATCATACATAATACTTTCAAAGGCCACACCCAACGAGCCTCTGCGATTATGGGATCGAGTATTCAAGGAGACTACGAGGTGCTTTCAAGTCCCGTGAAGGCCCAACAAGCTAATTAGAACCTACATAGATGCAATCATTTCTCTTTTTGGCAGGAGTACAATGCATTTTGTCGTGGAAATAAAATAAGTTATTTAAAAAAAGGCCAAAAAGTGGAATGTGGGTTGTTGCTGTTATACGAAAACTAGTACAGTTGTAGAGCTCGAACTGGGAACGAGCAATTTTTGGTGTCGTACGATGAACTATGTCCTCCTGTGTATGACTGACGTCAGTGTTTTAACTGACGAATAAGTTAAACAAATATAAACACAGATGAGAGGGATGAGATTTTCATTTCAATTATAAGAGCAACGTTAAAGTAGAATGTTCTTAGAATTCTTAAAACCCGGTGTCACCACAGGGACTCTTTACAGTCAAAAGGACACATTTTTTTAAAACCAAATTCGGGAACTCATAAATTTTAGATTTGACGCATTTTTTTCCACAAGCAAAATAACTAAACACCTAGCGTAATTTTATTTCACACTTTTATTCTTATACATTCATCATTTTCATAACTTTGTAAAGTGTGAACTGCGCTTCCATTCCTGTGCTCGTACTAGCTTCTTTTTTCACATATGTATGCCTTTACTAAAATGCAAAATTTGACAAGAAGAATGACATTAGGCAGATCAAGCAGGACACATTTGAGACAATTCGAATTCCGTATCAGACATTGTTTTTCATTTTTGATTAGTCTGCGAACAGAAACCACTTTATGTGTATGGAGCTCTCATAGCGCTGTCTTATTAAAAACGCTTTTTTTCAAAACTACCACTAATTTTCTTCAAGACTAATAGTCCAATACTGGACTTTTTTATTTGCCCTTTGTGGAATAAGTGATTTCGAGAACAATACGAATGAGGAAATATTGGTTGTTGATAGGACACAGAAGCTCGAACACAACTAGGTTAGGTTATTGGACTGACAGCGAAACTGCCAGCACACGTAGACCGTTGTTGGTCCATTGTGATACTCAGTGCTGTTATAATTTGATCCCATCGGCATATAGTGACCACACCAGTTTTAAAAACCATATTAATTTTAGGTTTCATTGGAACCTGGGACTACTACCATATAATCAAGGACAGACACTCAAACAACTGTGCCACCTAGCCATTTTAGAAATGACTAGAAAACAACTGGTAGTGATCCTCGCCGTTTGTGAATATGTGCGTACTTAAGCCTCGACGTCCTAGGTTCGATCCCCGCTTTGTGCGACCAAAATAAGTTTCACGGCCCACCTCTCTCGTGTCACCGACAATGCTCAAAGAGTACTTCTGTCTAGAAAAATCTTCTCAAACATGGCCGTTCAGAGTCGGCATAAAACTGTAGATCCCTTTCAATCGTGACAGAACAATAGCATGCACAACACGAGTGGTTGCGGAGAACCTAAGCCCTGGCCCTGTAGGTGCTGTAGCGCCACCCGTATTATTACATATTATAGACAACAACTAACTGTGTCTAATTGTAATGTGGCTGATTTTGAAAAAAAATCCTACAAATTCGTTCAGAAATCGCTCCCAAGATCGAAACCAGGTGTCAATTATATTCCGATTCTACATATGGAGAGACACAATACTAAGGTGTTGTGAGCATGAGCAGCGAATATATAAACAGCAGCGTCTAATATATACCAAAGGTTGGTGTCCACAAAATTCCGGGTTAATTATCGAGTGTGTAATCGTAGAAAAATCAAATGTTAGCCTAAATAATAATGATAGTGAATTACTCACTTCCTTGGAACAAGAAGGACAAAGCGGTACACAAATTCACAACATGAAACTCAGCAAATTCTACACTTACATATCTTTCGGCGAATAAAGAAAATTCCATGTGAATGAGATGTACAGCATTTGAATGGCCTATCACCGTACAAAACTGATCTTTACGGGAAGTGGATTTATTAATTTATTTAATTAAGTTGCCTGTATTTTGTACAAGCTAACAAATGTTTTCAAGTATTGTACATAAATTAATTTGTCCCACCGTATTTGGGAAAAAAAACATGATTCAATGTAGGTTCCGCTGAATAAGACATTCAAAAGTGTCGCAACGTCGAGAACACGCAAAAGCCTTATTGCACACAACAATGACCAAAAATCATCGAAAATGACTTACTTGATCAAATCACTACATCGTACATTCAACTCACTCGAAGAAAAATATCATATTCGTGTGTTATCGAACTATTTCAGGTAACCAAATAAATACAAACAAGTGCAGGTACAATGAGGGAAAAAAAACCATTCGAACACTTTTCTTCTTTCGATATCTAAAAAATTTACGAAGAAATATTGCAACATTTCAAATGCAAATGCTTTTAAAAGCGACCTCCTTTCAATTGGACGCATTTTCATTTCATGTTAAAAGGCAGCATAAAATATTCCTTCAACGAGCTAACAAAAATGTACCCTGTGAAAAATGGAACACATGCATGGCTAAGAATTGAGATTAATCTGCAAGCAATCCGATTGTGGATTTATGTAGATTTGCAGAAGAATATTTTTTGCAAGTCTTGAGCGAACACTAATAACCATGCAATTTCGGTGTCTTACTGAATTTTTTTCTTTTTTTTTCGATTTTCGATGACTAAAACGACAAAGCATCAGTTTATGTCAAGGGCCGACAGGAAACAAAGTTGCTCTTAACCGTTATCAAAAATTAAACAAAAGCAATTTTGAGATCCAGCTATATTTCCATCGGCCGTGTAATGAAGGATAAAGTTTTAGAAATAAAAGGTCACAAAGCACTTGAATGCATACCTAATGAGAATTCGAAGTAATTCCATTGAGAGACTCGTTAAGGTCAAAAAGAAAAAGAAAAATGAACAAACCAACCCGTAAAATAGCATCGCCATGTCCAGACTACATGACTGCAGACTATAGACGTACAATTCCCCAAACACAAAGAACTTTTCTATTTTTCATCGTCCTTTTGATTTCCCTCTGTTCCGGTTTCAAATTTCCAGAGAAAACAATGCAGTCACTTTGTTAAAATATGTGAACTCCTTGCAGGACAAGTGTGCCTTTATAACGAAATTCACAGAGATCCCATTCATCACAACTGAACCACAAACGAACTTTAGCACCCATTCAATTAATTTACCAAAGAGAAAAAGGATTTCCTCTGTGTTCTCACACATCCCCTGCATAGTTTAGACTGTTTGAACTTTTCAGACAAATAACTCAACAAATCGTCACTTGAGCATCAAACGAAAACACTTTCACAATGACCATGCAATGCTCGGATGGAAGAAGAAATGTAAAATGTAAAATGTGTCTTTCTCTCCCAAGGACAATAAAGAATTCAAATCATCGGAAGGAAGCACATAAAACGAACTAGAAGAAACCATTTCACACTGCACTAGGCAACACTGTATACCATCCAAGCTTTTCATCTCAGCTCCGTCGTGGCCAACGTTTTCATGTTTTCCTGGCGCAGAGTAAAAGAAAAATCGATGATAGACAGACGGTTAATTTATTCCTCAAATTGTTTATTTTCGATGAAAAAAAAAATAAATTCAATAAAACTCGTTCGATAATTTTGTCTGAATGCGTTCATGTGAGTCGATTGAATTCGAATCACTTGTGATTTTTGGAGAACAAAAATATGTTTAAATTTCTGCAAATAACAACTTTCTTGGATATTCGTTACATAAATGATTAAATGTGTAGCATTTGTTTAAGAAAATCTGTGAAAAATGCGACAAAGAAATGAGAAATCGTTTGAAATCTACGGTTGCATACTTTCCCCCGTCTTGAAGACATCTCCTTTATCGTTATGTATTGCATAAATAAAAAGGACAATGACTGCAGGAGAGAAAATCACGTATAAATGAAGGAAAAACAAAACAAAAAAAAAAAAAACAGCACACAGGTACACTGGAAGGAAGGATTGATACCACCTATACACACTTGCAGTTAAGTTAATTCTCTCACAATTTCACACACTAAGACTATGCACAACAAAACCATATGATCTCTCCTCTAGTGTAGTACATAGATGTACGCATACCGACGACGAGAGCGCAGACTAGACCGAAAATTGTTTAAATCAATTTAGAAGAGAATCCTTTTGTTTCCTTTTTTGCTCACAATTCGTTCACTTTTTAACATTTAGCAACAAATACCCGGTATCCGGCACACACAAGGAACTTTTTTTTTTCTTTTGATAAACGCAAGGGAAACGATGCAGAAAACTCTCCGAAACCGAACGACCAGAGTCCCGACTCTAACTGATATTTCCAGAAGTCCGATTCCTGGTTGTTTCATGGCACTTAAAAAAAAAGACGAAGGAATCAGTTGAACAAAAAAATAAAACTGCAAAGTACAACAAACTACAAGAAGAGACTAAACACAGTTAAAGAAGAAAAGAAACTCATGCACCTCCACTGCAAGCTATCTCTGGTGGCCATACAAGAGTAGTCGTCGCCGTCGTCGTCGCATCCAGTGTGGAGGAAACACAAGGATGCTTTACTCCACACTGCTTGCCTGCCGCGCTCTTTTCAGCAATAATAACAACAAAAACAAATGCAACAACAACAAATAACAAGCTATAACACACCATTGCCGATTGCTGATGGTGCTGGTGCTGGTGCCGATGCCGGTGCCGGTGCTGGTGCTAGTGATGGCCTTACGTGGTGCAAATGGCTGAAAGAGAAGTAGTAGTAGTAGTAGTAGTAGTTGCTGCTGCTGCTGATGGTGCTCGTGCTGGTGGTTAAACTGCACGTCGCTGTCTCCATTCGGCCGGTTGTGGAGCGTAGGAGAGGAAAGATTGGCGTCTGACTGCTTCAACCATATCCATCCATCCTCCTCCTTTTCGCCGTTTTGTTTTTGTTATTTCGGATGATGGTGTTGCTGGTTTTTTTTTTTTTTTTGTCTGTCGTACTGCAAGAGACAAGCCAGCAGTCTCGAACAGAACCGTACACAGACACGATTCGCAGTCCCCCCCAACACACACGCACATGTTTCAACTATTTCCCCACCCATCTAATAATGGGGGTCGGCATCCGTGCATCTGTGTATACTTTTTGGGATGCTGTATCTAGGTAATTCCAGATCAGGACCTACCTCAATACCTGAAGCTTTTACATAAGCCGGGGGAGCTTTCGTGTGTGGAAAACTAAAAAAACACAATGTTTCGTTTTTGTGCCTTTCGTCTGGTTTTGTTGCCTTTTTTTTGCATTCGTTCTCTGGCGTGTTGTCGGTTTTTTTGTTTGTTCTCTTTTTTTGTTGCTGTTGTTGTGGAGGATTGCACTTGGTTTCATTTGTATCTGACGGCTCTGACATTAGTCCTGAGAGGTCTACTTGTTGGTCATCTTGTATGTGTTGCTTAGCGAGCGACGAACGTGTGCTGTGGTTGAGTGTGGGGTTCGCTGCACAGGCTGGAGAATCAGCCTTGCCGTGTCTTCCTGTGTCGTCTCTATTACATATTTACACCGCTGATAGACGCCAACCACTATGTGCTACGGTGAGGTCGAGTCCGTAATACATAATTACAGTCGTGGGGGTATGAAGGACATTTAATTTGTTTATATGTTTCGTCGCATGACACTCACGCCGAGCCGGAGTGGTGTGTTGTGGTGGCAAAGGTTGTAACCAATGTCAAGAGCAATGTTGCGCTAAACATTGTCTCCCCCTGTTCTGGGAGCATTGAAACGTTTGCTTGTTCTCGGTGGAAAGCTCTATTAAACATCTTCGCTGCCATATATCATGTATCGAGTTCGTTGTGTTATATGTACTATTCGCTGGCAAAGAAGAAACACAAAGGTGAAGGACCACGAGGCTCTGTCAAGTCACCCATCGATGACAACTAGAAGAGGAGGTTGCTCTGGCACGAATGGATGGTGAGTTTGGATCTCTTCTTGTTTCTTATTCTGTGAGAATCATCATCAAACCGTGGCGTACACTGCTTACGCGAATTCTTCTCTCGTTGCATTCAAAATTTACGAGCACAGACGGTTTAACGGCTTCATGAGATGCTGTGCTACGAATTGATAAAATTTTGTTTTATTGCCGTTTTTAAGGAAGACAAATGTGCGCTCGCAGAAGGGAGTGAATGCATGTTAATAACATTCGGACGTCTGTCGAATTGTCTAATCGAAATTTTCATGCACTCTGAACTGTGTTCTCTGAATAATCAAAAACTTCATATTGAGTTTGGCCTTTAGTTGCTGCTCTTGCACATCCATCTCCTGGGGGGTACATACGCTCATTTTATTGTTTTCCGGAACTGCTGTTTTGCGCGTAGCATTCAGGAATTTGTTTATGGGTGCTTGCAATCGACAAGACGTCAGCTCCTTGATATGCTTTCTGTTAGAAAATTAATGCACATTTGTTTTCCTGCTTGTACTTGGATTCTATTCAACCAAGCATGAGTAAGATGCTTTACAGTTTCCAGCGTTGATCCTGCACACATGATTATGGCATTTAAATGTTTAGGAGTTGAATCCTGGCCTGTTTTGAATTTTCTCCTTCCTTCAACAGCGCGTAAAGGTGCGCCACGACATCAAAGGCCAACACAAGCGTTTGTCGTCTTACCTTGACACCAGTCCACTGTCACATTTTTCTTCTATGGGATTTAGGATTTCTTCATCACGTCATCATATGTGTCTCTTTCGGCGCTGCTTTGCTAGTCATATTTATGTCCCATCAGACGTCGTAGCCCAGCAAGATACGTCTGTCACCTCTTTCATTTATTGGCTTAAGCTGAGTTATATTATTTGAGAACGGCAGCAGTTGTCACACACAAAACAAAGAGGGATGCATCTAAAACTACTGAAAAATAGAAAACCACCTAGCTATGCAGTATTGGACTGATTTTCTTGGTTTCAAGCCCGGTTTCGACTTCTTTATTGGTTTGTTTCGGATTATTGTCCCGATAAAACCACCCTTATCATACATTTCATGATCGTCACTTGATACAAGGAATATGGGCGGTGCTTTAGTTTTGTTAGATTCTGTGATGTGACTGGGTGGTTGGCAACATTTTGGAGCGTTTCCACAGGCACAGCAGAAATAATTTGGTTTTATGTTTATTTCATCCTTGAAGAAGTCAAAGATGTAGCTTCCAAGTCTCCTCCTTCTTATGCACTGAAGCAGCAGCTCAGATGAATAGCAGATGCTCTAGTGGCTCGTCCAGTGTTCTGCAGATACTGCATTTGTTTAACGAAATCCGCCACAGTGTTTTGACATAAAAACCAAACAGTTTCCATGCCTGATTAAATATTATACTCCACTCTGGATAGTGAACGAAGAAGTAGAAGAATGCGATCGCGATTACAAGCTGTTGTGATTGCGTGAGAAACAACGTACTAGGCGAGCAACTCAATATTGAATTACTGCTTCTTAGAATCGGGATAGGCTATGCTTCGAAGGGATTGGGCACGTGGCACGAATGTCTTCATCATCACTAATTCCTAGACATAGTCGACCGCTTGGCAGACCCAGGACCAGATGGTTATACCAAGTTAAAGTGAATGGCTGTGTATTGAGTGGCACGAATATCTCGCGTGTAAGCTTTACCACCGCGTTTCCTTGCCAAGGATCATGAGGATATATCAGCTAATAAAGTAGAGTCAAACTATGATGAGTCGAAATCTTGATAACTCGAATTTTTTTTTTGTACAAGTGATCGTTTGAACTATCGAAGTTTGACTGATGTTCTATCCCATATATTGTTAGCTGTTTTGTATACTTTAGCATTGTTTTAAGACAGAAGTAGTGCAGCCAAGATCTGTTGGTACATAGATGTGCTATACTATCCCGACTGTCAGCTCTTTCATTGCCTTGAATAACACGGTACTAACTGGGTACACTGAGTCCCTCGGGGCTTATTAATGGTTTTTAGTTCAATTTATCAATTTTAAATTTTTGACAGCTTCCGCCTGATTCCCTACAATTCAAGTAGATATGGTAGCTGTTTTGATTTAATAACTTTGCTTGGACAGACGTTAAGCATAGGTTAGCCATCCAAAAAGAAAAGGTTTCAAAAATGCTTCAGCGGTCTTGCGGCAATTTTATTTTGAGCCATCGGTAAGGAGTTAGTATTATTCAAGTTATTATCAGTACTGTCCTGCAAGAAGCTGCTGGATACCTAGTTAGAGTACGCCGAGTTGGACTTTATACTCGAATAAAAATGTGTTTGCCCCTTGTGCTACAGCGCGGAGAGGTCAAGGGCCACGTTTTTCAGCAACCACTCGTGTTGTTCGTGCTATTGTTCTCTCACGAGTGGAAGGAACCTTTAGTTTTTCCGTTTTTTCTAGACAGGAAATACTCCTTGAACATTGTCAGTGACTCGAAAGAGGTGGGGCTGTGAACTTTATTTTTGTCATACAGTGCAGGAATCGAACCTACGACGTCGAGTTTGGGGTCGACGCACATACCCACTAGGCCACGCACCACCACATGCGAATTCAAAGTGATGTTGTTGGACAAAGTTCAAGAACTCGCTTGGTTCAGCATGAGCACAACTCATGATTACTAAAAGTAGTTGGCGGCCTCCAGATCTCTCGTGCGTGCTTGACTTGAGGTGATTCTCGTACTCCTTTGATGAGGTGGAGGTATTTTCAGTCTCTCTTTGAAATAATGGAAGAACACGTAACCCTCGCTTGGGTCTATTGATTGGAGGAGGATCTCACCAGAGCGTGAATAATGCTTCCCTGACTTTCATCCAGTCGTCGATTATTGGAAAAGGCAGAGAAGGAACTGGTGGAACTGGCTGAACATGTTAGTTTATTAGGTTCATTGGTTAAGATTGAGCACCAACTGTCAGGATTTTTTTTCAAGCTTGAGCTTTCTATGATTCACTCCAGAGCTGGGATATGTACACTGGAAGAGGAGTACATTCGAGTCCTTATCTTCATATATGTACATGTATACCTGCTATGGTTGGTGCCTCCAAGCTTATCACCGAGGATGACTCAAACAACAGACCAATCCACCATGACATTCTTAGTGAATTGAACAGTCATGAAAATATCTCACGTCTTCCCACATGGCACAACTGGGAGAAAAACAGACCCACCTTCACACCCGAGTCCTTCATCAGGTACACAGAAGACTCTACATCTATCTATATTTCTTCTGACTCCAAAGCTGCTCTTCTGGCCCTCAAAAGCTATGAAGTCACTTCTAGACTAGTATGACTGACCACAAATTTTACAAACAGAGTCCACCTCATTTGGTTACCAGGTCACAGCATCACCCATGAAACGCAGGAGCAGACCTAATAGCCAGAAAAGGATCCCTATCAGAATTCATGATGCCACGACCATTCTGCGGCTTACCTATCACCACAGCTATATGGTCCAGGAAAGGTAGCAGGCAGGCCAAAAAGTCTCCATTTCTCTTAATAGAATGAAACAATTCCACAGACTCACAAGAAGTCAAATTCGTATAACCACAGGCTTTCTTAATGGACGCTGCCCATTAAACTACCATCTCAAAACCATGGTTCCAACGCAAGATGACACCTGCCGAATATGTAACGAGGACGAAGAAACTGCAGAGCACCTACTGTGTTACTGTAACCGCCTAGTCAGGACGCGCCATCTAGACTTAGGCAGTTACTGTCCTGACGCAGACAAAATTGTCGCCAGTTCACTCAAAAATATACTAATGCCCAGTTTCAAGGTGGAGGTTAAATCTACGCTACACAGGAGTTCAAATTTTTGTTTGAACTCAGTCCGGTTTCACAGTTAAATCAGAACTTCAGTTCAGTCGAACTTCGTTTGTGTTAAGCGATCGAACAACTTCTGGCAGCAGTTTTTACTTTGAGCGTGTATTGTCTAAAATTTGTCGATGTATTCGCTGTGCTTTGTGCTTTCGGTGCATTTCTTTTGTAGCGCGTCTTTCAATCAATTAAGGGAGAAGCTGCGGTAAAGACATGTATTGCAAATGATTTCAATTCAAAGAAGGGATCTCATTAGAGAACAGCAGATGTCAGAGAGAAAATGAGAGCGAAACCAGATGACTGCTGTTCAAACCCTAGTGTAACTGACAGTGTAATCTAGTTCAACTTAAACTCCAAATTTAACTTAGTTCAAGGTTTAAACGAAACTGTGAAAGCAAATAAATCTCCGAACTGAAGTTTGAACTAAAAGTAGAGATTAACGAGCACTTTGAAACTGGACATAAGATTCATCAGGAACTCTGATTGTGAGAACTACAAATGGGGCTCCCGCGATGATCAGGCAGATCCTTCCCACCCCATAATTCTAATTCTAGATACCTGCCAGGAGACACAGGAGTAAAGTTCGTGCATGCGCACCTATAGTGGAAGACATGAGTCATACTTGGCGTTGCTCTAATGAGACGGGAGTAAGGAGGCTCATTTTAAAGCCCATTGCTTTGGTCAGATCAACCCAGAAGTTTAACACGTAGTGCCGGTGCTTGCCTTACGAATTGCGGTTTGTTTAAGAAGGAGCAATTTAAATGTAGGCGCAAATTCGTGTAATCTTTGCCGAGCAGCACAAACAAATGTCCAAATTGCAAACGTCTCTAAAAGGTATTTGTGACAGTTTAACTTTCGAATGCACACAGTTAAAGTCTAGCTTCTACAACAACCACTCGTGATGTGCGTGCTATTGTTCTGTCAAGAGCCGAAGGAGCCTACAGTTTTCTAGGCAAGAATACTCCTTGACCATTGTCTGCGACTCGATTATTTGTGAGATTTATTTTGGCCAAACCAAGAGTCGTCCCTAGACATCGCAGGTCCAAGTGGACGCACATATTCACAATGGCCGCCACACTGCTGTCTGAATATACCACAGAAATTGTTTCAAGTTCACCCTGTTGTGAGTAGTTGAATGTGATTAGGTTTCATTATCAGACCCATATGCCAAGGGCAGTTCGGAAATTAATAACCAACTTCCAGTCGCAGCAAAATAGCTGATCTTTATCGAATTCATTTCTTATTGCGTCCCACGTAAGCCGTGCCAATACTTAAAATTGATTAGTTTAGAGTACCACCACTTCAGAAGTCTTTGCCAGGAATTCCCGCCCTGGATTCATTTGACAAGCTTTGTCAAATCTTAATGACATCATGCTTTCTTTTTCCTGATCGCAGAACTAGTAGTTCATTCCTTTTAAAATGTTGCCCCCACAGTTAACTAACAAATTCAAGTATCCCATGCAGTTCAATGCACACATTCGAGCGATAACAACGGCGAGACATCAGAAACATGTCGTTCCCACGTCCAACCTGTTCCCACGTAGGCTTACCACGCATCAGGCCTATTCTTCCTTGATTCCGTTGTTTCCCCAAAACCGTCGTCCGCCTCGGATGCATGTTAACCAATCAATGCATTCAAAGGTTGCCACATCCCACACATTTGCCACATGCATTCGCAAATCACGAGACACTCTAATCCCTAGACCCATTTGTTTCTACTCCAAATGTCAAAGCACGGCCAGCCGGCATGTTATCCTCTGATACAATCGTGCTGGCAGCGGTAAGGAATTATTCCACGAAAAAGGGGAAATCACTCGCTTTGCGAATCCTCGGAATATTGGGAACTTTTTTGTTCGCCCTTCCCAAGGGATGACACGGCACGAAGGGGATGAAGGAACGAAAACGCTGTCAGACAGAGGGTGCGATGCGGCGAGGCAGCCCTAGAAGTAGCCGAAATGCGTGCTCTGTCTGTGTGTGGGATTGTGCATCGCCAGGAAGGAGAACGAAGGGCGAACCACAGACACATGGACACCACAGCTCAGCGCCAGGGTTCAACAAACTCTGCGGAAATGAATGAATTTGCAGGACTTTGAGTGTTCGTGACATACATGGGCACATGTAAGGGCTACTTACTTGTTTATTCGTCGGATGCCTGCTGATGTTCCCCCCTGCTGGTGCTGCTGCCCGGCGTCCTTGTGCAAAATATTTACCTAACCGTAATGGTTTTTTGTTTTTGGCAAATTCGGGAAGAGAATTGTATGAATTTGTTGGTGTTTTTTCATCGCTTATTATTTCGTGTTGTGCTCTCAGTTGGTTTTTATGGAGTGCTCTTCCCCTTGGATTAAGAACTTCCCCGACCTAGCCTTCGGCAAATCGATGCGATGTGTTGTGATTTTGAATTCCTTTGCAGCAGACAGCTTTTCTCGACGAAACGGCTGGGAGTGTGGTGTCGCTGGGACTGTGGGTAGAAGGGGGGAGAAGTAGACAGCCAGGAAGGAATGAATGTGTGCACGGGTGTGCAAGGGTATTTATTTTAATATCGAAAACATACAGATGTCGGTGTAGCCTATAGGGGATAACGGATTGTGTTCGCAGACAAATCAATCCCATAACAGGGTGTCTGTGGTTACGCCGTAGAGAAGTAAAGGATGTGCGCCACCTTTGAGGACATAAAGTGATTACAAAATCAATTAATATAATGAGCTACACTTAATTTATTACTGGAAAAAAATGTGATTATTGTCGTGATATTACTGAGGAATATGCAGCATGTGTCGATGGGGTCATCGACACCTGATCGCCAGGATTACATTAAAGGATTTAAATTGCCATGGACCCATTGAAGTGTGAAAGTGCAGTGTTCGCTCAGTGCTTAATTTGAAATTCCGATTGCGGGAAGTTTTGTGCCGGAGGCATATGGTACGCACCTATTTCAGATTAGGTTAGCTTAGAGCACATGCACAACAAGAAACCCTTGATATGATGCCGAGTGTGAGCAGACAAAACGTGCACCTGATGAGGGATACCAAAAAGCGCTGCAGTGGCAAACAAGAGCAGCGCAGGAGACAGGAGGAGAAAAAGCTTTTACGGCAGAAAAAAATACGGGCATTTAATAAAAAATGTTCCTAAAATTAATCTGATAAGTGAAATTAAGAGATTATTACCACTAAAGACAATGCACGGGACTTGTGGAGATAGGTTGAGATGTAGACTGCACCCAAACTAGTAACAATCGCTTTCTGCACGAACTGCACCGATTGTCTGTTGAGACACCCTATGCAGAGAACGCCTTCTGAACGGAACAAGAGGGCGTGTGGGATGGGTTAAAAATCCTTCCTTTTAAGAAAAAGTATTGTTTTGCATGAGAGAACTAAAACGATTGAACGGACGGATCTACAACGAGAGCTATTGGACTTCATAATAAGTGACTGAGTGTGACCCCAATCCAAGTCATATTTTTTTTATGTGCACCCTACTGATAAGTCTAAGGAATCTTTCTAAAAGACCTGGTCTCTATGGAGTCTACTGTTTAAGCCATGCTAAGAAAAATATTTTTCGGTGGAGCGGTCGATATGCATAACTTCTACACGACAACAGACAACGACTTGCGAGTCACTGACTTTGCGACAGACGGTAATATGGTCACAATCAGCATCAGATTCCCTTGAACAACAATTCAGGATGCACCACAATCCAAATCTAGTCTGGCCTCAGCCTTTATGAAAGATCTAGGGATCTAGGGAACAGTGGATGTGTTTAAGAAGCAATTGGAAATCCCAACTGAAGTCCTCCCGAATAGCTTTAAAGTCGGCATCGACTGAAGAACAACAAAGCCGCAGACTCAGAAGGCTTACCATCAGAGCTCCTCAAAGCTGGTGGCAATGTTCTGGTAGGGAGTATGCACCAGATCATCTGCTGAATTTGGGAAGATGAAAGCATGCCAGACGACTGGAATATCAGCTCCATATGCCCCGTCAAAAATAAGGCGATCCTACCTCCTGCAAGAACTATAAAAGTATATCCCTGTTCAACGTCACCTACAAGACCCTATCCAGCGTACTGAGCGAACGTCTATGACCGTTTTGCACCGCACTAATCGGCACGTATCAATGCGGCTTTCAGCCGGGCAAATCGTCTATAGACCAAATCTTCACTCTAAGGCAAATCCTGGAGAAGACCAGCGAGTTCCAAATCGATACTCACCATTTTTTTGATTGAATTCAAAGCCGCATACGACAGCATTCATCGCAAGGAGTATTACGATGGTCGAATTTGAGATCCCGGCAAAATTGATCCGGCTGTGTCGCACTAAGCTAACACAATCGCGATGCACCGTGCAATTCGGTTCGGAAACCTCTAAACCGTTGACAGACAGTTGCGCTGTAGTTGTCAGCTATTCAGATACGACGACGACATCGACAATTTCGCGCGTTCCCAACCTTAATTGAAGCATTTACGGCAATTAAGACACATGCGAAATGAGCTGGTTTTAAAAAACGATCCGGCATACGCCACCTAGGCCAAAACATAACAACCATCAGCTCAGCTACAATTTCGACGAAATAAATGAGTTTGTCTACATAGGGAGAAGTAAACACGACGAATGACATCCGTGTTGAGAGGGCTTGAAACTACTGACTCGAAGGACCAAGATCATGCTCTACACCACTCTTATTTTGTCTGTTCTGCTTTATGGAGCTGAAAGCTGAACTACAAGCAAAACCGCAGAGTTGATTCTTGGTGAATGCGAACAAAATTCGGATATTCGCTCCCGAGGAAGTCTGCGAGGAAGTCGAATGGAAGAGAAGACACAACCGCGAACTGTACGAGGTGTACAAGGATCTGGATGTAGTCCATCTATCACTCTTCCTTGGCCACATTGAGCGCATGGACAACAACTGTCCAGTAAAGAGGATCTTCTAATCCGAGCCTCCTGGTTCGAGAAGGAGAGGAAGATACAACTTCTGGTATAGAGACCAATCAGATATAAGACAGCTTGGTCTTGATGACTGGAAGAAGAGTGCCCACGACCATCAGCGGCTTACGGCAAGCTCGAACCTTTCATGGGTCCTGACCTGACAAGTAAGTAAGTAAGTTCATGTTGTTGGTCCAACTAATAGCAAAAATAATTGCAAGATACGCGAAAATCCCGAGGCTAAGGATTTTCAACAAACCATGTTAATAGTTGGTACATACTGATCGCTTTTCGAGATATGCTGTGCAGAAGGGCAATATCTCCTTAAGGACGGTGCAGCATGGAAATGAGACATGTACATGCATCATTGCAATGAAAATTAATGATTTACCAGAATTTGTGTATTTGTATGTGTATTGTGTACGTACCCAAACAAAACTTCCTTTCATTCTATTCGATCGGTTAGTCGTTCGAATATCAAAATGAGGCTGATAGGTTGACGACCTGTGAGCACGCACAGTACAATTTTCCGTAAAAGGCCACTGGAAATTCTAAGTTTATATTAATGATTCCCAACGTCTGGCCTTGGACTTTAAGAATTGTAATTGCAATGAGCAACACGCACTGGATGGTATAATTGGAATGCATGGAATCGAAACGGCTGCGACGCCCGTTGCCCATTTAAATTCTCACAGCAACGGTATGGAACTTTCCATGTTTTGGATGATTGAGAAAAAATAACAATAGTCACATCAACTTACGATTCGATTTCGGCAATGCGGCGCAATGGGTAAGGTAGACTCCTAAAGAAAGGAGAAGCTCTAATCTGTACGAATTACAACTCCTGAACATATCGTCCGCCGGCCTCTGAAACTCTACATCAACAGCCTGATTGATCAAAGTCAGTTTGGGTTTCGGACAGCGAAATTCACTATAGACCAAATATTAACATTGCGGCTGATTTTGGAAAATACCCAGGAGTTTCAAGTCGATATATATATAATAATATGGGTGGCGCTACAGCCCATAGAGGGCCAGGGCCTAGCATCTCAGCATCCACTAGTGTTGTGCGTGCTATTGTTCTTTCACGAGTGGAAGGGACCTACAGTTTTATGCCGACTCCGAACGGCCAAGTTTGAGAAGCTTTTTCTAGACAGGAAATACTCTTTTGAGCATTTCAGTGACTCGAAAGAGGTGAGGTCGTGAAACTTATTTTTGTCGCTCAGAGCTGGATTCGAACCTGCGACGTCGAGGTTGGGGTCCACGCACATACCCACAACGCCACGGCACCCCAAGTTTCAAGTCGATACCCACCATCTATTTGTAGAGTTTAACGCAGCGCATGAAAATATTTATAGAGATGAGCTATACAAGGTATTGTCTAGTTTTGGCATCCCTGGCAAAACTCGTTCGACTTTGTAGTATGACCATCAAGAATGCTCGTTCACTCGCCAATATCGGTAAAGATTCTACCGAAACCTATGATGTCAAAAAAGAATTTAGACAACGCGATCCATAGTCATGCGATTTCTTTAACATCATTCTCGAGAAGATTGTAAGGAACTCAAACATCAACCAGATGCACGATCTTCCATCAATCTGCGCAACTACTCGCATATGCCGATGACACTGATGTATTCACACGAACACAACGCACTGTCAGTGCATCGTTTGTAAGCATCAAGAAGAAAGCTGCAAAGATTGGGCTTGTTGTCAATAAGGGAAAAGTACGGTCAAGAGAAGCCGAAGTATTACATGGCTCTGAAGTTAACGCAAGTGACAAATTGCAGAGATAAAACGGAGGGTCACGTTTGCCAATCGCAGTGTTTTTTGGACTTGGAAAGCCATTGAGGAATAAGGTCATCTCTCGAAAAACCAAGATATTCCTACATAAGATATTGACAGTCCCAGTCCTGCTGTGTAGTGCAGAAGTAGGGACACTAATTATAGTGGACGAGGAGATTCGTGAAAGTCCTTCTATTTGTCCTTAGTCCCGGAGGAGGATGAAAATAAACGAGGAAGTGTAAAGTGACATCGATTTGATCAAATGAGTTCCACGTAGAGCGAATACTACTACTACCCCAGGCCATCTTCGAAAAGAAATTCTCAATCAGTATTCCTTCCAGATCGGACTGGATGACTGACATGCAAACACTGAAAGATTCTCTGCGCACCTTCACAGATGGATCAAAGACAAAAGAAGGGGTGGATGCGGGTGTCTATTCACAAGACCTCAACATTGCTATCTCCGTGAAGCTCCCTGATCACTGTAGCGTTTTTCAGGCAGAAACCATAGTGATTAAAGAGGCGCTGTCGTGGCTTAAAAACAATGTGATATCAAAAAGGGATATCACCATCTGTTCCGATAGTCAGGCCGCCATAAAAGCCCTGGACAATGTCATGTTCTACTCTAAAACATGTCTTAATTACAGGCTGTCTCTTAACGAGATGACCAAACATTTTAACACTCACCTCATGGGTGCCGGGTGCCGGGTGCCGGGTGCCGGGTGCCGGGTGCCAGGACACTGTGACATACCAAGAAACTGCAAAGCCGACGACCGTACTACTTCAGCAGCCATAACGAGCTAAAAAGTGCCATCATTGGCCAACTAAATCGCTTCATCAGCAGCACCAAGTGGTTCCAGTGTTAGAAGAAGTCAATCTGCGTGGTATCACAATGGGCCTACTCTGGCCTAAGTGTGACTGCTCTGCATCAGTCAGCCACTACAACCTAACCTAACCTAGAGCGAAGGGACACCAATGCTCAGGCTGGAAATGTCTGCGACTCCAATCCCGAGTGACATCACGGTATATGAAGATCATATCCTCAGTGTCGCATTTCAATTCACGTAATATAACAAAAACGTTCATCAACTGGCATTGTTCCATTCCCAATCGTCAACAATTGCTTCAAAGTTCAATCGCCAATACTGCAATTAAACTCGAATATTTGAAGCATTAGTAGATCTGGGCATAAAAGTTTCCCGGCAGCAAAAGTTTCCAGACACTTTGCTTGTGCCAGGCTAAAAATGCTAAAAATCGATATATTTTTATTTTATTTTCGACGACGATGGTGCGTACCATGAAAGGCAAATTATTCCGACAATTTCGGCATGGCAAAAGATTCGAAACATATGTATACGCCTCTGGAATGTTTATCTCGAATCAAGCTCCAGCGTGATATGGGTGCTTACTGGTTAGCCTACTTACATATAACCACAAGTAGTACGCCTTGGTTATAGCGATCCCCGGTTCGAATCCCAGTAAAAGCAAAAGTTAATACGCTTTTATCTGATTTTCAAATCACGTTCAGCCGCCATTTCCCGTTGGGATTAAATGAACGGCACTAGGCAACACAATTGATCAACAATGGTATAATGGCGATCTTAAATATAATGGCTAGTGTACCAATATAAACGAAACAGACAGCCGCGACGTTTTATAACAAAAGATGAAGCTAAAATGAAGATCCAGGACATCGTAAACGCCGTAAAACGTTTCTCGCTGTCAACTACCACCAGCACTTGCGGAAAAATGAAATGCAATTCGTCACACAGGATGCCTTAGAACCAAACAACCGTGGCCTATGAGCGCTGCGGGCCATAAAGGGACAGGGCCTAGCATCTCAGTAACCACTCGTGTTGTGCGTGCTATTGTTCTCTCACGAGTGAAAGGGACCTACAGTTGTATGCCGACTCTGAACGGCCAAGAAGCTCTTTCTAGACAGGAAATACTTTTTGACCATTGTCAGTGACTCGAAAGAGGTGAGGAAGTGAAAACTATTTCACCGTACAGACCAGGGATTGAACTTAAAACGTCGAGGTTCTCCCTATCCTCGGCCTTGGTAGATCCTAAACGATGCCTTGGCCTGATTAATATCAGAAGAATGAATTTAGAACAATCATTGGCGTTATAAAAGGATATTTCGCCATTGGAACTTATGTCTCTGCACTGGGTATCTCCCACAACGGCACGATGAGACCGAAGCCATTGCACACTTGTTTGCAACTCCAGTGCTCTATCACCCGTTAGATGCACACTTCTGGAATCCTAACACTTTGTTTACTTGGCTGCACTAGGTAACGTAAGAATCTGCTAAATTCTTTGCTCTTTCAAAAGCACACAGTGGTTTTCGGAATAGGCATTTATATATCCTCGTGGTAGCACAATGAGCGTATGCTGCCTTAAGTTTGGCTGCTGTCTTCCCTAACAGCAGTCAGCCACAATAAGTAGCTCTGGCCAGACGTTTTCCATTTTTGAAATATCCATCCTTACCAAATTTTCTGACCTTGTCAGTGCTTATATTTGTACTGCGAGTGGATCAGAAAAAAGTTTCTTCTTCAACAACCTCTAGAGTTAGACAAATATATGCGTCAATTATTGACAGAAGGGTTAACCTTATCTAACCTAGAGAGATGGCAAACGTTGCACCGCACCAATCTGCTCTGTTTTGCGCAGGTTTGTCTACTGTACGTCTATAATGACAAACCCTGGATAAGGCTTCTCAAATCCGGCAGGAAAGTGACACTTTTCACTTCTCTTTAGATCACCGGACAAAAGGTTTGCAGTCCGTATTTTTAGGTCTGAAAGCATGTGGTGGGGATTTTATTCCGCACAAACGGGCGATAAAGAGTTGTTGGGCTATGTCGGTGATATTCAACAACTTTGCACATTGGGAAGGTGCGTCTGTAAAAGCGATTGACGAACACGCGAAACTTGGTACATACTGAACAATTCATAGTCCATCGCTCAACACCTGATATAAGACATTATCACCGCCAACTGCTATTCAACTAGTAGAGTAGTGTCTCTACCTAATGAGTGAAATCTACAAACGACATCTTGATGTAGAATTGAGATGAGTTCGTGGGTGGTAATCGTTGCAACAGTGGTTTGTCTAAAGGTCCCTGGTCAAATCTTCTAACTGAAAGGCCCTAAATTCTTCTTCTTCTTGATTGGCGCTACAGTCCGGGGTGGACCTGGGCCTCAACTAACATGCCTCTCCAGCCAGCACGATCTTTCGCCAAAGGCCCTAAATCATGATCTACAAAAGCCTTACTTTGCCTGTGTGGTTATTGAAGTCGAAAGCTGAACGGCAGTATTAGGTTTTGGTGCCTTCGAAGGAAATAATAATAATATAATATGGGTGGCGCTACAGCCCATAGAGGGCCAGGGCCTAGCTTCTCGGCAACCAATCGTGTTGTGCGTGCTATTGTTCTTTCACGAGTGGAAGGGACCTACAGTTTTATGCCGACTCCGAACGGCCAAGTTTGAGAGGAAATAACCTGCATATAATATTTGGTACAATCTGTCATTCAAGAAATGTGAATAGAAGAGAAGACCCCATCGAGCGCAGGATTCATCGGCTAGACTGGCACCGAACCACCGACCAGATGGAAGTTTATAATGCCAAGCTCCTCATTCTAGAAGAATGTAATGGACAGGTCAAAATTATGAAATCGCATATGCATAACTCTTATGCATTGAACATTTCATCGCAAGTCAATCAAACCGTGTTCCCGGTAAACTTCGATTAAATGACAAGCCTTCATCGATTTTCTTCCCCGAACATCACTCACGAGGGTCTTGGTCAAAAAAATGCAAAATCTTTACAAAATCTCATCCCATTCGACCGGTCTCACCCTTTAGCGGATAAAAAATGCTGGAAAATGAATTATAACACCACCTTAAGAATGGTTACAGTACGTTTAACGATTGAAGCAGACCAAGCTGGTAGCACCAGCAAAAGAATAAGTCAAAAGGAACCTGAACACCGGTCACCAGAGAGGAGGGTTGTGTGCCACGACCAAGCGACAATACAGTCGGGCCGTCTATACGTACCACAGTTTGTACATATAGCCGCCACCATTTATCGAGGTAGTCAATGTCGTCTACTGCCTTTCCAAAGCCCCATTGGTATGAGCCTTCATCTCCTTCTGTATCTTTATCTTTTTTTTTTTATTCCTCTGTTTTTCATGTTCCTTCAACCTGTTTCCCTCGTTCGTTCGTTTTGTCTATCGCCTTCTAAATCGTTGTCGTCATCGTGTGCCCGTATGAACACAACAACACGACCAACAACGAAAATTGGGAGACGGGGAAATGCAATATAAAGGTCGATGACATTCGCCGTTGCCCACACAATTGCCTCGCCACCACAGGTTCTATATACGTGCATACGCGGCCGACCAAAGAGGATCACTACCACTTCAAAAGCTTCGTGTAAATATTTTTGTTCCTCTCTTCCCATACCCATACACCCATGCACACGCAACGCACACGTCCGCACACAGCCAGCCGCCCATGCACACGCCACAGTCGTGCATATCCCTACACCCTGCAAAACAAGAGACCGAACGAAAAGCAGCGCAAAAAAAAGTGAAGAAAGAAGCCGAAGCAGACTGCTTGAGGATGAACGAACAGCAGCAGCATTTTTATGCTGGAGTCCTCCCGGCTCCTCGCCTCGGCGTGGCATTGCATGGCATATCATTTTCGTTAGCGTAGGCATCTTCTTCTTCTTCCGCCGGTCTACATACTCGTATGTACTACTGAAAGCTGGTGGAAGTCGTGTGGATCGGAGTATGCGCGGAATGGAGTGGAAACACCGATAGAGGGTACATAACCTCTCTTTCTTTATGTCTTCCATGCAAATGCGTGAATGCACTTCTGGCTGGAGGACGACATCGGTACACAGTGGCAGTGGAAGCGGCGACGGCACTGTCACTACCACTACCACCACCACCATCGACACAACCAAACGGCAGACGAAAGCACTGGAAGCTCGGATAAATGAACGCAGAGACAGTGGGTAGGAGACTCACACGCGAACCCACACAGAGCCAGACGGCAGCATTTCGGGAATTGCAACAACATCAAGTCCACCGTAGCCTTCATCGTTGTGTTTGGTAAACTGTTTACGTAATACCGGTATATTCGTGTAATACCGACGTTTCGAAGCCGACTAGAAATCGTCTGTCGATGCCGTAGGATAACGATTTTCCTTCTCGAAGCACCTATTTGATTTTTTTTTGTTGTTCTCCCTTCCGTCCAGCCAAACTCTTGCAATGTTTTCTGGGTGTGCGTGCGGTGCAATTACGGACCACTCGTGGACATCTAAACCTCATACAATAATGAGGTTATGTACAAATCCAGTCTCGTTCGTTTGCAGTCTCAATGAAATCGTTTTGCCCCTGAATCAATTGCACATTCCTCGTTCCCAGGATGAGACAGGGGGCAGTCGCACTGAGTCGAATTCGAGTTCTGGCATTTGTGGGATGCATTGGATTTAGCGAGGAAATACTGGGATTATCCACGAAAGTCAAGGAAAGTTACAGGGTACCGCGTCCATGTGTGTGCTTGCCTGTGTGTGAGTTGGTGTAGGGAAGGTTATTTTTTTTTTTTGCGCTGGATAGCAGAGATGTGCGCAAGAAATCTCATTTTATACATCCCATCGCGTGGAACCTACACCGATGCATTCCGATTTTCAGGCATTTGCTGGTGCTGGTGGAGCGTGCTGTGCAACGGAAGGAGACGGGTACACACAAATTAAAATAAGACAATTGTACAGTGAGTCGTAGAAAGTCTGCAATAGTAAGTGAACATGTTGAAAAAATGTGTGTGTTTTCCATTGATTTGTGGTTCATTTTCTTCCAGAGGTGCACTCTTGTTTGGGAGGCGCATACCTATGAGATCAATTTTTAAAAGAAAATTGCTAGATGATGCAATGCGTACTTGTCAGGACAATCAGGATCAGAAAATGGGAACGAATTGCGTTAAGCAACAATCTGCATTTTTCTCATTTCGACTGGAGAAAATTGCCATGGTTTATAACCAATCATTCGAGGTTCTGTGTCAGCATTCAATTAAAATCAGACTTTTATCTGGCTTCATTTCTGGCACACCACTAGTCAGCCTTCAGTCCACTCTAGTCGCAATAGATGATTCAGATGTGCCGGCGTATTACAGAAAGAAAACGACGGAGAATTTCAAATCAGGGTCATCTCCATCTGTGTGGGAATGCACCACAGATTCCATGCGAAAGGACAAGGGTGAAGGACTTCGATTCTGCGAAGTGAAGTGAAGAAAGAACAAAAATCTATTGATCAAATGAAACTCTTTCCATTCAAACTGGGAAATAACATGATTCAAAGAATATTGCCTGCCGTCAACGACGTTCAATTTTTAAAAGCATTCATAAAACCAAACCAATATACTAGCAGGACTTATTTTACGCTTTTTTCCTTGTCATATGTGGACTTCGTTCAAGGTCATTATTCATAGAAAAAGCTGAGCTGATGCAATTATGATTCATCCAAGACCCCATTGCACGAGAGAACGCAATGAATTGGTGCTGGAGGGAGGGAAGGAAATGAAATGCGTTTAAGGACCTCTTCGAAAGTCCTGTACTTTGTATAGCCGCTGTGCACTGGCTCGCTTTTGCGAATTGAGTGAGAGACGTACGAGATATGAACATTCAACGCATGTTATATGTATATGTACTATGTATATTCTTCGCTCGTAGAAGTGTGTTTTTTTGTCAACATAATCAAGTTCCTTCCAAATGCAGTGGACTCGCCCGTCAAACTCTCCCAAAGTCAGATTCTCTCCTACATTTTTGTTTGATATATATTATCCCTACAAAAAACCCCTCTTAGCGAAACTCCTCTAACTTGAACTAATTTGTATATCCCGTCAAAATTCGACTTAGGGGGACCCCACTTTACATGCATTTCTCTTTATACCATGGGAAATGGGATCTCATCCGAAATTATCTCTCCACTCTCAGCAATTAGACAAAAACGTGCGGTCTAAACGAGCTCCTAGAGGGGAATCTACACTGGAAACTTTATCCAGTATTATGTGAGAAGGATATCGACAAGGAATTCACACGAACCATTGGATCTATTTGGACATGGCCAGACTAGTTTATAGTCTTATAGCTCTGCTCTCCATAGCTGCTTTATCAAGATCGGCCTCGAACTCACCTAGACATTTAATGCCAAGAAAGGCTTAAGACAAGCCGACGCTCTGTCATGTGATTTTTTTAACATCGTCCTTGAGAAGGTCACTCACAAGAGGACGATGTTCCAAAATCCTATACAATGGCTGTTAGATGCGACATTGACGTGATTGGTCGAACACAGTGAGCCGTCAAAAAAAAACACTACTCGGTCAGAACGTCGCCATATGCGGCTACAACTTGGAGGTGGTTAAGGACTTCATCTACCACGGCTGTATACCACAAGTTAGTAATACGAACAACATGAGTACCAACTTGGTCAGTCCAAACCAGTGTGGCTTTAGGCCAGGAAAATCCACCATCGACCAAATATTCACACTTCACACAGCAACAAATCGATACCCACCACCTGTTCATCGAATTTAAGGCCGCGTATGATAGCATCTATAGAAACGAGCTATACAGAGCAATGTCTAGTTTTGACATCCCTACCAAACTCGTCCGTTTGTGTAGGATGACGATGGAGATGCACGCTGCTCCATCAAGGTCGGTAAAGACCTAACCGAGACCTTTGATGTCAAAAAAGGATTCAGACAAGGCGACGCGCTGTCATGCGACTTTTTCAACATCGTTCTTGAAGGAATTGTTCAAAACTCGAACGTCAACACCAGAGGAACAATCTTTCAAAAGTCCGTCCAACTACTCGCATATGCCGACGATATTGACACTATCGGAAGAACGCAGCGTGATGTCAAAGGCGCTTTTGTGAGTATTGCAACGGAGGCCGCGAAGATGGGTTTAGCGGTAAACGAGGGTAAGACCAAGTATATGCTGTCAACAAGAAAGAACACCCAACACCGACGTCTTGGTCAGAACGTCACGGCAGACAGATATAACTTTGAGGTAGTTAAAAACTTTGTCTACCTAGGAACCGCTATCAACTCAGACAACGACACCAGCGCTGAATCAAACGAAGAATAACTCTTGCCAATCGGTGCTTCTTTGGGCTAAGAAAGCAATTGGTGAACAAAGCCCTCTCTCGAACAACCAAGGTAACGCTCTACAAGACCTTAATCGTCCCAGTCCTGCTATATGGCGCGGAGGCATGGACTCTGTCAAAAGCGGATGAAGCAGCCCTTGGTTGCTTCGAGAGGAAAATTCTTCGTGTGATTTTCGGTCCCGTCTACATAGATGGTGAGTGGAGGAGGAGATACAACGACGAACTATACGGGCTGTTCAGCGACATCGACTTAGCCAGAAGAGTGAAGATCCAACGACTGAGAAAGCTAGGTCATGTAGAGCGGATGGAAACCAATGCTCCGGCCCGAAAAGTCTTCGAATCCACCCCCGAGGGACGGCGCAGTAGAGGAAGACCGCGACTCAGGTGGCACACGCAAGTGGAAAGGGACCTCAACCAACTATGCGTGCGAAACTGGAGACAGCTAGCTAAAGATCGAGCTGGCTGGAGACGCTTCTTGGTTGAGGCCCAGGTCCACCCCGGACTGTAGCGCCACCTTAAGTAAGTAAGTAACATGAGTACCGTGATTAAACTCTTGCCAACCGCTGTGTAATGACTAGTAGAGCCCTCTCACGAAGAATGAAGCTAATATTATACCTTGATTATCTCCGTCACGAAAGCCTGGCTTTTCTCAAGAGCCAATGAGGAAGCCCTTGATCTTCTTGAGAGAAAAGTTACACGTTTAATCTTTGGTGGTGTTTGCGATGATGATATATAACCAACATCAGTACCGAGATTAAACGCAGACTTACTCTTGCCAACCGCTGTTTCTTTGGGCTCAAGAGGCAATTGAGTAGTAGAACCCTCTCTCGAAAGACCAAGCTCACATATATAAGACATTGATCATCCCTCTCTTGCTCTTTGGCGCGGAAGCCTGGACTATCTCAAGAGCGGGTGCAGACGCACTTGGTCTCTTCGAGAGAAAAGTTCTGCGTTCAATCTTTGGTCCTGTTTGCGTTAAAGGTTTTTGGAGAAGAAGATTCAACCACTAACAGTACGGGCTGTACAGCGACATGAGTCTAGCCAGGCGTTTAGGGATTCAACGCCTAAGATTGCTAGGTCATGTAGAGTGTATTGACAACACTGCTCCAGCCCGAAGAGTCATCAACAGATGGGAAAACGTAATAAAGGACGCCCATGAAAGCGATGGGGCTCACAAGTATAGTGGGACTTGAACTTGGCGCACGCGGATCCTGCCAACTGGAAAGGAAAGGCTTGTTGGCTGAGGCCCAATTTCACCCCGGACTATAGCACTATTAGACGACGAAGAAGAAGAAGCTTAGCTCCGACTTGAGGAATAATCAATTTCAAGCCTGAATGACAATGTAACAGAGGACACCCGCATTTATGGCGATTCACACTGGTGGTGAAGAACCTCAGTCAATTTGTTGCGAATAATAATTATAGACGGTAGGGGGCCAGAGCCTAGCTTCTAAGCAACCACTCGTGTTGTGCGTGCTATTGTTCTCTCACGAGTGGAAGGGAACTACAGTTTAGAGCCGAATCCGAACGGCTTTGTTTGAGAAGCTTTTTCAAGACAGGAAATACTCTTTGAGCACTGTAAGTGAATCGAAAGAGGTGGGGTCTTTTGTTTTCGTCGCACAGACCAGGAATCGAACCTACGACGTCGAGGTTGGGGTCGACGCTCATACTCACAACGCCGCGGGCCACCACTTTGTTGCGAATAACTGCAGGCATTAAGGCTTGGTGGGCAAAACAAAGTATATGCTGTCCTCAAAAAAATGACATGCAACATCGACGTCTTGCACAGAGCGTCACAATGTGCAGCTATAACTTCGAGGTAGTCAAGGACTTCACTTACCTCGGCTCCGGAGTAAACTGTACCGAGATCAAACTTAGGATAACTCTTGCCAACCGCTGTTTCTTCGGGCTCAAGAAGCAATGGAGTAATAGAGCCCTCTCTCGAAGAACCAAATTGACTCTATATAAGACCTTGTTCATCCCAGTCCTGCTATACGGCGCGGAGGCATGGACAATCTCGAAAGCGGATGAAGAAGTCCTTGGTCTCTTCGAGAGAAAAGTTCCACGCACGATCTTTGGTCCTGTTTGTGTTGAAGGGTTCTGGAGGAGAAGATTTAATCACGAACTGTACGGACTGTACAGCGACATGAGCCTAGTTAGGCGTCTACGGATCCAACGCCGATGGTGGCTAGGTCCTGTAGAGCGGATGGACACCACAGCGCCGGCCTGAAGAATCTTCGAATCCGAACCTGTCGGGCAACGCAACACAGAACGCCCGCGTTTAAGGTGGCGCACCCAACTGGAGAAGGACCTCAACCAACTTGGTGTGCGAAACTGGAGACAGCTAGCCAGGGATCGCGGTAGTTGGAAAGGCATGTTGGTTGAGGCCCAGATCCACCCCGGACTGTAGCGCCACACAAAGAAGAGGAAGAAGATTAAGGCTCGATGGTTGAGGCCCAGGTCCATCCCTGACTGTAGCGCAAGCAAAATCGAATTAAAACGTATCTCATGATCAACTCAGAGGCAATTGCGTACATAGACATCGTAGTTAATGACCCCTCAGTCACACACAACAACTATTACCACGATAATACCTCTTTCAACTTCGCTAATGTCCGCTGACGTTGGTCTACTCGATTGACCTAAGCCAACGCTATACACTATAATTATCTTAACAACATACGTTGCACATTTTTTTTCATACTACAGTAGCTCCCAATGGTGTTTGGCAACATCGCTAAGATTTTGCTTACTTGAAAAAAAAAATGTGTCAACACTGAATATAGGTAAACTTGTGTTTGGCAAAAGTGAAGATACTTTGCAGGAAGTGATTTGTTGTCAGTTTCTGCCGAAATTGTCGCAAAATGGATTTATTTCATTTCTATCACAAGCCGTCTTCAACATGAAATACCGTCGTTCTCATAGAAAGTTGTGAGTTACAAGAAATATGAATTCATTGGTCAAAGTGTATATAAACCTAAGCTTGCATACTGCTCTTAATCTAAAGACAACTTAAGTGCTTCTAGAGATAGATGGCAGCAAATAGTAATATGTACTGGTACTGATAGAAGTTATAACTAAACACTGCCTCATATGAAATCAAGGCAGAATATTGAACGTGTTATGTGTAGGTTTTTTTTGCATTGCACATTGTAGTCAGTCAACCTTACATACCAACCTAGGTAGGCTTCTGAGGGGTATTTGAGGTATTTAGACGGACATTCAAATCGCGAAGCCGCCATTGTAGCCACATTGTATCATATGCTTCGGATTTCTTCTCGCACAGAAGTGCAGTGTAATTGACACATCGTTGTCCCTAAGTTGTTCCTATCCGAGGTTAAGTTAGGCTATTGGGCTGCTAGCGAACTTGCCAGCACACTTAAACCATTGTTGGTCCAATGTGATGGCCAGTGCCGTTAATTTTATCCTAACAAGTGGTGACTGGATCAGACTTGAAAAAGATAAAAGCATATTAATTTTTGCTTTCACTGGGATTCGAACCGGGGACCCCTATAACCAGAAGCAGACACCAGCCGTCGTTCCTAACCTAACATAACATTGTGATGATTGTGTTTGTCCCTGAGCATTAAGTTTAAATGCATGAGCGACATCGATCTGATCAAACGATTTTCTAGTTCTATAGGTCAGGTAGAGCGAATGAACACCAATGCTCCGGCCGGAATGGCTGTGAATCCAACCCCGAGGGACAACGCGGTAAAGGAAGACCACACTACCGGTGGCGCACGCAGCTGAAAAGCGACCTCAATGAGTTGAAAGCGCCTGGCTGGACAACACCGGGCAAGATGCAGAGGCATGTTGGTCCACCCCCGAGTGTAGCGCCAGCCAAAGAAAAAGAAAAATATTGAACGATCAGAAAATTAAAGTGAGTGATATGGCTGACGCAGTAGATATCTTATTTTGGCGCCTACATCACATTTTTCACAAATATTTCGATATTAAAAAGTTATTTCACAATGTTTGCGTCCATTCCGCACACTGGAATGGACGCCTCTAGAAGTCGCAAAAATTGGGTTACGCGCTACTTTCCCATCAAGCACATTCCTCCACGCTCTGAGAGTATTTCTTGTTTTGAAACCTAAAGGGAATAGCTGGGCATCGAACTCTTAAATGGATGAAGATGAAGTCGAATAGCACATAAAGGCTGATTCACTGTCAAACATCTTCAGTTTGGTCCATAATTTAACCATGAATCGGCTTACAAACGAACAACGCTTGCAAATTATTGAATTTTATTATCAAAATGCGTGCTCTGTTAAGAAAGTTCATCGCGCGCTTCTTCCGAAAAATTGTGTTCAGCCACGAAGCTCATTTTTGGCTGAATGGGTACGTAAATAAGCAGAATTGTCGATTTTGGAGTGAATATCAGTCAGAAGCATTGCAAGAGCTACCAATGTATCCAGAAAAAGTCACAGTTTGTTGCGGTTTATGGTGGCATCATTGGACCGTACTTCTTCAAAGATGATGCGACTCGTGACGTAACTGTCCAACTTTTTTTATTAACATGCAAGAGCTTGACTTGCATGACATGTGGTTTCAACAAGACGGTGCCACATGGCACACAGCACGCGCAACAATGGGCTTATTGGGAGGCGAGTTCGGTGAACATTTTTTTCACGTTTGGAACCGGTCAATTGGCCACCTAGATCGTGCGATTTAACGCCTTTAGACTATTTTTTTGTGGGGCCATGTTAAAACTCATGTCTATACAGACAAACCAGCTTCGGAACACAACGTTGAAGCATTTATTCGTGAGATACCGGCCGAAATGTTGGAAAGAGTATGCCAAAATTGGACTAAGCGGATGGACCATTTGAAGCGCACTCAAGATCAACATTTGCATGAAATAATCTTCAAACATTAAATTATATGGACGGTAATATCGATTCAAATAAAGATTTCATGCATTTTTCTGAATTTTATGTGTTTCTTTTTTTGAAGAACTTTCCTATAGCTTTTAAAAAATCACCCTTTACAAATTTGCTGTAAACAAAACCAAAACAAAGTGTGTGCTATCATTAGCTGTGTTTTTAAAATTAAAAAACACGATTCGCAGTTGCTTTCATTTTTATATATGAGTATTAGTGCGCATACTTCACAAATTTGAATTTAATAAATAGAGCAAAAGTCTGTGTGAAAATTATATTTGAATGTCTGTGTGAAAATTATATTTGAATGTTCACTTCCAATTGCTGTGAAATTCACCGAAATTCAGGAAAAATGAGCGTGCTCACGAGAGAGTAAAAAATTTCCCCACCCTGCGAATTTCTGCCACAAAAATTCTGTGGGCAGAAAATTGAAGACTGTCAAATTCAAAATAAAAGCAACAAGCGACTGTTCATTCAGAATTGAATAAGTAAGAATTGAATATATTTCTTGACGTTTCTTGAATTATGTGAATTTCTACGAAACGTCGTTCCACAAGTTTGTGCACAGTTTCTCTCTCAAAGAGAGATTTTTAACCCCACTTCTGTAAATTTGCTCAACTACGAATTTCTGTGCACAAATCAATTGGAACAGACCTATTATTTTGACAACGTTTTGTATAACGCTATTAGCCAATCGCCATATGACTCTGTCGGAGTTTTTTGGTACTAACTTTCTCAGACAATTCTGACAGATCGTTGAGGGATAATAACTTACATTGAAATCTTGAAATACGGTGGTGATTTGAAAGAGTATATTTAAAGAGAAAATGAATACTCTGTAATCAAAATAATGTTTAAATGTAGAGTGTAAGTGCCCACGATTTGTATAAAGCGATTGTCAAGAGTTTAATTGTGATCACTTTTGCAGAAAACTACTTTAAAAAACGTAAACAAACCAATATTTTACATGCAATTATTGTTGTTCAACAAAAAAGTCAAATTGATGAAAAACGATATTATGTGTTAAATTTCGAGATTTTTTAACAAATTGACTAAAACTAGCTTAGTAGAGGGAAATGCAGTGGGGAATCTACACATTCATACATATATGTGTACATATTCTTCTAATTTAGCAGAACACGCACACATTTTTCATTGAGCGATTCTATGAAAAATATCACCTCTGAGAACATGACACGCACTTTTTACAAAGGTGGCATACTTTTTCCGGGTATTTCACCAACAATTATACCCGGAATTGATAATTCGATGCTTAATTTCACAAAATGAATTTTCCACCAAATTTGTTTTTTCAGTACAAGTTTGTTGTAGGTAATTAAAAACGTCACCAGAAGGCGCTAACTATCGAAGTCGATTCGCCAATCCCCAGGCTTTAACCGACACGAGGCACGATAATACGTGAGGGCTCTTAGAACAGCCTTTCCCTGCAAGCTACCGTGGTGTAACGGTCGTCACGGCAACCACAATATCTTAGCTAAATATAATACAAATCAGTGCAAATTCCAGGATTCAAATTTGAATTCAAATTGTTTTTTACCGCGAAAATTAGGGGAAAGTATTCCTTTCATTAATATTTACATTAATAAAATAAAAATTTACAAAAAAGTTGGACATATAAAGCAGGTTACTGCTTTTCTCTTTTATTCATTTATTAATACTACCATTTAGCATATGTCGTTGGACTCACATAATATTAAAATATAAAATCGATTCGTAAGGGGCCGTTGATATGAGAAGCGAATAGCGAACGCTAACTTTCGGAAAGCAAATGCAAGCAATGTTAGCAAAAAGCCATACTTTGGTATGCAAAAGGATGTTAATTGAATTATCGAGTCTTGTTATCGACAATTATCTGCACAATAATCAGTTTATTTGTCGTTACTAATGGTTTAAAGTTTTCCTCTGCAAATCAATCATTCTCTTTGCGAACTGTCAAGCTGAGTTCGCAATACACAAAGAGCCAAATGATCAGTTTGCACTCCTCTGCGAATGAGAAAACTATATGAATGAGTTGTCAAAGTTTGATTTGACAGATATTCATGAATTGTTTTGCTTATGTGAGCAATTAGCGAATTTTGACTTTATTGAGGGCTAAAATACACCAATTAGCCTCGTGGGGTACTTGATTTCTCCAAACAAGTGTGCGTAAAAATGACAGCACCTTCTGTTACGAAAATACTGTCATTTATTTATGAATAACCGTGAAAAAGTAGGGGAAAAAACCGTCAAACCGGGCAATCAGTCTTTATAGTACTTGCAATACGCTGTGATAGGCAGAAGTTTATTGTTTGTGTTTCATGTGTAAAATACTACTTTAGTATTTGAAGATTTATATATAAAAAATGACCGAGTCTCTGAACAATGCAAAGGGTGTTCGTTGTTCCATCCGATGAAAATGACGTGAGACAAAATGACGTGAGAAAATGTATAACGATGACAGTATCTTCGCATCGTTTCGGCAGGAAATAGACGAAGATGTTCGCGCATTCATTACTCCATGTAATCTCAGTTTCTGCCCGGTTATTATTCAAATTTCAAAAGTCAGAAATGAAAACAGCTGTGTGCAGACTTGACTTCAAAGAGTTGAGATGAATAGCCGCTAGATCGCAGTTGTAGCATCCTACACATGTATCAAATAATGCACTAAGCAATATAAAATGTTTTACTACGCAAAGGCCCCTTTCAAAGTACCCCAGATATTTTTAGTCGAAGGTCAAAGAAATGCACATCCTGATAGAGTATCCGAAGATCTTGTACATCGCATTGCAGATCACTTGATCACTACAATTCTCTTGCTTTCTGGAAACCATTTGATTTAATATTTTGCATACCGCATCTCGTTAGCAAAACAAAACATAAACCATGTCATAAAGTTTCGTTTGATATGCCGTAGCGATTTTCTACGTCTGCATGAGAGAAGGTACAATGGACACGAAAACGAATGGCTATGGAATACTGTTCCGAAATTTGGCTACATTCCAAAAAAGATAAAATACAATCAACGCTCTAGCAAATCGGTCTTTATTTTGCCGACGACGTCAAGGTACAGTCGATATTTATGAAAGCAACGTGAGTGCGGGTGCAACAGAGGAATAAGAAAAACACCAAATATCAGAGGGAAATCAATTGAAAACGCAATTTTTTCCTGCATTCGGTGTGGATGATTGATGAATGTTCCCCTTTGTTTACGATGTTTTTGACGGCAATAAAGGTCACAAGTCGATCTAATAAGAAATGCTTGCAGATCAAAAAGAGAACGTCAAATATGGAAGATTTAAGTGTTTATTTTTAACTCGAATTCGCCTACGATCGTTCACAAATAATTTCTTTCTTCTTCTCTAAGTAACTCTAATTGGTGGCATCGAGGGTCTGTTGGAGAAGCTGGCAGATCATTTGGTATATGAAAATGACGTTCATTAGACGAAATGACTTCTCTTTGGACACTCGTGACGATTCCAAGGTCTACGCTCAATACCCACCACCTGTTCTTATTATAAATGCAGCTGTTGTATGAGTCATCATAGGTTATTCGATAAACGATGAAAATACGCTAGAATCGCCAGAATTTCAACAAGTCAATGCACTATTGTTTCCTCTCTTTAATCCAACTGTGGGAAGTCATTAGAGAATCTTAGAGTGACATTGTAGAAAATGTTCAGTAATTGCGAGATCCACTAAAAAGGAGATCCTTAAAACTGCGCCAAGTACAGAGGGATTGTCTCTGCCGTTTCGTGCGAGCGAGTTAAACCATTCGTCAATAACCTGATAGGTCCTTATTAGTGGGATTTCAGGTCAGCATTCATTTCATTATCATTTCATTTCATTGAGAAAAAACCCAAGAGAAGCACATCGACACCCACCAACTATTCGTCGATTTCAATGCAGCATATAACAGCGTGCCTAGAGACGAACTATATAACTCCATGTTTAGTTTTGACATTCCTACCAAACTCATCACGTTGTGCAGGATGACGACGGAGAACTCTCGCTACTCCATCAAAGTTGGTAACGAACTCACCGAGGCCTTCAATGTCAAAAAAGATTTTAGAAACGCTGTCATGTGATATTTCTAACATCGTACTTGAAAAGGTCGTGCATGCGCGGATGACATTGACGTGATTGGTCGAACACAGCGAGCAGTCAATGAAGAGCTGGTATTGAAACGGAGGCGGCAAAAATTAGAGGATGAAAGGATACACAACATCGCCGACTTGGTCAGAACATCAACATAAGCAGCTAAAACTTTGAGGTGGTTAAGGACTTCATCTACTTTGACTGGAAAGTTAATAGTACGAACAAACGAGTACAACGCAGAATAACTCTTGCCAATCGAGCCCTCTCACGAGGAACTAAGCTAAGCTCTTTATATAAACGTATGTCGTTTCAAATTGTTCGCCAGCTTCGAATCTTGAATCAGCTTGATCTTGTATGGGTGTAAACCAAGAATGTTGTCTGGGCGATGCGCAGTTCTTGAGAACGCCGTGGCTTTGAATGATTTGAATATAATTTCGACACTTCGCACTAACGCGGTAACACAACGAACATGCAGACTAAAATTTGGGCACAAAATTTGCTCTTGCCTGTCTACAAGAGAGAGATTTACGAAAATTGGAGATAACGCGCTTAAAGTTTCGGTCTCCGACTCGGAATTTCGGTAGAAATCTGCAGGCGTTGCTCGCTCGTGTACTTTACCATGATAAACAGGTTGAGTTCACTGAATAATGACATGATGATAAGTGAAAGAGTACGTTCACGAATTAAATTCAAAGTTGTAAAGTCCCTATTCGAAAACCCTATAGAAGCCATTAATCATTCCTGTCCTTTTCTATGACGCGGCAGCCTCTACTTTCTTAGGAGCAGAAGGGCGGTCTTGTTGAGAGAAAATGTTTGCGTTCAATCTTTGGCCCTGTTTGCATTGGTGGTTTCTGAAGAAAAAGATTCAACGACGAACTGTACGGGCTTACAGCAACATAAGTCTAGGCAGACGTCTACGGATTCAACGCCCAAGATAGCCAGGCCATTAAGAGTGCGTGACCAACACTGCTCCAGCTCGAAGTGTAATCGACTCCGAGCTGGTGGGACAATGTAATAGAGGACGAACAAGACTTGGCGTAGGAAATTGGGTGCAACTGGCTAAGGATCATGGATTTGTGATCAAATATGATATTGGTTCACTTGGTCTTGGAAGCCAACAATAGACTGCTGATCGCCGAACCACAGGCTCATGTACTCACATACTGAAGACCATGTCAAAGTTGGACCTATGGCTTCCGCTGTGTCCGAAGCCATATTCGAAAGTTAGTGTCATAAATTTATCGATGAAATAAATGCATTTCATTCCCCAGTCCACCAACAAATTCGAGGAGTTTTTGACAGTAAGTCATGAACTTTTTAAGCACAAGAGAGGTATTATGATTACTTTGAGATCGCAATGAAAAATTGACCACTGCCTTGAGTTACGAATGAAGGCGAAGACCGTTTACGCAGGGATAGTTCAGGAGACAGTAGGATAATTAAGGGAATGTTGACTGATTCTTCATTTCAACAAAAGATTACTCAAGTTTCATACTCCGACAGAGTCGAAATGTGTATCACATATGTGTTCAATATAAATTTGTTATTCTTTATGACTTTCATCGATTATTATGGTTTATGCAACGGAGTAGAATCGGGTGCTGCTTTATGCATGCAGTACCTGGAAAGTGACACCATCACGGCACGAAATCTGCCATCCTTCATAACCAAATGTTTAGTGAACAATATAAGAATTCTTTGTTTTTTTTTTGTTATCGTTTTTGGGCGAACATGTAAACATTACAAGGGATCTCCCACAAAGGAGAAAGTGACTGTGCATTGTACAAATCCTACAACGCGAATCCCATTACTAAGTACTCTATGCTGTGGAATCCGCTGACACAGGCATGGAGAACAGCGGATCGCCCTGGGCAAACGTAGCGAAAAACAGTTAAGGTGGAATTTCTCTGATAGAAATAAGCTCAAGAGCGTCAAAGAAGTTCGAACAAGGCGTGGTTAAGCCCTATTCCCTCGAGGTTTTAAGGGACATAAGCAGTGATCGACTTTAATAAACGGTAGGTACGAAATTTGCTCAAAAGGGCTTAATTATTCATACGTCAAGGACCTTGGTACATGATATCAAATCGAATTGATATTTTTTTTATTGCTTTACTTGTTAAGGATCTGGTTAGTTTTTATTCCTTTTCGTGCAACGTATAAGCCGACTGAAAAACCTGTCACCCACTGAGGTGTAGAAGGGCTTCTTAAATGAATGGCAGTATTGTATGTATTAGGCACCCACTGACGTGTAGAAGGGCTTCTTAAATGAATGCCAGTATTGTATGTATTTTTGTACAACGAAGAAGCTTAATACATTTTTGAACCCAGAACTATTTCAAGAATCTGTAAATGGATATCTTCTGCGACATCAAAAACACTGCTTTTTCACAAACATTTGAAATGCCGGAAAAAAAACATTGCTTTATGCTCCTCCAAACTCTACAGCTCATTTAAAGGGAAACAAAATTACCAGAATGAACAATAAATTTGAAAATTGCTCTCTGTGAATATTTGTCAGACATTACAGTTGCGCAGAAAGAGGTCGCACCTCTTTCCAATTCTGTTTTAAACACAAGTTGAATAGACTAGGTAATGTTAGGTTATTGGACTGCCACTTAGACTAGCTAGCACACTTAGACCATTATTGGTCCATTGTGATACCCAGTGTCGTTACATCAATTTAGCTTACTGGGACCCCTATAACCAAGGGCAAGTACTCAACCAACTGCTGCATCCAGCCGTGCGGTGAATTGAATAGGTTCGATACTCTTTTGTAAAGCAATGAACATTTATTAGGCACATCTTGGCCTGAACATTATTCCCATTTTAATATTTCAAACACTGGCCTTTAACAGACGTGTGCTCATAACTGCTTGAGGAAACTTATGCAAAATATTATCACTAATTGTTTTCACGTAAATAGAGAGCGATCAATTGCTCCTACATAAGCAACCAATATTGAATGAAACTAAACGAAACGGAGGTAAGCAGTTATTGCAGCATGACTGAACTAAAAGAAGAACGTCAAAGTCTTGCTGTATGGCATAGAACGACAGTATGATTGTGACGAAAAAATGCTCGGTCTGCTCGAGAAGAAAATCTTTGGAATTATATTTGCTCCCGTTTGCGAAGAAGGAGTATGAAGGAGAAGATTGAACGGCGAACTTTACGAGCTGTACAACTTTTTTGGTCTATTCAAATGAATTCGATTGTCTCGACTGAGTTGTAAAGAGAATGGATACCAACGCTTCGAGTCCAACTCCAACAGACGTAGCCTCTGACGGCGTGACTAACTGGAAAGGGACCTCGATAAGCTGGCTGTACGAAACTGGAAGAGCCTAGCACAAAGTATGTTGACAAAGGTCCAGGTCCACACCAGACTGTAGCGCCAGCCAAAGAAGAATAACGAAGCTTGTATTGTACGTAACGTATCATATCCAAGTATTCGTCTCCTTACATAAACTTTCGTTGACCCTTACTTCCGTTCAAAAACTGAAATGAACTTACGCCAGGCGACCATCATTTTCTTTAATGGTAAACATTCAAAATGTGTAGTAAAAAAGTCTGCGTGAGTGAGGAAATCTGCACCACCGCCATAGTTGGGGTAGGTTTATAGTTTGGGGAGGTATTACGGTGAAAATTTGTGAAAGTGGGTGGTAGTTTAAAAAAAAGTTGATTTGCATTGCTAATTGCGACCAATGAAGCCTGAATTTGTGGCAAAAATTAGCTTATGGCAGTTTTTGGCTCTCTATCTATAATCAATATTGTATCTACATTTCATTTGTCTGCAAGATCGATGCAATGACACGTAAACAATATTCTCAAACATTCATTGGTTTTGAGAAGAGAAATATACGAACGTGTGTGGGTTAGAATTTGTTCACAAAAATCAGACTGTCGAACACATTGCCCTTCCTTAGACTCCCTTAAGTGTTGTATACATGAATTTCGCAGATTGAGTCAGATTCATTGGTCGCAGGAAGCCACAGACACTTTTAAAGTGGTCGTTTATAGAGGAGGTAATTTTTTTAACCTCAAATTTGTGGATTGTGACGCTTACTTAGTGGAATGCGTTGTCAGTGCAGGCAGCAGCTAATTAAATGTTTGATTAGTGGATTGGGTATTTGGAATTGCGTTGGAGGTCGAGCGGCGGTCGAACGGCGATTGAAAGTACGGTCGAATCTCCATAAACGAGAGCCACGAGCCACGAGAAACCACTATTGTCTTAGATATATAGAATGTTCGACTTGTGAAGTGTGAAATATGAGAAAATTTAAGTCTAGGGTCTGAAGCGTTTGCTCGATGTCCTTTCCTCTTCGCCACAATTCCCAATAAAATTCCAGGACGTTTCATTTGCGGAGGCTACTAAACTTGGCAAACTAGTAGATTTAAACATTTTCTCAAACTAAACTAAAAAAAACTCGCAGAAAAGAGCAACGACATCTTAGGCAAGTCTCTTCAAAAACGAAATACCAACATGAGTCAATAGCTTTTTACACAACGACCGAGAAGATATTTACTCGATTTCTTCTGAATTGAATCTACAGACCACACCAAGTACGACTGTCCAACAAAAACGCATTTAATTTAATTCAACTTTTACACATTACTCGTATGTACTCTCGAACGTTATGTACAGCAGTACTTTAATGATTCCACTGTCCCAGTGTCGCATTACATCACAGGAAGAGGAGGAAATTAGCAACTACAACAAACCCCAACCAACCGCAGCTTTCATTCGAGAGACAAATAAAATATTCAAATGTGGGCCTCAAATGGAACACTTAAATGTTAATTGAAAACAAAAAAAGAAAATAAAAACGGATAAGAATGGAAAAATCTGTACATTTTTTTTTTCTAATGCATAAATGCATGGAAACATTGCATGAGTGTATCCACTGAATAAGAGATACATACATCCATATGTAGGTGTAGCAGCAGAGAATCGTTTTGGTAGAGAATTTCTGCGATGTCTGTGTCGTCTAGAGAACTATACGATGCACTTGGTATTGAAACTACATTCAGTCTCTTTTTTTTGTTCCTTTTTGGTAATGCCACCATGTACTTGCTGCATTCAAGTACGAGTACGCAAAAATACAACAAAATGAAATGAAACGATATTCTAGTGTGTATCTCCAGTTTTGTATCCATATACCAGTGTCGACCGCCAGCCCGCCTACCGCCGCCGCCCACATTCATCATCGTTCATTCATGTGGTTGTGTGTTTTGTATGAGAGTATTGAGGTTGAGGTATTTTTTTTTTTTTTTTTTTTGCGATGAGATGTGTATCTTATATTAGACAACGAATAGGACGATGAAGTGCAGCAACAACGAGAGAAAGAAAAAAATGTTTAAAACATAAATTATTTACAAAAATGCATGAGCATGTGTAAAATGCGGTGCACACCTACGAAAGAGACAGATCACCTTGTGATATTCGAAATGCGACATCTAGAATATGTGTATCTACGCATCTAGAGTAAGAAGAAAATTCTCCAGACAATGACTACCGACATACGGAAATGCGAAAAAATCGAAACCGAATTTCGCATTGAAATTAAAAAACAAACACACAAACAAGGATTAACTGAAAATAAAAGAAGAACGCTTTTTCGGGGGTATAGGCATTCAAACAAAATAACTGAATAAACAACTTTATTTGTACGTACCTCTCATTTGTTATATGAATCCAAGTCAAAGGTTAACAAACTTCCCGACAACGACCGACAGAAGAGGCAGAAACCAAGCAAAAAAAAAAAAAAATGGAAAAAGACTTTCAAAAAGAATTGCACAGCCGAAGTGTAGATGCAGAGCAGCAGCAGAGAAAATGAAGCGCAAGTAAGAAACGAAACGAACTCGATAACGGAAAACAAAAATCCAGACCTGCCGTACTAAAATATTCGTGAAGGAGTCCAAAACCAAAAAACGTACACACACACACTCACTCAGTCACATACTCCACGCTCCATTCCACACAGATGCACATAAACACACATACACACACACACGCATACACACCCCACATCAAACACTCCACACGAGGGAAGATGGGTTTATTCACCCAAATTTTTCTGTTGGATTTTTCTCCACCACCCCTTTTCATCTTTTTGGGTGTCCTGTTGTTGTTGTGTGGTTGCCCTTAAGGATTGCTTTCTTTGACAGATCCTTGCATTCTTGAGAAGGAGGAGCGACCTCGCCGGTGGTTGATTCATCCAATTTTCTCTTTTGCGTCGAACACAAATGCTGTTAAATATCAGTTGCTTCAGAAACTTGTCCCCCTTTTCAAAAGCCGAACAAGATGATTGAAGATAAAATAACGTTAAATGCATAAATTAAGCGCATGATCGATAGATTTTTGTGCTGTGTGCATTGAAAGGAAGTTGGAAAACAATAGGGAAAGAGAACACAAGGAAAAATGAGAAAAGAGAAAAAAAAGATGACAAGTTGACTACCTTTGTTGTGGCTAAAAAGCACCTACACGCACACACAGTGACACATTCTCTGAGTATGCATGCATGCATTTATCCGACGAAAAAAAAAATGTAAAGAAAACCGAACCGATTTCCCACTCGGAAGTACGACGAATATATATGTATTTATTTCTCTTTTTTTTGTTCCACAAATTTTGTCTTGATTAAACATTTCGTTGTTGTTGCTGTGTTTTTTTCGTTTTTGCACTGAATTTGTTAATCTGTTCTGAATTTCCTCTTGTCTTGTCCACACGACACTGACTGTTCATCATTGTCATTTCAATTCATTTTTTTCTTTCTTTTTTCGGCTGTTCTGCGTTGCAATGGATACATGCACACAAACAATATCTGTGTGCAAAAAAAAAAACAAACCAAGAACCATCAAAAAGACGAACTGAATTTCTTGTATCTATGAGTGATAGGAGAATTGTTTCAGCCTTCGTTTTACACCACAAACCAACACACAAAAAAAAAAACTGCAGAAGAAAACTTCTCTGTTCCTCCGTTTTTTTTTTGTTCTTCGAGGAGAAGAAGGAAAAAACTTTTGAATTCAAAAATTCGGTGTTACCTCCCCACCAGCAGCACACACCAGGAGAGAGTTTTTTGGCCGATTTTTTTGTGCAAAAAAATTAAACGGTTTTTGAGGAAGATTGTGACATTTTTCGTTTGAAGTCACGAATATTACTAAAGGTAGAGAAAAGATGAACGCGGAATGCATCCGCAGTCGTTTATTTGCTCTTTTTCTCTTTTTTTTTTCATTTTTGCCAGTGTTCCGTGTGCTTTTTCTTTCTTTTCTTACTGGGAATGCAATTGCTTTTTTTTTTTTTTGCACTGCTGTTGTTTTTTCGTGTCGTTCGCATTTTGTATTTTCCATGCAATTCGTTGGTTTTTTTGTGCGTATATGGATGGAGTCGGTGCCGGTGTGTGCGTGGGGGAATAAAGAAAGTTTTGTGTGCATGTGTTGCATTGCAAAATGCACACACGTCTGGCAGGGTGTGTGTGGATGCAGAAATTGCAGAGCTTTGGGTTCATTGGTTTTTTTTCCCTCATCTGGTGTGTTGGTCGAGTGGGGAAATAGAGGGAATAATGTTGGAACGGAGAATCGACCTGGATGAATGCATTTGAGTTTAGGTACTTGCATGCTTATGTGCAAGAGAGGGGTGCTAATTGCGTGTTTACATGTCGCTCATTTAGGTGGAGATATTAACGCATCAGCTGTTAGATTACAGAATTTGACACAGAAGTTGGAAATGTTCTCCTTCGGCTTTCGGGCGAGCAAGAGCAGTAAATGTTTTAAATTCAAAAGCAAACGACAGTTGAACATTATGTCTGCCGTGAATTGAAGGGGCAGTGCATGTACATATTATAACCCACAGTGGGGTGCAAATGTTTTCAATCAACAGGGTGCATACGAGAAGTGAGTCGGCTGTTTAGAATCTGTGCAGATTATAGAGACAGTTGCGCACAGAGCTAGAGTAAGTGTGGCAAATAGGGCCTACCCTTAACCATTTCATATTTTTTCTCCAATAGTCTTATAAATCACATTTACTAGGTGTACCGGTATGAAATGCGCGTTTTTCTGAAAATAAGACACTAATGTAATGGGAATGCATGCAATCTGCAAAATATGGTCGGAGGAAAACATGCCCGATGAATGGAAGCTCAGCATTGTTTGCCCGATCCACAAGAAAGGAGACCCCTTTGACTGCGCCAACTATCGGGGGATAAGTCTCCTTAACATCGCCTATAAGATATTATCTGCCGTACTGTGTGAACGCCTAAAGCCATTCGTCAACAACTTGGTCAGTCCATACCAGTGTGGCTTTAGGCCAGGAAAATCCACCATCGACCAAATATTCACACTCCGGCAGATTTTGGAGAAAACCCAGGAGCAACAAATCGATACCCACCACCTGTTCATCGATTTTAAGGCCGCGTATGACAGCATTTATAGAGACGAGCTATACAGAGCAATGCCTAGTTTTGGCATCCCTACCAAACTCGTCCGTTTGTGTAGGATGACGATGGAGAATGCACGCTGCTCCATCAAGGTCGGTAAAGACCTAACCGAGACCTTTGATGTCAAAAAAGGATTCAGACAAGGCGACGCGCTGTCATGCGACTTTTTCAACATCGTTCTTGAAGGAATTGTTCAAAACTCGAACGCCAACACCAGAGGAACAACCTTTCAGAAGTCCGTCCAACTATTCGCATGTGTCGACGATATTGACATTATCGGAAGAACGCAGCGTGATGTCAATGACGCTTTTGTGGGTATTGCAACGGAGGCCGCGAAGATGAGTTTAGCGGTAAACGAGGGTAAGACCTAATATATGCTGTGAACGAGAAAGGACATCCAACACCGAAGTCTCGGTCAGAACGTCACAGCAGACAGGATTAACTTTGAGGTAGTCAGAAACTTTGTCTACCTAGGAACCGCTATCAACTCAGACAACGCACCAGCGCTGAAATCAAACGAAGAATAACTCTTGCCAATCGGTGCTTCTTTGGGCTAAGAAAGCAATTGGTGAACAAAGCCCTCTCTCGAACAACCAAGGTAACGCTCTACAAGACCTTAATCGTCCCAGTCCTGCTATATGGCGCGGAGGCATGTACTCTGTCAAAAGCGGATGAAGCAGCTCTTGGTTGCTTCGAGAGGAAAATTCTTCGGGTGATTTTCGGTCCCGTCTGCATAGATGGTGAGTGGAGGAGGAGATACAACGACGAGCTATAGGAGCTGTTCAGTGACATCGACTTAGCCAGAAGAGTGAAGATCCAACGATTGAGATGGCTAGGCCATGTAGAGCGGATGGAAACCAATGCTCCGGCCCGAAAAGTCTTCGAATCCACCCCCGAGGGACGGCGCAGTAGAGGAAGACCGCGACTCAGGTGGCGCACGCAAGTGGAAAGAGACCTCAACCAACTATGCGTGCGAAACTGGAGACAGCTAGCTAAAGATCGAGCTGGCTGGAGACGCTTGTTGGTTGAGGCCCAGGTCCACCCCGGACTGTAGCGCCACCTTAAGTAAATAAAGTAATGTAATGGGAAAGTAAAAACGGTCAGAAATTGTTTGTTGTGCAACATTAAACAAAAAAAAAAAAATAATAATGACGCTCACTTCATACTGGTACAGTCTTTAGAACTTATAACTAAAAAAACAAATATAACAAAAAGTTATACACAAAAACTTGAAATAGTTTTAGAAAGTGCAGCTAATATGACCTACCTCCTGTAAAATATGGCCCACCTTGGCTTTCAGGGAAACTTTTTTGTTGATTCCACGGGCCATATTACCCACGAAGGCCACATTTGCCGCACTTCTTCTCCTTCTTCTTGTGGCGCTACATTCCGGGGTGAACCTGGGCCTCGGTCAACAATCCTCTCCAGCTGGCACTATCTTTAGCCAGCTGCCTCCAAATTTGCACTCCAAGTTGGTTGAGGTCCTTCCCCACTTGAGTGCGCCATCGGGTTCGTGGTCGTCCATCCGCTCAACATGGCCTAGTCATTTTAGGCGTTGAATCCGTAGACGCCTGACTAGACTCATGTCGCTGCACAGCCCGTACAGTTCGTAGATGAATCTTCTTCTCCAAACGCCATCAACGCAAACAGGACCCACGATTGAACGCAGAACTTTTCTCTCGAAGAGACCAAGTGCGTCTTCATCCGCTCTTGAGATAGTCCAAGCTTCCGCACCACACAGCAGGACAGGAATGATCAAAGTCTTATATAATGTAAGCTTGGTCTTTCGAGAGAGGGCTCTGCTACTCAATTGCCTCTTGAGCCCAAAGAAACAGCGGTTGGCAAGAGTTATTCTGCGTCTAATCTCAGTACTGATGTTGTTCGCACTATTTACTTGGGAACCAAGGTAGATGAAGTCCTTTGCTACCTTGTTGTAGCTGCCTATAGTGACGTTCTGACCGAGTCGTCGATGTTGTGTGTCCTTTCTTGATGACAGCATTTACTTTGTTTTGCCCTCATTCACCGCTAAACCCATTTTTGCCGCCTCCGTTTCAATACAAGCAAACGCTTCATTGAAGGCTCGCTGAGTTCGACCAATCATGTCAATGTCGTCCGCTTAAGCTTGCAGTTGAACGAACTTTTGGAAGATCGTGCCTCTAGTATTGGCGTGTGAGTTTTGCACGACCTTCTCAAGTACAATGTTGAAAAAATCACATGACAGCGCGTCGCCTTGCCTAAAACCTTTTTTGACATTGAAGGTCTTGGTGAGTTCGTTACCGACCTTGATGGAGCAGCGAGAGTTCTCCATCGTCATCCTGCACAATCTGACGAGTTTGGCAGGAATGTCAAAACTAGACATGGCGTTGTATAGCTCGTCTCTATGCACACTGTCATATGCGGCCTTAAAGTCGACAAATAGCTGGTGGGTGTCGATCTGCATCTCTTGGGTTTTTTCGAGGATCTGCCGTAATGTGAAGATCTGATCGATAGTGGACTTCCTGTTACCGCACTGATAGGGACTTATCATGTTGTTGACGAATGGTTTCAGGCGCTCACACCGAACAGCAGAGAAGATTTTGTTTGCGATGTTAAGGAGACTTATCCCCCGATAGTTGGCGCAGTCAAAAGGGTCTACTTTCTTGTGGATCGGTCAAACGATACTAAGATCCCACTCGTCGGGCATGCTTTCCTCCGACCATATCCTACAGATGAGCTGGTGCATGCGACCAACCAGATCATCTCCAGCTGCTTTAAACAGTTCCGCGGACAATCCATCCGCTCCAGCAGCTTTGTTCGATTTCAGTCTCGATATCGCTACCTTGACTTCGTCTAGATCGGGAGGACGGAATTCTCTTCTATCGTCGTCCATTGCGTGGAGTGGAACATTCTGCCTGACAGCGGTATTGGTGTCCTCTCCGCCGTTAAACAGTCTGCAGAAGTGATCCTTCCAGATTCTCAGTATCGACTGCGACTCTACTACGAGTTGTCCCTCTTCGTTCCGGCAGGCTTCTGTCCGATGTTTGTACCCTTTGGATAAGTGTTTCACCCGCTGGTAAAACTGTCGGACATTTTTTCTGGTACCACCTCTCTATTTCCTCGATCGCGCGCTTCTCATGCTCCTTCTTTTTCTTTTTGAGAAGCCGGTCTCTTCCCTTCTTTTGAGTTCGTAGAGCTCACGAACCGCTCTCGTCCTTCTATCCAGCGTCGCCTTATATGCTGCTTACTTACTTACTTAAGGTGACGCTACAGTCCGAGGTGGACCTGGGCCTCAACCAACAAGCGTCTCCAGCCAGCTCGATCTTTAGCTAGCTGTCTCCAGTTTCGCACGCATAGTTGGTTGAGGTCCCTTTCCACTTGCGTGCGCCACCTGAGTCGCGGTCTTCCTCTACTGCGCCGTCCCTCGGGGGTGGATTCGAAGACTTTTCGGGCCGGAGCATTGGTTTCCATCCGCTCTACATGACCTAGCTTTCTCAGTCGTTGGATCTTCACTCTTCTGGCTAAGTCGATGTCGCTGAACAGCCCGTATAGCTCGTCGTTGTATCTCCTCCTCCACTCACCATCTATGCAGACGGGACCGAAAATCACCCGAAGAATTTTCCTCTCGAAGCAACCAAGAGCTGCTTCATCCGCTTTTGACAGAGTCCATGCTTCCGCGCCATATAGCAGGACTGGGACGATTAAGGTCATGTAGAGCGTTACCTTGGTTGTTCGAGAGATCGCTTTGTTCACCAATTGCTTTCTTAGCCCAAAGAAGCACCGATTGGCAAGAGTTATTCTTCGTTTGATTTCAGCGCTGGTGTCGTTGTCTGAGTTGATAGCGGTTCCTAGGTAGACTAAGTTTTTAACTACCTCAAAGTTATATCTGTCTGCCGTGACGTTCTGACCGAGACGTCGGTGTTGGTCATTCCTGCAGTAGTATCCCTCTATTCTGCCGATCGCGCGCTTCTCATGCTCCTTCTTTTTTCTCCTGAGAAGCCGGTGTTCGTCTCTCCTCTTCTGCTCGTAGAACTCCCGAGCAGCTCTTGTCCTTCTTTGCAGTGCCGCTTTGTTGTTGTTTGCCTTATATGCTGCTAGCTTCGCTGAATACGCCAGCCGACACTCATTATCAAACCATGTTTTTTTTTAGGTGGCATTTTAAAACCCAACACATCAGAGGCAGCTTCTCTAATGGCGTTTTGACAACGGTTCCACTGTTCGTCGATTGTTTCGCCTGGCAGGGTTGGACTCTCTGAGAGCTTCAGGGAGACTCGTTCGGAAAAGTTCCCAGCGGTCGATTGCGATTGTAGCTTTCCAACAACAAACTGTTTTGGTCTTGCTCCACTCCGTTGTACAATCGATATCCGAGTTCTGACCTTGGCTACAACAAGGTAATGATCCGAGTCGATGTTAGCACCTCGGAACGTTCGGACATCGAGGACACTGGAGGAGTGTCTGACGTCGATGGCAATGTGATCAATCTGGTTGACGGTTGTTTGATCAGGGGACCGCCAGGTCCTTTTGTGAATGTTGAGGTGAGGGAACCGCGTGCTGGCTACAGTGAGGTTTTGCACCGTCACGAAGTCCAACAGCCTGAGTCCCTTATCGGACGTGTTTTCCGACGACCCTAGCAAAGATTTCTTCCTTGCCCAGCTTTGCATTAAAATCTCCTAGAACGATCTTGGTGTCTTAGCTGGGGTATTGATCGTATGTTCTATTTAGGAGATCATAGAAGTCATCCTTGCTATCATCGTCTTTGTCCTCCGTTGGAGCGTGGGCGCAAATTAAGCTGATTAGCCGAATGCTGCCTTGATGCGGATTGTTGTGAGGAGTTCGCTTATGTATATAAAGCTTAAGACTGCTTGCCTAAGTCTGCCTCGAACATTAAAACCGCATCCAAACAAGCGCTGCCTTCGCCCAGCCTATCCCATCGCACCTCCTGGATGGCGGTGAGGTCAGCCTTATAGGCTTCTAGGGTCTCCGCAAGTTCATCGGCTGCACGTGGTCTGTTAAGTGACCTCACATTCCACGTGCAGAACCGAAAATCGTTGTCTTTGTTTCGTTGTCCATGGTCGTCAGCAATAGGGTCATCCGTATCCGAGGCTTGTTGCCGTCTCTGGGGAAGTTAACCCCACGCGAAAACCCCCGAACCTGGAGGACCGTGTCCTGGCTTAAACCTCCGGACAAGGGGCCGCTGCATACATTGTTTTTTTTTTTTTGACGCACTTACTCTGTGTAAAAATGATGTCATAAATGCAGATTCACTTTTTTGGGGTTAAAGAGCCAGCGCTCTGTTACGTTTAAAAGATATTAAAAAAACAGTCAATGTAGTGCAGTTCAAAAATGTCTGGTTCTTGTACTAAACACGAAGTTAATCTGGAAATATAACATCTAGGGACTTGGAATATGTATATTGGTAAACTCTTCAATCTTCCTCCAATAGATTTAATCGGTCGACAAGCAGCGGCGGTACGGTGATTAGACTGAGATCACTGCATAAGTACTAAGAGGAGAAAGACACCGATCTCTTGACACATAACATAAATACACAAGCAGAAATACACATAAATTCCTCTTCGAGAAGGATTTCTCAACCAGGATCTTCCGCAGATCGTACTGGAAGTCTGGATACCAGACTGATCCTCTGCGAGTTTTAAGAAGGTTTAGGCGCCTGGGTCTATTTTAACGAACGAAACATAAACATTTTCATTTGTCAAATTCCTGTGGTGTCTTCAGGCAGAGGCTATAGCGATAAAGAAAGCTCCATTTGGGCAAGAAATATACAGATATTGTCATCTGTTCTTACAGTTAAGTACCGATAAAATCTCTGGGTGTGGTTAAATTTAACAAGCCTTCCTTCCCTCTCATCAGGGATGGAACGACTTGGATGGAAAGGTTTGGCTCTCTTAGGTTAGGCTACCTGTCGTCAGGAATGAGTCTCATCATGTAGAGCCTAATTGTAGATGAACTTCTGGAGATACTAACAAACCACGGCATCAAATGTCATGCACATGCTGATGAGGAGACCCTGCGTGACGTCATCGAATAGGGACTAAGACTTACTAAGGAGTGGTGCTTATCGGCTGAGCTGAGTCTAAATCTGTCAATAACCACCACCTTTAACAAGAAAACGAAAATTGTAACGACTTAAACAAATTAGTCTGTCAGGCAAAGCACTAGCTGTAGTAAAGGAGGTCAAATAGCTAGGACTGATCTGGAAAAGACACACAGAAGAGATCACCAGAAAGGCGACGCTTGCTTTAATGAACTGTAGAAGCATGTAATGGCCCGTGGCGTATGTGCGTCGACCGCAATGCACTTGAACCTTGAATCACAACACGAGTGGTTGCTGAGAAGCTGGGTCTGGCCCTCTACGGGCTGTAACGCCATTCACACTATAATGATATTAGAAGCCTAACCGGCAAGTCCTGGGGTTGCAGTCTAAGCACCCTAAGATGGATTTACAAAGTTTTTGTTTGACCAACAATCACATACGATGCAACGTAGAAGAAAGTATTGTTCTTTTATCTACACCAATTTTTGGTCTAACACCAGGCAGCAATCTAGCTTTACGGTAATTTCATTGTCTTCCGGATGAGGAACCTACGTCATCACCTCTCTCCTCATCAGCTACGAATAGATGCCTCTTGATCTGAGCAAGGGAGATAGCAAGGAGATTTACAGACAGCAGAGCCAGACAGCCAGAGTCTTCGACACCGAGCCATTGGGACAGCGCAACAGAGGACGTCCTCGCACTAGATGGCGCACACAAGTGGAAAAGGACCTCAACCAACTTGGTGTGCGCAACTGGAGGCAGCTGGCGAAATATCGTACTGGCTGGAGAGGCATGTTGGTTGAGGCCCAGGTCCACCCCGGACTGTAGCGCCAATCAAAGAAGAAGAAGAGCCAGACGGTCAGCTCAGACAGACCGTTCTTCTAAACTTAGTTCCACAAAAGATGACAGATATCGCTGATGCTCCTTATATTTACTAGGTGGATACGTTAACACACAATGTTGACTGAAATGAGGTGTGCAATTCGGTTTCGTAATATCATTGATCCATGATTCTCCAAAAATGTCTTAAATGTTACCTTCATTGTCACCGTAAATGTTCATCATGACAGTGGAATGTCAATTGAGCAATCTTGCTGAGTTGTCGCCGTAGGATTGGGTCCTGTAGTGTTCCGAGCAGATCACTGAAGAATCTTCCATGATATCCATAATGGCAACGCTCAAGCAATGATGATCATTGTGCTTTATTTAAATTTGCTTTCGGAACCTCAAAATGGATGATAGCGTATTATATACTTGGTATGTACATTTCGGGCTGTCAACTTTCAAAAACTTTTAAGCAATATTTGTAGAGGCATTTTAGGATGCAGTAGCAACGTCATGAAACTACGGTTCATGGTATGTACCGAAATTGTGAAATTGGAACAATGCCAACCAAATTGACAAAAATTCACAATCACTGTGACCATAATCCATGATAGCAGTTATGTGGCCTTTAGACGAAATTGTGATGTCATTACTATTCAGATTCTATTTTGTGGAATTCTTTCCGCTTGTTATCCTTAAAAATTAAGCCACAATTTGAAAAAAACAACAACAGCCTCTTCTTAGAAACTTCAAACTGAAAAATGAGCAAAAACAGACTTTAGCGGCATTCGCTTGTGACCACAGATTTAAGCAAGAAAGATTCTTGTTAAGTCGAAGATCAAATGTGTTGCAGCCTAAAATGCTTCTTCACTCATTCCAATGCTGTGTTGGAATCACAACACGGTTCGTGTCTAAGGTAATACATAAAACTCTCCAATTGCACACCCGTTGAAATGTTTCACATAAACTCTGAAATTAGTCTATTTACACTCGGTTTCAGTTGACGTCTCAGATTCTCAGTTCTATCAGTCGATTTTGAGTTTCAAAAACGAATTTAATTCCGCATTGCATTCTCTCAAAACAATAACAAACGTTTTAAGAACAACAAGACACTTTTAATTTTCTCTATTGTGAATCATGCCACCCACACTCACTCACCACTCAATCGAAATCCACCACTTCCACGACAAGTGGAATGAAAGTGTTCACTTCATACCGCAGTGCATGTCGTTCTGACATTCAGTTGTATTTTAACCTCTGTGGACGGCGGTCACTTGTCATCGCGATTGAAATTCTTTGAAAGCGAAAAAAAAACCCAATCAATCGGGCGTTTTTCTTTATTTTTACTCGAGCCCATGGATAATTGCGTGTGAAACCAAATTAATCGTACCGAACGTCGCGACGAAGACGCGTCCTATTCCATCGGATTCTTCTATTTCCGTCGAGAATTTTACATTTCGGTAGTAAAGTGCTTATTAGGTAAGGGTGGCAGTGGTGTAGTGTTTGTTTTTGTTTCTTTTTTTTTTTTATCTGCCTACGTTCTCAGTGTTCCACCACCTCCCGGTATGGTCTGAGAACAAAGTGTTGCAAACAAACGCAATAAACAAAAATTGCGAAGTGGTTTTGTCCCGGTTTTCAGTTCGAGCTCCTTGGAAATTGTCATACGATTCGGCTTCAGTGAGTGAAAGCCCACTAGCGCAGCGCCGAAGACGAAAGTTGTTTTGAGAGGAAGTCGCCTGGCGAACACACCATCCCACCGGCAACAGGAGCACCGTCGATTGCCTGAATCTGCACAAATAAAACAATTGGATTACAATGTTCTAAGTTGGACAAGCCCCAGAGAATAGGATTCAAGGTAAGGCAGAGACTCTCATTTTCGGCCTTGGTAACGATTTATCCGAAGCACATGCCTTTGTTGTGACGAATCAGTCAAGCCGTTTGCATGAGAATCTGCTGCGGGCCGTGACTGTTAGTAAACTTATCCGTTTCTTTGGGTGGGTCCGATTTTGGTTCTCTTTCAGGTAGTTGTTTGTTCGCTTTGCCCAAGGCACGTCTATGCGACGCGGTCGTGACGGTGCGGCGTTTGTTTTTTTTTTTTCGGAATGCGATAGGGCTTGCTTATTTGACATCGAGCTGCAAACATATTGTGCTAATGCGGGGAGTAGAGTGCATGATTTCGGATGACTCCTCTAGTTTGGGGACTGGGGTTCTCACTGAATTGGAAAATGGGGAAATGTCAGCGAGTACTCGGGGGAGAAGGATTTAATGAGTGCCATGCCACTGGGGTTAATGTGTTTGTGGAGTTTAAAGGTGATGCGCGCTGGAAAGTGTGACAGATACCTGTTGTCTGCCTGCCTGCTCCAGCTGTGGTTTCGCTGTGGAAGGTGAAAGCTTGTGCTGTGTGATAATTCTCTAAATAATGCAACAATTACCTGTATATTTCCCTTTCCGAATTTTCTGGAGGCTGGAATTCCACTGATGTGGAATCTATGTTCAATCTATGTTTGGACTTAGTGGTCTACTGCAAGACCCTCAGCCACCCATAACATTTGATAATTGAATTCGCTAATGAATGTGGAATAGACGAACGTCTACAAAAGCTGTGATGTCTTAATAATCCATAATCCACACCTACATTCTAACTCACACCTCCGCTCGTTGGGAGAAGACTCACCTCCATGTTATCACATGGCTTTGCTTGCTGGACTGGTTAGCAACTGACATTGTCTGGGGCATTGTTGCTCTTGTAGGCCTCTTGTGCATGATCTACGAACAAGTAATTTTCTTTCTTGGCTGGCGCCGTATGGTCTGTGGATTGTAGTCAGTTTCAAAGCCTTGTAGAAGGCCGTGCCGGGGCATACTTTCTCTGGTGTGAACCGTTTGATTGGGATAAGGTTCACAGGGTAACTGCAAGAGGCGTAGCACGCAATCTGTAGTCATTTGAAACACAACGACTCTGCCATTAAATTACGGACGAAGTACTTTACTTTTCTTTTATTTCGTCGAGATGGATGAAAATGCTCCATAGAAGGACGATATTTAAGCAGAATTATTACACACCATCCATCGTGGGCTTAAGAACTAACTTTAGCAGCATAATTCCCGAGTGAGATGTGAGAATAGGGTGATTCTCGAATTTGTTTCCACAATTGGGCATTAATGACGGATCATCGGAGACGATGGACTTTCACACTTGCAACTGTATGTTCTAAGATAAAAAAAAACAGAAAGGACATTAGTAATGTTGTATGTGTGCTTGTCAGTGGCATTGACATGCCATGACGCATGGGAATACTCGAGTACTGCATCAATGCATCTGTAAGACTTTTCAGTGTCGTCTGTGACAAGGCAGCATTATCGGACTTTGTTTCAGTCGAATTGAGGAAACGCTCTGTGGCCAGAGCTCGACAGCATCAGTATATCTAAGCAGGTTTCATGGCGGCACTGCATATCATTCAAGCAATACGACAGTCGAAGTTGTCTCTTGCGAATGCTTATCAATTGAGCACCGTGATCATATACGTTGATAGCATGCGTCTGTTCTAGTCCTTACTTTATGTTAACAAGCTAATAACGTTAGACAGGCATGAGGCCAACATTCGACAGGCTAATTCCAGGAACCAGTGTCACTAAAATAGTATGTGAACTATACTACGTTTACTAATAATAATCGCCTTATTGGAAGGACGCTACATCGTGGAGAGGACCTACAATTTTAGGCCTATTCAAGTTTGAGAAGCTTTTTCTAGATAGTTGATACACTTTGGGCTTTGTCAGTCAATCGAATGAGGTGTGGTACTCCTTGTCGTACTCCGAATCGAACCTAGACACGGTTGATTCAAGTTCAATCCTGCGTCAACGTTAAGCGAAATACGCTATTACAAGTCGTTCAACGTTGCAGCACAGAGGAACTATCCATAAATCATTGAGACACCGTTCTAGTACAATCCTCAAGAAAACCATAATCATCTGTAGCACCACTCTAGTCTATTCTAGTGAGGTCATATATGTTGGAGAAGTTCTGGATACACGACTTAATTGAAATTCAACAAGTCAGTCGTAGAGCACTGACTAGCATAGCGTTGTGGGTCAGTAGAAGGTCTTGGACTCTATCTCCCGCGCCATACAGCAGGACGGGGATGAAGTTCTTATATAATGTTAGCTTGGTCTTTCCAGAGAGGACTCTTCTGCTCAATTGCCTCTTGAGCCTAAAGAAACAGCTTAAGGCAAAAGTTATTCTACGTTTAATCTCGGCATTGATGTTGTTCGTACTATTAACTTGGGAGCCAAGGTAAATGAAGTCCCTTACTGCCTCGAAGTTGTAGCTGCCTATGGTGACGTTCGGAACGAGTCGTCGATGTTGTGTGTCCTTTCTTGATGACAGCATATACTTTTTTACCTTGCCCTCATTCACCGCTAAATCCATACAACCAAACGCTTCATTGACGGCTCGCAGAGTTCGGCCAATCACGTCAATGTCGTCCGCGTATTTTTGATTTCTTGCCTAAGTCTGCCTCGAACAACAAAACCGCATCCAAACAAGCGCTGCCTTCGCTCTTTGTAGCAATCGCCGTAATACATGTCGCAGTTTTTCATAATCTTATTGCCCGGCCCATCCCATCACACCTCTTGGATGTCGGTTAATGTCAGCCTTATAGGCTTCTGGGCCTCCGCAAGTGTATCGGCTGCACATTGTCTGTTAAATGACCTCACATTCCACGTGCAGAACCGAAAATCGTTGTCCTTGTTTGGTTTTCCATGGTCGTCAGCAGTAGGGTCATCCGCATCCGAGGCTTGTTGCCGTCTCTGAACCTGCGCGAAACCCCCGAACCTAGAGGACCGAGTCCTGGCTTAAACATACGGAAAAGGGGTCGCTGCATACATTCATTCACCTCCAAGCGGTTGCAGTAGATGCTATCCAGAGGAGGCTATATGTCAACTTGACCTGTGCATTCACAGGGATCGTTGCTGTCATCTCGCCAAGAGCAATCAACAACTTTGCCCTGGATTCACAGGCCTATGCCCTCCCTGGATCCACAAATGCGTTTAAACCCTTATGGCATGTTCAATCATTCAAATTCGCATTTGAATCTTCTCCTTCATGTACTAAGAGCGCAACACGACCAAAGATGTCATATGTAACTCTTCACCGTCTTGATAATCCTGCTGGCGGACTTATGTTGACTGTTGACTGTTGCTTAGTGATATAAAATGTGTTGTGCCGGCAACCCTTTTCTCCCTTACTGTGCGCTTGAGAACTCCGTCTGAAATTGACATCAACACACTCTTCTGCTGCAGAATGTAGAGGCAGGTGGTACTCTTAATGCCACCTGGTCAGTCTTCTAACTAAAATGAAAGAAATCATCTATAAACAGCCCTTTAAAAGTTTGCTTCTATTCTCTCCATCTCCTCACATGAAGTAAAACACTTTTTCCACAGATCATAGTCCCCATATGCATTCAATCTAAAACAAACTGATGAGTAACCGATAAGTTCCATCCCTCGAGGCAAAGCAACCACAACATCTAAGAGCTGACAAATCACAGCTTCCACAGAAGTATGTATTTCGCTTTCTACCACTTCTCCAATTGAAAACAACGAAAGTGATTCAGCTATAAAAAGATTCCAGATGTACGACAAAGATGATGTAATTACACCCAAAGCGTGGCGTCGACCTAACGCCGGCCGGGCGAATCAGATCTGTTTGCCGATCTTTATACTGTCTAGTGGATTTTTGATCGTGAATCTGTTGCCACTTCTCGGGCGATTGCAGGCAGCATAAAAAATCGTATGTGTTTGGCTTGTGGCCAACATGCGAACGAATTTCGAGTGGAAACGTGTTGGCCAATATCAGCACAGCATAGAGTAGACATGCGTTGGGCGCTAGTTTTAATTAGGAATTCTAATCAAAGTCCAAGAGTGTGATCTGACAACGTGGGAATGCCTTCAGCGATTTTTTTGACAAGAAAAACTTTAAATGACTGACATGTGGAACAAATGATGACGTAATGTGGTCATACTGCATTTAGGTGCACCTAGTTCCAATACCCGATACGCACAACTCCCGTGTGATTCACTACTCCACTCCTCTCAAGTCACTTACAAGAATTAGTGAGTTCAGCTGTGATGAAAGGCTGTTTTTGGTAGTCGAGATAATGGTACTACGGGATGTGACGATTCTCTTCCGAAACAAGCTTCAAAAACTCTCGACGATCCACGTAGCAGCCAATGAACAAATCTGAGGTCTATGTACATATGTCTTTGAAGCCGGCAAGACTGTTATAAGAACTGCAAAAGCCTTATCAAACACCTCTGCCTGCCTAAGAAAACAATGAAAAGCTACGCATGCGGCTAGTGTGTCGAATCGACACGCGTCTCTTATATCAGTCAAGTATGTCGTTGTGGATGTCTGTAAGCACGTAGGGCTGTTTAAAACGCACTGCCCTATCAGAGTTCCTGACTATGGCAATGTTTTTCAAGTCGTGGTCCCGGCAGTTAAAGAAGCGGCCAAATGACATCAATGTTGGAGGCACCTTCGGTTTATGTCGTCATTCTTATTGGCAATAAATCGGTCATTAAAGCATTTTTTGCAACGGAGATCATGTCCAATGTGGTCGCATGTTATCGCGAAGGTCTTAAGGCTCTCACCACCATTTACTGGGTGCCGTGAAATAACGCCGAGCGAAATAACGCCGAATTCCAGAATTCGACGTTACTTCACTTTGTGAAAGCGAAATAAAACCGAATTTTAATGTTCGGTTTTATTTCACTTTGCTAGAGTGAAATAAAGCCGAGTCGGCCTTATTTCGCTTTGCATTTACTGATTCTTTTGCCTTTTCTCTGAATTCGGCATTGTGGAAACATTTGCTTCGGCTTTATTTCACAAGCAATGTTCGGCGTTATTTCACTTTGTCAATGTGAAATTATGCCGAATTCTAAAATTCGGCATTATTTCACTTTATGAAAGTGAAATAACGCCGAATTCTGGAATTCGGCGTTATTTCGCTCGGCGTTATTTCACGGCACCCATTTACTGTTTGCTGGATCCTGGGACACAAGTACATAATCGATGACGAAGCAGGCGATGAAGTTGCCTGGGAAGAGCGCATTTTATGGTCCAAGTACACAAAGTGACAAACTTCTGGAATGTGCTAAAAAGTCAGTCACGATGACAGTCGGAAGTCTGACCAGGGATGCTAAGGTACCAAGAAAATAATATAGCACCTACCCATGAAGACATCTGCAATTGGTGGAAGAAAGAGAGGACATTCCTCACCAACTTTGTCGCAGTCCCAACCTCTACCGCCAACCGAATGCTGCGAGAGCATATCTTCCAGGACTTAAAGGGAGTAACAGACGTGCCATGAGGATGAATGAAAATGATATGAAGATAATGGGCATATTTTAGGGTCATTTGTTTATTTTGGACATCACCATCACTGAAAGAAGAACAAACGTTTTCTACGTTGATGTCACTAAACTACCCTCATAAATGAAGTTCGTCAACCGCGTTCTACAATACGCACGCAAAGTTGTTTTGGCCGGTCGGCCAGGTCGAACGACGGGGTTGTAGGTATGAACGTAACCATTGCAGTCACTCTATGTGTTTGTCAAGACATCGGGCTGGTTAAACATCGATTTCAGGACGGGAAACGTCGCAATGAGTACGAGAAATGAGTATTCCCTCAAATGGGTCTACAATGACCTAAGTATGATACGCTACGGCACTATTTTCAGTACATCGATGGTTTTGATTGTCAGCATGTACCTTGGATGTGTTCTGATGGAGTGGGGCTGTGCATCGGTATTGAACATATAAGTAGTAGAATCAATACCGTGACAAGAGACAGTCGACTTTTCTTACAGGAATGACATTAGTCTTAGAATTCGACTAACAATAGAGTTGTTCGTGTTGAGCGTACGCCACGGGTAAGTGTGCGCGTATGCGATTCCTCGGAAAACACAAAAACTACATATTTTTCATAAATGTCCAATGCTTTAGGCGTATGCTTTCAATCAGTATCGGGCCTTTCGGTGTTCCTTCGGTAGTTGGCATACGACAAAAAGCCAAACAGAGATTGTTTTTAGCTTTGCTTTTAATTTGTTCAATTCAAACAAAGAATTAAGAAAGTACATTGGGGGTAAGAGTGTGCAAAACTCTTGGGCCAAGTGTACACATGCGATAACTTAGTCCAACATAAACTAGAACATATTATGAGATTTTGTTGAAAGAAAAAGAATGGACTAACAGCATGAATGAGGATGCCTAAAGATGGAACAGTGATGCGTCGAAGTCAGCAGGTTGAGTAGGAGCTGACATTGCAGGACATAGATGTTACCTACACATGCTCCTCCCCAGAGAGTCCACTACTTTCCAAACAGAACTCTGCCATGAATGAAGCAGTGCATTGCATCAACAACAGACATATAGTACATAAATACAAAAATATCGATACTCTCAGATAGCCACGCAGTGCTCACCTCTAAACACAGCTTTACATTCAGCTCCAACGCAGTCTGGGAATGTGGCAAGATATCCAACACGCTGGCAGAGAAAACAGGTTAATATAGATGTGGGTACAATGTCAAGAAAAGTATGACGGAAATGAGAAGGCAAATATCCCAGCAAGGAAAAGGGTCGAAGCTCCATTTGTTTATTGGGCCTTTTCCTGTTCATGGAATCACAACACTGTTGTACAACAACATATAAATAACTAGACAAATGAACGTCGCATCCAATTCAGGAACATTCAGGCTGATCCCAGAAGAACCAAACAGACTCTGAACCTAAACAAGCCCGACCCTAGGTCAGTCAAATGAGGTCGCAGTGCTATTTGGCTCTATAGTCACTCGCCAATGTAATCAAATCAATTCAATTCTGTCAGGACAGGGAACTGAAAAGATTAGAGTCAGTCGACACATAACGACCCTTTTGGTCTCTTCTAATTTGTATTTTAATTCTAATTTCATGGCCTTTGGCTTAAATGAAGTGTGTACTGTATACGCTCATACTAAGCACCGCCATCGGAAGGAGCGGCAGCAGTTTATTCATTTTCTCCACATTATGATTGTTCTTAAATTTAGATCTGATTTCTCTTAGAACAATAAGGGAAACAGGGTGAAGGTCTTTGGATGAACTTGGCTATTGCGTCGAATTGGCAGTATATACGTCCAATTTCGATTAGTGCTGTGAACTGAGGGGTGTTCCAAGTCTTGTTCCAAGAACTAACAACACTTCATTGAAGCTGACCAAGAACACGATCGGTTTTTTACTTGTTCTCGCGAAGGTATCATCCCACAATCCAAACCGATGCCTACACTGGAACTTCGTTTCACAAACTTAATCAAAGCACATGTTCACCCTCAGTATCACCCGCCATTCGCATAATTCTGATTGATTATCTTCCTTTAATGTTGAGGTTATCTAAACAAATTACTGTACATCTTTAACATCAAGTAAAAATGCAATTCGCCGCCAATCGCCCTCCCCAATGATTGGGGTCACATGTGAATTCTATTTTCTTTTTATCGAATTAGCTTCGCCTTCGGACACGCCACCCGAACAGTGCGGAGGTCGCCTGGGTGATCGGAAGACTCAGCTATTTCTGTAATTATGGCGTCATCTGTGGCGCTGTCAATCGGTTTCTTTGGTTTCTGTCTGCCACTCGGAGCGCCGCATCATTATCTGTGCCTGCCATCTCTGGAATTCTTCATTTCAGGCTCAATAAAGTGAGCAATGTGAAATGAACAACATCAAAGTTAGGTGTGTCGTTGGCGATGATTGCGTGTGTCAACGCATGAAGTCTGGATGTCATTGAGCGGTGGGTGGGTGTAGAGCCAATAAATTGATTAATTGTCGTTGTGCATTTAAAGGCATTTCATTCAAGAGTTTTACTGTGATTGTGGGGGTTCTGAAGAGGAATTTCAAATTTCCCATGACTTTCCCAATCGATATGAAACAGCTTATTGGCGAGATTTCTCTAGGCAATAACATATACATGCATGGAGGTGCGAGCGGAAATAATTGGCATTAGTCGTTCTTGATGTTAACTTCCAGTTGAGTGGATTCGACTAATATGATGCCGCTATCCTGGAACAACATGACAACCAGGTTCAGTTGGTGCTTTTAGGGTAATACAATGTTAGGAAGCATTGAAAGGTGCCTTTGATTGTTATGTGGGTCTCACTGTCATACGAGGCAGTTATTACGCATCAAACAGCGATTTTTTTCTGTATGCTTTGCGGGATATATGCTTTAATAGAATAATGTCCATCGAACCAGAAAACCTCTCTAGATCGCACAAAAAATTGAACGTGGTGGGGTTGGGTGTTAGTCTCACCGTGAAATGGAAATGCTAACTGAACACGTTTAGTTGGATACATGCCCGTCAGCTATTAACAGTGGAACACTGAACAAAATACGCAGCTCAACATGGTTTGATTTATTCATCCGATTTTCATGGGCATGTTCAAAAGCGATGAGTTACGCGAGGTAAACTAGAGTGTTATGCGGGAATATGGGATAAATGGTCATATTTTGAGGGCTATTCAGGAACATTCGAGGCAAGTAATGTTTCACAACGCTACATGTTGGTGGAGCCCCATTGGAGTAGGTGGGGAAGTTTAAATATCCCGACTCCATCAGGTAGGCGACCGCATAGCAGATCCAGAACGATTTGTTTGAAAAGACTAGTCAGAGTTCGCTTAAGCATAGTTCCTGATGAGACAGATGCGAATGAATGTGATGAAATGAAGATCTCCCGTCCGTGTTTTGCCAACTCGTCTCCTTTAGCGTAACAAGTGGAACAAGATCATCGGGGTTACTACATTCTCCTCATCTTTGCAGCTTCTGCAAAAATCATTTTATGGCATAGTCATTCTGCATCTTCCAATGATGCAATGCCCAATGAAAATGCCGCAGATGTTAGTCCTTGCATCAGGCGTTTAGAGTAGAACATAGGTTATGAGTGCTTCGTGACGAGTTACATGGTGCGCTAAGACCATCCGCGACTAGTGAAATTAATCGTATCGTATGTGCAGAAAATACTCGGTCATCTCGTCAAGTGCAGGAACACACACTGACGCTATCTCTCTTCAATATCACATTAGCGGCGTTCACATTGTACTGGGTGAGGTCGAACGACCAACAAAATGCATTGCGTTCACATTATGCGCTTTATTTATTTAGGGTAGTTGCGTGGCATCAACATCGCAGCGTATGTTCTTCTTTCAGTGATTGTGATGTCCGAACAAACTACAATGAACTATATCGAGAAACATATCATTTTCATTCATCTGCTGACGCTCACTCGTTGAAATCTAAAACGAGAAAGAACATATTTGTACCAATGTACTATCTGCGTACGACCGAGGGAAAAAGTTAAAAAATGTTTAACTAACTGAACAGTTTTGGTCGTTCGGCCAAGTCGAATGACACGTTCGATATGAACTTCGCTTGTAAGCAAGGGACTATAGTCACGTATCTCTAACTGGATTTTTACTTCGATTTTCAGACCGGAACTCATGTACGGGGTTGTTCAGGTCGGTTGGAAGGACTAGTATGCAGAGTACGCGGAGCGTTGAGAAGCTCTCCGTTTGGTGCATACTTTTCCACATTCATACACTGGAAACGTGTAGTGGTCAGCACAGCTCTGGAACTCACCATCGGTCACCCAACTATTATGAATAAATGCAACTTTCTTCCGAATGATAGCCAAAGCTTGCTACTCCAATCTATCTTCGAAAAATGAATAGATCGGATTGGATGTCTGACAGTCAGATGCTGATTCTCTGTGTGTCTGATCGATGACAGGCAAAGAGGTAGGTGACGCTTCCACGAGGCGAGTTTTAGACAGAAAAAATTGTGAGAAATCGATCTATGAGGTAGTAGAAGAATGCTTGGCTAAGAAAGTGAAAGCATTCTGAACAATGTATTACCATAATTATTCCGTATGCTTTGCTTAGCTTTTTGGAAGAGAGACCTAAGGGGTGCATTCGATTTATCGCGGTGATTTTTTGTTAAGCCTTTCTATGTTTTTATATGTTTTTTGTTGTTTTTTTTTTGCAACAAACTATGTTACGTTTGAGCGCAAACAATTTTACTATCGTCACTTGTCCGTATCACTCGACACAAGGAAAATACTGTACAAATTGTGGCTTTCATTATGGGGTGCTTAATTTTTGTCCGATACTGTATGTATGTGAATCTGTTCAAGCAGTCAAGCATCAATTAAGTCCTTGGACGGTCTCATGTTCATTTCAAAAATAATAATAATATGAGTGGCACTACAGCCCGTAGAGGGCCAGGGCCTAGCTTCTCAGCAACCACTCGTGTTGTGCGTGCTATTGTTCTCTCACGAGTTGAAGGGACCTACAGTTTAATGCCGACTCCGAACGGCCAAGTTTTTTTTAAACAGGAAATATTCTTTGATCATTGTCAGTGACTCGAAAGAGGTGGGGTAGTGAAAATTATTTTTGTCGCTCAGAGCTGGAATCGAACCTACGACGTCAAGGTTGGGGTCGACGCACATACCCACAACGCCACGGGCCACCACGTTCATTTCAAAAACATCTCTTAATTGTAAGATTTTTCATTTAAGAGATTAATTTGACATGATGACCTTGCAACATCATTATTAGATCGTTTAAAATCATATTCATGGCTGATCATTACACTATTCACCTCATATGGATACCAGTATTTGTTATGTATGAAAATTGAGTAATAAACGAAAGAAAAATATCACGAATACAAGTTGCAGACATGAGATTTATGCTTGTTGTTTTGAAAGGGTGAAAAACAATACGGGAGGAACTCTATATTGAGTAGCGATCCAGGGATTCTCCAAAACGGAAACGGCTATGCTTCGATGTCCCCATCATCACGTCTTCCGAAAGGTGCCTTTTGGCAGGCCCATAAGGTAATGAAACAAGTGCAAAAGCTCGCTAGGTTGTGCCCGGCAAGTTAGATGAACTCGCCAGACATTTCCCTATCATTCCTAGCCTTTGCAACACACTACCATCTTCTACACGCAATTAAAACAATCAATCCAAAGTGGCTAGAATTCATCATCGGACTTAAGACAAATAAAATGGACCTGGTACTAAATCTTAAGCTATTGCTGTGTCTGCTCAGACTAATCAGACCTTTCTTTGAGACGCCTATCGGTGGCTTCAAAGGACACTGCGTAATTGGCATATACGCCTGATCGGTATCCTAAATAAAGATTTAGCCAAAACCCGCATGGGTGGAAAGGAGATCGAGATTAAAATGGACTTCCTCTGTTGTAGCTCTCTGGCAAGTCGTAAGTAATCGCATCAGTATCAGCTCGCTAAATCGATTTGTCTTAAGCATCATCTGGTTCAAAGTTTAGGAGTAACTTATCCGCGTGGCATCACAATGGGCTAATCCTTAGCTCTTTTTGCTTTGACTGACTGACTCTTGGAAGTGAGAAACTACAAAGTAACCTGGCAGTCCAACATATAGTTATTGCTTCAAAGACGTTATAGGCATCCTCCATCTCCCAAGCCTTCCATCCTTGACCCATCTGCCTCATCAAAAATTCTGGTGATAACTCTCTAGTCTTTCTGTACACGCTCCTCTCAGACGCAAGGTTACGGTTGCCGTTTACTTTATGAACAATCGGGTTGAACTAACCAAAAGTTAGCTATTTTTACCAACTGATGTACGGGATAAGAGCGACTTCATCCGCACGGTCCTAAGTATGCTGTTCCACACCGGAACAGAACGTTAATCTTCCTTCAAGAAGAACAGCACAATTTTTCAACTAGAATTCACCTAGATAGTTTCCCCTTCCTCCTAGTCTCTGCAGCAGTTCTTTGAAAACGTGTTTATTTGGGCATGACTGTCTCCACGGATGACACCAGCGATTTTATTCTTCAAATAGGAAGATGTTATTGTTTACGACTTATTTACGTCTAGGCCGTGGTCGTGGTTTATAGGCCCAAGATACATATGCACATACATACAAAGTTTATTTTTGATAGACAATTTGGTAAAAAACCTTCTGTCATTTCGTACAAATTCATTGATTTATTTTCAGTCGTGTTTGCATTGATTTCAAAGCTCAGCGGGTCTCAGGAGAGTTCAAAGTGGAGTAGATCAAAGTAAACTCCGGTTGACTGTTCGTTCCAGTTAGTTCTTGGTGACGTAGTTTTCCCAATTCAACAGAGCACATAAATCATAGAAACGATCACAATTTTCTAACAACATTCATGTCATCACATCCCCAATGACGACAAATATGTTTCCTGGCCACAACTGACAGAAATGTCATTTCGAAACGTTGAAGGCCACCTCGACATCAAACTTCAGTGCTGCCATCAGAATCTAGACAAAACGCCCCAAATCTGAGCGCGCTAATCTAATTTGAATAAAATTCTAAATTTATAAACAAAAATAAATTCTGACTCAGACAGCGCGTCAGACCAACGGAGCTTTAAATAAACAGCGCTCTCTGAGCGAATCGGCTCCTATTAAACCGACTGATAAGGGAAATCAACTGAAGGCCGTGAAAGTGTTCGGTGTGTGCATTTGGTTATACTTCACGGTTCAATGGATTTTGGAAGACTAGCCAAGTAGATAAGGGAAAATCTGAATAGCATTTCACAGATAAGCAGATCCCTTATCGCTTGTGCTTTTTTGTAGCTCATTGCGACTAACAAGTAATTAATTATCTGCCCCCTCAGTGGAATCTACGAAATACGTACACAAACAATTTCGAAATAATGTGCCCCGGCAGATGTATGCAGCGGCCATGTGTTATGATGGATGATCTCTTGGACAAAATTTAATCAATCAAGATTTGGACTTGGGAGTCAGTTGCAAAGCTCTGCAGTTGATGCATTGTTGCTACTTTGCTTTTGTTATGGCAGACGAACTAATTCACTTTTGATACGTAACTGCATGGACAGAGGGACTTTGAAATTTCTGTGCCATTGGTAACCATGAGTGTCAGTTATACGCGGATAATTTCACTTTAGCACCAGCCCCAAGGCGTCCAAAAGTCGACAATAGTTAGATTGGAAAGAAATTGTTGTATCGACCTGCCACGATAGCAATAAGAGATGAAGGTTTCATGTAGTCATGGTCAAGAATGCAAATATGGACGCTACATTGGCCTTGTCAACTGGCACTTGTGGAACGAAAAAGACGGAAGACTGACATGTCATCACGCTCAGAAGCTTATTCCTACGTGTGTTTTAGGACTGATAAATTGAGTCAAATAGTTCTGCGAAGAGATACTGAAGGGGTTTGACGATGATCAAATACAAGCTGAGGAGGAAATCCGATTTGCTTCTATCATGGGAGCGCTTTCTCGAAGCCAACATATTCATATAATTTTCGGTACCGCCTTACCCAATTTCATTTCACTGATGTTTGGAAGATCCTGTATAGGCGATGATGGACAAGAATTCCGCCAAAATGGGGGCGGATTGTGTTTAGAGGAGGAGACTGAACGACGAGCTGTGCGGGCTGTACAGCGATATCGACCTGGTCAAACGTGTTCGAATCTCTCGTCTCAGATGGCTATGTCACGTCGAGCAAATGGAAACCAATGCTCCGGCCCAGAAAGTCTTCGCCTCCCACCCCTAGGGACAACGCGGTAATGGAAGACCACGCTACGGTGGTGCACGCACCTAGAAGGGGCATAAATTAAAATTGCGTGGCTGGAAGCAACTAGCATAAGACCGGGATAGATGGAGACCGGACTGGCCCGGACTGTAGCGCCAGTCAAAAAAGAAGATCTTTGGAAGATCGTGTTTTTAGTGTTGAGCAGCAGCATATATATTTTGACAGCTCACTTGACATTTGATACATGTGTCAAAAATGCTCTGTTAGCATTGCCATTTGATAATGGACATCGAATTCTAGTTGAATGAGTATGTCGTGACGCATTTTTCCCCGACGTGCAATCTCAAGCAATACAATATCGTCACCCGGAGAAAATGAACTTTTTGGTGCATGGTATAGATCAAAACCTAAACGCAAAGACACTTCCCCACGACATTTCCCAGAGAACATCTTCGAAGCTCTGATTTCGGACAGATTTCCGCTCAGGGTGGTTAAATTTTGCACTTTTTGGTTTTTTATACATTTTATCGTACAAAAACGATGGCCCGTGGCGTTGTGGGTATGTGCGTCGACCCCAACCTCGACGTCGTAGGTTCGATTCCAGCTCTGAGCGGCAGAAATAATTTTCACGGCCCCACCTCTTTCGAGTCACTGACAATGCTCAAAGAGTATTTCCTGTCAGAAAAAGCTTCTCAAACTTGGCCGTTCGGATTCGGCATTAAACTGTAGGTCCCTTCCAATCGTGACAGAACAATATCACGCACAACACGAGTGCTTGCTGAGAAGCTAGGCCCTGGCCCTCTACGGGCTGTAGCGCCACCCATATTATTATTATTATTATATCGTGCAAAAACGTGAAAAATGTACAAAAGTGCATAAAATGTAGGGAATTGTATTTAAGTTTATAAATGTGTGTACGACTTTACAAGTCAATATTGTAATAAGTGCGTATTCTTTGACGTTTCTTTGGGTTTAATGCCTGGTGCGATAAAATCCTTTTTCTTTCTAGCAGAAACTTCTCAAACTTGACCGCTCGGAGTCGGAATAAAACTGTAGGTCCCTCTCATTTGTGAAAGAACAATAGCACTCGTGTAGTGCGAGTGGTTAATGTTGAAGTTGGGTCCTGGCCCACTACGAGCTGTAGCGTCACCCAGATATGGTTATTAATTAAGTTCGCATACAAAAGACTGGATCTATTTTTTAACGACTTTTGTAGAATCTGCCAAGACGAGTATGAGGTAGAAAGACACAGCTCCTTCTCTGCAACTGTCCTGGGCTTGCGTTAGCTAGGAACGTCCACTATATGCCACTAGTTCTATGACAATCTAACTGATTCCAGATCCCAAAACTGACTGGCTGTCATAGTCAAGGTAGTACCCTCTTAATTGAATGCATTAGCTTACTTCTTCTTTGTGTGACGGTACAGTCCGGGGTGGACCTGGGCCTCTTGGGATTTCCTTGCTTTTAATATATAATACTTGGAAAAGCAATGATTCCTGCCACATTACCACAAAACCCAACTGCATACGTCGGCTTCGCAACACGCTGGTTGGCATCATTACTCCCTATTAGCACAGCAATACAAAGCACTGCGAAACTGCAATGAATGACTGCTAAGTCAATCTCTTGAGGAATTCGTTTGCTATTCCTAAGGCTCTGATAAAGAACCAGAAATATACACACAGCGTTTCGGGACATGTCACCCATATTTATAGAATTTGTGAAATTAAATAACTTTAAAAATCAGTAACAACATTTTTAAGGCTTTATCTTCTAAACACCCGTTCTGTTCTGTTCAGCTCTCATGATCCAATCAAGTCCACGGGAAATTATGATACCGATCTTGATAAACTGGTTAAATTCTTAGTTTGACTTTGAATAAGCAAATTGTTCCACAAACCAGTTAGGCCACGCTTCTTCCATTCACGAACATACATTCTATGCACCAAACAGAGACCACCGATTATTCCCTTGACGGAATCCAGTTCTGATCAATAAAGAGCACAATACGAAACAGAGATGTGCTAGCCTTGTGGCAGTATCGTCGTGTCAAAAGATTTTCATTTCATTTTCACTTAAGTCGGTCAGCGTTCAGAGACATGCTTGCCAAGAACCTTGAACTCGATTGCGATGTTATTTTCCTTGAGTCGGTTTAAGGAAGCACGAAGTTCTGCATTTACTAAGGACCATGGCCCGGGAATTGATGACAGCCATGAAGGGGCGACATTAAGGGCGGTCGTGAGGAAATCGCAGTTTGTCATTCCAGGGGAACTTCTCATTTGCATTTGAAATTCCCAAATGTCTACTGGGACTGAGGTTCAGATCTAAACTAGAGATGACCGTGCACTCGGCGTGATTTCCAAAGCAACGCAACATCCCCATCAACTCCAGGGAATGCTTCATGTGCCCCCGGAGTGCTGCTAATCTAATTGACCACAGTTCAATCCAACGGCATGTCGCCTTCGACACTGAATCGACTGGTCGATGGCTATTATTAGCTTGATTATATAGGCAAACGCCATTTAGAGAGTTTTTTCCCAAATGCCGCCACTCAATTGATAAAAAAGAAATCTGACATCATCGTCGCATAAGTGTGACACAATTCTCGAAGCAAAGTGTTGAATGCTGTCGGTGAGCTCGTTTCACGCTTCGCGGGGCAACTGGCACCCGAAACGCAAAATTACATGTTTTCGCATTCGAATCGAAATAAAACGAGATTTTCAGAAAGTTATTTGTATTCATCTAGACAGAAAACACGTGTACAGCGGTAGATACACTCCCGGCGAGAACCACTTTGAGCGCTGTGAACACTGACTCACGCAATCATTTGTTGAAACAAAAGCAAGTGATTTTTTCACATTCTTCAATTTAATTATGAACATCAACGCTGGGTGACTGTGAATTCGGCCGAGGAACTGAATGGGATTTTTTGTGTGTAATAAAATTACTATGTACATATCTCGCATTATAGAAGAACAGGCGGATGGGGGGTGATGAATATAGACATATTCACTGCAAAGATAGAAATCTCAAGGAAGTCGAAATTGGTTTTCTTCTAAATGATGTCTCAGAAAGTCAGAAGGATGCTGTAGTAGCGTCCTTGACTAGCAGCTATTTGCTACTTACTTACTAATTAGGTGGAGTATGGCAGCAACAGATGCCTTCCATCGATGACGTCCATGCAAGGCCATGTTCAATCATTTCGACTGATATTCCGCCGTGTTGCCGGGCTTTGTTGGATTTTAATTGAAATATAGTATCCTTTGTCTCTTAAATGCTTGGTGGCGGCAGCATCGATTATTCTTCCTTTCGTTGTGGAGCCGTCATTTCTTCAATGAGCTTAACGTTTAGCAACTCGTTAGTGATTTGATTTCAGATTTCCCTCGATCAGAAAACCCACCCACAGCGTAGTGTTTTTAACTTCTTCTCAACCGCAGAGGTCTTTGATTTTTCTTTGTGCCGATTCTTGTGGCCAAGTTAGTGCAGTCAATGGATTGTTGGCCTCTAGCCATGATTTTTTGACTTTCTAATAAGTTTCGACTCCATAGTGTGTTTTCTACTAGTTCTGAAGTATGAACCCGATCTGAAATCGTTTTTTGGGTCACAGCACCGGGTTGGTACTTTTTGAATCACATATCATTCCCTTTGTAGTTGTAATCGATCCCTACCACATTTTCGCCAAAAATGCTGCGAAATGTTTAGGTTTCCGAAATATTTCATCCCCTCTAATTTGTGTCTGATCTGCAAGGCGTTTATTCGCCCTAAGCTTGAGTACAACGCTCATATCTGGTCTGGTGTCCCCAAACCTACTCTGCTCCTACTAGACTGAATCCAAAATCGAACGATTAAGCTTATAGAAGACAGCAATATCGGGGGTTCACTACATTCGCTCCAACATACTCAAACCATGTCCTCTTTCGTCCATGTTTTATCCCTATTTTAAAAAACGATCTCAAGTGATCTGGCCAACCGCATTCGTCCTCTCATATAATTCGCAATACACGTCTCGCCAGGTACGCCATTAGTTTACCCTTAAGCCTTTTTTTTTGGAACGCACAGTCAAATTTAAAGACTAGTTTTTCAGCCGCCCTACACGAATATATACTGGTATGTATACTTACTATACCTTCGGCCCGTGCTGTGTCTTGACCCCGAGGGTACCTTTTTAAGGGTACTAATATCTCCTTGAGCATATTATCCTATATACAAAGATAACTGCAATCACCAGGACGCTCTCAATATGGAAGGCAAGCTTAACTTATCCGGCTAAAACCGATGCACGTTTTCTGATCACCTGTAGTTCCACAATATAGCCTCTGGTGATCCTTTCGCAAGCGACGTGCCAGTATGATGCCACACCATCCCGTGCTATTTTCTAATGATTTTGTCTTTCGTTTGAACGTTTGGAACAGTCATTTTGAAGTATTTATCTTTTCTTAATTTGTAGGGTCCTTGTAGTAGGAGTCTTGTCTAAAACAATGGTTTTAGTGGCCTTTTACGACAGGCAGGTCAAAATGTTTGCTCCCCCGCACGTAGGGAGCATATTATCTGACCCGTACATGTACTTGCTTCACTGGCGTGACAGTCCGTGTACCGCACCTGCGCCTCAGACAACTTGCCTATCTCTATCCATCACTGTTGAAGTCCCTTTCCAGCTGTCACCGGTGGCGGTGTCTGAATTTATGGGTTTGACTCTTGGGATTAGAGTTGAAGACTTTTCCGCGCCGGAGCATTCTCTCTACATTACGTATCCATCTGAGAGAGAGAGTCGATACCGTTTGATCAGATCCATGTCGATACACAGCTCGTACAGTTCACCGATCAGTTTCCTCCAAACAGCAACTCATACGACTCAACTTTTCTCCTCAGTCGACCAAGAATCTACTTGACCGCTTTAGCTAGTATTCCGTACGCTGTTTGTCAATAAATGACCCTCATTCAGCGTCTGTAAAATGCAGAATTTCTTCAGGCCTACAGAAGCTGGTATTTTTATAAATAGTCTGAGCAGTTTTGTGTGAACGTCTGAAATGTCCATCATAGATTAGATTTCACACTGCGTCAATTCCTGTGAAAGACTCAAAAAATGCAGAACGACACCCACCAGCTATTCGTTGATTTCAAGTCTTCATGTAACAGCGTTGATAATGACAAGCTACACAGCGCCATGTTTAGTTTTGATATTCCTGCCAAACTCGTCAGGTTGTGCAGGATAACGATGGAAAACTCTCGCTGCTCCATCAAGGTCGGTAACGAACTTACCGAGACATTCAATGGCATAAAAGGTTCTAAACATAGCGACACGGTGTCATTTGACTTCTTCAATATTACACTTGAGAAGATCGTGAAAAGCTCAAACTTCAACATCTGATACCCAATCTTCCAAAAGTCTCTTAAACTGTTTGCTTCAAAGACATTGACGTGATTAGATGAATACAGCAAACCGTCAATGAGGTATTCGCTGGCTATGAAGCGGAAGCGCCTAAAATGCGGTAAACCAGAGTAAAACAAAGTACAGACATGCTGTCATCACCAAAGGACGCACAACATCGACGCCTCGGACAGAGCGTCATAATGGGCATCAGAAACTTTGAGGTAGTCAAGGGCTTCGTCGATCTCGATCTCGCAGTTATCACCGAAAATAACACCAGTACCGAGATCAAGCGCAGAATTACTATTGTCGACCTTTTTAGGGCTCATGAACAAGGATGAGGAAGCTCCGGTCGTTTTGTTAGAAAATGTCTGCTCTTTGGTAATGCTTACGTTGATGGCGTCTGGGGGAGAAGATTTGACCACGAACTGGACGGTCAGTACAGCGGCATGTGCCCAGTTAAACGTCATGTAGAGCGTATGAACATTACAACTCCGGCCCATAGAGTCTTCGAATCCGAGCCATTGGGACAACACCAGGATGTCCTCGATCGAGATGGCGCACCAAGTGGAGATGGATCTCAACAACTTGGTGTGCGCAATTAGAGTCAGCTGGATGGAAAGGTTTGTTGCTTGGGTTCCAGAACGAACTGTAGCGTCAAATAAAGATGAGAAAGATTTTATTAATTATACATTTCGAAGATTTTTTTGACCGCCACCCATTGTACTCCATAATTTGATTGGATAAAGTTGACTAGCCACAGCTTCTTCGCATGGTTTAGCCGGCCAATCCTCTAAAACCGAAAAATGACTGAGGCTTAAAGAAGGTAAACTGAAATCGTTACCGACCAGATTCTTATGACAGCTGTCTTTGCACAAAATCTTGAGACTATGAGTTTGTTATGTTCGGTGAATAAACAGACACACAATAAAAGAAGGAAGAGCCAATCAGTTTAGTGCGTTTTGCTGTCTGTCATCCAAAAAACAAACTTTACAACCCATTTCATCAAATTGGTAACAAAATTGCTGGCCCACTATGAAACGACATAACTTTCAGCACAAATTCCCCAGCAGGCAATCGGGGCAGTAAACTAGTGCGGAATTTGTGCGAGGATGGTGTGTGGAGTTTTGTCTGAAAGACGGGCGCGGTATCCGTTTTCTTTTTTCGGCTTGTGTTTGGTTTTTTTGTGTAACCTCCTGCTAATGGTGCACCTTGGCAGTTCAAGGATAGTCCCAAATGAGTCTGCATACGTGTCTAATTAATATCCTTGAAGGGTTGGGCGTTTTTACTTTGCATGTGAAATGAATGTTATTTCGGAACTTGGCTGAACTCCACAAATCAGATTATTGATGTTTGAGATGGTGAGACGCAAATGAATTGCTGTCGTTTTTGGGTGTAAGCAATGCGATCGAAGTTGTTAAATAGTTCCTTGGTCTAGAACTGGAATTAAGGGAAACAGGCTCAGTGCAATTTCCTAAAATGGAGGCTGCAATGGAGTAATGATAGCGTGAGAAGTCTGAAGGCATTACAATCCGGACCTCAACCATTCAACAACCCTTTCTAGTGGGCACTAAAAAGTCAACTGCCGTCAACTATACGCCGTAAATTGGCCTGCTCCACTTGTGCACGCTAACGATTTTCAGGGCGTCCTTAACTCGAGTTTATCCTGCGGGTAGATGTCGTAGAATATACCCGAGGTAAGGCATGCCTGCCACAAAAGGTGACTGAAATCCGGAGCTAAAAGCTACTGGTTTAAGGAAACAACTTACTTAAATAAAGGAAAGCACCCTAACTTTATGTAGATATTGCACGATCAATTTTCGGCCTTATAAGACTGGCAGCCAGTCATGGGGTGTTATGGCATCCTACTGGTATTTTCACTTCGAAGATCAGTGTTTTTGTGCCCGTGACATCCACATAGGTCTCATCCTAATGGATTGAGGTTGGCCTCCAAGTGGGAATGTCGTCATGACAGTGGCTTAAGATCCAGAGTCACGGGGAGACTGCACCTGCATGTCGGTGAGTTAATTTTGTCTATTAAGGCTATGGGCTTTTGCGACTCCGGGTCGTAAAAGGTATTGATTCAAGACTATGTGGAGTTGCAAGAGTAGTAGAGGTCTTAGACCTTGGACTCACCATGAGCCATGAACCTATTTCTAAATTTTGTCCTTCAGATTCCTACTGAAGGCGTGCGATCCAGCGTCGAAATGTGGTGCAAGAAGTGAATTTCTTCATGATATAAACTGTATGGCAAGAGATCCCTTTAAACACTTATTAGTCTGTGAAACTGGTATAGAATCAAAGACTCTTCCGGATGTAGCAGTACCTAAGCCCATACACCGCTTGGCCTTTATGTTGACACCTGTCTAGATTCATGTCATTGCCTTTTGCTACCAGCCTTTATGCCCTTAAAGTTCGGTCTTGCAACTTTTAACTCAGATGCCGTCCACGCGAACCGGACTTAAGATTGAAGGCAGAACTTTTCTCTCGAAGAGGTCATGAAATCTTCATCCGCTTTTGAGGAGGTCCGTGCTCTCGAGCCATTGAGCAGTACTGGAATTATCCGTGTCTTGTATGCAATAAATTTTTTTTTCAATTAATTACCACATCTCTATTTAATGCGAAGCCGAGGCAAAGTCCCTCACTGTCTTTAAATTAAAGCTGTTCATAAGCTTAGGTTATTGGGCTGCCAGCAAGTGTACTGCACACTCATTGTTGGTCCATTGTGATAACCAGTGTCGTTCATTTGATCTTTGCTTTCACTGTGATTCAAACGTGGGACACCTCTAGACAAGGGCAGACACTCAACCAACTCGCCATCCACCCGTGCGGTCCTTTTGATGCTGTATACCTTTTTCTGAGGACGGCAACCCAATGCGATCGCCTTTGTTGGAATATCAGCAACCGATGTTTGCAGTTCGCTATGTTGCACCAAAATCTTTAATGTCTTTTGCCAAAAGTTGCCCGGTTACAGTCAACCTGTATTTCTTGAGTATAACTAATTCCCGACGCAACATTCTCCAAATTGACGTCTACGAATGGTCGAGATCTTGTGCGCTGACCAAAATTGACAGATTCAGGCTATTGTGCACTTTCTCATGGAAAGCAGCAAATCTTGAATTGGCATACAGGTGTTGACTCTTTATTTAATATCTACCCAAATTTGTTACCGAACGTAGACCCTAGCGACGTTGAGAGAGAAGGCAATAGGATAGAAATAAATGATTGATCACTCAACACTTTGTAGAAGCCGGGCGATGGTGAGCTCCCCAAACGATATCTCAGTGGACATCCTTCACAGAATTGTCTTCGAATGTTAGTGGTACTTCTGTTTGTCTAAGTAAATTTTTCTTGACTTGAAGTGTCATAGTCATGATCTACGAAATTATTATGCTTTCAGCCTGTAAGTTGAACGGATGCTTGAACTGAGTCTTGGCGGTTTCGAAGGAGCATTGTTGCTACTGTGGGCCTTGTTAATTGGCGTCCAACATTATAAATTTGTGTGCAGTATATGGTATAATCTTGATTTGCAGGCGAACAAGGAGTGAATATCGGTTTTGTAGAAGACTGAGTAAACAGCAACCTCCAGCTACCGGAATATGTCCTCAAGTGAGGATATAGGCCAGAAGATGAAGATTTGCCGTCTCAAGTGACTCGGATGTCCGGAATCAATTATGACCAATACCCATCTCAACTCTTTGAATGCGATTCTTCTACCAAATGGACTTTTTCATTTACATTCCCTGCCACAAAAAAAAAACAAGCCCACTCAGAGCAGAAAAGCAGACACTGACGTCTCAATTAAAATTGACTTACTACCCAAAATGTGGAAACCTCCTAGAAGTCACACGGTTCCGCAAATTACCAAACCCAGAAAGTGCGGTTTCGTAATCAATTCAAGTGCCATGTCAGCCGGCAATTGGTCACGACAATTCCCAGCACACGGCTCGCGGTACGCAGTTGGCTTTGCTGCTCTCTGATTGCCTTCTGCTTCCATTGAGTATTCGCGCTTCGGCAGGACACCAGAGAGCGGGGATTCATAACTTTCTTTATGATTGATTCAGCGTCCCCTCACGGGCAGCGGGTGATGAGGTCATGTTTACAAATTTAAGGGTGACTCCGGCATAACTTGTTGACGTCGACCGAAACGAAGTCGACGGCGGATGGAACAAAGACCGCCCCTGGCAAGGTTGGGCCAGTGACTGTATTCGCAGGGACAGGTGAGAGATTGTTATCCCTTCAATGGGCGGCGGACGGAGGCGGATGTGCTAAGGTGTTGCCTGCCAGTGAGCTGGATGAGTAATCCGGGCAACAGTTTGTATAGAATGTTTTGAATTTACGAGTCATTGCATATTTGCAGAGCAAATATCCGCATCTGTTCGTTTACTGCTCATCGAGGTTGTTGTGCAAACAATATTTCTCGGATGTCGAGTGGAACAGTGGTAGAAAGCCATCAAATTAGAATTTAATTAGAGATGAACATGGTCTAGATGAACACGAAACCACCGCAAACGTTTTCTAGCGAACGTAATGATGCAATGATGGAGTGAATATGACATCAGATCGCATGCTCTAAATCTGAGCAGGTGTCCCTCGTGCTGACAGACTAACATATAGGCTGAAATGAAGGACTTATGATGGCATGAGTGATGAGTTTAATATTGATGTCAAAAGACTTGGAGAAAGACTAGTGATCTTATCTGGAGATGATAAGACGTATAGATGATCTGTCGTAAGGCATATGATTCTATTGTAAATAGAGTAATAAGCTTCTTATGATTCTTAGGTTGAGATGGCGAATGTTATTAGCACTGAATGTTGCCGTGAGACTTTATTATATTCCTGAACCCATTAATATGAATCTTCGGAGGTAGTTCTGTTCAGAACCACTTAAGTCTTCTAGCTTGACAAAAAGTGTCTTCAAAAAAACTGCTCGGACTGCGCAATTGCCACAGCACAGTGTTCTATCCTGTCAGCATACACAATTATTGCAATTTGTTATCACACTCTCTCAGTATTCATTACACTGTCACTGTCAATTTATTCAGTAAACTCAATATTTTCGTCATGGCAAAGTACACGAACAAACAACGTCGGCAAATTTCAAAGTCGATGACCGCAACTTTAAGAGCGTTAACTCCAATTTATGATCGTAATTCTCAGCCTAGTAAATAGGTAGTTTAGTGCAAACATTTGATTCTACATATTCGTTGTGTAAATTTGCCGGGTTGGTCGAAGTTTTGAAAATATCTGTCATCAGGCATCCGTAGCAAACGATCCAATCAGTCAATTCCACGGCGTTCTCACGAATTGGACATCGCTCAGACCACATTATGGCGTATTTTGGGTAAGTATCTTAGTTGATACCAATACAAGTTCAAGCTGACTCCAGAATTGAAGCGGGGGACTATTTGAAGCGACCTACGTTTACGTCACAGGGTTAAGTAACACACAACAGATAATTCTTAGGTATCAAGGAAGTCTGCCTAACTCAGGCCAAACTTGAATTCCATTAACAACAAGTACAAGAACTTGGAAACAGTCTGGAAGTTAAAAATGCGTTGATTATTATGAATCGATCTTAACATTAATAATAATAATAATATGGGTGGCGCTAGAGTCAGAGCCTAGCTTCTCAGCAACCACTCGTCTTGTACGTGCTATTGTTCTCTCACGAGTGGAAGGAACCTACAGTTTAGTGCCGAATCCAAACGGCTTTTTCTAGTCAGGAAATACTCTTTGAGCATTGTAAGTGACTCGAAAGATGCGGGGTCGTGAAAATTGTTTTCGTCGCACAGCGCATGAATTGGGCTCGACGCACACTTCCACCACGGGCCACCACTAAACTCTTTACATTTAGGTCTTGGCAAAGTACAGAAGCCGAAGACAAGGCCAAAACAGTCTTTTCGAACCCATTTTGGCCGATAAAAGTCTAGTCTGCTGGTAAGAAGAAACAAAAGGCATACACTTGCAATTATGGGTATATGCTGATATGCTGTCAATAGACGAAGTCATCAGGCGGTAAGAGCGCCTTGATAATCAGGCAATAGTCGCCCATACTGCGTCCATTAATTTATATATACTTATGGATTCAATTCGATTCGCATCTACTTTCTATCGAGTTCAATCTAATCTCTCCGTTTATGAGAAATTAATGAATATTATGAAAAATTCCTTCGTAGCTGTTTGCACTCCAGTAATGAACTTATAATTAATCTAACCAATACATAATACGGGATGTGTCTATAACATCTATTGTGAAAATAATACATACAAGGGACTGTGGCAATACTTTAGTTTTAAGTGTTATAAATATTAGGTTTTGTCCGTAGCTTTCCTCCTGAAATTTTTGTAATTACTTAAATTGTATTATATAATAACTGTTATTTTTAGTTGTAAAGGAACAACCTAATTCTCTAAACACTCATTTGTTATTATATCTTTGTAATTTCTGCTACTGAATAAACCAAACTCTGAACTCTCCGTTTATGAGAGCATTAATCACATCACATTTAGTCGCACAACAGATAACTCTGATGTAGCATAGAAGTCTGTCCAACTCGGGAAAAACTTGATTTCCACAAACAGTATCCTAGTCAAGATCCGCTCAATTTCTCTGGCGTGTTAAATATGCACTAATGTGCTTGTCCTGGTTAACAAAGAAGTGCCCAATACGAGATCACTGATGTTAGAATTTTCATCGACGGCCATTAAAGGGAGAAATTCCCTGATCCTGGTTCGCAGCACTTGATCAATTTCTGATTATTGCTCAGCGAACTCAATGGGGACTCTTTTCCCATTGTATTTCACTATTCTCTACTCGCTAAGCTGACGTACGAGAATCCTCGAAGTCTAGAAAAACGGAAGGTTCGAACTCTGATCAAAGGACCAGGTGAGTCTCGATGGCTGGAAACAGCTTAAGTTCAGCTTAAGTGCCATTGACCTCATAAGTGTGAAAAAAAACCTAATTTCCTGGGATACGATCCATAGATGCGCTAAGTCTGAACTGGAACTGTTTCCGTTCCTGATAGTTGTGGACACACTGCGTCCATTCATCAGGAAAGATCACTTTATCTTTTTACAGATCACTTAGTATTACTGTCGGCGAAGATCACCTCTCCGAAAAAGGAGAGAGAGAGAGAGAGGTCTGTCGTTAGCTAAGGTTAGCTCGTATTTAGTGCCTCGTTAGAATTGTGACTAGACACCCTCGGTCATACTCCTTAATCCAGTGGTAGGACAGGGAAATTGCCAGCACAAGGTCGATCTACTTCCACTGATCGAGAATGATAGCTATTGGTTACTGAACCAGATTTTCAAACGCATTTACTTTGCATTTCGAACAAGGGACCCTTATAACCAACGCCAGACCATCAACCAATTGTGCCATTCACACGGCAAGACACACTGACAAACTATGAAATATTCGAGCAGATCTTACGAACGATTTCAATCAATTTGAGTGCACGCAAAGTTTTTCCCTTCAAGGGCGCATGCCGTAAGTTGCCTTGTAACTCCGACTCGATGGCTCAGACTGTGGAGAACTCTTCCCTCCTCTTCTGTATCAATTCGACCGAAGTCAGGGAACACTACAGACTTTGGTTTGCAAAGGCAATACATTAAGGTAATTTGGCAAACACACGTTTCCGCCACCAATGAAGTCATTGCATGCATCACGGCGGAAGTAGTTTGAAACAAGTCTGCCGGCAAACGCTGAGCTACGTACACGCTATCATAAAATTTTAATTACGCAAAACCTTGAATCACTTGGCCAGAATGTCATCATGGATGTGGTTGGACCCTTCCTCTTATTTGCATCTCTGGGTAGGTCAACTATATGGAATGGATTCTCAATGGGCTTCGTTGCTTCAGAGCACATCGGTCTGGTCAAATCTGTATTTACTGATGGATTCAACTTGTTGTTATGGTAACCACTAGTGGAGAAGCTGAGCTAGAACTTCCTTGAAATTGTAGCGGGCTAGGTAGTTTCGAGTGCTGTCCCCATTGACACCCAGAGTCCCTTGCTTGCAACCTAAACAATCCCTTCCCCGTCTGAAACACTTTCCCAAGAACCTCCCCTCCTATCCGAAGAGCAGGGCGCAGAGACAATGAAACAATGCATCTAAAACCTTCAGCATTTCATATGAAATGCACGAAACTAAACGGTTGCATGTAAACGATGGTGTTTCCGCAAAGCGTATCAGTCTCGAAATCAAAATGAATGCAATTTGCATTTGCATTGTGCAGCCACTTCAACTCTCCCCAGAAGCTCCTCGAGGGTGGGTCCAAAAATGAGGGAGAGCCCAAACCATTAAACCATTAAATGCGACATGGGAACACAATGGCCGTCCTTAAGATGTGCCATGATGATTGCATTTGTCCATTTATTCAATTAATTCGCGGTGTGAACGAGGATGTATATTCCCAGGCACGTTCCGGCGGTAAATTCACTTCCCAGACGAATGTGGGTCACTTGCAATCTAGCACGAGCTTGCAGTTGTTTAAATGTTTGTTTATTTTGAAACTGCACGGTGCGTTGTAGAGGGAATGTCGAAGATGTAAACAAATGCCTTAGAACGCGGTGAAGGTTGCTAGCATAGGGCAATGCACGGGCAAGTGAATTCGTAGACGCGAGACTAGATGTGGTCTAGAAATGTTCTCAAAAATTTGTATTCTGGGCGGTGCATCGGCACTCACATGGTGACTGTTGCGGGACGGAAAAAGCGTCTAGTCTAGAGTGCATTTGCTTGGATAATTATTGTCGAAACTGTTGCATCAGTTTGATGTCGTGTGTCGTCCGGGTTTATTTTGTTTTTAGTGTGCAGTAGTTGCAGACACTTCATCTAAGGATTTTGATGTGAGTTTACTGCGATTTGCGTTGTTTATTGCGTCCTTTCGGCAAATATGTTTGATTTGTGGATAGATGGGAAGAATGCACGTCAGCTTGATGTGTCCAAGGGATAAACAAAGATTGCTCCTTTCGCGTGGAGTTCTAAAAATGACTTGTCTAGTCATTCCGTCCACCTTAAAACCGTTCAAATAATAGGTTTCGTTAAGAGCATGGTCTTTGAATGTCTCACATCGTCAAACCAATACACTAGAGCAATGGGAAGTGTTTCCCCCTCTTGTGAATCCCATTTTCATGGCATTGTCTTATAACCGATGCTACAATTGCAGCCAAACTGTTGGGTTACGCCGATGAGATCACCATTGCAACAAATGCCCAATATTCCATGGTGAAGGCGTACTCGACGACGGATAAACAAACGAAACAAGAGTACAAGAGGTCTTCAGTTCTATGAGGGCAATGCAAAATGTACGCTGTCGAGTTGCAATCGTGTTGCAAATGCTAATAAACCATTTGAGCCAAATCATGACGATCGATAGTTGCATTTTTTTATTACCTCTTTATAAAAGAGCTTGTCCACATGGCTGCAAGCCTGAACTCCACAAATGACATTCATGTGAAGATCCCATGTAACAAATAACAATACTGTTCAACGGCGAACTGGACACCACGCAAGTACGACGACAGAAGAGAACTCGATCCCTCCGATCTACACGAAGTCAAGATAGCAGTGCCGAGACTAAAGCCGAACAAAGCTGCTGAGATGGGAGACCCCTGTGACTACGCCAACTATCGGGGGATAAGTCTTCTTAACATCGCCTACAAGATCTTCACTACCGTTTTGTGTGAGCACCCGAAACCATTCGTCAACAACCTCATAGGTGCTTATCAGTGCGGTTTTAGGCCTGAGACTTCCCATCGACCAAATATTCACACTTCGGCACATCCTGGAGAAGACTCAAGAGATGCAGATCGACACCCACCACCTATTTGTCGATTTCAAGGCCGCATTTGACAGCGTGCATAGAGACGAGGTATGTAACGCTATCTAGTTTTGACATTACTACCAACCTCGTCAGGTTATGCAGGATGACGATGGAGAACTCTCGCCGGTCCATCAAGTAAGCCAAAAAAGGTTTTAGACGCTCTGTCATATGATTTCTTCAATATCGTTCTGGAGAAGATCGTGCAAATCTCACACGCCAACACTAGAGGCACGATGAGTAGTAAAGCCCTCTCTCGAGAGACCAAGCTCACATTATATAAGACATTGATCATATCTGTCTTGCTTTTTTGGCGCGGAAGCCTGGACTATCTCAAGAGCGGATGCAGACGCACTTTGTCTCTTCGAGAGAAAAGTTCTGGGTTCAATCGTTGGTCCTGTTTGAGTTAAAGGTTAAAGAAGAAGATTCAACCACTAACTGTACGGGGCTGTACAGCGACATGAGTCTAGTCAGGCGTCTACGGATTTAACGCCTAAGTTGGCTAGGCCATGTATGTGGGATAACGCAATAGAGGACGACCACGATGACGCGCTCAAGTGGAGAAGGACGTCAACCAACTTGGAGTGCGAAATTGGAGGCAGCTGGCTAAGGTATAACTGCTAGCGCGATTTGCTAACAGCAGTGATTTTAAACCGTGATTTTTCAAACAAAACGATTGTCTAGAACAAATCAGAATGGTTTCACCCAGACTTGAACAGATAACACGCAACAACCGGTATCGCCATCGTAAATTAAATCAGTGCAAAGGCGTTTCTGTTTTCATAGCTCATTTTCCAACTGCCACAGCGACTATATTAGGCTGACAAATGACGTTTGCACACCTGTTTCCACGTTTTCGTATGTGTTTTAATCGATTCTGAGAGTTCGGAACGCATACGTCGACATTGAGATTTTCACCGAAAAAATGTACAGTGGTTAAGTAAGGCATTTCTAATGGTTTCCATAGCTCATCGTAAAACTGTCACAGTGACAGAGGCTTACCTATGACGACTGTGAAAGATGTACATACACATATGTGGAAAAAATTCATCGACTAGACTGGTTCCCACATCGACTTGCTCCACCGTCGAGGGTCTTGAAATCAGAGCTACATTTTCGAGATGGTGAACAAGACCGAGTTTATGATACATACCCAATTATCACGGATACAACACAACTTGGTCTTGATTTCCCATGCGTTCCAGTTGAAGTTCACATATACATTGTTGGCTTGTTTCACAGCATCAGAGCACATTTATCACATTATCAGACCAGAATTTCTGCACAATTCGTCACCTTAATGTGTACTTAATTGTCTGACCTTCTGACCAGCATGCAACAAAAATATGCACTTCTTTGCTTGCTCTGCTTGCTTTGAAGAGTGTTCATGCTTCAGATCCCTATATGGACGGAAATGTCTAAGATTTAGACAAATATGTATCTACAGTCGAAATTCGATAGCTTGAACCATCACTGACGTTATTTGCTTAAAGAAAATCAAGGTCCTCATTATTATCATCATTTTTCCACCCGCACAATAGGGTCGCGGGGATAAAGCAAGGGCCAGGTACTCTAGGCTCATCAGGATTTATGCAAAAGCGAGTTTTCGGACTTGACCAACCACGCCGTCTGGGTCTGCCAAGGGGTCGCCTTTCTAAGGGAAATTAAGGCACCTCTCCGAAGACGTGATGATCATGCCACGTGTGCAAAACATCATACCAGAGCTCTTTCCGTTTTGAGAGTAGCTGCTTGACATTGAGTTCCACGCGTATTGCCATGTTTCGAATTTTATCCCGGTGAGTAACTTCCACAACAGCACCGAGAAATCTCATCTCGTTCACTTATATTCACGATCGTATTCTTTCGGTCATTGAGATTGAATTGTCGAGTAAAAATTGTATGTAAATTTCAGTCTTGGCGCCAAACCAATTTAATTTGTGCTATCCAAGTTCGACTATATATATAAACGATGCCAAAAGCAACTAATAAACTACTTAACACATTGCCCCCTAATTTGTAAATGCCGGTTTGTCAAGTGCCCGCATCTAACTGACCTGATAAAGCATAGCTCTTGCGTCATAATCATTCCTTTTACGAAACTGCTTAGGGTCCGCCGACCTCTGTGTTACTAAATCGACATTTAAATGACGAATGTCAACAAAAATTCAGTAGCTCCCAGCGCCACACCCATAAGAATCGTAAAACCCCGCAGCATAAACCTCGAAAGCAACTCAATCGCATAGAACACTGCGCGTAATTATTCCGTAAGCGTATCGCTATCTTTGTATCCGTGTATGTGAGCCGCGTGTAATTACTCGCCATAAGCGTCGATTCCAGCTGCCTCTGCTGTTTAAGTTAGAATTTACATAAGCACACCTCTTGGACAGAGCTCCATTGGCTGAATGTTAGTGAATCGTTTTGACTAGACTTGTATACCTTCACACAGATTGCATGATGCATCGACTGAGTTTCCCTTTCTGGGGGCTCTGACAATGACCTAAAATCTTCTTTAAACATACAATGATTGGGTGCCTAATTGTACATGATTTTTTTGTTCATTTTTTCTAGGTTGTGGTATTGATTGAGAACGGCTAGAGTTCTCCACTCCAAATATGGCGTTCAGCTACGCATGTGTGGCGCTGCAGCGCTTCGTGTTGCCACTCGTCCTGGTGCTGGGTAAGTTGAAATTTTATTTATGCACTCACTATTTGATAACATTGAAGGTGACTTCGAAGAAGGTGTCGTTTCGGTAGCAGCTGCGGGTCGAGTACGAGTCTCAATAGCGCAGTGCTCAGTGATAATCCAATTGGAGCCCTTCGAAGCCAGTTAATCTGCTAGGCAATCGTCTGGAATCTCGTAGTGTATGAAGATGAAACAAAAAATATAAATTGCAAGCATCAACCAGAGACTTGATTGGCACCTATTTCTAGCCAAGGCAAAACTTGCATGACTTGACGTGTTCCATTGGATATCCGGATATCATCATTTTTGGCTATACATCTGTTGCGCAAATATGGAAGATATCTAAGTCAGTTTCCTTAAAGAATCTGAGAATGAGAGATGGTCATAGAAACTACATTTCTTCCTCTGATAGTAGGTGTCTTCTCCAAAGCCTTTGTGTACTCTCACGTACGTGTTCTGTTCTTGATTTTTGGACTGAGCTTTGTTCCATGTTTCTGTTCGAATCCTTCTTTCTACATTCCTGAATCCTACTCTGAGGACATGGCGTTTTAGATCGCAGAATGGGTCGGGACATGTGTTCTGATACTCTTTTCCATGATAGCGAGTCAGTCGTATCATTGCAGACTTTTACTCTCTCTTTTGGGCACTCTCACTCACGTTTGGATTCGACAGATTTTTGGTTATTGTCGTCTCAGTTTTCGTTTCCTTAAAAAAGGATAAACGGATAAAGCATTAGCTTAGCCATTAATCACCATTTCTTACTTATTGTTAGTCTCCATTTCATGATGCTACATAGGATGTCCTACACCTACGTGTGGCTATATCGACTGTCACCAGCATATGAATGACCTCTGATGTATCTCAGAAAGCTTGTCTTGCCATGGCTTAGCCAACTGGTCCACTCAAAACCGGAATTGAATAGTCCAGTATTTATGAAGATTCCTTTCAAGAAAAGATAGTAAATAGAAGAACAGTGAAATCAAGAGCGCTCGTTCTTGGCATTGTTAACTCAGCTTTGCAGATACTGCTATCTCCGAACCTGGATGTTAGCCTCCCGTTTGCTAATCAGGTGGCTGCTGAGGGAACTTGTTCCTTATTTTCCTGGTATTTCCTTTTCTCTTGTGCCAACTGGTGAAAGAAAGCTGTTATTGTAAGTGTTTTCGGAGGTCGAATAGTCATTTCAGGCGACTGCATGTCTAATCCAGAACTAAGTTCGCACACATTGTAAAGACAATCAACAGCGAAGTAACATACATTTCACAAGGAAATCCTTCAGCTGTTATAAATACTCAAATGGCTCAAAACAACGCCTCAAAAACTGCTCATGCTTTATTGGCACTCCTGCTGGGAGCATAACAACCACATGGGAAAATCCAAATCGATCACATCCGTGAGACATGATGAGTTGATTTAAATTCTTTGCAAAGCATCCATTTGAAATTTTTTTTGTTTACGTTTGGTTTGTTTACGAATTGCTTCCCATCAGTGAGCGCGAAATTTTACATAGTGCTGCGAATGAGCAACCACTTTAATGGATGTAAACACGCCTGTGGCAGGGGCAACTGTTTACCATTCCACTACGAGTTGGATACCGTGGATTTTTTATCTTCGCCATAGACTTTGCAGAAGTTCGACGGGTCCCACATTTTTTTTTTTTGAATTGATACAGTTTTTTCTTATTGTGTTTTGATGCAGTGAATTTAATTTCAAAATAAAAAAATGCTAAGATTTTAAAGGGTATTCTAGAGCTATGGTTGAGTGATAGGGCAGAGGTACAACTGACCCATTTTCACTTTAAGAATGTTCTTTGAGAAGTGTGGCAGTGTGTCTGGAACACCAACTGCCTCAATGTTAACTCCGAAGTGATCCGCAGAAGTGTGTGTTTGAGTACGGGTTAAATGTGCAACAGCTTTTACCGTGAACTTCACCATGGGTGCATCATCCCACTTTTCGACTTGGGTTTCAGTCGACAAAACCTTTCCAACTGGAGTGATTTTTGATTAGTTCTCTACATTTTCCCACCCCAATTTGGCTTGGATCCTTCTCCACTTCAGGACGCGGGTGTCCTCTGTTGCGGTGTCCCAATGGTTACGCTCTGTCCTTTTTTGAGGACTGAGTATAGTATTCAACGCCAATCCCACTTTAGTCGCTTTCATTGACAGCTTAGTTCTGTCAATCGCGTCAATATCATTAATAGTTGTACGCGTTTCTGGAAGCTCATGCCGTTTGTGTTGACGTGCGATTATTGCATGATCCTGCAGAAGGATAATGTTGAAATCACATGATTTATGTAAATATTTTTTAAAATATGAAGTTCTGGATGAGTTCCTTACCAAGCAGCGGGAATTCTCTATCGCGCAAGCTGACGCAAGGGTTCTAAAACTAGACACAGTGTTGTATAGCTCATTCTCATAGGGGGGCTTGAAATCGACATATAGGTGATAGGCGCACTATGGACTTTCTTGGCCTGAAGCCACAAAGCGAGATTTTAACTTGGCTACAATAAGGAAATGATTTCAGTCGATGTTGGCTCCGCAGACTGTGAGAACATTAAGCACACTAAAGTGACTGCGATCGTAACGTGATCAAAGTCTGCGGAGACTTCTATGTCCAGGGCGATTCCTTCGGCTGCACGTAGTCTGTTTACCTATTTCTCATTTCACGTGCAGAACCGAAAATCATTCTCCTTAAATCGGTCGCAGTTGCAGTCCACATGAAATCCATCGTCAACCAAGAAAAATGTACGTTTTTCACGGAGTGAGAGGCTAGCTCATGTACAACCCCCAAATGAAGCCCAGACCCTTGTCTGGTCGCAAGGCAGTAACGCTCTTCAGCCGCCAACTAAATTTTAAGGTCTTGAAAACAACAACTTACAGACTTGAGGAAACGAGTGCGAAGTGCATTCGCAGCTAAGGCTTTTTCGAGTTTTGGATGTCACTGCTGCCCAATCATATGTTGATCTTCCCTATCACCATCCGTAACGAGAGATGAACCCTGGTAATGGTTTTCTCTGTCCTCTTCCGTTAGCAGCCGCCAACGAACTCTTCTTTTACAGAAGGTTAGGTGTAGACGCCTTTGCCTGACATACAGTTTTTCCAAAAAGGACATCTTAAAGATGACAAAAACACTGTCAAAAAAGCCAACTACTATAACTGTTACACAAAGTCATCTGGCCAGGACTGGACATCCTGCACCATTCTTGCTTTGGGTAACGTGAACTTCTAAGACAGCGTGACGGACTTCCATTCCTCTGCCCGGGATAATCAGTTGATATTTAGTATCCCGTTTGTCACATAACTTCATATTTGTCTCCGTCATGACACAGCACCTGTGCCATTTGGAACACCAAACAATTAGGGTAACATGCCCTTCCCTGAAGCTCTGCACCTGCAATTATTTTAAGTAAGCAACATCATTATCACCAAAGTCGTTTATCCTTCGAGCATCTAAATTCAAAGCATTACCCCGCCCCGGTCCACTTTAAGTCTTATCTCGTGCGAAGGAAACCTTCAATTAAAATTTGTTTGCGTTAGACAAGCCCAAGTGTCCCCGAAACTGCACGACGTTCCTTCCACGCACTACACTGGGCATGACCCAATTACACAGTAGCCGACTGCCCAGCATAAAACATAAGACCCCATTAACACCACCGCCCACCCGGAAACGCAAGACGAAATTTAATCAAGTCTAATGCCGAGCACACTTGCTGTGTCCGCAGTTCTTGGACCCCTAGACTTGCGGCCACAAAATGACATCTCTTGTCCAGATAAGCGGAAACTTACGTCGCAGAAAGGACAAAAACGAGAACTGGGTGAGGTGGACGCGTGCACAGTGTGGTCATCCCCGACCACAAAGCAAAAAAAAAAAATTGAAAGTAACCCGCAAACAGTTGGGAAAGGTTGACAAAATAATTTGCGTAGAAAATTAATGTCGCCAGAGCACGATTTGCGCGCTGCTGCAGGTGAAGTTGAACTCCGCCAGTGTCCTGGGCGTGGACCGGAAATTTATGATTTTATGATTTGGATGCGCTCAAATGGGTGTCACATTGCTCGTGTCCAGCTACTGCTCACCGGCGAGGGTGCATGTTTGTGCTTTGAAAACGGGAGTGGCTGCAGAAGAGGCATTTCTGTGGTGTAATTAACGAGTTCCGGTTTATGAGTCTTAAATTTGAGAAACGTGCGTTTAAAATGAGATGCGTGCCAAGTTATGAAATTCGGCAGCCACTGATGTATAGCGAAACTCATAAAAGGCACAAGCTTGTCCTAATTAAGTCACGGCACGTTGGTAAAAGTCGTCTTGTTCTATTTGCTTACCATGCATGAGCATGGTGATGTTTTATTTCCTTCTGAGTAATGACTGATTTTAGTTCTGATCAAAATGTTGTGACAATGCATTGGGATTGGAAAATACGATTGCCTCTAGACTCTTGCAATTGTGATTGGTGTTGCTTACATTCTCATCGGAAAGTAGACTGGATTACGGACACCAACCAACGTACACCAATCATTCCGGTCTGGTTCTGTTTCTTGGATTTCACGTGGTTCTTGCTAAATTCAGAACAATTTGTATAATGACGATGGTTGCAACAAAAGTGCCGTGGTTAGCAAAATCTCTAATTCAGTCAAGTCAATGTGACTTCTTTAACATCATACTTGAGAAGATCGTGCGAAACTCAAACGTAAACACCCGAGGCACGATCTTCCAAAAGTCCGTTCAACTGCTTGCTTACGCGGACGACATTGACGTGATTGGACGAACACAGTGAGCCGTCAATGAGGCGTTTGCTAGTATTGAAGCGGAAGCGGCTAAAATGGGTCTAGCGGTAAACCAGGGCAAAACAAAGTACATGCTGTCATCACGGAAGGACGCACAACATCGACGTCTCGGACAGAGTGTCATATTGGGCAGCAGAATCTTTGAGGTAGTCAAGGACTTCGTCTACCTAGGCTTCGGAGTAAATAGGGACAACAACACCAGTACCGAGATCAAACGCAGAATTACTCTTGCCAATCGCTGTTTCTTTGGGCTCAAGAGGCAATTGAGTAACAGAGCCATCTCTCAAAACACAAAATTGAGCTTGTATAAAACCCTGATCATCCCAGTCCTGCTCTATGGCGCAGAGACATGGACGCTATTGAAAGCGGATGAAGAAGCTCTTGGTTGTTTTGAGAGAAAAGTTCTGCGTACGATCTTTGGTCCTGTTTGCGTTGATGGCGTTTGGAGGAGAAGGTTCAACCACGAACTATACGGGCTGTACAGCGGCATGCACCTAGTTAAGCGTCTTCGGATCCAACGCTTAAGATGGCTAGGTCATGTAGAGCGGATGGACACCACAGGTCCGGCCCGAAGAGTCTTCGACACCGAGCCATTGGGACAGCGCAACAGAGGACGTCCTCGCACTAGATGGCGCACGCAAGTTGAAAAGGACCTCAACCAACTTGGTGTGCGCAACTGGAGGCAGCTGGCGAAAGATCGTGCTGGCTGGAGAGGCATGTTAGTTGAGGCCCAGGTCCACCCCGGACTGTAGCGCCAATCAAGAAGAAGAAGAAGAGTAGGTTTAAATTGTTTTATTTTTTGAGAGAAATAGAGAACTTGTATTTTAATACTGTGTAGATCATCCACTCTTGTTAATGACCTCAAACATTGGCATGGAATTTACCATATAAGAGAGTAAAGGAATTCAGTATCCGAATTCCTCCAAACATCTTGAATGGCTTCCTTTAGTTCATGGACAGTGTTGTACTGCCTTGCATTCATGTACACTTTTTTTTTGCCATTGTACCCCATAAATGCTCAATTTGATAAAACACGTATATATTTATCGTTCGAAAATACTCCTTTATAACTTTAGCTAAATGAACAGCAGCTTGCGGAAAGATGAAATTCTCGCCTTCAATATCCTCCACAAATTCTTCTTTGTAACATTTCTATGTATTTCATAGAGTTCATTTTTGGAGGAACGTATAGAATAGGCGTTTTTCCGCTGTAGCTGAAAACTCCCCATATCATCATACTGCATCCTTCAAAGTTGAGTCTCATTCTAACTTCCGGTTTATCCTGAAAATCATGCGAGTAGCTATGAAAACCGTCTGCTCCATCCAAATTGAACTTTTCGTCACGGAAAATCACCTGTCTCTTCTGTGGTCCACGACATATGATTCCTAGCGAACATCAGTCGCTTTGGGCAGGGAAGTAAGTGTTGTTTTTTCAATTGCTTGTTGGACACGTAGTAAATACATTTGTGCGATTCTACTTTGCCCTTATTTGTAGAGCCTAGAGCTTGTTCCTGCGTCCTACAATTTGAAATTTTATTTTTGCCTTTTGGGCTGCATAGCATTCACGCAAATTAATCAAATTATGGACAACGGTGGAAGATCTTCCAATTTTGACCGCAATTTGCCGGTTGGAATAGTCATTTTCCTTGAGATTTCAAAATCTAGTTTTTTCCTCATCGGTGAGCTTTTTTCCTTTTCCACGTCCCATTGGTATACAAATATTATTTACCTCGGCAAAGCAAAACTCAATAGTTCTAAATAACTCAGAATAACACTTCTTCCAAGATGTAAGATAAATGAAAAAGTATGTTTTTTGCAAAATCTTTAAACAGTAACAATATTAATTGAACGTTGTCAAAAAATCAACAAGTTTGTCTGTCCAGGATTATGATAGGTCACTGTTGCTCCATCAAAGTCTGTAAGTTTAATGCCAGAAAGCGGATAATCTGTCCCGCCATTCCTTCAGAACTCACACTACAATCGGTAGACGATCATCCAGAAGTTCGTCCAAAAGTTGCAAGACACGTAAAATCGATGTCTGTGTCTATGCGGCACAATGTGCATTTAAATGCAATGAGAGACTTCACGTATCTTGGCATCGGAACAGTGAATAGTAGACCAGTCATCGATCATTTCTGTTTTACACTAGGCTGACACATGAACAGTGTCAACAACGGATGATTGCTTGCTCGCTACTTGCTCGTCTGCTTGCGTTCAGAGCATCTGCTGGCGAAGACGACTCACCCGCAGGCTACGATGTGAGGATAGACAGACTTAAGATCTTACATATGCTCATTTAGGTTGTATGGATATCTTTACCACTCCTTGACTCTAATCCGAAGTATCGCGTAAGAATCTCAACCAACTTGATGTGCTGCTATTTGGAGGTACCAGTGCGAAATTGACTAAAGTGATTTCTTTGACGTCAAACTCAAAGGATTGTTAGCATAATGTTTTAGACCTCCACATAGTTTAGGCTGTAGTGGCCTTTTGGACAGCAGTCAAACATAGATTAAAGTAGGTCCATTGTGATATTTAATGCACTTATAATTCGAACCAATTGGTGCTTGTGATAAAGTGATTTTGCTGTCTAACAACATCAGGTCCGGCTGACTTGAAGGCCTTAAAACTTATGAGTTCCAACAGCTGAATATGTGGTTTGTAAGAGATTCGTAAAATAAATATTCATATATGTTTATTTGGTAACTCATCTTTTGGAGTGGGAATTGCAAGTCAAAAACTAGTTAAAGGTTAATGATGATGCTAAGATTGAGGTAAGCCCTCTCGTCCTTAGAGACTTCTTCAATGCCACAGTAGAGTCTGCGGTAGTCTCAATACTCTGAATGCACGAGACTCTTTGTATAGCATCATGGTATTAGATTTACCTGTCTGTCTGCTAACAGGGCTTGAAGTATCCATTATGTTTTAAGGGTTTTTGTTAGCTCGTGCACCGAATGCTCAATTGGTGGAATTTTTCGGAATATACATGTTGACGGGTACACTGCCACAACAATCGCCCTGTATCTGCACCAATTGGTTTCTCTTTGTGCTGAGTAAGTCATCATATGACAATCTCCCCATAAGCGGGGAGGGGACGTCTTGCTTGTGATGTTATCAAGCTTTAGTTGACTCAGACATGAACTCCCAGGCATGGAAGGATAGTCACTGACATTTCGTGCAATTCTATGTCTATCACACTTCACTTACTACTTAATTTATCAGGCTAGTGACTGATCTCTGACTATACGATGGACTAAGAGATGACGTTCTTAACGGTTTTCTTGTGCTCGGTGACTCCACTGGCTCCTTGTACAAGAGTTTCAACTTCACACTTCTCTAAGTCACCTTCCTGCAATATTAACCTACCTTAGCCAATTCTGTAGAAAAACTCAACATTACTCACCTCTCCCATCACTCGCGAAAAACGAAACCAATACGCTTAAGCTTCAATGGGAATCTGCTACATAGTAGTGTGCATTGAGCTGACTTTCTGGAAATTAATATAACCATTCCAACATCAGGTGATGGGCTGCGGCGTTGTGGGTATGTGTGTCGACACTTACGTACTTAGACCTGCATTCGTGCCTAGGTTTTATCCCTGGTGTGATCCAAAAAGCCTCTTCTCGGGTCCACCTCTTTCAAGTCACTGACAATGCTGAAAGAGTATTTTCTGTCTAGACAAAGCTACTCGAACTTGGCCAGTTGTAGTCGCCATAAAACTGGGGTTCCCTTCACTCACAATAGCACGCACAACACGAGTGGTTGCGTAGAAGCTAGGTCTTGGGCCTCTACGGGTAGTGTGTAGCGCCACACATATACCATATATGTGTTCCAACCTCAGCTTAAACGGCCATGCGGGAAATAAGGCCCAGTGTACCGGTCACGACAGGCAGAGTCCCCCAAGAGAATCCAGTCTCTGTAGGGTCATCTTTACCTCCCTGACAACTTCTTGAACTCCGCGTGTGTGAGCAGTTTCTCCTACCGTATGCTTGTAAACAGTCTTGGTGTCCGTCTTGTCAAAAGATAAACTGTCAGTGAGGTTTAGGGTACACAAGAACAAGTGATGATACTCTGATGGTACCACCTGTACTTTTGGATGCCTTTCTGTGGAAATAAGTTGTTCGTTTTGGACATGCTATTTGCACAGCAAAAGTCGAACAACCTCTTTCCGTTTGCGATTTGATAAGGATCACTGTTCCTCCAAGTCCTACTTCCTCGTGTCGTTTCATCCACACCCACATGAGCATGGAACTCACTCATCAAGATATAGGAATCCATTTCAGATACCCTGTCTAGGGCCGCTTCAACGTCGTCCAGAAAATCCGTGTACTCTGACTCTAGATTTGGTGCATACATTCCAGATCCTAATTTGACCTTTTATGTTTGAGCCTTACAATCCTGAATCTCTCCTCTAACGAGTACCCCCACTACCGTCTGTGCAGAAATTTGGGATGCAACTCCTATTTGGGCATGTGTTCTATCAAAAGGAGGGAATTGTGGGAAAACTTGGTATGGAAACAATGTGTGCATAAAAGCTTTATTTTGTCGGTCCATTTTTGGTCTCCTAAATTTGAGATGTGGATCTTTTACTTAAAATGCAGCTCCTTGCACGCGTACCATTGTAATCCGAAAGCGCAAGACGTAAATTACCCAAGTAATCTCCGCCCATCACAACATTGTCTCCTCCCTTAAAAAGATATGATGGTCAACCATCCTAGACTCGTGAAAGAAAGGGGAGTTACCTAACTTTGTCCCATAGTTATGTCCCCTAAGCAGCTGTTGCATGTGATTCTTAAATTTGAAGAGCCAGGAAGTCTTTCCTTATAGGGTTCAGACCTTAGACAGACTTTAAACCTTTCAGATTAAAAATGTTACCTAATTTTCCATCGAATTGTTTTCTTTTCTTTTCAGCTGCACTCGTTCGCCCAATTGGAATTTCATTCGTGTACCTGTTAATGTATTTTATATCACCATTTATTCCTGTCGCAACAGCACAAAATTTCAAAGGTAACTCCGCTCAAACTCCACTCAACTACCCGCAGTCTTTGCTCAACAATCGCATCACCATTCCATTTCAGGATCAGTGACGGCATACTTAATCATACTCATCTCGATAAGTACACTCCTGTTACTGGGACACATTGGATTGCAGGTTGCAATCCTCGCACTGGACCTTGAGTCCGTGTTTGGTTCGTGCAGCTTCACAGAGCAGCTGCTGCGCCACATAGGTTTCATTGATCTTTTCAAGCTGAAGTAAGTACACCGCCGCACTGTCAATATGTGGCCTCTCTGATTTTGTTCCCTACTTTCAGACTCTATGCAATAATCGAGTGGCTTGTACCTGAAGTCGTGGTTTTTGGCACGTCAATAGCCATTTATGTGGTCATCAAAAATATTACAACCGAGTCCGGAGACGTGGTCTCGCAGGCGGAGATGGGAGAAGGTTCAAACTTGACCGAAGACGCTCTGGCGGATGTTGATTCCACATTGTCGGCGGCGCCCCGACCGAAGCCGAAGAAATCAATTCGACCGCTTATTCAGATCAACTTCGACCCGCTTGTAAAAATTGGTAAGTGACGAGTATGTTTTATTTTTGTTTTCTTTCACTCAACTGATTCAGCTGCACAGGCCTCGGAGTTGAAGGTCAACCGGTGAAACTACGTGTCAGAGGCAAAGGGCAGTGGAACTGGTTTTTTGGGCAGCACATCTTTGTCTCTGGATTACGTAACTCTAAACGTTCGTTTGTTTGAAATAGTTTCTTCGTTCTCGATCTCATTTGAATGCCTAATTAGTGTGTGGCCTTTCTATGCTAAGATGTGAAAACTATGCGGAAGTTTTGACTGTATTCGAAGAAGTTTTGCTTAATAGATAACTCTGGACACATATGTGCTTACATTAACTTCAATTTCAACTTTGAGGAAATCAGGTTTCGGCTGCAGTTGCAGATTCTTCCACTCTTCCAAAAAACCTCATGCCAGAAAGAGGCACTAAATTATGTGTGTTTCCTACCTTTTGCATCATCAAGGCCAGTCAATAAACCTCAATTTCGTTTATTCGTTGTTAAAACCACTGCTTTCTCCTCACCCTATAACACTTTGCCTATTAGCCTCCAAGGCTTAGAAAGGAATTTTTCAGTGCTGCCCATATCTTGGCCATCACCAACTTATAAGCCGAGCGACATTAAAATAGTTTCATGAAGTCTAAATGCAAGCTGCGATGTGTGCCGTGAAAGGAAACCTCCGTTGTCGATGGCACAAGATACGTGTGTGTACAGGGGTGGTTGATAAGTTCCACCATTTTCTGACATCAGCAATGAGTCAGTTTCCGCCCTTTTCTTGCAAGTTCATCTGGTACCACATTACCGGCTATGGGCCTATGACCCGAAACACAACATAGAGATATTAAGTCTTGCTTGCTAGGACCCTTACCTGTTCATTGCAGTATACCACCACCTGCTTGACTCTCTCTCAAGGAGGATGGTAATATCAGTCGTTTGTACTTTCAACAACATTTTTATCTCTTGCCGCTTCTTTGACTGGAAAGACATCTGCTTCAAGAACACTGCCGTCATCAAATATTCTTATGGAGTAGTTTCAGTATAGGAGTGATAGCATCGTTGCATGACGGGTAGAATGAGGTCGACGACGGGTGATTTATCAGAGGTATATATGGCACATTTGGACATATTTTCGATGTCTGCGATCGCCTCTACTATACAGGAACCAATCTGCGAACACTCTGAGAAGTCAGACCCAAGTGACGACAGCGTTTGCCATTCATTCCTTGATGACGTCTGAAACCGTAAGACAGTGGTATGAGTTAGTATCTAGGGCAAGATTAGATCCCACTTCTCATTTTTAGCTTCTACCCCAATCTTCATTGCTAGACCGTCTGAAAGAAAGATTCTGGCATCATCCCCTAAATCACCTAGCTTTCTACAAAAACCTGACGGAATCTGTACCACATCCAGCGAGGAAACCCTCAGTCTCCTTGTTGACACGCACTTTCCGGGCAACTACCCGATTAGAGCCAATAAGGAAGTCGTATCTCCCCCTAATACTTCATGTTACCTTATAAATGTCAGCCACACCACTATCATGTGGGCACTGACAAGCTTCAAACCCTTCAAGTCAGCGGGACCTGACGGCATCATTCCGGCGGAGCTCCAAAGAACAGCTGACCTCATCATGCCTTGGATTCTTAGCATATTCAAAGGCTGTATGAGTCTCAGTCATGTCCCCAGCTCCTGGAAAAGGGTCAAAGTAGTGTTTATTCCCAAAGCGGGTAAATACTCCCATGCCAAACCAAAGGACCTCAGGCCAATAAGTCTCTCCTCGTTTCTCCTGAAAACCTTGGAGAAACTTGTAGACCAATATATCAGGCACGCTATCCCAGCATGCAGACTCTCATCTGCACAAAATGCCTACAACAAGGGCAAATCTGTAGAAACAGCCCTCCACTCTCTATACACACTTGTGACTTTTCTCGACATCGAGGGTGCCTTTAACAATATCAACCCGGAAGCAATTTCACTTGCGCTTAGCAACCTCGGGATCGGAAAGCCCCTAGTGGCTTTCATTCATCAGCTACTCACCAGCAGAGTGATACACTCTCAGATGGGAGACGCTAAAATCCATAGAGGAGTTAATAGGGGCACCCCACAAGGAGGTGTTCTCTCACCCCTTCTTTGGAACGTAGCGGTAAACGAACTGCTACTAATACTGGAAGAGGTAGGGTGCAAAGTTATTGCGTATGCGGATGATATTGCCATAGCGGCATCCGGCAAATTCGTCTCTACTCTAAGAGACATAATGCAGAATGCCTTTGACAAGCTATAAGCATGGACACAAACATGCGGACTTGGCCTCAACCCACAAAAAACGGATATCGTACTCTTCACCAAAAGATACAAAATCCCCCAATTCGACCCCCCACTGCTGTGCGGCACCACATTACAGCTAAAGACCAGTGCGAAATTTCTGGGTCTCACTCTCGACAGCAAGCTAAACTGGAAGCTCAACATCCAGGAAAGGGTAAAAAAAGCCTCTTCTGCACTTGTTTGCTGCAAAAAGGCCATTGGATGCAAATGCTCACTGGATTTACACCTCTATTGTCAGACCGACACTTTTGTATGGTGTCTCAGTTTGGTGGACAGCACTAAACAAGGCTATAAACTGCAATGCACTCAACCGAGTACAAAGACTGGCCTGCCTGTGTATCTGCGGGGCACTGAGAAGTACTCCGTCAGACGCACTGAATATTCTCCTCCATCTCCCACCTCTGGAAATATTAGGGAAACAAGCAGCAGCAAGTACAGCCATGAGACTGAAAACACTTCGATTGTGGTCCGAACTCAACACTGGCCACTCAACCATTCTCAAGGAATTCAATTTCCTACCTAGCGACACCGACCGCCTACTACCCCAGGCCATCTTTGAAAAGAAATTCTCAATCAGTATTCCCTCCAGATCGGACTGGATGACTGACACGCAAACACTGAAAGATCTCTCTGATCAAAGACAAAAGAAGGGGTGGGTGCGGGTGTCTATTCACAAGAGCTCAACATTGCTATCTCCGTGAAGCTCTCTGATCACTGTAGCGCTTTTCAGGCAGAAACCATAGCGATTAAAGAGGCGCTGTCTTGGCTTAAAAACAATGTGATATCAAAAAGGGATATCACCATCTGTTCCGACAGTCAGGCCGCCTTAAAATCCCTGGACAATGTCATGTTCTACTCAAAAACATCCCTTAAGTGCAGGCTGTCTCTTAACGAGATGGCCGAGCATTTTAACATTCACCTGATGTGGGTGCCGAGACACTGTGACATACCAGGAAACTGCAAAGCCGACGAACTCGCTAGGTGTGGTACAACCTCATCCCTATCGATAGAAGGGGTACCACCTTCCATGCCGATCGCTACAGCCTATCATCTTTTAAAGATTCATACAATCAAAACCACCAATGACAAATGGCTAGAAGGCACCACCTGCCTTAAAACAAAAGAAATCTGGCCATCACTTAACCTAAAACGGTCACTCAGTCTACTTGGACTCAGCAAGCCCTCAGTAAGGACCCTTATAGGAGTCATAACCGGGCACTGTGTAATTGGCACTCATGCTCGCAGGATGGGTGCACCATATAATGATTTTTGCAGAAGCTGCATGGATGAAGAGGAGGAAGAGAACCACCTTCTCTGCTCCTGCAGTGCTCTTGCCAGTCGTAGGTTCCTGCATCTAGGAGCCTACTACTTCAGCGACCGTATCGAGCTAAAAAGTGCCAGCATTGGCCAACTAAATCGGTTCATCAGCAGCACCAACTGGTTCCAGCGTTAGGAGAAGTCAATCCGCGTGGTATCACAATGGGCCTACTCTGGCCTAAGTGTGACTGCTCTGCAGCAGTCAGCCACTACAACCTAACCTAACCTAGACCGTCTGGCGGACTGGGTTAAAGAAGTAGGTGACCAGTTCTCTGTTATTTAGTCGGGTACTTCCCGTTTAAATGACTTTCCACTCATGACTGTTAAGTTCCGGATTGATATACTATAGGTTTGGCTGCTTGTATGGCCTCTGGAAGTGTTCATACTTTCTCCTTATCTACTTCGAGTAGGTCGCCATTTGACTAGGGACTGTGGATCCAACTTACGCATAGAGTTTTGTTATTTAGAAAAAAATGCCTAAATGTGCTCTGGCTTAGAGCCTTCCAGTTTCATTAAGAAATCTATTCTAATCCAAATCAAAATCAAAGTCGCCAAGAAGGCTGGGCAAGGGTGTATGTATGTTATGTATAGCGTGTTATCCTTTATTACTCCTGCTTAAATCTACAGGTTCTGCTAAATTTCCATATCCGTCGGTTAGTTGCCTATAAGAAAGTGTCATACATACAACTTACAACTTTGCGGTATTAAGTTCCTTTTCGAGTTAGGCGAGGACAACACAAGCCTTGTTGTTTTTGGTGGCATCTAGTATTAAACTTTTATTAGGACCGAAATATTACTATCGAAGCTCTACTGCGAGATAACCCACGATCGTACAGTTTCGCGATCCAGACATGACTGGCTCTGGCATTCGTCTGTGATTCACCCGGTCGTTGCCCACTATCTGCTTCGCTCAAGAGGATAGCTCATGACCATATTTGAGTCAATTTAGGAAAGGGATACTATTTATTGTTCATGCAATATCGCTCAGCACTTTTTAACTGGCAAAAGAGTAGGTGGCACCTTTTCTAGTATCGTTGCCTGGAATATCCCATACCTTTACAGATATGCCACCGTTTGACCGCCCTGGAGTTTGTGGACGGTTTTGAAAGAGTCTAAGTGGCACTTGACTGTCACTGCAAACATTTATAGTTTTCCCAATCTATCGGAATCAATGACAGAAACCGAGCAACCTCCTGAATTGCTCGGAATATCTCGCAGTGATGTCCCTTAGTGCGTAAATTGCAGCAGCGCCTGCTTTTATGATCCTTCTTCTTCTTCTTCTTGTGGCGCTACAGTCCGGGGTGAACCTGGGCCTCGGTCAACAATCCTCTCCAGCTGGCACGTTCTTTAGCCAGCTGCCTCCAATTTCGCACTCCAAGTTGGTTGAGGTCTTTTTCCACTTGAGTGCGCCATCGGGTTCGTGGTCGTCCTCTATTGCGTTGTCCCACTGGCTCGGAGTCGAAGACTCTTCGGGCTGGAGCAGTGTTGTCCATGCGCTCTACATGGCCTAGCCATCTTAGGCGTTGAATCCGTAGACGCCTGACTAGACTCATGTCGCTGTACAGCCCGTACAGTTCGTGGTTGAATCTTCTTCTCCAAACGCCATCAACGCAAACAGGACCGAAGATTGAACGCAGAACTTTTCTCTCGAAGAGACCAAGTGCGTCTTCATCCGCTCTCTAGATAGTCCAAGCTTCCGCGCCATACAGCAGGACAGGGATGATCAAAGTCTTATATAATGTAAGCTTGGTCTTTCGAGAGAGGGCTCTGCTACTCAATTGCCTCTTGAGCCCAAAGAAACAGCGGTTGGCAAGAGTTATTCTGCGTTTAATCTCAGTACTGATGTTGTTTTATCAGTATTTACTTGGGAGCCAAGGTAGATGAAGTCCTTTGCTACCTTGTTGTAGCTGCCTATAGTGACGTTCTGACCGAGTCGTCGATGTTGTGTGTCTTTTCTTGATGACAGCATTTACTTTGATTTGCCCTCATTCACCGCTAAACCCATTTTTGCCGCCTCCGTTTCAATACAAGCAAACGCTTCATTGACGGCTCGCTGAGTTCGCTGAGTGCTCAATCACGTCAATGTCGTCCGCGTATGCTAGCAGTTGAACGGACTTCTGGAAGATCGTGCCTCTAGTGTTGGCGTGTGAGTTTCGCACGATCTTCTCCAACACGATGTTGAAGAAGTCACATGACAGCGCGTCGCCTTGTCTAAAACCTTTTTTGACATTGAAGGTCTCGGTGAGTTCGTTACCGACCTTGATGGAGCAGCGAGATTTCTCCATCGTCATCCTGCACAATCTGACGAGTTTGGCAGGGATGTCAAAACTAGATATGGCGTTGTATAGCTCGTCTCTATGCACACTGTCATATGCGGCCTTAAAGTCGACAAATAGCTGGTGGGTGTCGATCTGCATCTCTTGGGTTTTTTCGAGGATCTGCCGTAATGTGAAAATTTGATCTATAGTGGACTTCCCAGGCCTGAAACCGCACTGATAAGGACCTATCAGGTTGTTGACGAATGGTTTCAGGCGCTCACACAGAACGGCAGAGAAGATTTTGTATGCGATGTTAAGGAGACTTATCCCCCGATAGTTGGCGCAGTCAAAGGGGTCTCCTTTCTTTATGATCCTTACGGTCGCATTTATAGCCGTGAGCTTGATGACGCACATGGAGGAGTTTAATAGAACTTATTGTCCCCTGTGATGCATATGCAAATTGATTTTTGTGTCTTATTAATGTTCTTGAGAATTTCTTTAATGTTCATAGCACGACACGGGACAGAATACCATAAGAAGTATCGGTCATGAAATTTAGGGTACATTCCATGTATTTCTCTTTTAGTCCCCGTCCTGATCAAAGAGCTTTCCTGAACTCGTATTGGAAATAGGCTAGGCAACTTTCATAATTAACGGCTCAGGCGCTACCTGTTTCCTTCCAGAAAATGTTCTTATAACTTCTACTTTCATAGTCAGCATAGCTCCCATCAACTCATGAGAGAACACTATCACGCAATGGCTCTTGTAAAACTACTCTCGGAGTCACCTCGTACTGTCCACACCACATTGTATATTCAACCTGAAATATAAGTTGATGGTAGGAGCTTTCAAACATATGACGGCATATTCATGGAAAGCTGAAAAGTGGAAGATGAGGACAATTTAAAAAGAATCACTGTCTCAAGGAATGAATGAATCGCAGACATTAGAGTGTTAGTCATGTATTTTATTTTTGTTGAGTTAATGTCATGTATTTTATTTTTGTTGAAAAAACTACTTCCGGTCATGCATCGACTGTATAGAAAAAAACCTTCCTAAAATGTCGAATCGAAGAGTGGTGGTATCACAAATATACCTTGAATCTCTACTTCAGTGGATTAGACATTACCTTTCGAAGCCTTTACTTCATGTTGTACTTCATGTGGTTGGACCCAATATCTCTCATTTTCGCACTCAAAGTCGATTGAAGTCTTTCTCCACTTCTGTGCTGACTTAAAGGTCAACTAAATCTGTTATGTTTGGCCTCTGGCTCGGTATGGTAGACTGTGCGGGTTGTTTGAATCTAATGACGCCTAGGGAGAATGTGGATGTAGAGTCTAGTCCCTCAGTTAAATGTTGAACCTTTTTGACTCCCGAAACATGTGGTCCTTCAGCTCGGACTCTATAACGCTAATGCTCACTTGCGTTCGACTCGTACCGTCATTGCTTATCTAACCTTTCGCGCTGAAATTTACACCCAGAACAACTGCAACGCAGGACCAAATGGTCCCAAAGAACCTTTGTTTGCAGTCAACTTACTTAAAACTAAGCGTCTGTCCAAAATTGTATAGTCTTCCATTTAGCTGAGACAAAACAAGAATTCTCCTCATGCTTAATTCATGCATTTGACAGCCACACTGCCTGAGGGCACAGTTGAATGCTTTCAACTAATTGGTTTCATTTTGTTCTCCTGTCTGTTGTGAAGCACCTAAACTATACATTATATCTTACATTTCAGCACCAATGTTTTGTTTGGCAACATTGTTCTTCTCTGCCATCCTACGGCCGTCTGTTCCTGGAGGGTTTTACTTCATGTTCTTCCTGCTGTCAGGGACATACTGGGCGACATTCCAGTCACTTAAGAGGTATGCATCAATTTACTTGTATTTCATTTGAATAATAATCACTTTACTCTCATTATTTCAGGGGATTTGCGATACTCATACGTTTTGTAATGGTAGTCCTAGTTTTACACACACTCTCGATTGTATCCTATCAGACGCCTTGGGTGCAACAAAATCTTGACAATAGTACATTACCTGCAAGGTAAGAATTTGTAGAAATTTTGATTTTATAGATTCCTCAATTTATATTTCATCCGCGGTGAGAACTAGAGGAATGTCGTCAGGAAATGTTACAGCTCATCGTGGAGTTATGGTTATAGTGGCTATTTATCAAGATTAACAGTCTAAACTTGAAATGTAATGCTTAACCTAGAAAGAAGGATAGAGTGATAGGCAAGACTTGAGTAAGAAAGACCGAAACTGAATATGACTAGGAAGACAGGTTTTACTGAGATAACCGTCGAAGCAGTATACCACAGTACAAGTGTTACGCTCCTGACTGTGTCGTAATAAAAAAGAGCTGTAGACCTTAGATTGTGGGGGAATAGAGCTAAGAGAGACAAATTCGGGAAGTGCGAGGTGATTTGTGTTACCAGAAGTTATGTAGTTCCAGCCTTAACCTGAGCAGATGGACGGTTTTCGAAGAACTCAAGGCGAATGAGCTTAAGGCGTTCAGAATATGGGGCAAATAGATCAAGAACTGATGAAGGAACAGGGAGAGGCTAGGCCAAGCTAGAGAAAACACCAGCATCAGACGGAAGCCTATATGCGACACATAAAGAGAAACGATGCCACTCATAGCAATAATATCAGTCGAGTCGCTTTCTTGGCACTACACTCGTACATCATTAATTCAAGGAGTTAGCTAGGAAAACAGAGTTAATCTCTGCTGCATATCTGGCCACGCAATAATGCCATCCACTAGATTCATTGGAACCCTTTACAGACCCGCACTATTTTACGGAGACAGTGTCCTCCTCGGGGAACTGGAATGGAGGAAGAGGATAGAAACCTGAAACGAAGCTCGTGATATGAGGCATGCGAAGTAACTCTTAAGCTAGTGTCACCGAATGAGGCTTAAGGCATGAAAAAAGATTAGAAAGAACAACTCCTTATCCTAAAAGGCTTAATAACAATTCACTGTGGACTAAGCTTATTAGAAAGGAAACAATACCTTAAGGAAACTTGAAACGGCTTGGTGGCGCATGTGGTTAAGTGCGTGCCTTTCGTATATAGGGGTCCTGGGTTCGAATCCTAGTGAAAGCAAAAGTTAAAATGATTTTATTTGGTTCTCAAACCTAGTCCAGTCACCATTTGACGTTGGGATCAAATTAACGGCTTTGGGTATCACAAAGGACCAACAAAGGTTTAAGTGTGCTGGGCAGCCCAGTTACCTTATCAAAGATACTCGAATCGACCCTCAACAACAATAATAGGGGCAGATCGTTTCTATCAATCCAGGGAAGATCGCAAAGTGCGAACAATAGAAACTTAAGCTGGGCATCTTAAATACGACGAATGTGAACCGCGAAGTGAAGTGACCAGTCTTGGCTGAACTGCATGACTAGAGAATGTGCGATATGGAGAGACTTCGTGACTTACTAGGAATTCGATAATTCTTTAGAGCAGCTATTCAGATCCTTAATATTGCCAATATGCGTACGTGAGATAAGCACCCGATCAGCGATTGCGCTTAAGTTGCATGAAGAAGAATAAGAATAAACTAGTTTGATGCATAGAAAGTTGGCATTTACTGCGGATAAGTTCAAGATCATTTTTGACACCAAACTGAAAATTTAAGTCACCCGTGAAGAGAGCAGGAGTCGTAGGGTAATTGTATGAATGAAAAGACTTTCATGACATTGGCGTATGCAGAGATTTGCTGTCTACGATAATATGGTTAACATCGTTAATAGTAGAGACGAAAATTAATGAACTGATGTGGCCTAATTTTTGGTATTCTCGATACGGCTGTGATGGGTTTAGAGACAGGCGATCTTAACGTAACTTCGGTTAAATAAGACAAAACAGGTTTGGAAACCTAGGGGCCTTGTGGCTTGGCGTGCCATTTATTTTGCTCTACTTAGGACTATAACATCGAGTTCATTAATCTCATCAAATGCACGTAATGCTTGAGATTCAGTACGTTTTATAGTATTCGATCTGGCTTTCAGACATTTTAAAAAGGAGAAGATACTGTGATTACGCCAAAAAAATATTTCTGACGCACTTCTTTTGAGTCACTGCCAATGCTCACATATTAATAACTGTCTGTCTATAAAAAAAGGATTTAAAATCGAGCCGTTCGGCATCGGCATAAAACTGTAGATCCTGAGAGAACAATATAACGCACGACGCGAGTGGTTTCAGAATGGCTAGCCTCTGGCTCTCTATAGACTGCAGCGCCACCCGTGTTGCAGTAGTATTTTTATAAGCCAGTGTATCTTTCCATGTTCGAAATATTTTTAATTGATTGTCTTTACAAAAATTCTTGAATCGGTCAACAACAACCAATGGACAAACAATCATACCTATTGGCCAGGCCTTGCTACATATTGTATGGCGATATCATTATTGTCAATCAGCAATCATTCCTTCAGCGAATCAGTAGAAAATCAGGAACAGCAGACTAAAATAGTATACTCACCAAATAAACGCACTGAATGGGAGGAGCATGAGCAAAGAATAATGAGAGTAATACTTTAGCAGTCTTGCCAAGGAAGTACGATAGATTGACTCGTTCCCTGACATGTTCCCTATCTTCCCGCTGGAGATAAATCTGATTCGGGGCCAAACTTGGTAATGAAGGAATTCAGACATGTGAACAGAATTCTCGTCGGCACCATTTAACAAGTAAATTAGACGACAACTAAAAACCGGCAGCTTTATGGGATAATTGCAAACACAAACCGCTTCCAGTTTAAGGAGAAGTCAAACCGAATTGTATCACGATTGGCCTATTTATGGCGGCCTTCTGCAGTAAGCCTCTTTCACATAACCGACATTTCAGAAGGACATCACGAGGTACTTATTCAAAGTCATTCCAGCTCGCGGTTCTATTTTCTCAGAAGTTTGTAGAAAGTGTCCAAACCAATCTCGAATGAATATTTCCACTGATCCGCCAAAACAAACGAAAGTGCTTTTTGCTAAAATTTAAACATACTCAAAATTAAGGACGAGTTTTTAATTCAATAAAATTTCACTTGCAGACTGGTTGGTTTAGAGCCACTTATAACATCGACTTGCGCCAACGATATTCGATATTTAATCTACGATACAACATTCAAATTGGATTCGTTTTTGTCTCCGATCGTGATGCTCTTTTCCTACTATGTACTGGCTCTAACATCAAAAAATATCATCAACATGAGGGTAAGTCCAAAACGGTCTACATTTTCACTTAATTATCACACTTTCCTTCTTAACTCAAACTCTAATCACTACCTTGAACGGAAAGGCTCAAAAAACAAGAGGAACATACAAAAAAATACACTCCCTCATGTTTACCAACAAAACAACTATTTTTTTCCAATACTGCATCCTAACCTAACTATTTGTTCCCTAAAAAAAACAATGGTCTCGTTAAGTATTCTCTCCTTTTTTATTCCTAACTAGAAAACACATATAAAAGGACTAACAAATATGTTCATGCTTTTAATTCAACTTTTTACATTTTTTTACTGCTGCTTTCCGCCTGCCTTCGCTACACACAAAAACTAAAACTATACCTTACACAAATCATGCAAAAAAATTAATACAATTTTCCTGCGGCAACTAACACTCTTTTCCAACTACACACCTACAAACTGAATACAATAGAGTGTGACAAAGCCGTTAAGTGCTTTTGGACAGCTCGAAAACGGTACCAAGATCAGTCGACAAATCTCTTTGACCACACGCACATCAAATGCCAGTAAAAAGGATAGTTGGCCAAAAACTCAGCGTTTGAATGTAAGAAGATACGACTTACATTAATTCTTATTTTCAATTTTTCAATTCTTCTTAGAAAAGTAAATTTAGCAAACAAATTAATTTTTTATCTATTTTGCTATATTTAAATTATTTATTTTTGGTTTTAATTTTTTGTATGGATAAGCTAATACACACTTTATAGGGACGAGGAACATATGCTGAGAAAGTAAATGACAAGGGCTGGGACACCGGTGATTGATGTCCTGCCGGACTGTTTGCTTTAATCTGTTTGAAGCACGACTTCTTCCCTTTTAAAAATTTTCTCTGAGTTGCGCTACAACCAACCCTCTCCAGGCGGCACGCCTAGTTGGTAGAGGTCCTTCTCCACCTGGGTCCGCTATCAATTTGGTGGCCATCCTCTGTTGCGTTTTCCAACTGACTGATATTCGAAGATGTTTCGGGACGGAGCTATACTCTACTTGGCATTATCATCTTAAGCGTTGTATCCGTAGACGCTTGATTAGGCGCATGTCGCTGTACAGCCAATTGAGTTCTTTGTTAAGCCTTCTCCCCGAAATGACATCGAACTTTTCTAAAATGTGCGTACGAACTGAAATTGCACGTCATTCGACTTTTCTTCAATCTGATGATATTAATACGTAGTACGAGAAATGGTTGAATAGCAGGTTAATATTGGGTCTTTTATTTTAGATATGTCCTTTTTTAAAACTCAGTTGAACTCCGTTGGTAAAAGTCGTTGGAGTTGCCAACTGTTTCCCTGTTATGCATGCCAATATTTCTTCGGTGAATTGACTTCTTACCAGTTTTCTCCACTGCGCTTGCCCTTCAGTTCGCCGTGTCGGCGCTCCTCATCCTCTTCGGGGTCTGGAGGGTCTCATCGTGGGACCTCGGTCTTTTGAACGTTTGTTTGATGGAGACTGCAGTGTCTTGCCCTCCTAATCCAGTTTCGGCTTTTGGCTTGCCGACTGTCTTGTTTTTTTCTTAAGTTGGCCACCTAAAGGAGTTGTGCGTAGTTTGCGCTACTGTTCGTTTCGATCTGTCGAAGTCGTCTGGTCTGCCGTTTTCTCCAGTAGCCACCCGTTTTTGGATGTTCCCTTAGCTTCTATCAACTCGCTCTAACAGCGAAAGGTGTCTTTTTTTTTTGTTTTTTGTTAGTTTTTTCCATCTTGCCATCTTCCCTTTAAGCCTTAATTGGAACCTGACATTCCGGATGGTTCGATGTCCAGCGATAGTAGGAGTATTCTTCTTTTTTTTGCTGCAGCCGCAGAATTACGTACGATTACAGATCGCTGCAGGTATCCTCTTTTTTAATGAATACGATTGAATATCTCTTATTAATTCACTGAATGATTGTCCTTTAAGCAAACTATTCGAAATGCCCTTCTCAAGGTTTCCACCAACGCCACTGTCAATTTGACTCATCAACTACAGTACATAGCTCATTTATCGAAGAACTATCCACCGTTTGAATAAGCGCGCCGTTCAAAGATTCTATATTTAAGTCAACGGACCACAATCTGTTGCTTCGAAGTGGGCATCCATGGCAAAGAGGTTTGAAAAGTTATTTTTAGTTCTTATAGGCTTAGCAACATTTCTTAAAATATCCATTTCGTAATCCCTGGTAAAGAGGCAAGTTCTGATGGCTTATTTTCTCAAAGGACGTTGCTGCATCCATTTCCAAAGTAGTGGCAAGACTTGTCCCATTCTATGATCCCAGACAAAGTAATTTAACTTTTTGAAAACGAACGTTTTTTTCCAAAATGTCACGTGTAAAACAGAAGTCAAGTTCATTTAGTTTCGTTCAGCGTTTTGACAATCAATGAGTAACATTGCACTGGTGAAATCAAATTTTATTTCCTTCGTTCTTTTTTGTTATGGGATATGTCTATGGTCCTGACTATAAAAAAAACTACTGGGAAATTGCTTTACTTATTTGAAACCGTGTATTTCAAATTTATATTTTTTTGATGAAAAAAAAAAACAAAAGAAAACAGAATACATTGTGTTAAAATTGTTTCTATTGAAGCCCAGTAAAGGGCGCAGGTGCATCTCTTTGCAAATTGAGTGAATTCTTACCGCCCCTTGATAACGCTCTGCCATTGTCAAAGATTCTGATGGAATTTTCATCCTGCTCCTCATTAAAATCATGTAGATTTTATGGAAATATATCCAAATGCGAGTACAGGAAGTGGATTTGTATGCTTTCCTTGCACCCTTCTTGCAAGTTCGATACTATACACTTACACGTTTGACCATGCCTTGGATTCGACTTTAGTCTAGCGATGGGCGATTATAAATGAATTTTACAATCGAATAAATTGGCAATTGTAAAAAATTTAATTCGATTGTCGATGTCTTCGATTTCATCAGGAAACCATTGTCGAATCGAATGGAATTCTACAATTTATTCCCAGTACCTACTATACCCAAGAGATTGCCGGGTACAAATATCCCATTGGAGAAATGTATGTATTCCTCGATTTATTTATATGTCAGTCAGTTTAAAAATCAGCGTAAGGCTGTAGCTCCAATAAGAAACCTACCTAAATAAGAACATTTAGAATGGAAATACAGCCAAATCTCTGTTATTGAAACATCCTTAAATCGAATTTCCTACAAGTCAAATCAAATTTCTGGAAAATATTGGTGGGTATTTCAATTTTGGAGGTTCGACTGTATTCTTCATCCTTCTCACCCAATTAGTGAGAGGATTGTACTCTCACTCTCATAATTCTAAAGTTAAAATTATAGTAGCGAAACGAACTGAACAAGAGTTGGGCGATTACGAGAATCGGCGGATACACACAATCCAACAATATCTCTCCGACTTGAAGAATCGGCGATTACACACATTTGTTGACGATTGGAATCGGACCTGCAAGAATCGAAAATTAACAATCGACTCCGCTCCATTTGAATTCGAATAATTGCGATTATGAGAACATTCGAATTATTCGATTGTTTTTATTCACAATTGCCCATCGCTACTTCAGTCATTGATTTGGAAAAATGAATATCCTTCACGCGTTGCCTGTGTCCCATTGTAAATACCAGCTTTACATTTTTCTGTACATTATTAATCCTGAAAACTTGCGTGAAGGAATTGAAACATTCGACACTTTTGTCAAATGCCCTCACGAATGGTATCATTGTGCTCAGTTTTGTATGAAGTGGGAGAAGTCTGATGCTATCACGGTAAACTAAAGGCACGCTTAGCACCACCCGAATAGATAAATTCAGGAAAATGGTAATATAATGAAATGGCTAGATAACAAAAACGAATAAAAAAACTACTGCCAGAATTAAAAAATAAGCGTCAATTTGAGATCAATACAAATAAAAAAAGAATGTAAACCAATGTTTGTGGTGGCCCGTGGCGTTGTGGGTATGTGCGTCGACCCCAACCTCGACGTCGTATGTTCGATTCCTGCTCTGTGCGACGAAAACAATTTTCACGACGCCACCTCTTTCGAGTCACTGACAATGCTCAAAGAGTATTTCCTGTCTGGAAAAAGCTTCTCAAACAAAGCCGTTCGGATTCGGCATTGAACTGTAGGTCCCTTCCACTCGTGAGAGAACAAAAGCACGCACAACACGAGTGGTTGCTGAGAAGCTAGGCCCTGGCCCTCTACGGGCTGTAGCGCCACCCATATTATTATATTATTATAAACCAATGTTATTTAATATGTAAAAAATGAGAGAAAAATACAGAATTACTCTCCTATAAAATCAGTCAGGAGTGTGGAACCATTCGTGAAGAGAACAAAAAATGAGGACGAACTATGCAATGGCGTTTCTAGAAAACTATTTCGACAAATCTCTACGCAAGAGACGCAAACTATCAGAAGTTTTTCCTGTTGTGTCCATACATGAACGTCATTAACTTGATTGATCAAATACAGCGAACCATCAATAAGGCTTTTGCTCACATTGAGTCAGATCGGACAAATGGAAGATAACGAAATATATGATGTTCACAAGAAAGAGCATACCACGTCGGTGTTTAGACAGAGGGTCATCATGGGCAGCTTCCCTTCAAGATGAGAGAGTGAGACACTTCTTCAAGTTAGGATTCCTGTTTCCTTAACTCTCAAACTCTAACTCTTCGTAGATTTACCGGAATATTGTCGATTCTAGGCGTGTAAAGAACGAAGACAGTATTATCATATTGATCTAGTGGCTTTCGTATTAACGATTCCCAATTCTTACGAATGCCGTGTAATCGACAACAGAAATATGTTCACTAGACTTTTTGGCTTGTCTACTAGGGGAGGTGCAACACAAATTTGGAGTTAAGTTAGATTACAGTGGCTTGCCCTGTTTGGTAGTACTCACGTTGTGTGTCGTACACGTTTCACATTTAAAGAGTGCGTTTTACAGTGAAAGTTTAAAATTGTTAGGTTCGAATTGGAAATAGGATTTTATAAGAAGAAGTCATTTTGATTTGTACAAATGTGACAATGCTTATAACATCTGTCGGCACTCAAGATAGCTAGTCTGTGTACATTAAGATGCTTCTACAAACAAAATAGCCGTGCTTACAGTACAAAAACAAAACTTTATTCAGAGCTTAAAATACAAGTCGTAATAGAAAAATATCTTTGTTTGACCCTGCTAAACTTAGTTCCACTTAACGTTCCTCAACCATGCCAGGATTTAAATTCCGCTTAAGCAAACACGGACAGATTCAGATGCTTGGTAATCAACCACATATGATGACAACGAATGCACACAGCTGCTTTTAGCATATGAACATCAGTAATTCCTTTTACAGAGACAGACAATTAATTGATTATTGCACTAGTAGTCTGTGATTTAAAGGAATTTTTCTATAATTTATCTTGACTTGAAAACGCCTGCTATCTATCGTCTATCTCTAACCGAGATAGTCGAGTTTGTTCAAAAACATCAAGTGGATATTTGGACACTTTCCAAAATCTTGCGGAACTGAAGAATATTCAGAGCAAGACTTTGTGACTCTTGCACCTTCTCTGCTATCTTCAGAAGTCACCGACTTACTTCTTCGATAAGCTGTTCGAACTAGGCAACTTCAGCGTCAGCTATCTTCGTCGCTTTGTTAAAAACATTAACTTTCCATTGCCGTTGAGGTTTTCCTAACCCTCAACTCGATGTTAGATGTTCAGTTTGATTTATTGTCGATGTTGTAGAAATAGCGCCCTAGCAGTCAGAAACAGTCTTGTGTTCCAAGGGAGGGTTCAAATCAGCAATGGCGAGAGATTAAGCAATTTTCGTGTGCACATCCTTGGACTGCTCTACGAATGCTTCCAGCTGTTCGCAAGCACCGAAACATTCGATTTTGCGATCACTCTTGGAAAAAGAAACAACCTTTGTAGCCGATATTCACAAGGAATTTGGGTCAGGATGCAAGTCTCACACTGGGGAAAACTACACTTACAAGGGAACAGATTTTGGTTTAAATATTTTTTTTTGTTCATATAATTTATTTTAATTTAAATTAAACGTGTACAAAGCGATTTATTTGATTTTATTTATATTTATTCCAACAAATTTACTTCTACTCTAGATGTCGATCCCAACAAATCACCGAAAGAGCGAACCCACTGAAACGACGCCTGTACGTAACCAAAAATAAAAACAAACAAAAAATTAAGGATAAGCAGTCCATGTACCACATTTGCAACTCGTAACCGAACATTCTCGTTCAAAAACTTAGACTCACAAGTTACTTAGACACACATAATCTCATGCTTAATTCTTATGCTTAAGTGTATGGTCGTCCATTTTGTGGTTGCTGGGGGCGTAGCCGGTGTACTTGTAGCTTCTTATGTGAATAACCAGAGAATTGGGTTAGAGGATGGTTCTCCGATTTGTATCTAGTGTATTTTTGTGTTCATTTATCGTAGTACGTCTCTTTGCGGGGGGTGGTAGATGTATACACCGTTTCAAGTAGTCTCGAAGTTGCTCATCTTTGCCATCGCAGTGTCCTTCTGATGGTACTCTGCCTCTAACACCATTCTTCAGTAGTCTAGTCTAGAAAGTGTGTGTGTTCGTGTGTGTTTTCATTTTCATTTCTATTCGTTACTAATATTCATTTGCTTCATTATATCTGTAACTGTTGGTTTCTGTTATCTCTTTCTTTGAAAGTGCACCTTTCACGAGAGGTAAACGAAAAACGATGAACTAATGGAAGCTACTTTTTTGAACTCTAGCTGGTTCGTCATAAGAAACCCATTCCAATTGAAAGGAATCCCGAAACCGAAAGCGACATTCCAATGGATCTGCTCGACAACGGCGTGGACGTCGAGAAGGGACCATCTGTGTTCGATCAGATATCCTATGGCATTGTGAGTGTGGGCGGATTCATCTATCAGAACAGCTACATCTTCACGAACATCCTGATGATGGCTTGGAGTATAGTCTATCACAGTTGGTTGACTTTTGTGTTCCTACTGTGGGCGAATGTCCTCTGGATGATACCGAATCAGAGGAAGGCGATGATGCGATCAAGTCCGTTCATAGTCCTCTATGCCGAGCTACTTTTGATTGCACAGTACATCTATGGAATGAATTTGACGAACGATGAACTGCCATCCAGTGTTAATGTAAGTGAACACGAACTCCTTTGAAGTCCATCTGAAGTCCATATCTCCCTCTCTTCACAGACGACGGGGATTAACTTGCAACAAATCGGATTGGAGCGACCCTCGGAGAACAACGTTCAGCCGTGTGTACCACTGATTACGAAGACGTCATTTCTGCTTATGTTCTGGGTGACACTGAGGCAGTTCTTCAAGGAGAAGAACGACAGGAAGCGGCACAGTACGCTGGCGGATATGGTGGCCCCCTTGCAGGTGACTGTGGGAACTGCCACCGCTGGTAAGTCGCTTTCATGTACACTCCTTCAGCTGTGATTCCTTTCACGTCTCCTCACAGACTTGGGTGCCGCACAAGACAGCAAGAAGACATCGAAGTTCCTCAAAAAAGCAGGGGACATCATCAAGAATCTGCTCGTCCGCCTGTGGATCTGGCTGCTGATCCTCGTCATATTCCTGTGCGCCATAACTGGCGTCAAAATGACGGGCTTCCGCATCTGCTACATGGCAATGTTCCTCTTCTTCCTCCTCGTCTTTCAGTCCTCATCGAAGGCCTGGGTGAAGATCATGTACGGCTTCTGGCTGTTCCTGATTTTCTACGCGATGTCCATACTGACGCTCATCTATACGTACCAATTCGACAAATTCGATGAGTACTGGGACCACTATCTGAACATATCGAAGACACTGTAAGCTCCATGCCCCTGCACCTATCGCAAGCACACAGCTTAGATTCACCCCTTCTTTGCAGACAAAAGGACATCGGGCTGAAGAAATACGAGACGAAGGACCTCTTCCTGCACTTAGTCTCGCCCACAATCATCGTAATCCTCACGGTTATCCAAGTGCACTATTTCCACAGACGGTTCATTGCGGCGCTGCAGCACCAAGCCACAGAGGCGAAAAACCCTCCGCGCACAGCAGTCGATTCAGAGCCGACAGACACCAGCCTTCGGGAGTCGACTCACTTGCGGGACTATCGGACGAGTTTCACCGAGGAGAGTGGCTTCCAGGAATCGCTGAAGGACCTCTTCCGCCGGCTGCTGACAATGGTCAAGAAGCGGTCGAAGTACATGGCCAAGCACTTCAAGGGCGTTTGCTGGCGTTTCCTCGAGCTGCACCTAATCAAGGCCGTGTACATAAGCGCTTTTGTCTGCTGTGTCAGTGAGGTGAGTCGATGGCAGCTGTTTATCCGGCCAACTACCACTGGTCCCCTTTCAGGTGTGCGTACTTCACATTCCATTTTGCCTGCTCTGCCTGGTGGGCCTTGTCTCACGGAACAAGATTCAAATCTTCATCAGTCGGATAATATCACTCAGCGTCTCGATTATCATCCTCACCAAGATGATATACCAAGTGCAGTACATTTCGCACGACAGGTACAACGTCGTGTGCAACTCCACCACTACGGCGGACAACAATGCCGTTTGGTTTGGCCTACAGAAAGCCACCGTCAACGGCGGCCTCATGGACCTCATTAAGAAGTACATCATATTCATGGTGATGGTGACGTTGCACGCGGTTGTCACACTGCGTCAGAACCAAATGCGGCACATCCAGGGCGACCAGTCGGCGAGAGGGCCAGCGATCCTGTTCCCCTCGGTGACGCGAGCCGATGCCGAGAAGAATCTCGAGGGACTGATCCAGTACCTCTTCAACTACGGTTTCTACAAATTTGGAATGGAATGCACGCTGATCTGCCTGGTAGCTCTGATCAGCTATCGCCAGGACATTGTCGCGCTCCTCTACGTGGTCTGGTTGTGCGGAATCCTCTGGCTTCCCAGACGGTCCTGCGCCAAGATATGGGGCTTCTTCCAGTGTTTCACTGCCACAATCGTATTTTTGGAGTACGTTCTGCTGGTCGGCATTCCGCCTGGACTGTGTATAGGTAATTTGAGCTTGAGCTAGACACAATGCCGATTTTCAACTGAACCTTGTTTTCCTTCCAATGCAGAGTACCCATGGCTGAACTCGATCTACTCGAACCCGTTGCAGCAGTGGGCGATGCTGCCGGGCGACCTTAACTACAGCCACGTGAAGAAGCTGATCTTCGACTTCATCATGCTGCTGTTCATTTCCAGGCAGAAGAGAGTTTTTGTGACGGAATCGCGCATCGAGGACAACAGCTACCCCGGTGGAAGCAATGCGTCCGTGATCAAGGACATCGAGCAGTTGGGACAAGTTCCTTTCGTGAATCCCACCCGGGACTTCTTGTCGACCATACGTAACTACTTGGACGTGATTAAAAATGGAGTCCTGTGTGGTTTCTTCTGGGTCACGCTATCCGTGGTCTTTGTGGCTGGCACAAATATATCGGATCTGCTGGCCGTTGGTTATCTGATTGGAGCGTTCGTCTTCCTGTGGGAAGGATCCGATTTTTATTTGAGACCCATAAGGGTTATCCTCAGAAGGTAATTTTATTTAAATTCTTTTGCATTGTAGTAACTTTTGTGCGATTCTGTGTTTAAATATTTCAACGGTGTTTTTGGCAGAACATTGTCTGTCGAGAATTATCAGCTTTTGCCAATGTTTAAAAGCATAGCTTCTCAACATTTGAGCATGTGCGAGCCTCAAGCAACGAATTTATCTCTCGGCGGGCCCCTCCCAACATACAACTATATTGAATGATAATAAAGATATTTTTTTAAATAGAAAACCACCCGCGAACCAGCTAAAAGTACACCACGGACCACAGCTCGAGAATTGCTGTTTAAACGCCCTAAAACTGATCAGAAATTAATAATTAAATACCTAGCTTGGCAGGCAAATAGCGTAGACACTAGTATTAAAACAGTTTCTCAGTTTGGAGGACAGTAGCAGGTTTAAGTCTGTTCTGATCACACGAGTGTGACTGGCAATACCCAAATGGAAGTTATAACTCACTTAGACTTCCTCGGTCTGTAGGTCCGTTGTCGTGTCACTTTATCGACTCCCGACACTCAGTTGACCCACTTGAACTGTTCTTGTTTACATCTGCAAATGTATTTTGGATACCTATAACCAATTGGTGCCATTAAGGCATTTAAGGATGTCCTTGATGATCAAGCTCAGTAGATTTCAAGGTTTTTCAAGAAATAGCTACCAACTAGTTTCCTTCTTTTCTCCGCAAGGGTGAGAAGGTTCAGAGGTAGTGTAGCACAGTTCCCTAATCTGCCTCATCCAAGCGGGCAAGCAGCTTTTACAATATTCATTGCATGGCGTTTCTTCTGGATTGAATGCTTATGTGGAAATGGTCAGTAATTACTAGTTTAGTAATGGGCCATCTATCTAGTTCCAGGCGTGCTTTCGTCTTCAATGGGACTAGTGTAGGCCCCATCGTTTTTAATTCTCTTCAAGTGTCCAATTGTGCCCATCTACGATTTGTTTTGCGTATAGCGTTTGGGAGTAGCAATGTTTTCAAAGTTCTCAATGCGGGGTGAGGTGTCTCTTGAGATGGTGCCAAAGGAACAGTTACGTCGGTACATATGTGTATGTGATTAGTAGCTTAACACACACAGGGTTGATCCAAGTAAATACTTATACCATGTACCGGTATGAAATTTCGAAAATAAAACGCACTTATTACTAATAGGAAAGTAAAACCATTTTATTCAAAGTATTGGCCATTGTTTTCTACACATTTTGACCACCTTTCTGGCAATTTGTGAACACCACGCCAGTAAAATTGTTCGTCTGTTAAAGCAAACCAATCAGACACCTCGACTTCTTCGTAGGAATCGAAGTATTGCTCAGCCAATGCGTGTCCCACGGATGAAAACAAATGGGAGTCGGAAGGAGCCAAGTCTGGTGAATACGGCGAGTGGGGTAGCTGCTCCCAGCCAAGTGCTCTGATTGTATCCTGAACCGGTTTTGCTTTGTGTGCAGGTGCATTGTCATGGAGCAAAGTTACCTTGCCGTGTCAATTCTGGTCGTTTCTCGATCAATGCATGGTTCAAATTGATCATTTGTTGTCGGTAGCGATCTGTGTTAATGGTTTCATCAGGTTTTAGGAGCTCGTTGTACACCACACCTTTCTGGTCCCACCAAACACACAGCATTGTCTTCTTGCCGAATTGATCTGGTTTTGCAGTCAATGTTGATGGTTGTCCCGGATTAACCCAGCATTTTATCCGTTTAGGATTCTTAAAAGAAATCCATTTTTTATCGCCAGTAACCATACGATGCGACCGATTTTCTTACGTGTCTTTGAAGCAAAATTTCCCTGGTGTTTTTCCGGTTTTCCATCTGTCTTTCATTCAATTCATTTGGCATGTGGCCCATTTTCCACACTTTTGGATCTTTCCCATAGCTTTTAAGCGGTCGAAAATTGTTTGTTGGGCAACATTTAACATTGCTGCCATTTGCTTTTGACTCAAAGTGTCATCTCCATCCAATATCGTCTGCAATTCCGCGTCTTCAAACTTTTTTGGTGGTCTTCCACGTTCTTCATTTCTCACATCAAAATCATTATTTCTGAACCGTTGAAACCATCTTTTGCATGTTGCTTCTGATAGAGCATGATCACCGTATGCCTCGACAAGCATTCGATGCGACTCTGCAGCACTTTTCTTCAAATGAAAACAAAAAATGAATGCTTTCCGCAAATCATCACTTTCTGGTACAAAATTCGACATTTTTAACACGATGAAAAAATATGATTTTGTCTGTTCAGTGACTTGATGTTTACTAAATATTTTTCACAGATGTCATAGCTTCTTCTTCTTCTGGGGCCTCAACCTGGGCCTCAACCAACATGCCTCTCCAACTAGCGCGATCCCTGGCTAGCTGTCTCCAGTTTCGCACACCAAGTTGGTTGAGGTCCTTCTACACTTGGGTGCGCCACCTTAAACGCGGGCGTCCTCTGTTGCGTTGCCCGACAGGTTCGGATTCGAAGCAAACAAACAAAAAAAATAAGAGCTCGTTCACAACAAATGTTCCCTATCGAGACATTTGTATCTTGACGCTCACTTCATACCGGTATACAATGACTGTCGACAATGACGAGCGTCATCATCCTCTGCTGGAAGCAAATCTTCCATGCCATTGACATTTTACAACCTTGCAATTGGATCCTCAGATAATTCCGCACATTCTCTGTTGGCCATTACACGTGTCCGCAAAATTTGAATTACAGCATATGATGGGGATGATTCCCAATGGTGCAATAGACATCCCATCCCTAATGCACAGTGGATCAAATGGCGACCTCGCAGAAGGTAAAGTGCAAAAGTAAGACCCCCTTCACATTTTTAAAAGTAAGACCCACTTAGTGAGTTTGCCTTATCTTACAACGACAACTGAACGAATTCTGGCGTTGCTTCGAAAGCATACAAATTTAATTGCAGTTGGAAAGACATTGGCTCGGTTTTCAACAATTTTTTGGACAAAATTTCTTTTTTTAAATCCGAAAACATCGCAGGGTCCAGTGGCATGAAAAATATCGATATCCAATGGCCACCTCCTACCAAGCAAATATCCATTTGGATTTATGGACGACTTGGTCTAGATGTGCGGTAGAAAGCCAGTTTTCCACAGAAAGTATTATAAATTCTGGCTTTATTCCTGTTCTCTGAGTTTTGTGTTGTGCTCTTCCAAAACGAAAGTTACCTTTGACTGATATCCCTTCAAAAGTTGACTCAAAGTGAACCTCATCCCAAAACACAATGATTTTTCCGTCGCTTAAGTTTTTGTTTGTTTTTCTTGCCACTCTGCATTCTCTTTCTTCCTGTTTTACAGATGGAATCTCCTGCTGCTGTTCAACGTCTTCAACATTGCCCTGAAGACGTTCCTACAAATCGGCGGATGTCTCTTTATGAAAAACCTGAAGCAGAACGCCTGCTGGCTGATACACATGCTTGGCATAACGTGTGCCCTGGATGTCGACAGCGTTATGGACACAGAGGACAGTGAATGTCCAGCCCTGCGAAACCAGTCGTACCTCGTTTGGGACGCCGCTTGCTTTGCCTTCATCGTCCTCCAGCTGAGGATATTCCAGAGCCACTATTTCTGTCACATTATCAACGACATGAAGGCGAATGCCACCTTAGCCTACAGGTAAGGGCTATCAATCCGCTGTCTACTAGTCCAGTTCTGACCACCACTTTCTGTCGCAGGGGTGCCGAGATCATAGAGGACCTACGTCAGAAGCAAATCGAGCACCGAAGGAAACACGAGCAGGAGGTGCTGCGGAAAATCAAACGGAAAATGGAGAAGATCCGTGCCACTCAGCAGAAGATGCTGCGGCCCATCGACAAGCCCACCCACTTCGACGGTAAGTTAATTGTTTGCCCGGTTGAGCGTGCACACCCATCTGCTGGTTTTGAATCGATTTTGTTCCTGTCAAGAGTGACCTATCATCATCCCCCCGACCATTCCCCGCCCACACCCAAAAGAAACTAACGAAATCATTTTACAGCCGTCACTTTTGTTTGTCTCCCGAGGGTGTTCTGTAAACTGTCCCCCACACTCTTGGTTCTCCTTTTTGTTTTTGTTGATTTTTGTGATCGAAATGCGTGTGTTCCATCGAACCGGTTTGATGGCGGAGTGAAAAGAAAGTGTTTGCCCAAATGTAAGTAAGCCGTCTTCTTGTTGTGCAGCCGAAGAACCACCGCTGCTGCGCAGTGGCAGCTTTTCATCGTGTCAAGGCTCAGGATATCACACGCCAATCGATGATGACGACGAGAACGTGCGCGACAATCGAGCGGAGAAGCGCAAGGCTGTTCCCGAAGAATTCGCCTCGGACATCACGTCAAAGGATGGCAATCTCATGCCATACGTTCCAAGGCGTGGCGCTCTTCAAGTAGTTCTTGTCTTTTCTGCCTTTGAATTCTGAGTAACTGTGTTGACCTCGATTAGATACACTCGCCCAGTTCTGGAGGAATGACGATTTCATTTGACGGTTACCTGGACGCAAATCGCTTGTCGTATAACTCAACGGCGGCATCTGATGAGCCGTCAAAGGCGCCCAGTTCAGATGGATCGGTGTTCTCGCCACCAGCTACTGGCACGGACAAGGATGCGCCCGGGTCGAAGGGATTCTTCAAGGAGAATACGTTGCCGATGAGTGCCCTCTTGCCGCCACCGACAACAACACACACAAGTTTGCTGGGGAACACAAGTGGTGGTAGTTCGGTGATATCCAGTACGCAGCAAAGCAGACTTCGCGAGCACCGACGACAGTCGAGCGTAAACGCTGTATCGTGGAATGAACCCGTCTCGGAAACACTTCAAGGCAAAGATATTGTCGTTCCGCCCGTCGCTGTCAATGTATGCGATTTAATTTTACAATATTTTGCAAACAAACGTGGGAGGGGAATGCGATTCAATAGAGGCAACTTGATGGGAGTACTGGTAGCTTCAATTTGCCTGGTCCTTAGTAGATTCACGGTGACCAGGTTAGAAGGATAGGAAATGTAATTTAAATAAATCATCATCCGTGTAAATTGTAAATATTAGGGCTTTATTTTGAAGCTATATTCCATTTGGAATTCCAAATCATTCAATTGGTCGAGTAGTGCTTAAGCGTCCAGGTTAATTTGTTATGACTCGGTGCGTCGTTTTTCCGTGAATAGCCTCTTTTTGACTTGGTTGGACTTAATGGGTGCGTTTTAGTGAAGTGATCTAGTGGCCAAACTTCCGCGTTAAAACATCGAGCGCTTCGTCGCTTGTATTGCACTTCGAATCGATGTTCTCAGAATGTCATCCCCACATAGTGCGTTATCGGTGTTTTCCGCCGGCATTTTAAAAGCAAACTTTGCTAGTTGACGGCTGCCGAACAAAAAATAAGCCTCGTATGAGGAGATTCATGTATGGCTAAAATATAGCTCACCGATCAACATTTTTAGTGAACTAAGGAACAATATCATACGGATGAAAGTCCAAACCCAAAAATAAGCCGGGTTGAGTCTCGGTCAATACCCAATTCAGCTGATCAGCGTCTAATCGAGATATCTAAGGTTCTTCATCGTTCCTCATTTCGCACCAAACTGTAAAGGTCTTGACGTCCAAAAGCCTTCTAAAATGTAGACTTTTGTCGCTCAATGTATGTGATGTCGATTCTTGGCCTAATTTTAACACATTGTCAGATGAAATATACCTCTCCTTATACAATTGACACACTTATAACCAGGCAACCCGAAATACGCTCTTTAAATACAATCTATAGCGTTTTAAATGTGCGTTCGTTTCATGTTTCATGTTATTAAGCTCAGCCTTATTCCGAGTTTTATCCAAATCGCATGAAGTATGAGTATGAATTTATGATCAATTTTTCTCTGTTTATCTTGCGTTAATCAGTTAATCGAGCACAAGGTTAAAAGATGATTGTAAAAAGCCAATCTCGTACTCCTCCACTTGATACCCGCCCACCGGAAAAAAAATGCAATTGGTGGTATTCGAATGTTACTTTTCAAGCAGATTCTAACATTCGAATCATTCGCGACAACTGTCATTTCCTTTACGATCAATGATGCAAATCCCGAGGTAACAAAGGGATTTACAACAAACAGATCTATGCGGTTTTGTAGAGATGCTCTGCATGACTTTAATAGCTACGGACCTCCTAAAGACAGTGCAGCATGGAAAAGTGCTATAAGATACGTTCATACAAATGTATACATTAGGAAATGAAAAGGAATCTGATCGTTCAGAAATTATGTGTATATACACATTATACACGCACTTGTCAAATTTAAATAAATTCAATGCATCCATTCTCCTTCACTTTTATACTTTCTCTGCATTGTCTACAGTATTCACAAAAAAAAACATTAATATTTTATGTTACCTAGCGTTTTGTTTAAAATTATTTGAATTTTCTTGTGAAACTGATTAAAATTGAAATGTTAAACAAATTTAACGAATTTAGCTAGGTTTCATTCGAAAACGATATTCCTTTCAATCGAATCTCAAAATACACAAAATTCATTCGAATGAATAGATCCACTCGAAGGATTAGTCGAATCGTATGGGATGTGTATGGTGTATATGGCTCAAAATGCTTAGTTTCATAGCATAGACCATATTTTCTGCAATCCGATGTCCAATATAAAGTCACAGAAAAATCACGCCCTTGCATATTTTCGGCTGCACTATATAACAAACTGACTGCACATTGTACGTATAACCAGTTCGAGAACTCAGAAGTCAGTATTCAGGATCCTTGTGCTGAACCCACATTACTTAGCGTTCTGTATCACGTTGAGACATTCTTCGATTAAGAAGATCATAGAATAGTGATTTTGCGTATGTTCCACATAAGAGAACATGGCAATTTTAATGAAAAAAAAAAAAAAAACATTTTAAAAACAATGACGAGTAGCCTTTGCTGCCAAACTATTGAATCAATTTCCCAATCTCCAACTCGAGTACGTCGAGCAATTCAGTGGTCTCCTAGGAAAAACAGCATTTTTTTTATTTGATTTTGCATGTTGTTCTGTGTTGCGAAACTAGTTAATTTTTGACCTGCAAACGGACATTCCAATTGGAACCACTGAAATGCATCGTTAAAGAGTGCGTAACTACCAAATTTCATACCATTCGTGTCAACCTCGCCCGTAGGTAACCGACGATGCCACGGTGACGATGCGCCAAAAATCGCTCCACCGTCGTCATCAGAGCATGGGCAATGCAACCTACTCAGTGGACGAAAGCGTTCCCCGCCACCACCGCTACAGTAATCTCTCAGCGCCCGAGGAGTCTATGTCGCGCCGACCAAACAGCTGGGGACCAGTGGACAACTTTTTCTACACGGAGGCTCTGATGCTGGACGTTCCCAAGGCCACGTCACATGCGGAGTGTAATGCCATGTCTACTTTTAATTTCATGCAGAATATATGCATCAACAACTTTGTACATAAGCGAATAAAAATAAAAACCCTTGTAAATAACAAAAATATAAAGGAAACTAGAAACAAACTTCTTTTTTATTTTTCTTTCCTTTTCAAGTAATTTACTATGTAGTTCTGTTCGTGGTGTAGTGGGAAGCCAAGCCTAAATCGGTTGCAGTTCACCGAAAAGTGTTTTGTGTTTCGCTATGGGCCCAGCCGGGTTTTGAGGGGCAAAGCCGAACTCTCCGTCGGGTCCTTGAGACTGGTATTTGGCTGGCTGCTTTCTGTAGACAATAGGCACATCATTGTTTAGTTTCTTTTGATTTTCGGTATTATTTTTTTAAAAGGCACACTTTTGTTGAACTGATCTCGCAATGCAACGCTTTCGACCTTAGACTCACGTGTGTGATAAGCTGTACATTCTGTATCTAGGTTGCAGTTCAGACCAACGAACACATGCTTCATCTATGTTTTTGGTTTTAATTTCTTTGTTATTTCTTCTAGCAGGTCAGTTAGAGTCATGAGTGGCTTTCCTTTGTTGCGGGAAAACGTTGGAAGTATGCGGTGCATATTGGAATCAGAACTTAATGTCTCCTTATGTTTGAGAAGTTCAGGGGACATAATCTGTGTATTTTGTATTGAAACGTGCTTTCAAACAACATCTATTAGTTTTTAAGCATTTTCAATAGATGGCGTTACAGTGTTAAATAGATCCAGACAATGATCTTCATCATCTTACAGCTTTAACACTTTCTTTTTCCGAATTTGCCGTTTCCCTGAAGTTTAAACAAAATTGTGTGTTTCAAATATGCCATTATGTGGAACTCGCATGAGTAAGCCGAAATGGCGTCAAAACTGAATGTTCACCAGGGAAAGTTCATGTTCCGCATGTGGTTGGATTCATTGTGCAATACTTCATCTTTAGCCGGCGCTACAGTCCACTAAATGCCTCTCCATCTATCATGATCTTGTGTTAGTTGCCTACATCTACACACGCTCAGCTGATTGAGTTCCTTTTGTAGCTGCGCCACCGGGGGCATGGTCTTCCTTTTCACCGTTGTCCCTCAAGCCCTAGCCATCTAAGACGAGAATCTTGAACTCGTTGGAGCAGACTTTGCTGCACAGCCCGGTAGAGTTTGTCGTTTAATTTCCTCCTCCAAACACAACGTTCCCGTCGAAGAGACTAATAATCTCCTCGTTCGCTTTGGTAAGTGTCCCTGCTTCTGCGCCATACAGCAGGGCAGGGACACGCCTTCAATATACGGCCCGCTGAAAAGCATGGCTCCCTACATCGCAATTATAGCCGTCTATATTGACATTTTGTGTAAAACATCAGCGTTGGTGGACTTTCATTCTAGACAGTATGCACTCTATTTCACTCCCTTTCTTCTGACGATGTCAATGTCGTGGAATAGCTTCATCTGATGTTGACGCTTGTCGTGTGTACGACTTTGGTCTACGAAAAGGGGGTAAAACCGTCACAGCACAACCATTCAGTAGACGTGCTAGAGCTGTCTCCCTTCGGGGAAAAAAAATGGTCACAACACGATCAATGACAAGTAAAAGTGATTTTGTAACATAATAACGCTCAACCACATGTTGCCCAGCCGGTCAAAACATGCATAGAAACGGCATACTTCAGCGGCAGTATAGCTCAGAAACCCCACCTTCATCGATGACGCATGTCCCGGAGGGTCATCATCATTTCCTCTTATTTGTAGACGTCTCAAGATGGATGGATTCGTTGATCGCATCAGAAGAGCCGTCGATTTTTTGAAATGGAAAAGTGTGCCAAAGAAAGTTTGACAAAGCATGCAAATTGAAAACGAGAACCTTGCTTTAAAATTTATTTGGCATAATCAGCGATCCTTGATGAGTACCTAAATGAGTCATACTCAGTACATATCGGTCTCTCTAAAATTAGCAATTGGATAACTTAAGGATATTTTGGTGAAAGATGGGCGATTTGTGGCAACTAGCATCCGACTGCAAGTTAAACTTTTTTGATGTCTAGATTGTTGAATAACATTATCCTCTAACGAAATGAGTGCTTTATTAAGTGGACTGTGAAGGAACCCCAGCGACACTTAATGTAGTTTCCTTTTCCTAGACACTCTTGTCTGAAGTAATCCATTCTGAAACTAGTCCGGAATTTTGGTTTCCCATCGAGTAAGTTGCCCAGGGTAAATATCTTGGGTACCTATATTCTGGTAGAACTAGTCAAAAGCTTGCGCAATATGAATTTCAAAAATTGTGTGTAAAAACCTCGATAATCTCATCAAAATCTTCTATACCAAATTTCAACTGTTCTTCCACTTCTTAGTGCTCATTCAAAGTGCTATGTATGTACTGAAATGTGGTGTGGTGTGGTGCACAATTGGGAAAAAACAAATTTTGAAGACGTAAGGACTTCCCAACGCAAGACTAGCTTAACGCCGCTGAATGTATGTATGCTGGTGGTGAACCAGCTTCCAATTGATATACATATCATATCAACATGCCAAAAGAGGAAATATGTTTTCAATAAACGCAGAATGTGTAAAAACGAAGATTTTTACTTACGTATGTTAAAAATAACAGACACACTTGTTGGCAAACATTTCCCCATACAAGTCTCAGACAGATGCGATCCATACCTTGTTTCGCACGCCAAGTTGATTGGGGTCCTTCTTCACTGATCGATATCTGTCACAAATACCCCAGGGGAATTTTGATTACAGTCGAACCCGCTTAAATGAAATGACAAAAAATCGGAATAGTAATTTCAATTAACCGGGTCTTGCATCAAAGCGGACCTCGGGTAATTGAAAAAAGATTTCATTTAGACGAAACAATTCGTCGTGGATCCAAAAATTTGATGAATGAAATCTTTTTGTATACATATCCTTGCTTGCGTTGGGGCGCTATAAGTAAACTGCGTATAATTGGTTTCGGCGTCTCACCACATCACGATATTTTAAAAATTTGTCTTTTATAGACAAACTTGTTTGGTTTTTAGATCATGGCCGCTGTAAATCTTGATAATTTTTCTGTAATTTCAATTTCTATTTTATTCACTTTACAAACGTTAATAATTTGAAATAAGTAAGATTACAGGCGAATGTTTTAACGAGCAGTACATAGAAGATAAAAATCGTTGGAAAATCAAAACAATAAGGAAATGTGCCGTCAGAATTGATATTTATCACTTTAAGAGGTGAACTTTAACACAGAACTTCAGAAAAATTACAAGTTCAACAAATGCATTGAAAGCCTGTGCATCTGATTTTTCTTGAGAAACATTTTCATTAAAGCAGTGTCTTTTCTGTGAAAAGTAATATATTTTTCAGATTTTCTTTTTCAAATATCCGAGTTTTTCACTTAGGAGGGTTTCAATAAAACGGACCAGTTTGTATGAAATTTGTGAAAATGTTCACGGGGATAGAATAAATGTTTCATATAAGCGGGTTTTTCAATTAAACGAGTTTCAATTAAGCGGGTTCGGCTGTACCTCAAAAATGGCATCTTTCAAATTTCAAGGCCAGACTTAAGAGTATGCATAGGGAAGAAAAGCTATCAGTTGAATCTTAACTCTAGAACACCACCTTTAGAGTATTTGCAAAGTTGAACAATGGTGAAGAAAACCGACATTTATTTCAGCGAGTTGGGCTGTGCGTTTTCTGTCTGCGTCTCCTCATTTGCAAACATTTATGCACAGCAACAGTGCACCAGGTTAACAAGTTGCTTTGACTTAATCTCGAAAATACTACACCCTCCATCTTGTATAATCTAATTTGCTATTTTTTTAATTTCATAAGTCTTTTTAAATTTTGTTTCTTCTCCCTATCTATGACTGCAATAAACCAACAAATTGACAAGCGAATGACAAACAAAAAACATCCCAAAAATGATGGGAATCTCTATATTTATTTTTGATTTTTTGTTCATTTTATATTTATTTGATTTATTTTTGATTTTGGCTTATCTTAATTGTTTTTCCTCATATCCTTCTTATAGAACATGGTTTTCCTGTTCCCGGCCACAGAGCTTACAGACGGAAAGACCATACTACACATGTTCAGGGTAAAATTGATTTTTTCTTATTATTTTCATTTTATTTTTATTTTTTTTTCTTTAAAAACTTTATTTTAAACTCGTCTTAAGTAATTTACCTTAATTTAAACTATTTAGAGCTTGGAATAATTGAGTTTAGTTGATTATTAATTTTCAATAACTATAAACTAATATGGTATCGCTATCGAATGTACTAATTTGAAGGGGGAACGGTGGTTTAGCTTTGTATCTTCGATTTTGTTTTGGTTATTTAGCTAATGTAGTGGACTGAGACGCGAACTCGCCTATCTTCTTATTCTTCTTTTTGTCAAAGAATTTCTTATTGCAATTGTTGTATGAAGCGCGGGGGTGTTGGAAAAACGAATGGCGTATATTTTCGGTTAAATGCAATCGTTTCTGATTTTTTTTTTTGGGTTTGGTTTATATCACTCTGTACTCAATATTAGCTTCACAATTTATTAATATTTTTGTTTAGTATTAACATACACACATTTTTTAGTCTTCCGATTGTTATTATTTTTTGTTGAATCATAAATTGCATATGATAGGCTCATTTTTGAAGTAACACTTCCAGCTAATGCCCACAGCGCCTCTGAATGACGATACTGTGGTTGAATTATGAAGAAGCGTTTAATTTCGTAACGTAATGCACAAGTGGTTGTAGGCGAGATGGCATCGACACTCGGCTTAAAAAATCTATTGGTGTTCAATCAGATGATCTAGGAGACCACTGAAGCAAGAGAGTTCACGATATCTCATACAGTAATTGAATTGATTTATGTGACACCGTCTCGTTGAAACTGTATGTTGGCCACATCGGTATCATAAATTTCGGCAGAAAAAATCATTATATCGCGATATTGCGGACTACTAACCAAAGTCACAGCTCGATGAGCCTCTTCTTCAATGAAGTGTGATCCAATGGTGCGTCCGGGCCAAACACACTGTGGAACTGATACGTTCTTCTAAAATATTCCTTGACGAAACTTATACACAATTCCGACTACATTTTGTGTACATTTTTTGAACTTCGACCGCAAACTTTAATTATTTTTGAGATATTTTTCACCTCATTTTTAGTGGCCCACATGATCCACTAAAGTGGCCACGGCAGCAAAGCAAGCATGAGAGAATTTCCGCCAACTTATCATTAGAGGCTTTGATCGCCTCCCAGACGGCATTGCCTACCAAACGAAATCGCGTGCAAGACATTCCACATTTTGCAAGTGTTGTTTTGTTGTTATTGTTTGCTTTAGGAACAAGTTTGTAAGTGCAACTTCCGTCCAATGCACGATCAGTTGCTCCTTCTGTTATGTATCCAGCCACTCGGTAACTTTTCCAGTTGCGATCAAGCCAAACGCTTTCATCAAGGTTCCAAAAATATAAATGAATTGTGTTGGCATATAAACAGTAGGTCATCGCCTACAGCGAAGGTAAGGATAAGGGTTAAATTCCTGCAAGACGAGAGTTTCTATGGAACTTCATGGCTCTTTAGCGAATACTATTGACCTGCGATATGCTAATTAGTCTGATATGGTTATAGTTGCTTCCACTGAACAGTGTGAATATTAATGTAAACGCCGCCTTCGTGGATCTGAAATGGCTTGACATACCCACATACATGTTCGTCGAAGTTTCAACGCAAACGATGGTCATTTGATATCATGTCATAGAAGAATTCTATTTGTCTTCAAGTCTTTGAACGATGGTCTTTGCGTAATATTTTTTTAATATTTGACTTATCAAGAACTGGTGACAATAAACTTGGATCTTTGTTGTTACCTTCGAGACACAAAAGCCCAGAAGACTTTTAAACCTATGTCTTATAATGAGAATGTTGTGATGAGGCGGCCTCAGGCAGTCCATTCCAAGGCAGTTGTGTGTGGGTATATGAGCTTGGTGCGCTTGAACAACTTTTCTTAAAGTCTTTTAACTCAAGCAACCCTCATGATGGTCAAACGATGAGCAGCTCGAACGCATAACTGGAGGTGGAAGACTCTCCGGGAAGTAAAAAAGACCAAGTGCATGCTCCTGCCGCAGTAAGAAATCCGCAGGATTTTTGTTATCTATTAACAGAAAAGACTAAATGCTAAGCGGCGACATCCTTCGCGACGCCTGCAGAGAGGATACGACGACACTGCAAATCGCTTTCTCTGCCACTGTCTCGCTGTTGTTAGGCAGTTATTCAATACTAAAGAGGTTGGAGCTGAGGTTCTTATTCCCAGAGGCGCCTGCTGGTATCCCTTCAGGAGACCATTTCAGTAAATGTAGGTTGCTGCCTGATAGTACTATGTAGTGCTGAAACCCTCTGACTCTCTACAACAGTACATTCCCACGATCATTAGTATTTCTCCTCATATCCTTGCATGCAAATTAAATAATTTATTCAATAACGATTGCAATACCGATCATCCTTTACCCCCGTGTTCAAGAAACTCTTATACACGCAATTCGTTTGGCAACATCCGTATTTTTTGTTTGTTTCGTTCTCATCTCGCCCTAAATTATATTTCAGTCGTTAGAATGTGTATTCTGTGATGTAAATCCTTGCAAGAGAATTTTCCGCTAAATTCCGAAGCACAACCTGTTTGAATTTTGCCTTTTTCACACAGCACAGTGTAGTGGGACGGAAAGTAATGCAACACTCTATAGAATGAATGCACACACCAGTAGTTATTGTCTTCTAGATTCTTTCAATAAAAGCAAAAATAAATTATCTATCTTCTTGGGAATGTGACTAACCGCTATGATAACCATGCTAAAACTCGCGCACTAACTTCACTTGTTTTCCTCGAAAAACCAAATAGTTTTTTAATAATTACTTACATATGTTTATTTACTAACGATTTTTGAACTAAATTTAATCGTGACAGTCGTGTGATCACTGTTACTCATCTTTTTACAGAGTTTCCTTTTACACAGAGTTTCTTTGATAATATAACTAAAATGCACATACATGTTTTTCTTTCCCTTTAATTTTTTGATCACCCTTTTTCGTGTATTGGATAATGTACATATATTTTTCTTGGCCAACGTTGCTTGTATAAAATTCACGTGTTATTTGAAATGCATCAAATTTTATGATAAATATTTTCAGAAAATCTGTTCTTCAACCTTAAAGTAAAAAAGGGTTTTCCAATAAGGACTTGACAACATTTTTTTAAAAAACCATTTAAGAAATTTCAAAACCTGTATTATCGACTTGATGTACAATTAAAACATTTATGAATGGAACTCAACTTCGTTCATATGGTCAGTTTGCAGCGACTGGGCCACACTTTTTGAGCGAAAATACACAGCGACATAAACCAATGACTTAACGTAATTCCACTGAAAATAGATAAATCGAATGAACGAGGCGGCCAATCGACTGACCCATGTCCTAAATTAAAACCCTCACCGTACTTACTCTTCAATAAATCATTTTAGATTAAGTTGATTCATGAAGCACACGTGGACGTGGACGTGGACGTGGACGTCGACGTATAATGCATATGGTATTTTGCTCTGAAAGTTGTTTCCACCGACTTCGAATTTCGGTAGATAAAATTTCTGTTCTTTGCAGACGTTGCTCCCTCGTGTACCTTACCATGATGAGAATGTTGCGTTTAATGAATAAATGGATGGTGATGACTGCGTTGACAAATTAATGTCGAGTTCCTATTGGAAAACCCTTTAATACAGTTTTTTTTTTCAATAAGGACCTTCCGTGGCCTGCATGTTATACAAAAACGACCGCTTTACCAAGTATGAGAGATCAGCAGGCTCTTACGAGCCTCCTAATTTTTCAGGATTTACCCCCAAGCGCAGTTTTTTAACATGGTTAAACCTCCTCGTCCTGGGACTGCCAATCAGTCATCTGTCTGAGAGATTCACATTCAGGTCACGCCACAAAAGTCGTGATGATGGGGTCATTACTACCCCGTGACTACGCATTCAATTTATAGCTCAACATTCAAGCCTTTTCTGCTACAAAAAGCACGAAGAAATCTCACCTGCGTAGCTTTTTTATTTACAGTTTGCGCCGATGGATGTGGAATTTTCTTCAAGATACTGTTAGCAATTGCTACGAATAATTCACGAGATTTTTGTCTTCTATCGTCTTCGTCATAAACCACACCATTGCACTCTTGTACCACTCTCCCTGCAGAACTGCGGGATTACTTCGGGGATGGCGATTTACGCCATTTATTCCGGAATGTGGCCACTTGAGCCTCGTCTGGCTTGCCTTAATGTTGTTGAAGCAGCCCGTTCATCTAGCTGTAGGTAGGCCTACTACCGGTCCGAAGTTTGTCTGCGGTATACCCTCTTAAGGTCGTCTGCCAGGATGTCGACAGATAACAACCTGCTAAGACGAACCTTATTGCGCAGAGTTTATAGACTAACGTCATTATAATTTAAGTACCCCTGCGCGTGTATCCGGGCCCCCGCCCAATGTGCATGATGCCTTTTCGCTGATATACTCTATATGCTTCCTAAAGTAAGACTTATTATACAACAAAGTCCCTAGGTGCAGCACTCTCTACTTGGAGAGTTGCCTTATGTTGTTAATGGCGACCATGATTGTCTTCAATAAAGCTTGTATTCTTTTAATCGTTCTATCGATCATTACTCAAAAATGATCGAAAGATGATCAGCTCGATTGTCATGCCTACAGATCTACCATATTGTTTAAAAAGCAACCCATCCTTTAACTCTATGTAGTGGATAGGTACGTGGGTGGTTAGCATGATTCCACATCCTTAGAGTCACAAGTAATTCTGGGAAAGTGAGAATGCGAAATGCGAATTTTTCGACCGGAGCAGGATAAGAATCGAACAAAATAATCTAAGTTGTGATATAATAGATATTTATTGTTTACTAAATCGCGCTGCACATTGGCCAAATGAATCATAGTTATATTCAGCAAAAAGAGAAACAAACTGAAAAAAAAAAGTCTGCACTCGGTCTTGGACGTACCTGTGCAGATGGTCGATTCCGGAGATGTACGGCATGAATGTAAAATACCTCTTTAAACAATATACTGTGGATAGGAAGCGAACAGCATAAAACCACAAGACGCTGAGTTTCAAAATTGACTCTAGATTTGAAACAAAATTCTGGCCATTATGTATGCAATAACACATTCAAAGGGCCGAGTCGACTCCGCTGGTAGTTCTTTTAAACGGTCGGTTTAATACGTGCTGTGTTATTCTGGCAACATCGCTTCAAATGTTGAGGTCAGCCGGAAATACTTGTTAGCATAGACCAAGACGAAGACATGAAGTTACCTCTTGGAACGCCCCTTATTGATGTGAAATGACACCGACGCAAAGTTTGTATATCATTTTATTGTAACCCCGTTTTATTTGAACCACAGTTCGGTTATGTCGCTCTTGTCGAGTCACAGAACGTCGGTCAACATCGCTCTATACCTGAGACAAATAACTGCATCGGCGTCTTTATCCTCATTTCGATAAATGAAGGTCCAAAGTTTCATCAGACATACTTGTGAATTGAGTCGTGGTCGAACACTTGCGGAGTACGTTCGCTCAACATTTGCAGCTACAAATTGCCTGCAGACACTGAAATCATGACGACAATTCACCTCACGACGATATTCACGTTGTCTATTTAAAGGGTGGTTACATTTTAAGGGCCGATGTTGATTTTGAATAAAACACAAATTATTTAGGAAATTACTGTCGTTTCTTTTTATTATGATAATATTGGTATGGTTCAATTATGTATGGAACAAAATATCGGTCAAATGGCCGAAGCGATCTCGGCGGCACACCTCTATCCAATGGTCCAAATTTTCAATGACGCTGAAGCATAATTGAGGTTCTATGTTGTTAATGTGCCGAATTATCTCATTCGTTAGCTCTTGAATTGTTGCTGGCTCATTGACGTACACCTTTTCTCTCCCATAACCCCAAAGAAAAAATCCAACGGTGTCAAATCACATGATCTTGGCGGCCAATTGACATCGCCACCATGTGAGATAACACGGCCATTGAATTTGTCGCACAAAAGATCCATTGTTTCATTAGCTGTGTGGTAAGTGGCACCAGTTGAAACCACATGTCGTCCATATTCCTACCTTCCAATTCAGTCCCTAAGAAGTTCGTTATCATTTCACGATATCGAACACCATTCACAATAACTGCCTGACCAGCCTCATTTTGGAATAAATGATGATGATGTCGCCAGCCCCTAAACCGCACCAAACAGTTATTCTTTGTGGGTGCATTCGTTTTTGAACAGTCACTCTTGGATTATCATTGGCCAAAATGCGGCAATTCAGCTTATTGATGAATCCACTTAGGTGAAAATGTGCCCGATCACTGAAGATGATTTTCTTTGAAAATTGATCATCCACTGTTGCCATTTCTTGGCACCATTCTGACCATTGACGACGCTTGAAATGGTCAAGAGGCTTTAGTTCTTGAGTCAATTGCACCTTGTTAGCTTGTAAATGCAGGTCTTTATGCATAATGTTCATCACGACGACGAGTTGAGGTGATCGGCTCTTCAGTCACACTATCGCGAACAGCAGCAATATTTTCTGCAGTACGCACATGCACTGGTATTTTCACATCTCCTACTGCCCCGGTTTACTCAAATTTGACTCAAATTTACGATTTTTCCGATTGTACGCACATTTGAACGATTAAATTGATCGAAAAAATCACGAAGTGCACGATGCACGTGCATTTTGATTTGAACGCCCATTTTCACAATAAGCCTGAATAACCTTAACGCGTTGCTCGATTGTGTATCTTTCCATGGTTCAAATTGAGTTAGTCTGAAATTGAGAAATGTCAAATGGAATGCAGAAAAAAACTTGACGTTTAGGTGTGGTTCACGTTCAAAATTAACTACCCTTTACAATAATTTCCGGACATGATGGTGGCGATGCGTAATGATGCCATTGGCAACTTGGACAGTTGCTTGATTTTTGATCTTTCACTGTACCCATCCAACTGATTAGTTATTAGAATCTTACTTTCAGGCTTCGTACACTATTTATTTATTATTATATGCATGCCACATCACCTTTTGTTGCCCTGGCAATGCATGTGCTTCTTTCTTGTATGGCGTTACAATCCGAGGTGGTTCTGGGCCTAAGTCAAAAGGCCATTTCAAGTAACTCGGACTTTGGCTAGCTGCATCCACTTTTGTTACGCACTCCAAGTTGTCCTTCTCCACTTGTATGCGCTACCATTCTAAATAAAGAAATATTTATTTATTTCACTATATCTTTGTTAAACATGGTCAACTTCATTGTTTTAAAATCCTTGCAATGAGTTCCTTTTCTTACGATTATACTATGTTTTTTTGGTTATTTTTCTTTTCTTCTTCCCTCTGCACACAATTGTTTCTTCACTTGTGGTCTGAACCAACTAAATGCACTTGTTAAACTGTATTCGCCACCATTTGTGAATTTTTTCCTGAAACCATGTTTTCTTTTTCAGTTTGGATTCCGTTGAAAAGTATAATTCCAATAATGTGTTTGTATCAAGAAAAGCTTTTAATAAGGTTACAGGAATGAGAATTGAATTGTGTTCCTTACACGGACGAAAATAAAAACCGTATTTCTCTCAGTTTGTATTCTATATTCGATAACAAGATGAAGGCGTTTGGGGTTAAGACAAATCTCAACACATCGAGCACACATTGTCATTGTTCCTTTTTTACTAATTGTAATTTAATATTTTGTATGCCTACCTGGCTGGAGCGGGTTGAGTATATTATACTTGCAGTGCAAAGCAACTATCTCTCGGCGACTCTCACGAAATGTACGTTCTTAAGCGATCGCCAACAACGATTAAACTCGTTTTTTTTCCACTGTTCTAGGATGGTGGGTTATTGGCTACAGTGACTACTGCGCTTGCTAGATTAAATGTCTGAATCTGCTTAGAAGAAGCTTTTCAAACTTCGCCGTTCGGCGTCGTAAGGAAACTATATGTTCACTTGTCATACAACAATACAATGCACGACACAAGTGCTTACTGCATAAGCTGAGCCCAGCTACAGTTCGGACTCTTTGCTCATTTGTCAAAAGTGGAATTGATGTAATCAATGCACAGTTGTGTTTGTAATCCTCTTTGATTACTCAAATCACTGCACAAATTAACAAACTGCTTTCTAAAACCAAAACAATTTGAAGAAATTTAATATTTAAAATGGTTGAGAAATGTACACCTTCTGAGCTTATCACGTTTGGGCAATTTCTTTCTTCTCTCCATGGTTTCCTCAATTGAAAAACGACATTACCGGATCTGAATCGACGAAACCAAAACTCCCTGTGATTGACGTTTGTGACACGTTTTTTGTAGCGCGACCTTTTTATTAACCTTCTTTTTCAATAACCTCAGCGATCTCAATGGCATCACCATAATATGCTGAAACTACTTTGGAATTAGTGCCAGATGTTTCAGGATCTGATTAAAAGTGGCAAACTGCCAGCAGAGGCATCTGTATATCTTTGTGTTTTCCCTTCACTAGGGATTTAAAAACATTTTTCCTCGTTGCCTATGCAGTTGTGTGTTTTGTAGCGCTATTAATTGGAGCCATCCCATTTATTTAGAGATTTTTTCCTTATACCGTTTGCGGCATCCATACTGTCCAGTTGTACTCGCCGAGTAGCTAGCTTTATCTGAATTCTGACAAGGTTGTTGGTCAGCACTTCTTTAACCTTCTCGTTATTAAAACGTCTGCAGAAGTCACTGTAGACGGTTCCTTATAGAACTTCTTCTTGTTATTGCGCTACAGCTCGAGGTAGTCCTGGCCTCAACTGACCTACTGTCAGCTGTCTCCAGGTTTTCATACCAAGCCGGTTAGGGTTTCTTTCGACTTGACAACTTGTGCATGGCTGATATATGTAGCATTGTCCCACATGCATTTTTCGAAATGGAACTTTGCTGTCCATATTCTCTTCATGGCTTGACCATCTTACGCTTTGAATCCGTAGACTCATGTCGCTGTACAGCCCGTGCAGTTCGGTACAGTTCATACATTTCCACCGAAAAGACGTCTTCATCCGCTTTGTATACAGTCAATATCTCTGGCTCTGTGCCATAATTAAGGGCATGACATGGATGTTAAATTCTTATACAGAGTCAACTTGGTCTTCCAAGAGAGGCCTTCTTTAGCCCAAAGAAACACGGCGGTTGATAAGAGTTATTATGCTTTTTATTTCGGCACTGCTGTTTTTTTCTTTCTTGAAAACCCCGAAGTTATAGCTGCCTACGGTGGTGTTCCAGCCAAGTTGTCGATGTTGTAGATCGTTTCTCCATGACAGCAAAACTTAATTTTGCCCCTCGTTTACCTCAAGACACAATTCAGTGGCAGTTGAGTTTAAACACAATTCAGTAGCAGTTCAAAAAAAAACTTGTTTACCGCCGGACCCGATTTTGTCGCTTCCGTTTCAATTCCAACAGACGCTCCGGATAGCTCGTGTGGTCTTCTGTAAGATCCTTTTGGCCAGTTTGACTTTAGGTGCATTAACATTGTACTACCGGGTAGTTCAACCGAGTCGAACTACCTCGTCGGCTAGACATATTTTTAATACTAGGGTCGTACAAGTGTGAAGGATCCAAACGAAGAACGGTCGTATTGTCGGTCCTATGAAAGTTCAACTTTTTCTCGGTTGTACCAATGGTTGTGCAATGTGAATACTAGGGGTGCGATGGCAGTACTAATGTTGATATACGTTTCTGAGTGAGTAACAGCGAATGATTGAGTATGATATGCTTTCTCGATAGAGTTAGGGTTATTCCTTTATTCCGGTCATCACATCATCATGTCTGTCAACCGCATAGTACAATGTGAACGCAAAACATATCTTGGTGTTCGACCCGGTTAAACTACTTGCTTATAAAAAAGTGTCCAATAATACTACGTACCTCTCCTATTTATTGAAACGGAGGTTTGTCGGATTGTGCATAGGCCACATTAGACCATCTTCTGTTGTAAGTGGTGGTCGAGTAGTGTACTGCGTCGATTACAGTGGTATGTAGATCAGTTTTATCGTATCGCCCAAAGAGATCCAGGGTAGTCTGCAATTGCATCTGTCGAATATATCCTTTAAGGATATACGTCAAATCACCCTCATGTACCGGTTTCTCCAGAACATTAATGGCCACCTGACTGTCAATGTATTGAATGACATTTTTCTTACTTGGGCGGCCCATAGATAAGGTGTCACTAAAGACAAGTGTAGGTACACTTGAGTAAAACCAACTTCCTAAATGTCACTGTTCAGCGTCTAACCTCAAAGTATCCCTTCCTCGTGTGGTGGCAACGCTCAGCACTGATGTATGTACAGAAGCTAGAGCCAGTCATCGTCTCTAACCAATAACAATACACATAATATTTAGAGAATTATTAGATGGGATAACAAAATATAACAACACAAATTCAAATGCAATGAATTCCATCAGATTATCTATTAATCTGGTCTATTGTATATAAACATTAACTTTTTGCTTAGATAAAACCATGACAAAACTGCTACAAATAACAAAAACTTTTGTACAATAATTCAATTTTGTTAAACATTATTTTTAAATTTATCTTTTCCTTTTCCATTACTTTAATCCTTCAAACGTACTCCCTAGTAGTGTACCATATCGCTAGAGTCGACCTCAGGCATTCAATCTCCGATTGAAGTAATCATCAAAATCGTGTAAATAAATCAAAGCATCTAGATTCTCCTTAGTTTAAGCATTTCCTAGAACTAAACATGTATGTGCATTTAACAAAACAAAAATATCAACTATTTGTCGCTTTCAGTAACTTGTGAATAAATTTTCTCAAAGATCCATCTAAGAAAGTACTGTGTAGAAACCATTACTTCATTCTGTAAACAACCGAAGAACAGTTCGATTTAAAAATTCACCTTGTCACTGAAATACTCTCATATTTGTGCAAATTAATTTTCACAGCTATCCGCGCTGGCGACTACTACATGTTCGATGACATGGACGAGAAATTCGAATTGGATCTGATCGATGACGAGGTCGATTTCCTCGAGCAGGAGGGCAAGATCGACGAGAGCGAGAAGAAAATGACCCGACGCAAGAATCTCTTTGAAGTAAGTATCGCACAGAGGTGGAAGTGGAGGTGGAGGTGCGAACACTTACTCCTCCTCGTCCCTTAAGGTGAACATTTTGTTTCCCGCGTGTTTAGTTTCATATTATTGCCTGTTTGTTCCTTAACTGTTTTGTGATCTTATTTTCTTTGTAACAATTCTGGTTGAGATGAACGGCTATTTGATATATATAAATATATTCTTTTTTGTGTTTTGTTTAAGAAACAAATTTAAGATATCCTAAGAGAAATATATAAATTCGTATTTCTGCTCTGAAAATGTTCCCTAGCACTCAATCAATTATTGCCTCCATTTATCCATCAGTTTTATCTTATATATACATATATCCCTTATTTTTTATTATTAAAAAAAAAAACAATTAAAAATCCAAAAACTACCACATCACATCTGCGAAACACGTATTTATCTGAAATAACAAAAACAAAAAACTCTAAATTTTGCAAACGATAAAAAATCAATGGAACAATTTGTAAACACACAAAAATAAAATGAAGGTTTGTAAAGAAATCACGGAGGATAGGAAAAAATCATTTTCACGACAACGCTCATACGCCTCAGCACCGGGATCACGAATCGGCATTAAGAGTGAACAACCAGACATGCCAAGGGCATCTGTGATATCGGATCCGTTGGTATATCCAGACAGCTGTACGGAAGATGACGTGAGTTGGTCAAAAAGAAAAGTATACAAACAAATTTCTATGTTGTGTCATCCGACTTCCATTATATACTCTTTTATAAAATCTAATAGCTCTTGTTATTTTCGTTGTTTGTTTGATTTCATATGTTTTACTTTTCCTCTTCTGTTTCGTTTGACTCTCTGTCTATGGCACTTAATTGAATTGATATTACAAAAAATAATAGTGGGTATTGAGTTGTTTAGAAGGATATTGTTGTGTTTTTTTAGACTTAGAGCAGCTATAACGATCAATTGAATCTGAATTGACTAGACGTGTCCTTCACGAGTTCGACTCACGAGAGAGGAGCTTACGAGGCACCTAGGACTGAATATGTATATATATGCAGAAATGTTTGTCGTTTGTCGCAGAGGACGACGACGAAAAGACTGAGTTGACACTCTGCAACCGATCCACTACGTCACTCAAGAAGTCAAGTCAAGTCACAACTAGCAATATTATACATAAATTTGTTTGATTACGGATTGAAGTGAATTTTAATAGAGCAAATTTTGTATGAAACGCCATTGTTATGGACAAATGGCTACACTGTATGCCACACAACAGAGAGGTCTCAATTTCGATAACTCCAGCGGATAGATCACGCTGATGCGGTGGGCCTTAGGCCTTGGGAACACCCCATGCTTGTGTTTCTCTTGATACTCAAGGAAACCTTTAACAAAGTCGTACAGGGGCACCACGAGGGACGTAGTCCTTATTCTTCCGATACTGTTAAATCCACATTTTGTTCCCTAAATCAACTATCATCGATTGATAGCGCTCTCCATGCTGATGCTTATTGTAATTCCGTCGTCGTTTTCGAAAAAATGGGGCAATGAAACGCCGCACAATCCATATGAAATGATGACTCCCGAACTTGCTCAAAAGGTTGCTCAGTGATCGATATTAAACTTGTTAAGTAAATCGATTCCTTCTCTGCAATGCTTTCAATGTGGGGCTCGTTTGATAAATCAATGACTTTCTGAGAATGAAATAATTTATTTATTTTATTTCTCATCATCGTAATTCTCCGAATGTCCAGTATCATTCTACGCCTTTTAACGATAATTTTTGATGTGACGACCGATGTTGGGAATTTACCACAATAGTGGTAGATCTAATTCAAATTTATTGTTTATCTTTTTTTAAATTTTTTAAATCTGCATCTACTACCCATAGTCCAAAATCTACCCCACGTTTGAATTCTTCCTTTTTATGCAGGTAAGTGGTGGTCGGTGGCTTCGTGGGTATTTGCGTCGACCCCAACCCCGACGTCGTAGGCTGAATCTCTGATTTGTCCAACAACAAAAAATAACACTTCACGCCCCCATCTCTTTCGAGTCACTGACAATGCTTAAAGACTATTTCTTGTCTAGAAACTGCTTCTAAGTTTTGGCCGCTCGGATTCCGCATGAAACTGTAGGCCCCTTCCACTCGTGAGAGAACAATTGCACGCACAATACGAGTGGTTGTTGTGAAACTACACTTTGGCCCTTTACGGACTATAGTGCCACCCATATTATATTATTATTATTTCATTGCAATTTATTGTTGTTTTTTGCTTCTTAGCCCCTTTTACAAGTAAATTTCTAAGGAAATGACGTTCAGAAGAAAATGCTATAACCGACCGCTGTGTCACAAAAATGTAAGCACAGGAGGGAGTGAGAAACTGTTTATTTCGTTTATGAGAGCTGCGTTAACGTTCTTCTTTGTAGTCCAATTGTTGACCCACGTCATCCAGTTGTATTCCCCAAGATCGTGGTTACCACGCTTTTATCTACTGATAAGACTTTCCAGGTTGACTCATAAGAGCTTAAAGTCCGGCGTACACCGAGCTTTATTTTTTCATTATCAAGGTGGATGCTTGTATCGCCCTCGGAATTGACGTTAAAAAGGACCCAACCTTTTTTGCCGTATGGCCTTTCTCTCGAACGCGTTTATAAGATCAAAGTGCCCTCGGCGGAACACTCAAGACTAGGACCAAAAAGTAACTACGAGAAATTCTTATACAGTAGCAAACTTCCACTTTCCATGAGTGAATGTCCGTGATGTTGTATGGTTGTTGTCAACTCCTGGGCACTTGCACCTCGATGGCCGCTTGACGTTATTCATGTGTGCATCGCTGAAAATAAGTCAGGCCATTATGCCAAAGATAAGCTATGAGTCAGAATTGTGCGTAGCATCATTTGACAGATGGGACTTCCCAAAGATAGTCAGTCAATTTCACTCAGTAAGTTCGAATGTATACTGATCCACTCTCGTAAGCTAATTAATTTGTTTTTAAACGCAGTATTTGTTCCAACTATCACCTATTAACATCAAATTTGGGTGTTTACCGAAAGAATAAAATTGCTCATACATTCTGCAGTACGCGAACGCAATGAACTCAAAGTTGTACAGAAAAGAGAGAGAGAGAACTAGTATGATGGTTCACAAAGATCACGCGGGTGATCATTTCCTTCGAACGGAAAGGGCTATGCTTCCAAGGTCATCTCGACTTCCGAGACGTGCATTTAATGCGAATCCATAAGGAAAGCGACTTCTTGGCAGACCCAGGATAAGGTGGTTGAACCACAGCATTAATCCTGATATGTAATTCGATCGGCGTGGCTATGCGGTCAGTGGATCATACGGGTCAAAAAAAAATTTGTTGGCACAGGGCGGTCCTCAGTTTGTTATTCCTTCTACACTTGAGTGCTGCACTGAAAACTGTTACTATTGAAATGCCAGCAGATCTTTCCTTCCTTGGTGCACCACCATAGACGCAGGCGTCCCTTGTTGCTTTGCCACGAATTTTCCGAGTCGAAGACGGCTCAATGGAAACCTCATTTGCTTCAGTACACCTATGCACCTTTCTGGCATTGACTGGATCAGGCCTCGGGATTCTCCAGTTGAATAGCTTTCCGGGCTTCCTCCACTCTTTCGAACAAAACATCGAAAATATTTCAAAATATTACAAGTACAGGCGCCATTTTCAACATCACTCCAGAGACTCAAATCGGGACTTTGTTATGGCCAGCCAATTACACGGATGGAACCTAGTTCAAAAAATCCACTGTTAATCTTCGCAGGTTAAGGATTTGTTTTCTTCAACCCGCGGTATCATTTCATTTTATTGTTTGTACCAACGCCAACGCTTCGTTCGAAACTGAATGTTGATCATCCCACCAAACCCAGCCCCCATTACAAAACAAACAAATCTTCCTTAACAACTCAATACACACTAATTCACTTGTCTTGCGTTGACCATAGAAATATACTTGCTAGACATAATTGAAACCTCCCAAAAGGAAAACTAGAACTAATCACGGGACACGATTAACTGATTGTTTTGTTGTTGTTGATTGTGCACCGATATACATACATATTATGAACATTTAACTTCCTTTTTATAACATATCAAGTAGTTTGCACAAAATAACTGCAAAAAACCCAAAAAAAAATGTTTAAAAAATCCACCCTTAAGACCTTCAAAAATAGATTGTTAAACACTCACACACACACCCAGAACACCACTTTTACTATGAGTTCTACTGAAAACAAGATAAATAATGTTCCTTATTGCTAGAATTTGAAACTCGTTCCTCCGCAGAACGAGGATGTAATATATGAGTTTTTTTTTTGTTCTCAGTTTGATTTGGACTTAACTCCCTTGTAGAGAGACTGAGAACTGGTTCTGCTGGGAAGAGGGATTTTTAACCTGAATCTGCATTTATTTTTCTAGCACGAGAAATTCGAAAAACCTAAAACAGGACACAAGAGCGATGCCCCTTCGACGAGTAAGGATGTGCCACATGAGGAGCAAGAAGACGCGGAAAAGAAAGATGAACCGGATAGCACTGAGGAAACGGAGAAGGAGTCGTCTCGGGGTGAGTACAGGTTTTTGGTTGGTATTGCTCATTGTATTTTAAATGGGCATTTGCCGCAATTTACATAAGGCCAGCTGGACGCATTATGATGTTCATTGAGCATATAATATGTCCTCTTATTTACCTACTTCCGATGACCAATCGTCCATAAAAAAAGAGAGATAATTGGTATTTCCTGAGTGTCATTGTTTTCTGTGTCTCAACCCACAGAGACAGGGCGAAGTGTAAGCAGAAGTGAGGAATGATCCCTCTTCTGTGGCCGTCACTACGATTCACATTTTAGATGATTGTGATTAGTGATCCTGCGTCTGCTGTTTTTTCTATTCTCAAACCTTGGCAAAAGAATCCAAGTAGTCTCATAGTCTCAGGTGTCTAGAGCTGTTTGATAAGTCTATGATTATCCTCCATTTTGTTGACATTTAACTAGGACTGCCAGCGATGAATCTATTTTCTCCCCTTTTCTGGAATGTTCTTGCTTGACGGCATTCTATTATGCTTTTTCTATTTTATTAATGCTGCTACTTTGACTGTTTGATTTAAACTTGGAAAACATTGAGGGAGGGAGTGAGAGAGTTTGACTGAATATTTCTGGAAACATGCATGCCATGTTCTTGCTTACATCCTCGATTCAACCTTGCATACGTTCGTCGTTGTGTTATTGATGCGTCACCGATGCCTACTGATCCCTGGCTCAGAAATGAACGCATATGAAGAAAGGGCTAAAGTCGCTCTGTTAATCTGTAGTATTTTGAGAATGTTGATATTGGTGGCCCGTGGCGTTATGGGTATGTGCGTCGACACCAAAGCACTTAAACTTCGGCGTCGAAGGTTCGCTCCTCGGTCTGTAAAAATGTTTTTACGGGGTTCTTTAAAGCTCCGTGACCTGTAAGAATAATTTTCATGGCCCCACCCCTTTCGAGTCAAGAGAGTTTATCATGTCTAGAAAAAGCTTCTCAAACTTGGCCGTTCAGAGTCGACATAAAACTATTAGTTCCTACTTTCTAATCCCCCAGCAGATTGGGTCATTCTCACTTACGTTTGTTGTTAGTCATCACGTTACATATAAAATCATCGTGAAAAAAAATTATCCCGCTGTGGGATGAGCGATGATTTCATTCGCTAAATTCGTCGCCATAGTCTAAGTCAGACCTAAGTCTAGCCCTTCTCATCACTTTGTCTTCAAATTCTTTAAATTACTTGGAGACATTGACGGAAGCCTTCAGTGGTTTTAGTGATGATCGCTTAAGATGTTCACAATGGAATGAATCCTAGAGAAGTCTAACTCGAAAATTGGCATTTGTCAGTCGATACGATACGTTACGACCTGGTGAGGCTTTTTTTACTGAATTCTTATAGAAAAATGCACTGTGTTTCCACTGTGTTCAATTCTCCGATCTCATTCTCGAATCAATTGGCAAAAAACATCATAACCTGATGGCTTATGAATTATGACAATGAATAACTTTCAGTTGGTTGGTCACATTATATTGAAGTCACATAGATCTGTGGGGCTTCCTCATCTCACCACAAACTCTCTGAAAACAGATAAACAAACTAGAAACAATCATACTTATATTAATAGAATAGACGAGTAATGAACTAGAAAGGAAGAAGATCGTACGTTGTCCTTGCTGAAATACCAGGTACACCATACGTCGGAAGGTCAATTTACTAGCATTTGTGCCATATCTCTCGAGCATCGCTCAAAGAACGAGACTTCTGTGACAGATTATACCCTCAAAGTGGTACCAAAAGTCAAACGCAGTATCTGCATAGTGCCTCTACACTCAGAAACGTCATCCAGAATTTCTTATCAATAAATCATTTGAACTAGATCATCAAGGAGAAGTACAACATTGAGCCCACCACTGCTCTGCAAATGAATGCCATTAGAGAGGCCTCGTCATCCTTTTAAGCATTTTTGGGCAAACCTCTTCAATGACACGAACAGATGCAAGAATATATTCAGTCTTCTTGTATGTCACTTTGACATTGGTGCATGCAAAGAAAATATTCGAAAAGGGTCAACAAAACGGTGCCAAAGGCTCCCAAAATTCGGTTCGAAAGGTGCAAATTCATTATTTTTTTTAAATGCTAATACCAACAAACGTTTCACACGAAATATCTTTCATGAGATTGTTGTTTGCCTTCTGACTCCGGTCTTCTAACAGGAGCACGTCATGGCCGCCTACGTCGAATGTTATCGTAAAACCAGAGTTGCCTCTCAACTCACTCACTTTAGGCGTCCCTTTATGTTTTTTTCACTGAGTTCGATGCGAACCAAAACATTTTCGTTCGTTAACGTCGTTAACGTTACCTGCATCCAAGGAGTGTTTGTACTCTTTGGTGGGTTGAAGTACGGGTAACGTGCAAACATGTATCACCTAAATACACGTTGAAGACATTCTGTTGCGCCCCTGTCGCATTCTTTAAGTAATGTATAAATAAGAAAAAGATACGTTGAAAAAAGTGGTATCCACAGAGAGATTAGATGGAACGATCTTAGCCTTTTAGGAAAAAAAATTTCCTTGGGCTACGTCAAATCACTCGTCAATGCCGATCATACCATTGGAAGACAAAGGCCAATTTGCGCAATATGAGCCAATATAGTCGAGAAGTGACTAATGTTCTCTCGGCGTCTGTTTGCCCTTGAATTCATGATTTTTCTTAACATCATTGTTTTTCACAGAAATTGATCCACCAAATCCAATTCTTCGACTGCTTGAGGGATTCATGGTATCGGTGGTCATTCGCTTGAATCGCTTCTCACGCAACTACCGATATGTGATGAAGATTTTGGCCGAAGAGAAGAAGGCTCTAAAGGTAACCCATTTTCATTTAGCATTAAAGAGAGTATTTTATTTTGTTTTTTCAAGGAATCAAAGAAATTCGCAAGCGATAGCGGTATTTTCAACGTGAACGTGTCCACTCCAGTGCCGATTATGAAGAAACAATTGATAAGGTATCCTTTGCGGTTGCTGCCAAAAAAATTATTAATTTTTGTTTATTGCTTTAATTTAAAAAAAAAGAACAACTTAGAGTTTTTTTTTTTGTTTATGAATTTAATTTGGTAATTTTTAAAAGTATGAGTAACGTAGATAAGTAGAACACTAGACTTACCAATAACACATAAATGCATGCTATTCACTGGAAATTTAAACATTTCGTGCCGATGAGGGACGAAGGCTTGAATGTGTGCATAAGAATGCTTTTGGACTACACCTCATTTTCCTGCATTCTTACACGTTTAACAAATATCGGGAACTTAGATCGCACTCAAATGAGCGTTGTTCTGACTTCAGCGAGATGGTACTGAAGTGGGTTGAAACAAATGACAGATTTTTTTTTGTGTTGCACATGATGTCGTTCCTCTGACTGTTGAAAAGGCAGAGGTTAAAACTTTTTAAATATACCCGATAATGAAATGATTTGGACACAAAGGGACTTTTCTGGGCCGGATATGAATATGCTGCTTGTGAAATTCGAGCCTACCAGGTCTTTCTTAATAGATGCCAGACTCAGACTCATGGTTTTGTTTAAATAACAGTGTCACATGCAGACAAGCTTAGGAAAAAATAATCGGGGCGGACGTGGCGTTGTGGATTTGTGCGTCGACTCCTGCGCATTTAAACCTACTGTGTTTAGGTTCGATTCTCAGAATGACAAATGGCTACACATCGTTCGATTCGCTGACAATTCTAAAAGAGTAATATCTGTCTATCTACAAAAAGCTCAAACTTAGCCGCTCTGGCATTGAATCCAAGGGCTCTTCCACTCGTCAAAGAACAATAGCACCCACAACATGAGTGGTTTCTGTATGAGCCAGGTCCTGCTTCTCTACTCCATACTCACCTATCACGATATCTTCAGAGGTGCCTATTCACGGACTTTGCCACAGTGCGTAGTCCTACATGGGTTGAACGGTCGAGTGGCCACGCAAATCGACCATCTGCTCATTGAAGCAAGACAAATACTTATTGGCGTAAATTCATTAAAAGATGCAATACCCGCTTACATATAAATTACCCCTGCCATCCAGTTCCTTCTGAGTATCGATATCTACTCTCGATATGGTCCTGTGAAGCTAGTCGATGAACCTTTCAGTCTACATCAACATCTTGGTCCAGCTTGTTATCAATTCATTTTCATTTAAAATTTCTTAACAACTCTACTTTTCACTCGAGTTAAACAAATAGCACTCACAACACGAGTGGAGGTGTAGAAGCTGGGCACTGGCCCTTTACGAGCTGTAGCGCCATCCCAAACAAACTGAGGTTAAGAAAATTGCAAAAAATAACTTAATGTAAGAATGATTAGTGGTACAGTTTGTTATCTCTTATCCTCCATTAACCTTCCTCGCAGACGGGATTATGCACATGTCTGACGCACAATTTACTGTCGAGACTATCAACAATTTGCTACACAGTTTTGCTTATCGTCAACCTTTCGACTTCATATAGTATGACTGCCAAAATAAGTGTTAAGCAGAGCACGGTTTTGCTCCTCTAAGTCAGGAGTTTTGTTGTTCAGTTCAGTTGTTTAAACAAACCGAAGTATCAATGGTTGGTCCTACTATTCATCTAAACCAACTTGTAATTTGTGGCGTTCACGTTTCGCCCGACAAACTCCTTCATTTCTTTACTATTAGCTGTGTGTGCGGCGGCACAATTCTTGCTCGACAGCATAGGCTTAAATATTTTGTAGTGTTCCCCATTCTTCAATCGCCGAGAAACTTCGCCCACGTGACATTACGATTGTCGCAACGTTTTATCGGCTTCCAGTTGAAAACTAGTGACAAATAAAAACGTGGTCCTGGCATATGCAATCACATTTAACTAGAAACAATCCATGAACTGCAGTACATTATTTTACGACAGAGACGATAGTTTGGAGTGCATCCGGCAACATTTAAATTTTCACTGTAAAAAAATGACAATAGTTAGTGAGGCTCTTCGTCTTGCTTTACAATGAGAAAGAAACATTGTAAAGCATTTCGCTGTCCTTCCCGGGACGTTAAGCATCCAACTGATGTGGGTGTCGTGACACTCCATAAGATGCCAGAGCTGGAAAACTCGCTAGAAAAGAGATTTTTCACAGACATCCATTGAAGTTCGGAGAAATTTCTCGTAGCTGTCAGTATAGAGCTCCATCTCCTGGCTCACTTGTCCATATCAGAGACGACCAGAAGCCCTACTTAAACAGAGGATACCGACGGTCAGGGTTCTTATTGCCGGCAATACTGGCCAACTTGTCAATGGAATATTCTTTCCAGGAAGTATGTAATGTTAGTCCAATTTCGATACATTTTTATGCAAGGATCACGCAAATCATTGAAATCTTCCTTCATTCGACGAGGAACATTACAAAAGCATTCTTCCATTTCGCAGTCTCTCACGCATGACCACTACCAACCAACCATGCTCGCAAGACCGTAGCCTAAATCCACGTCCATTTCACAGTCCAAACAGCCAAACACCCAAAGACTGTGTAGTTTAGACTTTAGTCATGCATGATGTAGAAAGGAGAAAAAAATGATGTACTAACCATTTATCCCTTTATCACACATTATTCGTTTGTTTTGTTTTTTTTTGTGTACATGTTTTTGTTTGTTTTGTTTTAATTTTGCTTTTAGTGATGATGAAGCTTCAAATACAATTGCACAAGAAACTAGTCAGTCAAATACAGAAACACACGATACAACCACCGACACCACCACAACCACAGCTGTTTTCAATGAACCACTCGTAGATCTCAACGAAATTCAATTAGATACGACAGACGCGCCCACTAGGTAACGTCCCACATTTACCTACCTTATCACCTTATTTCGCCTACTCTTAGCCGAGACCTGTTGCAGGTTATCAATCTATCTAAGCGCTTTCCTCTCACCTCTCTACCTACACCCTGTTCATACGCTTACTTTCTTACTCTCTTTCTTTCTTTAGTCCATTTCTTTCCTTTTTGTTCTTTCCATTGATGATTATGATTTTATTGCATTTCGAGGAACATGATGAATTTTAAATTTCGTGTGGTTTTGTGTTTGTTTTATTTTACAGAAAGGATTCGGAAAGCATTGTGTCGCTCTCAAAACATACCGGGTAAGTGTTCTACACAGTGGAGTACAGAAATGTATTTAATATTTGAACGAATTTTTCTAGACCTAGCAGCAAATCTGTGCTTTTGAGAATTGGTTTTTATATGAGTCAAAGACGAAGTTAAACAAATAACTGGAATTGTCTCTCGAATTTGAAGCAGGCAATGGCCGGTTTTGTCGCCGCCTTTTAATAAGCATCTCTCCCATTCTTCTGGAACTCTGGCGAAAATTGAATTTCTTAAAGCCAAATGTAGTCCACACTGTACGAAATGCTACACTTGATCTTTAAATCGGGCTCAGATCGGGCCTATTTCATGTGGGCTTATGTTGTCTGACTAGCATTACTCAATATGTACGATGTGGTCGCATAGTTGCTTTATGGCACAATGATTATTAGATCGCAGAGAGATGTTCAAAGAGCGGCCTTTGAAGAAGCGCTTGACGCTTATCTGAGTTTTCTTGATCGTATAGATCCGGAACCACATTGTAGCAAAAATGTCTTCATCGTCTCATTGCTCCTTTTTGTTCCTCTCCGCCAGTGCGGAATGTTCACAAGAACTTGACATACTGACCAAATTAATCCAACAAAAACAGTGTTTTCCTTATAGGTAATATAAATTCCAGATGAAGACATCCATTCTCTTCGTGAGGATGGTACAACTCTACATGGTCGAAATTAAGACGGAGGACGGTATAAAATATGATTAGCAGTATAGAGGACCAAACATGAGTCCCGCCATATGGCTTCCCGATCATGGAAGCGTTATTCTGGCAGAAATAACAACATTTCCCGAAACACTGGCACGGACTTAAGTCCATGTCAAATCGCAGTGAGCTGTCTACCTTCGAACCCTATTTTCTAAGGAGGGAAATCCCCTCGCATAACGCTGTCACTCTGCTCAAAGTGTCTAATAAGAACTGTCAGCCGTAGAAGCGAACTTTTTTCGGGGAAAAAAAAAATTCCCCGATATTCATAATAAGTATTATAGAAAACCGACCTCGGGCGAGCCTATAATTAAAAAATATAAAAATTCATAAATGTGTATTTGAGTTCAGTTCATTTGAATATAGACCACATAGAATGACATCGTCAGCCATTTGTTGTTGGTATCTCGCTAATAACATGTAAAGTGCATTCAAGGCTTCAACTGATGCTACCGATATAACGCACAGCTGTACCAAAAATAGTCTCAATACGTCAAAATCTATATTCTATTCTCCCGCCAATTTATATCACCAAAACGCAAAATAACTCGTCCATAAAACTCGTGTTCTGCCTTGCAAAGAGTTCAGAATAGCTCTTGTTGTGTGAAATGAGGCACCGTCTTATCGAAACCTTATGTCGTCTACAGGAAAATTTATCCGGCGAATTGGCATCTCAGTTTTATAAAAACAATTCTAGTAAATTTATCCAATTGCAGCCTAGCACAAGCAATTATCTCTAAAACGGAACATCATTATTAGTCATCCTGTTTAAACATTCCGTAGTCAGCTGAACTAATAACAGTCAAGTATTAGAAGTATTTTAAAGTCAGCCTTATCGTGATCAATGATTGTTAAGCAATCCAAATAGCAAAATGTCACAATTTTAGAAGACATTTCAGTTAGGCGTATGTGATTGGAACAGATATCAAATCTGGACCTGGATGAAATCACGCATTTTAACATGTTACGGTTCGAACTCATAGCAGATTCCGCAGCTTTTTGTCATGTTTTTTGACTTCTCTGCCTGAGGCAGCAACTACTTCCGGGTTAAACAGCTTGGATGGTGATACCACCTGGCTACCCACCTTAGCTACCCACTTAACTTCTAAACGCTGACCGACATCAAATGCACGCAGCGTAGCAGTAGCATCTGCTTGATAATCTGGGATACTGCGTGACAGATTTGCGGTATAGATTTGCAGATAACCGGTTATTACTTTGTATTGAGTGTAATATGATTGGAATATGATTTCGAGCAGGACGCGACCGGCATGGCTGATGCTCAGACCAGACTATATTTCCGCAATAATGCGTCGAATGTTGGCTGCCATAATTTTATAGGGCACATGGACATTTGCCTTTTTTCTGAATATATTTGCGATCCGGCATGTGTATATGCACGAAAAATTTCCGAACCAAATCAACCTCTTCTTCTTCTTCTTGCGGCGCTACAGTCCGGGGTGAACCTGGGCCTCGGTCAACAATCCTCTCCAGCTGGCACGTTCTTTAGCCAGCTGCCTCCAATTTCGCACTCCAAGTTGGTTGAGGTACTTCTCCACTTGTGTGCGCCATCGGGTTTGTGGTCGTCCTCTATTGCGTTGTCCCACTGGCTCGGAGTCGAAAAAATCAACCTCACAACTGCCAATTTCAAAGTCCCTGCCTCTAGTTGTATGTGAAGCACCGAATATGACGAAGATCATCATCATCGTTTTCTGAGCTGCATGATCCACCAAGATATGTGTTATCAACGGTAAAACTGTCTAGTCTAGTCTGTCTTCTGCCACCTTGCCGCTGAAGCATAAGTAAACCTAATAATGTACCCAACAATCATCACTCTCCTTACGTTCCCCATCACTTACACTGTGCAACCACCTTGCCTATCGCGTGAACGGTTGCAGTTCTATATTCTTTGCATTTAACTGGTTCTGCATCCATTCGCCTGACATCACTGTTTTATACCCCAGAGTCTGTTCCTCATGCGGTCACCATAAAGTTGCCACAAGCGCAAAAGGTGGCAACATTCTTATTGTTTATACATCACCAGGGACATCGTGAAAGTAATAACATGCTACAAACCAGTGTCTTCATTTTGTTTAAAAATCCATTTTTTATGAATGTCTTTTTTTTTAATGGATAACCATAATCTTTGTACAGGAGAAGGTCTAGCGGGGTGCCTGGGATCAGAGTGATGCCCCCCTCAGTAGAGCTGGGACTTGACGAGACAGGCACCCTTAGTGAGGAATGGTCCTCTGAGAGGCCGAGCAGGTACTCGTATGAAAAGAAAACTTAACTTAACTTCCTTTTTTAGTAAAATTCAAATTCGTATTCAATTCGTTTACTGCACGTATATATTGCATTTTGAAATGTATTTTTTTTTAATTCAACACGTTTGTTTGTTTCTCTTCTTTTCAATTACACTCAAAACAACACATTTTACAATCAGACAGATAAAGTGTATGTTTTGTTTTATTTCTTTAAATTTGTTTACGATTCCTTATTGCCTGAACTAAGTAAATTGTCTTAGTATTTGTCGTTAGAGACGTTCATAGTGAATTAGATGTCGTTTGGGTCATGGTTGTTGAGAAAGTCTTTAAGCTTAATTTAGTGAGTTTATGCAATGGATCGCTGCAAAAGTTCATGCACAATGGGATTGATGTGTTAAAGTAGTCATAAGTAATCAGAATTGGTGTGAATTTGAAAGACAATCTGTTTTAAAGATGGAGCGTCTTCGACAGACTGCTGGTTTATTCAAGATTTCATGAGTATTCCGCTGAACACTTGAAATACAGTGATACTGATACTGTGCCAAAAAATTTGAACCAAGAAGTGAAGCACTGCGTTCATAAAAGAGCTTTAATTGGTCCAAAATACAACCAAACACTTTAAACAGACAAACACTTACATTAGACACTGACATTAAAATAATTAAAACTGAGTCGGAAATGTTTACAGAATCGCAAAAGAAGCCCATGGTGAATAAGGGTGACCAAATGGCAATACCAGTTTTTCCAGTCTCTATGCTTCAGTAGCTGTCAAAGTTCCCCATGACATCCAGCTGCCTTCATGCATCGTTTCACACTCGTACAATAGGTTATGATTATTTAAGCACATCGAAATCAATTGTAAAAAGCGCACATAAATGGGTTCAGTGTTAAAGTTGAAGCGTGAGTACACTCTTTCCCCTTCCCGTACCAATTAAATGGAGTTTTAAGCGAAAAGACGAAAACATTCCGGCTGTATCGGGCGGTATGAAATCAGATCCAGAAATAACGATTCACGAAGATCAACTGATTAGGCATCAAAGAGTCAATTCGGTTTAGGTACGGCAAAATTGAAGTTCAACGATCACATACAACGTCGCCAGTTAATTCATCGGTCATAGGAAATGTTAACCGGATGTAGCCGAAAAATGTATCTTCTCGGACGAGTCCAATTTATAGCTTAGTAGCTATGTCAGCAAGCATTTGACGTCATTGGATCCGCATGCCTTAAAAATCCCGAATAAGTTCAAAGATTGGCCATATGGTTCGATTTAAGACAAGTCAACATATTGGGAGCTTATTTCAAACGAAATCGGAAGAAGGCACATGTGCCGTCAATGGTATAGAAGGATGCTTACCGACACTCTGTGTGCTATACAAGCGACGAAAGCTCGAAGTTATGAAGGAGAAATTTCGCAAACGATCATGCGACTCGATTATAAAACCAGTCGATTACTTTCTCTGGAGTTTCGACATGAACTTTATCTACGGTAACAAACTAACGGCTGGCCAATACAACCCCGAACATATTGGACGGAGTCATCAAAAATGGGACCGACCGCTTAAAGCTCTGCCGGCGATGCCTTATGACACCAATTTAACTGCAAGATATAGACAGAATCAGTTTCATATCCAAAGCGATTCCTATAAGCTCAATATTAATGCGCAATATTTGATACTGGTTGACAAAGTGGAAGTACTGGCATTAAAGTACTCCTTTCACATACATAATTGTTCAACAGCAGCCGATGAATCTGATAATGCAATTTATCTGCTCTTAAAATCTGAACGACCTTTACCTCTGTCCATATCAGTTTGAGCATACCTTCGACAACATCGGTAGACATCGTGGTGAAAAATTCAGTAGGTGCTTGTGCAGTATATTGTGAAAAATCAAAACGCGTTTGATATTTATTGCACAATCGAAAACTTTTGTTTGCACACAATATTTGTTAATTTATGTTTCGTGTGTCGAGCAGTAAAAAACTCCATGTTGGCTTCACAAATATCAGCAGTCAACTAAATGATTGAAAAAAAAATATTGCGCAGTCTGGTGCACCTTGTCAGCAACATTGGATAGTATTTTGCACAACAATATTGAGCGCCTACAGACTGCTTTACACCGATCTATTCGAGCACTCTGGTGCTTGGATCAACCTGTACTTAAGGGAAGGCACGAATTATGTTGAAACAGCACAAGAATTGGTCGGTGATGGGAATGTATTTTAAAAAAAATTCCGACATAGTGACGTTCTCACTTTGCGGACACCTAAGAAGAGCTCATTGGTTCTGACGGCAATGCAATTAAGTGTTCCGAATCCAGCTGTCATACACCAAACAAATACATTCTCTGTACTTTTACCATATGTTGGACAAAAGATCCAAACTTTGAACAGCATCTGACCACGAGCCATTCGGGCGACGCCAAGAAAAACGCTCTCGGCTGATGTAAGAAGGATCGTGCTCCAAAGTGTAAGATCACGACAAAAAATTAAAACAGAGTGAGACGAAAGAAAGAACACAGCTTTGGAAATGTTTCTCAAATCTTGACATACCCACTCGGATTACATTGACTTGTGGCAAAACAATAATACCATACAAATATACTCATATTCTCTCGCAGTACGATTCATTGAAGTTACACATCTAAATCAATGTCATGAACTTTTGCAAGCATTTCTGTATGTTTTGTGAAATCAAAGAAAAAACGGGCAATATCTGGATGGCGCATGGAATAGATTTGGAATTGTATTCTCCGAATACAAAATATTAAACTTCTCCTGATCATAAAAATCAATAGAACTTGAATTTGGTTACTGTGCGAAGATTTATATTTATTGATTTTTTTCTTGCACCATGATTTAAAATTTGTTGAGTTATATGCACTTTTAACGTGTTTTCGTAACTCATAAGCCACATTCTAAAAATATTTCTACGAAGCGTAAAATACCATCGCCGTAGAGCTTCTTCTTCTTCTTTGGTTGGCGCTACAGTCCGGAGTGGACCTGGGTCTCAATCAACATGCCTCTCCAACCAGCACGATCTTTCGCCAGCTGCCTCCAACTGTGCACACCGAGTTGGTTGAGGTCCTTTTCTACTTGTGTGCGCCGTCTAGTGCGAGGACGTCCTCTGCTGCGCTGTGCCAATGGCTCGGAATCGAAGATTGTTCCATCCGCTCTACATGATCTAACCATCTTAGGCGTTGGATCCGAAGACACTTAACTAGGTGCATGCCGGTGTGTAGCCCGTACAGTTCATGGTTGGATCTTCTCCTCCAGACGCCATCAACGTAAACAGGACCAAAGATTGCACGCAGAACTTTTCTCTCAAAGCAACCAAGAGCTTCTTCGTCCGCTTTCAAAAGCATCTATGCCTCTGTGCCATTGAACAGGACAGGGATGATCAGAGTTTTATATTAAGTCAACTTGGTGTTTCGGGAGATGGCTCTGTTACTCAATTGCCTCTTGAGCCCAAGTAAGCAGCTATTGGCAAGAGTAATTCTGCCTTGATCTCGGTACTGGTGTTGTTGTCCTTATTTACTCCGAAGCCGAGTTAAGTGAAGTCCTTGACTACCTTAAAGCTTCTGCTGCCCATTGTGACGCTCTGCAGGCACTGCCGTAAAGCTTCATAACTTGATAAACATTATCAAGTGGTTGTAGGGGACTCAACTGAGCTTGTATATCACATTTTATGCAAATTCAGTGCTGTCTCATTAATCCGGGCCTCTAAAAGCAAACGTAGTCCAGGATTAAGGGGGTGTCTGGACTAGACGATGAAGAGGAAAAAGTCGATTTATAAATTAGAACGTAAGGTTCTACATATAAGTCGACGTAATATTTAAATGCTTGTCCTACGATTTAAATAGTTCGTACTAATATTCTATCAAAAACCGTACTGATTTTTGGGAAAATGCTTCAAATCGCATTCTTCGAAGCAGAACAATGTTTTGAATACTGTGAAGAATTAAACGAGGCGTTGTGAGTCCCCGTCTGGATAACCGAGATCACCGGATTAGACGAGGTTCCAATTAACGGGCGTGCACTGTACAATTATTACAAAATATGGACATGAAAACGCTACCCGCCCGATGGGTTTCTGCGATTACTTACCTTCAAACATATGATTAAACTTGTGTTTTTTTTTAAAGAGTGGCAAAAAGTCATCAAATTGGCTACGAAGTGTACACTCTTTCATTCATATTCTCCATATTCAGACGGTTGTCAATATTTCAGAATTTTGAGAAAACGAAAGATAAAATCAAAACATTTTCTTTTGAAATTTCCCTCCTGATATCCAATTGAACTTGGAGTGCTTGAAGGTTGGTTGAGTGCACGTTCTTTGTTATAAGGGTACCAGGTTCGAATCCCATTCAAAGCTAAGTTAGTACGCTTCTATCCGCTTTTCAAATATAGTCCAGTCACCATTTGCTGTTGGGATCAAATTAAAGGCGATATTACTGCCGTTGTGGTAGATACATGCATTTTACTTTGGAACCGAGGCCTAATCGCGTAACTCTTTTCAATGACACTCTGAATTCATCACGAAAGTGTTGAACAAGATATTTGATATGAAAACGATTCTGAAATAGATATAGTTAATGACAGTTTTCAGCTTACGTGAAGCAGGCAAAACGATATCCTTCAGACGATAACGTTTTTTCATGCTTACATGAAGCGAAACTATCGTCGAAACACTAGTGAGAGATGATTGTCGCCTTACGCGAATAGGCCCGTTAGGTTCACGTTAATTTTAATGGTTGCAACGAATGCTCCGATCCACAAGAAAGAAGACCCCTTTGACTGCGCCAACTATCGGGGGATAAGTCTTCTTAACATCGCCTATAAGATCTTATCTGCCGTACTGTGTAAACGCCTAAAGCCATTCGCCAACAACTTGGTCGGTTCATATCACTTTAGGCCAGGAAAATCCACCATCGACCAAATATTCACACTTCGGCAGATTTTGGAGAAAACCCAGGAGCAACAAATCGATACCCACCAGTTGTTCATCGATTTTAAGGCCGCGTATGATAGCATTTATAGAGACGAGCTATACAGAGCAATGTCTAGATTTGGCATCCCTACCAAACTCGTCCGTTTGTGTAGGATGATGATAGAGAATGCACGCTGCTCCATCAAGGTCGGTAAAGACCTAACCGAGGCCTTTGATGTCAAAAAAGGATTCAGACAAGGCGACGCGCTGTCATGCGACTTTTTCAACATCGTTCTTGAAGGAATTGTTCAAAACTCGAACGTCAACACCAGAGGAACAATCTTTCAGAAGTCCGTCCAACTATTCGCATATGTCGACGATATTGACATTATCGGAAGAACGCAGCGTGATGTCAATGGCGCTTTTGTGGGTATTGCAACGGAGGCCGTGAAGATGGGTTTAGCGGTAAACGAGGGTAAGACCAAATATATGCTGTCAACGAGACAGGACACCCAACACCGAAGTCTCGGTCAGAACGTCACAGCAGACAGGATTAACTTTGAGGTAGTCAGAAACTTTGTCTACCTAGGAACCGCTATCAACTCAGACAATGACACCAGCGCTGAAATCAAACGAAGAATAACTCTTGCCAATCGGTGCTTGTTTGGGCTAAGAAAGCAATTGGTAAACAAAGCCCTCTCTCGAACAACCAAGGTAACGCTTTACAAGACCTTAATCGTCCCAGTCCTGCTATATGGCGCGGAGGCATGGACTCCGTCAAAAGCGGATGAAGCAGCCCTTGTTTGCTTCGAGAGGAAATTCTTCGGGTGATTTTCGGTCCCGTCTGCATAGATGGTGAGTGGAGGAGGAGATATAACGACGAACTATACGGGCTGTTCAGCGACATCGACTTAGACAGAAGAGTGAAGATCCAGCGACTGAGATAACTAGGTCATGTAGAGCGGATGGAAACCAATGCTCCGTCCCGAAAAGTCTTCGAATCCACCCCCGAGGGACGGCGCAGTAGAGGAAGACCGCGACTCAGGTGGCGCACGCAAGTGGAAAGGGACCTCAACCAACTATGCGTGCGAAACTGGAGACAGCTGGCTAAAGATCTGACTGGAGACGCTTGTTGGTTGAGGCTCAGGTCCACCCCGGTCTGTAGCGCCACCTAAAGTAAGTAAGTATCGAATGCTCCGAGGAGAACTGGATGTCAACCACATGCTGTCGTTCTTTGTTACGTTTGGGACATTCCATGTTTTGATCTCGATCAAAATGCGTATTCAACGTATTCAACGTTTATATAACACAATTTTCTTAATGCGTTTTGTTCAGCAACAGATTTTGAGAGCTTAATTAAATTTAACTGTGATAACAAAGGAAATCCATTGCGAAACTAATGACTTATCAGCTTTTGTAATCCGCAAAGGAACATCTTAAGTGTGCATTTAAAAAGAGAACATCATATACCTCAACGCCATAGAAATGATTTCCAATTATCATTAAATGGTGATGCAGCTAGGGAATATTAATCATTGCGTTAGACTGAAGATGTCTAGATTGTACACGTCTGATGGAGACGCACCCATGCTTTTCATCTAGCGCCATTATTTCTTTTTCCACAATTTTCGTTCATTAACCCCTTCGGCGCAGTGGTTTCGTTGTGTGTATCTGCGTCAACCCCACTGAACGTCTAGGTTATATCCCCTTTCTGTATGTCTAGAAAAAGCTTCTCAAACTTGGCCGTTCGCAGTCGACATACAACTGTAGGTCCCTTTCAGTCGTATGAGAACAATGGCACGCACTACCAGAGATGTTGGCCTCTATGGGCTGTACCACCATATTATATTATTATTAACTGTTTCGGAACGCACGGTACACATATGTACCAGCAGTGCGATAATCAAACAAAATCTTTACCAGTTTGTCCGTTAATTCGAATACGCAAGCTTCCTGTAACTTCTGAATCAGCGCTGGATCTCATTTATGTGATTATGACGGTTATCGTCTTTGTGTTCCAGAGAAGATTATAAGGACATTTTAGGAGCTTTGTTGTGTACAATCCCAATTATTTGTTGATAAATCCGGTTTTAATATTCTCAGAATTGTCATTCAGTCACGGCTGCTAAGTGTTGCGTCCTCGTCTCTGATGAAATGCATCTCCTTTCCCCTCACAACAACCTCGATTCAATCGAACGACAGTACCAGCTGCTCTTGTGAGATCTCATTCAATGTACAAATTTACTCATCACCATATAGTCATCACTGTTAGAATAAGCATGCAACCAGAATGTTTGTATGTTCCAGAGAAAAGTAAGTTAACCCTGCACGAACCTCTTCAAAACACTGGGAGCATTACAATCCGCCCGGAAATACTTCAATCGAACACATTATTCGCCTATCAACCAGGCACTCGTGAACGGACTGTTGATAAAAAAATCTCTCGTTCACCGACGCAGGCTAACAAGTATTCTCCACTTTCAGGCCAACAGACTTCTCGTACGAGGAAGAGGACTTCGCGTCCAGGGATCATAACATCATCATCGAAGCCATCATATCGTCGTACTACGCAGTTTTGGCAAACACTGACCTGATCTGCTACATCGTTGTTTTCATCAACCAGGTAAGACGATCTCACATGTACTTGTCAGTCCTCAACAGACGTCCCCTTGTAGGTGATCAACGCCAGTTTGATCTCGCTGCCGCTGCCACTCATGGTCTTCCTCTGGGGCACACTCTCGCTGCCACGGCCAACAAAAACCTTCTGGATCACACTGATCGCCTACACCCAAGCGCTGATCGTCATCAAGTGCATCTTCCAGTTCAAACTGATCTGGGCGAACTACATCAACCTGCCAAACCAGCCGTTGTCAGCGGCCAAAATCATTGGAGTCGCCTTGGACAAACATTTTGCCAACTACGACCTCCTCCTGCTGTTGGTTCTCTTTGTTCATAGGTAATTTATTTGCTTTTTCAGCAGTTTGGGTGGATTCTAAGTGGTCGCGTTTCTTTCAGATTTGGCTTGAAGTCGCAGGGATTGTGGAAGTCTGAATACAAGACCGAAGTGATGCAAGAGCAAGCGATACGAGAGGATAACGATAAAATTCCGAAGTGCGATAGCGTTTTGTCTTGATGTTCCTTCGCTAACGCATCTTTCTTTACCCTTCCAGTGAAGAGACTGCAGTTGTTCTGGCCGAAGACAGCTCTTTGAGTGTGGCGAAGGCTGATGAGTACCAAACAACCGACTCGAACTCGAACGAGTCCGAGGAATACATGCCGGGGATATCGACGTTGACGTAAGCTGTGGATATGCATTTTAGGGAATGAATCTTCATGTTTGTTGTTCTGCTTTTTAGGAAAAACAAATACGCGGCGTCCTGCAAGAAGTTCTTCAGGAATTTAGTTCACAAAACTCGTCTTCCAGCGGACGTCTATGCACTGATGTTCATGTGCGACTTCATCAACTTCTTTGTGCTGCTCTTTGGATTCACTGCATTTGGGGTAGGCAATTGGTGATGTGAAGATGTGACACAAATCTGTTTTATTGAGGTTCTACCGAATTGTGCGCCATAAGTGCGGGTTTATTTTTTTCATTTACCCCATATTTATTTGGGTTAGACCCCTGAACTAATGTCGTTGTACATAGGTGTCCGAGGTCAAGACACAGCATGTGCCGAAGGTTTAGAGTTAGGGAAAGAGGAGGTTCCTGTGCAAGTACATAGGTTTTATGTATCTGCGGTCTGTAGTCTATGGGGAATATTGGGCTGGAGCATTCTAAAAGCGTGCATTGCAGCTGAAAAACGAGTATCCAAATTTAACTCTGCGTCCGAAAGTCGACTTAAGGGTAAACTGATGGGAATTATAGGAGAGTGGGAATGGAATTGGTTAGCTCACTTGAGAATCGTTAGTTAAAATAGGAATAGAACAAGAAAGACACGATTCGACGATTTTCAGCGAATGTAATGAACACGGGATATTGTTGTCATTTATTAGTTTAATCGCTCGGTTATTAATTTTTGTAAGTGTAGCGCGGCCGCGAGCGGAATAAGACCAGTTATGTGCGTTGTACAAGCTTACCTCGAATATAAGTTCGTTCCAAATAAGTGTTGCGTTGAGACACATTCATTTTTTTTTTTTTAATTTGCGCGTGCTCAATGGTTATTAATACCCTTAATTGCCCGGGGTCAAGACACAGCACGGGCCGAAGGTATAGAGGGAGAGAGAGAGAGAGGAGGTACCTGTGCACATTGGTCCTAAACATTTGCGGATTGTAATCTATTGGAAATATTGAGCTGGGAAGAGCATTCCATATTCGTGTAGTGCGGCTAAAAAACGAGTCTCTCAATTTCACTGTGCGCCCGAAAGCAGGCTTAAGGGTAAACTGATGTGCATTCCTGGCGAGACGTGTATTGCGGGTGAATTCAAGGAGAGGAGGAATGCAGTTGGCTAGCTCACTTGAGCATCGTTTGTTAAAGTAACGATAAAACACGGACAAAGAAGACACGGTTCGTCGATGTTCAAGCTAGTCTAATGAACCCGCGATATCATTGTCTCCTATTAGTTTTATCGCTCGCTTTTGGATTCTATCTAGTAGGTGCAAGGTGGTCTTGGGGGCACCCGACCAGATATGAGCGTTATACTCAAGCTTAGGGCGAATATACGCCTTATAGATTAAAGCCAAATCAGAGGGGGTGAAGTATTTCTTGCATCGATTAAGGAAACCTAAACATTTCGCAGCATTTTTGGCGACCTCGAATATGTGATCGTTCCAACTAAGTGTTGTGTTGATGTACATACCGAGGATGGAAAGTTTTCCGGTTTCGTCGATACAAGCGCCATTCATGGGTAATGGCTGATTGTCAGGGGTTCGCTCTAGAGACAGCAGACAGCATTGAGTTTTGGAAGCATTGAATTCCACTCTGTTGTTCTTACCCCAGTTAATTATGCTGTCCAGATCGGAGTTCAATGTGCTTGACATACGCTGCAGTTCCAATATTACGTCCGAAGGGCAGGGTCGTGAATTTTGGAACGAATATGAAAAGCTGAGGGTGCTGTCATCAGCGAAGGAGTGGATTGGATTAGAAGTGACGGAGACAGAACAGAGCCTTGGGGGACACCAGCATTCATTTTGTGGATATCAGACTTGAACCCATCCAAAACAACTTGGATTGAACGGTTCGAAAGGTAGTTTCTAATCCATAGAAGCAGAGATTCATCAACACCATAAGCACGCATTTTCGACAGAAGAGCTTGATGCCAAACTCTGTCAAATGCTTTAGAAATATCAAGCGCAACTATCTTGCTTTCGCCTGCATTATGTAAAGATTGGTTCCACTTTTCGGTGAGATAATGTATCAAATCACCAGTGGACCTGTTGCTGCGGAAGCCATACTGTCGGTCATTAAGAAGCTTCCGCGATTCAAGATATTTCATAAGCTGACGATTTATCAGCGTTTCCATGACCTTAGAAAGAAGGGACGTAAGTGCTATGGGTCGGTACGAGGTGGGTGACGAAGATTCGCCCTTTTTAGGGACGGTCTGGACAAATGCTGTTTTCCATCTACTCGGAAAGAGACCTGAAGAGTAGGATAGATGAAAAAGCTTACGCAGTGGTTTTGCCAGCGAAGAAGAACACCTCTTCAGAAGTATTGGGGGAATACCATCCGGGCCAGCGGATTTGTGCATGTCGAGATCTTTAAGTACTCTTGCAACTGTACGAGTGCGGAAGTGAATTTTTCCCATGGTGAAACCAACGCTCTCGAGTACAGGTGGGCACAAATTACAATCTTGCAGTGTTGAGCTGGCTGCAAAATGCGCCGCAAGCAGATTGGCTTTGTCCAAAGGGCTGACAGCTGGGATGTCATTGTAAATGAGCGTGGGAATTGAGGACGAGGCGGAATTCTTTATGTTTTTTCACAAATGACCAAAAGTTTTTGCTACACTTGGGACATTGTTGCACTTTTTGCCTCAACTTTTGTTCATGGGAGAATTTCACACGTCGGATTATTGCATTGCAGTCATTTCTGGCCCGTTTAAACTTATTCCGGTTTTCCTCAGTAGGGTTGGCTTTGTATAACCGGAAATTCAACTCTCTTATTCTGATAGCATGGATATTGGTTGATTGGTAAGGGTTCGCTTTAATGACAGCAGATAGCATCGATTTTTTGGAAGCATTAAATTTCCACTCTGTCATTATTCCCCAATTAAATGTTAAGATCGACATTTAATGTGCTTGACATACCCTGCCGTTCCAATTCTACACCCGGTGGGCAGGATCGTGAGTCTTGGAACGAATATGAGAAGGGTGCTGTAATCAGGACTGGGTTGGATTAGAAGTAGCAGACAGCAGACAGGAGTGTCGAAGACAGAACTGAGCCTTGGCAACAGCTTTCGTTTTGTTGTTGTGTATAAGAAGAAGAGATGCATCAACTCCATAGGCACGCATTTTTGACGAAACTTTGATGCCAAGCTCTGTCACATACCCATAGAAAAAGCAAAGGCAACAATCCTGCTTTCGCCTTTATTGTGCAATGATTGTGGGTGACGAAGATTCGCCCTTGAACAGAAGGATAGATAGAAAAGCTTACGCATTGGTCTTGCTGGTAAAGAAAAACACTTTTTCGGAAGTATTGGGGGAATACCATCCTCTCTGTTATAGGTAGAATCTGGTAGTGTTGATATGGATGCAAAATGCACCGCAAACAGATTGATTTTGTCTAAAGAGCTGACATTGGAAATGAAGACGAAGCGGAATTCTATTATTTCTAATTTTTACAGAAGATGTTCCCACCCTTGGGACATTTTAACACTTTTTGTCTCAACTTTAATTTGTAGAAGAATTCAACACGTCGGCTTATTGCATTGCAGTCATTTCTGACCCGTTTGAACTTATTCCGATTTTCCCCAATTATTGATCTGATAATCAATTATAACAATTCACCGGTGGACCGAGGTTTATTCAATCTTCCGACTAACTCCAAGTGTATATATTGCTATTCTGACCAATTGACTGAGACGCAGACCTTGCATTTCCTTCTTGTACTTTGTTCTTGTCTTGGTCGCTGTCAGATCCACTTTTACCGCATTTGCCCATATCTTCCAAGCATGTTCATAGTTGCACGGACTTTTGAAAGACCATTCCTTTAATGTTGAGCAGTGAGTTTTGTATGATCACCGCTCACAGTCAAAAATACGTTCCTAACATGGACCGCTGGACAATACTAACCGTCTTTTTTGTCGAATTCCGAATTGCCGTTCCAATGAAGTGCGTGAAAATGTTTCCCGGCAAGATTAATGTTGGAACGATGATTTTCGGCATACTTTTTTGCCATTTATTTCCGTACAAAGTGCAGTTGACTCAAAAAGACCTTTGCCGACTAGGCATAAACGTCGCTTGCCATACAGGGTTTTGACGGCTCGAATAGTTGACACTGAAGGTAGTTTCGCAACAAACTTTGTTTACCGACGGGTCCATTTCTCGATTTTCCACGCCTTTAGCACGTAGTTTGGCACATTAAAGAAAAAGGTGAGTCAAAACGAGTTACATGACACAATTGCACATATCGGTGGGCGTGGGTTCATTATGTGTGGCAAGGATTAATGTGGAAAAGATCTGGGCAGTCACTGGGCATTGAAAATTAACAGATGCAGTTTCTGCAACGAATACACCTGAGAGTGTGCTGTTTACAAATGGAGACAATTACGGGTTACCCTGATCTACAGATTTGCCACTTCTAGACGTCGTGTTGTTGTCGTTTTATTTAAAGTAATCGCTGGCGAGCCACAGACAATTGATGAGCTCTAGCACAAATATGTGCCGAAATTATTGCTGACGTTGCTGACGGCACAATTGGTTAAGAGAAGCAACAGTCTGAAATATAAAATTGACTCTGGCTTTAATTTGAAGCTAAAGATGAGCCCTTTGCTTAGGAAGTAGCTTAACATTTAAATGGCCTCCTTGGCTTCACTTGCAATGCTTCAAGTTGTCGGATAAGATAATATACGTTAAGTTATAAGCCAACCAATCTCCAACTAGGTGGTTGGTGTTTGCATAAATGCGACGCCCGGTTGATGAAGGCTCACTGTCAAATGGCCCAGTTGCGACATTTTTCCATCGCAACTTTGAACCTTGCGACGGTTGAATGGCTCGTAGCACCATCTTGTTGGAATCGCAGTTAGGATGAATGTATATTGTCGGCCTCTGGTCGCAGAAAGTCGGTATAAACAGTTCGTGTTTACATTATCCGAGAATTCGATGTCCGCCCAAATGTTCAGCGCCCGATCAGCAAACTCTTGGTCCAGATCTTACCGCAAGCTAAGCCGGATTTACTCTCTGACGTTGTCCAATTCAGCTGACATGGATTGAATGGAACATTTTGGGTCTTCTTTGACTCTGGCTGCTACGGTGATTATGTTTATCCTGTAAATTCGCTTTCTGGACACATTTAGGAAAGCAATGATTGGTGTTCTGGCTATCAGTAAATATATTTGCCAGGAGGAAGCACCTCCGCTTGTCGTGACACCGATGGGAAGAGTTCCATCCCATAGCTCTCATAGAAGGCAACCTCGTTTTGACAGTGTTTTTTTATTATCTTACTCTTTAGCGCTTGATTGATCCTCATTTATTCACTAAATCTCTTCAATTTCAGTCACAACACGGTGAAGGAGGCGTCCAGACCTATCTGCAAGAAAACAAAGTACCCATTCCGTTCCTCATCATGTTGCTCATCCAGTTCATACTGATTGTGATCGATCGGGCGTTGTACTTAAGGAAGGCACTGGTGCCTAAGATCGTGTTCCACTTCTGCTCTGTTATTGGCATCCACATCTGGATGTTCTTCGTGATACCAGCGGTCACCGAACGAAGCTTCTACTCACTGGCTCCGCCCATCATATTCTACATCATAAAATGCTTCTACCTGCTGCTGTCCGCATATCAAATCAAATGCGGCTATCCGAAGCGTATTCTGGGCAACTTCCTCACCAAGGGCTTCTCGATGATGAACATGATCTCTTTCAAATGGTAAGAAGTGCGCGGCATGTCTTGGCGCATTTTTAATCCCCTGTTCCTTTCCAGCTACATGCAGATACCGTTCCTCTACGAGTTGCGGACGATCCTCGACTGGGTGTGCACCGACACCACGATGACCCTCTTCGACTGGCTCAAAATGGAGGACATATTCTCGGACATTTACTTCATAAAGTGCGGCCGGCAAATGGAGGAAGACTTCCCGGCGATGCGAGGCGAGAAGAAGGCAATGCTCAGCAAGATCATGATGGGCGGTTGCATAATTTTCCTGATCGTCGTCTCGATCTGGGGACCCCTTTGCCTGTTTGCCCTCGGCAATGCCGTGGGACAACCGAATCTCCCGTACGAAGTGACTGCATCGGTCCGCATTGGGCCCTACGATCCGATCTATGAGACGAACAACCGCGAGAGTATCTTTTCATTCGACCCGAGCATGTTCCAGAGCCTGCAGAACGCCTACAAAAAGGACAGACTCGCCACGTTGTTCTTGACCAACTACGACGAGAGCGACATTGCGGCGATCAACCTGAAAGCGAATGCACCTTCCATGTGGGGAATCTCTCCGCCCGACAAGCAACGGCTTCTGGACGACTTGCTAGCAGGTGAGGCGAAGACGAAAGTTCCCTCTGAGCGGCATTCACTGAGTTCCGTTTGTCCTTTCAGGTCGACCGCTGATATGTCGATTTAGATTCTCATTCACTCGTATACCGCCGGTGAAGAATGGCGTAGGAACTATTTCCGACGAGGTGACGCACGAGTTCAATGAGACGTTCGTTGGCAAGGAGGACATGATTGCAATGCTGCAGGGGACAGCAAAGAACAACACCGTGGTTGTGATACCATTCATATTGCCTAAATTCCTCAAGGTGAGCTTATTCGACAGCGGGTTTCATCGGCAGACTTTGAACGCATTTATTTTCTTGCAGGTACACAACTCGGGGGAATTGAATGCGATAAACCAACTGATGCCAAGTCAGGAGGGTAAGTTACAGACTAGATTGTTCAAGATCGGTGCTTCTGATTTGTTGGCCCCACCTTTCAGTTATCATTGTCTTTGGCTCATGGACACTGATTTCACATGTAACATTTGATTATGACGGACGAGAAGGAAAATTAGACTGCGACTGAATCAAAGTCACCTCAGTCAATGAAACCTTAAACCTGCATTGCACGCTGCCTTTTGTCTTGTTTACGCGAACATTTGATTTTTGCATGCCCTATCTCATTCTCTAGAGATCCTTTGAATCGTAATGTAGATTCAAACTCGTACTACAAGCGACATCCCCGCATTTGAGAAGAGTTGCTTTAGAGTAATAATAATAATATGGGTGGCGCTACAGCTCGTAGGGGGCCAGGGCCAAGCTTCTCAGCAACCACTCGTGTTGTGCGTGCTATTGTTCTCTCACGAGTGGAAGGGACCTACAGTTTAATGCCGACTCCAAACGGCCAAGTTTGAGAAGCTTTTTCTAGACAGGAAATACTCTTAGAGCATTGTCAGTGACTCGAAAGACGTGGGGTCGCGAAAATTGTTTCGTCGCACAGAGCAGGAATCGAACCTACGACGTCGAGGTTTTGGTCGACGCACATACACACAACGCCACGGGCCACCCGTTGCTTTAGAGTGCGGTTGCTCAAAAATAATACCAACAAGGTAATATGTATTGTTGTGATGGCGGGCCAGTCCTTGTTGAATTTCATTTTGACCCCAGTCTGGAGAAGGCCTGCATCATTGGTGTTCACCAGTTCACTTTGCTCATGCTTAGCCCTCGGAGTATAAGGTCCGTCCAAGTTCGCGGTTATAGCTTCTCACCTCCTCTGTTAATCTTTCATTCAGTTACATGCCAAGACTAAGACTTAAGAGATTTGAGAAGACGAGTCTACGGTGGAGCATTAATATATTTTTATTTGTCCTCGTGAAGAATAGCTCAAACTCGAGAGCGCATAGACCTCAGTGGGTGGTGAACTGAAAATAACTCTACAATAAGCATCCAGAGCGTGCTGTACTGAGGCAACACCATCTTGTAGTTGACTGATGATGTTTTTAGATCCTTGCAGCATGGCTTACATATTTATGTTGCGTTAGATGTACGCGAGTATAAAATCATCATTTATTTCTCCGGACGGCGAACTTTTGAGGGTCTTTGAGCCTGAGCTATTGCGCTGCATCGATGACGGTCCTTGGAAGGCTGCTTCTAGTCACTGTGACAAAGCTGTCTTGCTTCCGCTATGGCTTGGTATTATACCGCTCTTCTCCCACTTATCGAACCAGGTGAATCTGATGAACCTATTTGCTGAAGCATGCGCTCGATGTGTAAGCTTTCGGGATCCCGAATTCGGTACTCGCTTCAAATAGTTCCTTACGATGCGGCTTTAAAATCGATGAAAAGAAGAAAAAGAAAGTGTGTATTATTTTATTGTTGTTGTGGAGGGTATATTGCACAGCTTAAGATATTTTTTGCCCCCGTTCATGCCTCTGTTTTCTTAAGAGGTCCCCTTCACATACAGTTATATGCAGAGTTGTATTGGTTAGGCTCCTGTTGTGAACTGGTGTGCCTCATGTCATGAGCATTGTTCCTGGATTCTGCCCGGTTCCTTCTTTTTAGTTCTCTGAGCTCTTCAAAGAGGATATGATCTCCTACAGCGCAGAATGGCTCGGGGCCTATTAAAGGCTCCGGTGCTTCGGCCATTTCTTTGCCTTCTATCCCTGTATGTCTTTTATTCCTGCTCAGCTTTTGTTTCAAGCTTGGATTTGATGATACAGGAGTGAAGTGGCAGGATAGTGGGACGACATTATAGCAGTGTCGCAGTTGGTATAGTTCCTGTAAAGATTTTTTTTGGCGTATGGCAAAGACCTCTGCATGGAAGTCCTGGTGCGTTTGCTCATGGGTTCGTAGTACTTGTTCTAGGTCCAAATATTCCCGTCCCTGTTCCTTCATTAGTTCTTGGTCTGTCTGTACACCATTTAGAGTCTATGGACTATGGATCATCATTCATTGCTCGAATCTTTTTTGGTGCTTAGCTTAGTGGTAATCGTGTCGTCCTAGGCAATGGCGAAGAGTCGTGGTTTTTGACCATTGCCTCGAAATACACCTGTCTTACCCTATGTCCTCTTTTGCCATTCTCATGATAGTCTGGTTTGCACATTTTGCAACCACTAGTAGCAATGGAGTCGGCTGCAATAGCACAGTCGGCTGTTATACAGAGAATTTCAACCTTTCAACTTTCTTGAGTGCCTCTCTTAGCCGGAGCAGGTTGATTCTTTTAGACCCGTGATTGTTGGTCTAACAATAGCTATGTACATCCATCTTAGGATACTTTGACTGCAACTCCAAGATTTGGCTTGGTGGTGTGTATCGATTTGAAACTCGCTTTCGTTTTTTATTTGGATTGGGCTTTTATACTGCCTTGTGAATAACACGAATACAGTCTTCTTCGGACATCAATATCATGTCCAGTTTAGTGAACGATTTCATCACATTTCTGAAGGATACCACAAACCACTATGATTCTAATGATAAATCCTATTATCAAGACACTTTTCCATAATCCGAAATCCATTCCTGGATGTAGATTTCAACCTTTCAATTCCCACTTCGAATTTGACGTTGTTGGCATATACAAATAAACATTTCTTTGTGTATGGCCTAAGTAGGCTGCCATCGCGTATTCCATGTTTTCAAGAGATTTTTCGATGGTGCTTACCAGAGATTGGATTTCTTCTTCTGTTGAATAAAATCATTAATGCGTTTTGATTTTGGAGATAGGAAGTTATGCGTAGATCGACCCGATTCCCAAAAGTTTTTACAAAAAACACGGAAAGTGTGTCTTGTTTAAAATTGTTAGATTACTTTAGGACGACCTCCCTTAATGAATGTTACTATGAATAGATACCAATATGATCTTCCTTGGATGTGATTAAATCTCAGGCAGCTGCTTAGCTCTAGCTAGCAGTTCCAATGATCTTATACCAACCAATTAATTTCTTCTGAATCTCGAGGTCTAAAAGGCAAAGTTCATAAAATCTTGTTTGCGGTCGGAATCCACAATAGAAGTAGCCGATTGCAAAGAAGTGTACAGAGAATATCTGCTTTCAATCCGAAGTCCATCCAACCTACGACGACATCAAAATAAAATGATTGAGGTATGAACGGAAAGGAACTGTCAATGTATGAAAATGTTAAAATTTGAGCAATTTCCTCCGCCGCGATGAATTCCACTGCACTTACAGTTTCTTTCATTGCGGCTTATAAGTTGTCAAACGGATTCTATAGGTCTGGACAACACTAGCACTGTTCCTTCTTCGTTGTTGTTGTGGTGGAAAGCGGCCCGATGCACACACCGACGTTCGCAATTCGCGTCGTAGTCTTTTGGGAACGGACCACTCTAGGATAGCTCTTTAGATCTGAATCCTTTCATCTGTCCAAGGACTCTTCTTGTATAACTAGAAAAAAATTATTTGTGTCTAAAAAATTGTGGTACTGCCTAAAAAGGCCAGAACATGCAAGGCACAAACCCACTAAGCCAACGGACGCGATAACTTTAAAGGTTGTAGTTGTACATAGCGTTTTATAACATAAGAACCATTGAATTTATTTTCTTATACAGCATCTAGAAACCCAGTGTTAAGTTTAACAATTTTCTTTCAATTTAATTGCAGTCTACCGTCCATTGGGTATCACGCTGCACACATCACAAAACGCCTCCGACGGTGTATGGTGGGAAATAAACGACATCTGTGATGATCAATTCTACAAGAACACCCTCAGCAAGCTGCCGTATTCGAATTGTTCGACTGGCGTCGTTATGTATACGTTCAACGATAAAAAGTTCCCATCGACGTTCAGTTTCCTGACAGCAGGAGGGTGAGTAATAAAAACAAATTCATTTATTTTTAATGCATTTGCATGGCATTTGTTTTTTTTTTTCTATGTTCCTAGAATCATCGGTTTGTACACTACATTCGTGTTATTGGCATCGAGAGTGTTGAAATCATTCATTTGTGATCAAAACGGAAGAATCATGTACGAAGACCTGCCGTACGTGGACAGAGTTCTCCAATTGTGTCTTGATATTTATTTGGTAAGTGTTTTGTTTTTATGAACAGCAGAATGTTAGTTTGACAGAGGGGGACGTGAAATCTGCTACTACACTGTTTTCGTGCCAGGTGGTCACTCTCGCCAATGTTATGTTTTGTGGAGCCTTCTTCTTTTGTAGATTCCCTCTTAACTCTATTTTCTGTAGTCCAGAGATAGCCCCTAGAAATGACAACACAGTGGAGACAACTTTTAGGAAATCTATTCTTTTGGAAGGCGCGCTAATGGTACCTCTTGACGTAGAGTATCCCTGCGTTTCCGTCTGTCTTCGCATGTTTTCAGGACATATCGACTAAATTCCTTCCAACCCTAAGGTTTCTGGATAGTGTCCCCGGTGACCGATCTTCGGAGTTCTTCAAGGTTGATGTAATCACCCTTTCGGTCACATGGGCAACTTTCATCTTTTTTTCTTAATTAAATCGCTCGTCAGAAGTTTGTCAACTATTTCTTCGGGGTTGTAGACACCAATGCGTTGGGCTTCCAATCTTCTGGAAACAACGCGTGATGTACGTCGTCTGCAGGGGAGTCGCCCTACCGGCTGGCTAGGCCATCCGTTTTGCCATTTTACGAAAAATGCGTTAAACCGAGGCGTTGAAATTACCGTATAAGGAACTGCGTGGGCAAGAAGTTGCTATCACCGTATTTCCGGTCGTCCCACTCAGCCACATTTCTTATTGTCCTCGCTGTCCACATTCCTGTGCTTGCCGAGCTACAATGATCGTGTCACTTTCATACCTTTGACTGCTCTACTTGGTGGATTGGCGCTTTCAATCTAACTTGTGCCTTGGTGTCGTACTGACTTTGTGCTAAGAAATCGAGGAGAGTTACTGCTGCGACTACAACGACGGAATACCGAGATTGTTCGGTAAGAGCTAGCCGGGTAGAGCCCCATACCTTTCAACTGCTACCATTTGCTTCCGGTGTTTTCTTTTCAAAATGAGTCTGCCTGAATTTCACTTCAATTGCATGAGTTTTTCACATTTTTTTCATAACCGTGCTTGCTTACCGCAGGACCACTTCTGTTCGTCATTAATCGACTGAGTGATGCTTTAACGCTAGATGCTCGTTTGTTACCATGAATTCGGTTTCCTTTCGAGCCTCAATCCCAAATACCAGTGGCAACATGCCTATAGAGTGCACTTACTGACTTATTGCGTCGAAGAAGGTGTGAGTCAGGCAAATAGCCTTCCATCGCAGACGGTCCCAGGGAACGCTACGGCCAAGCGTTCCCGATGACATGGCTTTTATACCCGAGGTTTGGTCTTCCTTTCCTCCTCAAACCGTAGTCTGCGAATCGATGTCCCTGTTAACTTGAGCATTGGTATCCATGCGATTTCTTCTGGACATTCTTCGGACCATTAACTTTGTTCGCAGACGAGAATATATATCCATTCGGGCTTCACCTTCGACATTTCACGAAATGGAATAGTATCCTAACTCCAATCTGAAGTGAAGATAATGTCGGACAGACGCTTCTTGTAAAATTCTAGTCCCAAGACGGAAAAAATAAATCAGTCCATCAGTTGTCTTCGACTGGAATGCTATAGATTTCTTGAGATGTTTTGCCAGAATGTACTTCAGAAACGACTGGGCTTCCCAAAGAAGAGGAAAACACTGGATTAATATATCCCGCGTTGTGGGTATGTGCGTCAACTCGAGCTACGCACAGGAACCGGGGAGTCTAAGTTCAATTGCCATTACGATGAAAAATTTTCGAAATTCACAGCTCCACTTTTTTCGCGGCACTGACAATTTTTGCAGAGTACAACTGTGTAGAAAACAACCTGTTCTGAGTAAGTAGAAGCATAAAACTGAAGGCGCCCTCCAATTGCAAAAGTCCTCAACAGGCTGTAATACTACCCATATTAGGTAGGAAGGTTAATGGGAGTCGTTGCAACGGCGGCTTGTACAGTCCATTGTGCCCGTGATTTTATGTAAGCTACTACCATGAGGCCTTTGTTCTACTGGAACCATCCTACTGTGTTTGAAAACTTTAGAAGATTTTCTAGCTCTACACCACACAAATCCACCAGCTCTGCAGAGTAGTGCTGCTTCCTTCTTTTTATTAGGACTACAAAATCGCAGAGCAGATGTTGGACAGATTCTGTTTCTTCCTTATCTCTACAGATCCTGCAAAAAGCGTTGTTTTGCACGCCCGCCTAGAGCACAGTGTCCGGTGACGACTCCATTGAGTATGCGCACCTCATTACGACTAAATTGATCGGTTTATTTAGCGTCGGCACAGGAACCTCGCTGCTCCAGTTTCCAGGCTTAGCCAACGAGTTTTTTCTCTATCTAGCATTTCGTCGTCTAATTTTCTTCTTATAGAGCTGAGCGGCGTGAGTGCGTAAGGGTTTGCCAGGCATACGCCAAGTTCGGATCCCATCTTCGCGAGGCTATCCGCTTTTTGTTGCCTAGAAAGCTACTATGGCCAGGTACCTAGCACAGAGTCACCGTGTTCGTCAACGATATCTCACTGACGCCTTGTCTGCATCTTAGGAGTTTAGAGATGAAAAATCAAAATGTCGGATGCCACGGCTTTTCATTGCCGTTTGCCTGTGAAAGAAGATAGAGATCGATTTGTTTGTTATTTTGCATTCTTGTAGTGCCAGTGATGCTTCATGCACTGCAGATCTACTTTAGCTTGGAAGATGCAACAGACTGCAGTCGTCTCTAAGTACCAGTGATTTTTCGAATTGGTCACAGAAGGCACCTCCACTCGTTTTTGATCCGTCGGTCTGCAGGGAGAGTTCTCTATCTGTTGCTACCATATGCTCTTCCGAATGTTTCCGATATCACCCATATTATATGCTCATCAATTTCAAGTTCACATAATAATCCATTTTTTTGTTCTTTCAACAGGTGAGAGAAGCCTTAGAATTTGCGCTCGAAGAAGATTTATTCGCCAAATTACTGTTCCTGTATCGCTCACCGGAGACAATGATTAAGTGGACCCGACCCAAAGAGGAAACGGTCGACGATGAAACCGATACAGAAAGCCTTCGCAGCAAAGTGAGTCATCGCCGACTGGAATGAGATATACATCAGGGCGTTCCTCAATCATCCGGAACGAAAGTCATTGAATGAGACACGATTCAACGAACCGGATGGTGTGCTTTTCATTTATTTTTTGATTTTGAAAATAACCAAAACTCAAGTTCAGGGATTCTTAGCATTTTTCTTTTTCAGTTAACTCTCGTAAATGTTGCGCTATTTGTATTTATAGTCAAGTCAATCTTATTTTTCCTTCATTTTCATACATTTTTTTACTTTTAGCTTAAAATAATTTAAGAGGATTTATTTTGTTTTTCTGGTTATCATAAGTGAAGATGATTATATTGTGTACCTTTGAAGACAAGCGTATTTATTGATAGCTGTTAAGGAGACTATGTAAAGCATCAAGATGATTATTATAACCGTACGATTGCTGATTTATTTCAAAAGTACTGAAATAATGAAAGTACACAATTGATTTTTATAAAGCAACAAAGAAACATGAAATTATGGAAAGAAACAAAGATGTATCGTTGGTTTATCTGGAGAGTTTATACTGGGAGATGAACAGAATTTTCTCCGTCATAGTGTGCTTAATTTGGAGGTTTTTGGGCACAGGGAAGGTGAATTTGTACAAGCACATATTTTGTCCACAATTTTTACATCCCATGGTATCCTTGGGCTCGAGTTTGATTATGAGCTTGTGGTCCAACGTTTAAAGAAAAACAAACGAGATACTGTCTGAAAGGTCATTTATATATTTTTTCAAATGACGAAGGGTCCTCAGGACTGGAAGGGAAGTTGTTACAAAAGAAGCAAAGGTGCTTGATGGTCCAGGGCGACTTTTAAAAGTGTTGTTGGCGTATTCTTTAGGTTTAAGTAAGTACCTCGGGTAAGGTCTTAATTGTGACAGAATTTGTGAAATGACTTTGCACTTTGTGTCTTCACAAAATAAACTCAATTAATTATTCAATTATATGGTGCTAAAAAGCTGGACGAACTAAAGAACGGAATCGGCATGAAATTTCGATATTGTTGAAGCAAATATCGGCATAAACAAATCTCAAATAAAATACTTACCCGCTTTTGGTTGTTTCCTTGTCGTGACATCAATATCGTCTGAAGAACATTACAATTGAAACCGTCATGCTCTCTAACTTCGAATTAATGCTGCATGGGTGCTAGTGTTTTCAAAATTTATCAGTCTAGTCTTCATTTCCCACATGTCTCAAGTGTCAGTAAAAAACATTCAACACTGAGTTGTATTACGACCAATCACGACGTAGTATTTGTTCACGACGTGTGTTTCAAACATAAGCGTGTGCCATTCCACTCAATGTCATTCTGAATATTTAAGCCCCACTGATCGAGCTTGATTTGCACTGCTTCATGTATAAGGCGACTAGTCGATGTAATGGACCGCTATGAAGGCAACCATGGCATCGGATGTAGAATTCATCCAACGCATCCATCGTCTGCTGCTAAATTCATTCGTGACAAATCGAAACTGCTTAGGAATCTGGTCCCAACTCTCACCTCGTTGAACGTTCTTAGTTTACCAATCACCAGTATTCTCTTCGTCGTGTCACAAAAAATTGGTGTCCTGTGACAAATTTATATTCAAATTGTAGACATTTGAGCTTATTTTTGGAGTATTTCTGGGAAAAGATGCAGCTTATGTCTTCTTCCTCATCCAACCCAATGTTGCTGGCGTCTAAACTTCTCCAACTAGGTCAATGTCTGTGAACCAAGCAAATGCTATCAAATCGGGTCACCTTCTCCCGCGTTTGTGGAATCGCTAAAGGGTGGCACAGTTTGCGGAATCTGTCGTGTGCAAGGTGACCATGGTCAGTCAGTTAAAAGAAGAGAGTTTTACAACGATTGATGTCGACTGTCAATTGTCAGTATCTCTTCGACGATAGGTTTTTTCATTGTTCTCTCAAAGTAGTCAGCGGCGTGTGCAGTTGTTCGAAATCATCAATTGACACTTGTTTACTAAAGAAATTCATTCGAATGCCACAAACATCAAAACTGATTCAAATTTAGCAGAATAGAGCTGGGTAGGTTTAGACATTAGATGAAATACTTTAACTCCGCTGAAGGTTCGTCAAGTAGCACAGTATGGCTTTTTCTTCGAGCCATAGCTATTCTTTTTGTTGTAGCCAGAGTTTTGTGACCAACCCTTACATATCATTTTAAGACTGTCCACTGCAAATCCTTTTGATTAGACCAAAGCTATATATGATGTGTACATGACGGTATTTCTATGTGATACAGTAATACCCTGGACTTACGCGATAGGTGGGACCAAGAGATTGCCGTGTAAGTCGAGTTCACATAAGTCGGGGTACAAACATGCTTATAAATACGTATAAAGCTTGTGTAATCGGGACCAGAATCCCAAAATTGCAATAATTTAGAAGAATCGCTGTTAAATAATCAAAAGAATTTACACTAATAGGTATAAAGCAACCTAAATTGAGTTATTTAGAAGTTGAAGGCTTCATATATTCTAACAATGTCCCCAGACAAGTTACGTTTTGCTTCTTCTCGCGCAAAATTTGCGTGTATTTTTTCCGTTTTGTAGTAGACACGGAATTCTTCATGGAATTCTTCTAAAATTTGTCACCCCTTTTCTATTTTACTGAGGCCTTCCTTTATGTCATTTGATTTTCGGATACAACTGGGTCTAACTAATCAGTTCACGTATTTGAATTTTTATTTTTGATTGTGGATCCAGCAATACTTGGATGTCATACACATCCAAATTATCTAAATTTAATTGTTTGGCAATCGATACCATCGTTTTTTTTCAGTATCTGAATCTGAATCTCCTGGGTTTCAGTGGTGAAAAAAAATAGACACTGTTTTTTTACAGACGCCGTTCAAGTTTTTGTGAATTTCAAGATTTGTCCAATGTCATTGGCAGAAAGCTCTCTATTGGTCCTGTCTTACTGGTCCTGGTCTTAGTTCTCCCTGGTCCATTAGTTGAAGCAAGCTGGTTTGGTGGCAAAAATATAACTTCCACCCGTAGATTGGAATTAATTAGAAATGTTAAAAGACGGCCTGATGTATTTTTAATTAGCACGTACACATTAAATGGAATTTCTTTCAATTGGCAATATCGTTTGACCTCAGAAATAACGTATAGCCAAACCAGTCTTCAAAAAGAGAAGCTGGTGAACAATGATCATGAAGAAAAGCCGCGTATCGCGAAGTTCGCGTTAGACGCTGTAGCGTAGGTCGAGGTATTACTGTACTCAAAATATTTTATTTCTGCTAATTTGCTTGCTCATGTATACAGCAATTAAACCCACTCCATTTATCACACTTTAATTCTATAGGTAGCGCAGTAGATAATTTGGAAAATAAAATGTGGAATTGATCAAGTGCCTTATTGTTACTTAGTAAACATTTTAAGAAATTGTAAAGCAAGTCGTATTCAGTTTTTAGAAGACAATACCCCTTTTCTGCTACTGTTTTTAAAAGCTAAAATCTTCAGGACTCTGAAGGGATAGATAGATAAACTTTGGTCCCCAAGTCTAAAAATTTAGAAGGAGCCTTAAAATGATAAGGAAGTTTAGCCGCACCACACGAATATGGAATGATCTTCCCAGCTCAATATTTCCCATAGATTAGAATCCGCAGATGTTTAAAACCAATGTGCACAGGTACCTCCTTTCTCTCTCTCCCTCTATACATTCGGCCGTGCTGTGTCTTGACCCCGGACAGAAAAAAGTTGCAAGTTTTAAATTCAATTCAGATTGCTTGACTTATCGAATTCTAAGTAAAGTAATTTTCAAACAAAATCTTGAAGAAAAATGCAAGATTTTTTTTTCCTAGCTTCGTATTCATGAGTGCCTTTGCATTGTTTTTTTTTTCAGGGATTGTGCGTATGGAAAGCAAATTTTATTTAAGTTTCCTTAGAAATGCCAAAACACTGACTTAAAAAATTCAGAGGTGTAGTAGTAGTTAGTTAGTAGTGGTAAACTCTTGGTCCAATTCATTTATTTCTTGTATAGCAATTTAGATTATTTCAATTTGGACATTGTCTTCAGGCTTTCAAAGTTAAGTCCTCACTACTTGAACATCAGGCATTTCAACCACATCTCTATCCCAGTTAGGTCGTCTAATCTCCTTCAGCATAGGACAGACTCCAATAATATGTTAAATGGTTTCCTTCATTCGAATGTTGCTATTTACCATTTCCGCCGCTTCTATGAGGTTTAATGTACGGACGAGTTGGTCCCAGACCATGATTTCTAGCAACTGCTGCTGAATTGAGTTGTTCGTCAATGCGATTATTGGCAGCTAGGTAAAGATTGAGTAAGCGACATTTGAAAGTGTTGAATGTGAGGCCAAAATTGGTAAATTCTCGCACAGTCACAGGCCGCTAGTTATCTATAGAGCACCTCAGACTTTTGAGAGATAATCAAAAAGAGATCGTGCCTTCTTATATGAATGCTGGAATCTCTTTACTGACTAGTTATCTAAATGGATTCAGGTCCGAGAAAAGTAATCCGACTAGTAGCTTGAGGGACCTGTCGCCATAGTTTTAACAAACTGTTGTATTCAGCAACATCACAGAATCTATTCGTAGCCAGTTAAGAAAATACCTTATCGTAGAAAAACAGACTTATTTCCAGATTTTTCACTATGGTTCTACTACGAATGAATTCTGTGATAGATTTTTCGGTGTTCGTAGCACACTTTCGATTACCATGGAATTCGTAATATGGGTGATAGACAGTCGCATTTTGGGCTTTCATCTATATTTCGCAATGAGTAATGTAATCAAAAACAGTTAAAAAGCGTCTTAGCGGCTAGGCTGAACCCACGTCATGCATTAGCATCAATAATTACGAAAAAAAATACACAGAACTAACACAAATTCATAGTCTTAGCCCGACCATCCCAATGCACTCTCAGTGACTTTTCTCAATCCACACCAAATAAGACTGCCACAGCGGCCCAATTAGGCGTACCAACAACTTGCGCACACCTTTTTGCATGTTCTGGTGTCTATATTAATCGACCCTGAGAAACGTTTTTTTTAAGTAAATTAGGAAAAAATGGCCAGATTTTTCTAATTGATGCGAAGCATGTACCCATGACCACCATGACCTTAAAAGTTTGATTGACCATGGACACCATTGAAAATTGCTAAATAGTGTAACATCCGCCGCTTTTACATGTGTAACTTATTAGATTTCTTCAAACAAACTCAATTCTCTTTAGTGATCGTAAGTTACTTTTACACATGAAATTTACCGATTTTCGAATACTCCAGCCTTTCATATACAAATGTCATCTCTTTCTAATACATGTACAACATGCTTTCAATATCGAACACTGAGAAGACAAGAATGAACCAATTTGAAAAACACGAAGATCGATAAAAGACAATACTGAGAATCTCAGAAGTCCTGGAGCACATATAGCTCAGTTTACTCATCTTACGATTACAATTCACATCCCTTACCAACAAATTCGGTTGGCGGTCTAGGTAAGGATAGGTCTGCCAGGTGGTCTGCCAGTAAAATCTCCAGCACGCTTTGACCATTGTAATACGCAGTGCCGTTTATTTGAAACCAGCAGCAAATGGTGACTCGACTATATTTGAAAACAAAAACAAGCATATTAACTTTGCTCTCAATGACCCCTATAACCAAGCACAGGCACTCAACCAACTGCACCATCCAGCCAAAGCGTCCTAAGGTTTATTAAAATATGTATTGCCGTCTTCGGCTTGATCACTGATCAACTGAAAGTGATACCTATCTAAGAGTAAAGGGATGTCTGCATGACTGGATTCAAATGAAAAACAAATGACAAATTAGAAAAACTCCAACTCAGAGAAGGCAGTAAGGGTTATTTTCAAAAGCAATACTGAACAGAGTTTAACCTGAAAACGCATTCAGTTAGAGAAATAGTCCTTGCTGCACATCGAAACCTTTCTTCTGATGTAAAATATTTCGAACAACATCATCGCCACAAAGCCAAAACCAACCTGATTCCATTTGTTGTGCCCCCAATTTAATTTCACAAATAAAATTAACAAACAAGATTCCTTTCGTTTTGTACTTTATTCCTTAGTCAATCTTAAATCACAGAGAGCCTTACACTGGTAGTCTTATTTGTTTCATAAACACTCAAAGAACTAACATACTCTGAATCTGTGCTAACTATTATCACGATTTACAAGCCATTGACATTCAATTAAAAAATTTATAAAATTTATTCACACTTCTCCCTATTGTTTTTAAAGCAATCATTTTTTTTAAGATAATTTATTTCTTGGCTTCGAAGATCTTATTGGAATTTCTTATTGACTTACGATCTTCATTTTCCGTGTGAGCATTGCCTATGACATCACATTAACCACTTGCAATATGTATATTGTTCTCTTAAAACTAAACTAAAAAGCAAAACACACAAATTATGTAAGCAAACTTAACTAAACAAACAAACAAAACCAAACAGAGATGTATAAAAAATAATATTTGTATGTGAACAAGTATTGCTTTATTAGGAAATAAATATACTACTAACAGATTGTTTTATATGAAAATAAAAAATAAAAAACATTTTATAACTGCAAAACAAAAGAAAAACTAAACTAGAGGAAAGAATCGTTTGTATTTTTTGAACAAATAAATTATAAAAGAAAAACCAAGAGAAACTATATATGTATGTAAATAATATGTGTATATGTGTAAACATACAAATGTGGTAATAAATTCAAATTCATAAGAAAAACTAGATCCTCTTGTGTTTTCTGTCCTTGAGTTTCTAAGTCTATGTGATGCGTGTTGAACAGTGTCGACGAAATCGATAGGGACGTTCTTGTTCGTTTGCTGTCGCTGATGATGGTTTATTTTGACTTGGCGGTGTGATGTGATTGTTGAGAATTGATGTGACACTCTTCGACATTAGTATCGGTTGAATGCGATTGTAGCCGTTGTAGCCACTCTTGTAGCGTTCCAATTTGTTAGAGATGCGTTCGACTTCACTGCAAACCCACCGTTGGCCTCGTTCACAGAATCCTTGAACCATTTTTTTGTTTGATTGTATTTGTTGTGGTTACGAATTTAAACTGGAAAGAGTCATGAAAGAAAATAAATGTTAGAAGTTTGAATTAAATTCATTGACCCGTTCGGTGAAAGGTTTTATAAGGAATATAAAGAAAACAAAGTCAAATGCGTTGTTATTAATTTAATTCGGAGAGCTCCCTTATAAGTCATGATCCGTCATCAAAAATGCTAGTTGAAGAAGAATACTGCAATTCAATCAAATCATAAGGTACTCGGTTGATCTATAGTTGGAAACCTAATTGAAATTGAATGGAAGTGCGACTACAGAAATATTCACGTTTTATGCATTCAATCTGTTACTATCTGTCATCGACCTAAGCTAACCTACCCTAACCTAAGAATTTTAACCACAAATCAGGTAAAGTTTGACGCTGCACAGCGAAGGATGGCGACTCCATCGCACTTGAAACTCGACGTCGTAGGTCCAATCCAAAATTTTGTTCACGGACCCATCTTTTTCGAGTCACTGACATCATCAATGGCACATCAATAAATATTTCCTGTCTAGAAAAATGCTTAGCCGTTCGGAGTCGGCATGAAACTGTAGATCCCTTCCACTCGTGAGAGAGCAATAGCACAACATAAGTCGTTGCTGAGCAAATCTGCAGTGCCACAGCACTACACGACGTTGTCAGTGTTGTAGAAAAATCCCTGAAAGTCAAACCTTCAATAATGTAGAAACCAAGTCAATTAAAGTTGCTCTCGAAAGGGCCCAAGTTGAACAATCTGTGAGGAAATTTTAAGCCTGCACAGGAGGAGAATCATTAGTGCAACCTTAGGTTAATCGATCTTTAAAGTTTTAGCCTCAAGGGGCACCCTTCAAGGTTGGGTTATTACCTCCCTTCTGTTTGTGTTAGTCATCATTCGCGAATGAAATTTTTGAATAACTCAGATTAATGAAAATCTACACGTTGATAACGTTGCTAAAACGGACAGTGGTAAATTTCTCTGGTCTCTAAGTTAATTGAACACTGTATTAACACCGTCCTCAGGTTGGCAAGATCTTGCGGTCTTGGGATTAACTCAACAAACAAAAATTCCGTCGCTATGCCAACCACTTTGGGTTAATCTTAGGTAGGAAATTGAACTGGAAGCTGAATACTGCCAGAATAACTAATAAGGCGACTGTGCAGCAACTCTCTTCGTAAAAAAATCAAGTAAAAATTGAGTCCAACTATGCAAGGTCTCTCATCATATCTGGTCAAAGGACCTAAGTAAGACGTGGCCCCATCGCGTCTACCGTCAAACATACCCTAAGCTACTAATTTTGAATTAACTCGTCCCAGACCAGACATGCATTATCTCAAAAGTATGAATTTAGCAACTTTGGGCTTTAACGCTTCAAAGTCTACAAAAATATTAAAATGTACTGATGGGAGCCAACAATTTTTGTATCTCGAAGAGCTTGTCCTAAAACAACAACACCGCTAAGTCTCTGCGAATAAGTTCAATCTGCACGGTACATCGTCCATAGCGATGATAAAGAAGGATTTCGCCTCCTCGATGTAGACGAAATAAAAATATCAATATCAACACTGATACACACAGTGACACTCATATAAAAAATCTTGTCAGATTTAAGTATGACTGACTAGTGGAATCTCAGTATCATTAGCATAAGCAGCCATGTGGCTCTCATGTAGCTTCTATCATCGTTCGTTAGAAGATCATGCAAAATGCTCATGCTGAAACTAGAGGCACATTTTTTAAGAAGTCGCATCAGCTCCAATGTGCAGTCTCCGAATTCAGTGTCTATGATAGCTGGGTACGGATAACCTATCTAAGGGGTTATCCCTCAAGCCAGAGGGACAACGCAAAAGGGGATCCCCGTGTCTTATGTGGCGCACACAAGCGACGGATCCAAACCAATTTGGTGAATACTATTAGCCAGATATGAAGCTAGTTGAAGCTTAGGTCGGAGATGTCGCCACACAAGGAAGAATACGATGAAACAAGTCCTATAACAAACTCTTCGGTCTCGTAAATAAGAACTTGACATAAGTTCGCATTGTGAAACATGTTAAATAAATCTATAATTTAGCTTTAAGCCCTCCTCGAAACTTTTGTTCCATTGTTTCAGGACCCATAAATAATTCTTCACTTGATGGTAAAAGAGTTAATAAAATTTAATGCAGGAATGCTGTAATCCACTTTTCTATTGACTTCGGAACATTTTCGTGGCCAAGGACATGACCAATCCCACACCAGGTCAATCAATCTTCTTCCGCTCGCACGCACAATACTAACGGAGACCAGAAGAGATAGCCTCAAGTCATTTTGCAAGACCTCGTTCAACAATCACGTGTTTATACGCATTTTAGAGACAATTTTTCCCTTGAATTTAGCCAACTCTCTGATTTCATTTCTATATTAACCCGGCTTGAATTCATACTTAGTCATAGTCCCATAAATATCCGTAATGTAAGTTAAAATGTATACCAAATTCCCAAGTCTATGAACACCATCGTTCGTCAATCAAACACTTAACATGTGTGTGTTAATTTTTTAATGGAACTAATGGAATAACAATCTGCGTATCCGTACATTGAGGAATGAAAACTGATTTTTTAACAGCTTTCCTACGTGACTCGCTTTAAATAAATAGCCGTCAAGAAGAACTTAACCGCCAATTGACTCAAGAGTTGGATAAGTGAGTGGAGGCGTCGATTTGTGACTGAGTGTTTATTGTGCTTCAAAGAGGAGTCGATGGAGGATAGTAAATCTGAGAGATTACAAATTCACATATAAATTTTGCGGCCAATTGAAGTGACGCATTTTGGTTTACGCTAACTACATGTCGAAAGAAAGTACCTGCAATTTTTGAAATCATTAAAATATGTACTATTTGATTATTAGTGAGAATAGATACAGACCACTGTAGAGTCACAAATAGCACGTACAGCTAAACAACGACCAAAATGTGTCATCTGTCAAACAAAATACAAGTTACTCCCGCAAAAAAGCTCGAGGTTGTAACGAGGGATCAGATCCCCAGTAGACCAAGAACCCGCACTTACCTTCCGCGAAGCCCATCAGATCCTGCAACAATTCTCAAGTTCATCCAACTTTGCAACCCAAACCTTCATACCCACAATTAGAAGGGCGAACTGAAGGGAGAAACAAGGTCCGCAGTGATTGTAATAAACAAAGAATCACTGGACCCACTTGCTAAGACGGAGGGTTTCATCCACTACGACTTTGGGACGATCACCCTGAGGGTGTAGGATGGGGAGACAAGTGCGAAAGCGGAACAGCCTCCCTCCACCTCTACTGCTTCATCTGTTGGTTATATACTGACGGCGGTATCAGAGGAGGAGAAATAACTTCCTGCTTCAAAGCGAGCCTCAATCCTCTACTTCAGGCTCTATCGAGAGGGCCCCGTAGCCAATATGGTACCGATGGAGGTGGAGGAGGAAGGCTCTAGCACGCAGGCACTGACCCATATTCTAGGTAGCCATGGTCAGGAAGCTGACGATATCGGCCTCTCTGACATAGAGCCAACCAGCACCCCGCCCAACAGTCAAGAAGACTCTCTTCTGGAGTCAGGCACCGACGATGAGGCTAACTTGACAGTGGTGGAGATTGTGTCCGGAATTAAGACAAACACGTTACCCGACAGCCATGCTCTTAGAGGGTCTCAGTCCGGAAAGTGTACTGAACATGTGTGGTCACATGAGATCTACCACCCAGGACAATCGCTACAGCATCCTCTGAAGCATAAAACGCTTACTCACACATATCGTAGAGTTCCTCATAATATAAAATAGCAATAGCCTATAATTGAAACGCTCATGTAGCCTGATAAAAATTAATTAACTGGGCACTATGCCATTGGATTGGATCAAATTCCTTCAAATCAATCAATTCAAGCCTTCAAATCAGCCATAGGCTGTAACAACTTCCAAGAAGCTGCAGAGTCGATAAGAAAGAAACAATTATTGAATATCTATGCAAATGCTGCTCTGTCTCTTACCGCAGAGGACCTCAACAGAGTTACCATTTTCGCAATCTAGCTGATCTAAGTAGAATTCTCATTATAGAAATAATGAGATCCGCGTGGTAACACGAGGGACCTACTCTGACTTAAGTGTGACTGCTCCAAAGCTAGTAAAGAAATCTCTCTCTTATAGCGTTTCGTAAGAAGTGTCTAGCTTAGGTTAGATTGGGTTTGGGGAGTGCAACTCAACCTTACATAGATCTGCTGTTCCATAATGCTACCACGAAACAGAGTAAAGCTAGTTGAAGCCCGCTGTAGCCTTATTTAGGCAAAATGTTCCAGTGGTCTTAACAAGTTTGTGAGATTTTGTTGTTTGGCCTAGAGTTTTGTAATGCGTTTTGTCTAATACTTGGCAGAAGCATAGTAGATGCTCCAAAGGTTTAACCATATCTCTTTCCTTGCAGTTTCTGCAGCTATCTATGGAAACCAGGTCTAGTTTGTGACCACGGTGGTCCACCAGGGAGTGGTCTGTAATGGTCAATTATAGTAAGCTTGTGAGACCACTCTCAGCTTGTTCGTCAACTATTTCATTTCCCTGCATTAATATAAGCCTAGGAACCCGCAAGAGGGAGACTGCATTGTTATTATAGAGGTCGATCAGTGCATTGAAGCAATTGGACTATTTTTATTACTTCTAAGTGATGGGCTTAGCTGCACGTTCTTAACTTAACTTTTAACTGGTGGCCTCTGGCGTTGTGGGTACATGAGCCGACTCCAACCTCGATGTAGTAGGTTCGATCCCTGGTCCGGGCGACAAAAATAATTTTCACGGTTCCACCTTTTTCGTGTCGCTTACAATGTAGGTCCCTTCCTTACGTGAGAGCACAACACGAGTGGTTGTTGAGAAGCTAGACCCTGGCCCACTACGGGCTGTAGCGCAACCAATATTATGATTTCTGAACTCCGATTGGGATTTTTTAATCGCAGTTATTTTAAACTGCTATTTTACAAAAATCCCGCAAGAAGCGGGAGCAACGCACCAGACTATACCGTCAACAGACTCAATCGATTTAATGATATTTTTCTCGATCACATTCGATATTGGTGTGACGTACTTATGGTATATATTTACATACACAGTAAGTTTTTGTTTGGGTACATAGTGTATACTAAAAAAGGATGTAGACAGGTGATGGTGTGATGTGTCTAGGGCTGTTGTGGCAGTTGGAAGATGAACTATGAATTTCATCAACAATACCTTACTAACCACTGCTAATTTTTTCGGTTCTCTTCCTTGGAACCTAAATTATAGTGCTTAAAGGAGTAATATAACATTCAAATATCACTGGGCATAGCAACGTAATCGCCAAGAGCAATTTAAATCACAGTTGGGATTGCGATTTTTCGCAGTTAGTGATTTCTTGTTCAACCCTACTTCTAATTGAGTTATCCGACCCAACTAGGTTTTCTGACCAGTTTTCTGACCCCGCTTCGACAGAGATCTAAACTTCAAATGGGGGCCAATGTCTTTTGACAAATGGGAAGTGCATAGGTGTATATTCATGTTTTGTGCCGCTGAAGCACCTATTTTCCTATCAAATTTGTAAGGCCTTTGTGGAAAGGAACCCACACCATCCTCGTATGCCAAATTGGGATGATCCTGAAACAAGTTAGCCTGCGATGAGCAACCACCCATGTACAAGTGAGTAAATGTCAAGAAAGAAGCGCTCAACAATGCAAAGCCATATGAAGTAACCGACCTATGTACCAACTGGTTCCAGCGTTAGGAGAAGTCAATCCGCGTGGTATCACAATGGGCCTATTCTGGCCTAAGTGTGACTGCTCTGCAGCAGTCAGCCACTACCATCTAACCTAACCTAACCGACCTATGTGGAGTACCACTAACAAAGCAGTACACGATGTATCTTTAACGTGAAGAAATGATTGCGTCTGCTACACTAGATACATTCCGTATAGCGGTCAGTGGCCAAGGCACGTAAACACGTTTCAAGACAATTACTTAGTCACAAACGCTCTTTCATTTGAGAAAAGGTTTTCATTTTAAGTCGATCTTACTATGACAGTATGAAGGTGTATCTGACTCAAATTAATATTGGTCCACAACGATACCCCCACCGAGCTCACACACTAATTGTGTAACTACAATGGTCTTTCCCTAATTCATTTTGTTTGGAATTTTTGCTAACCATATTTTTGCATTCTCCTTAATGTTTCTTACAAAAAACCACTATTTGTAGTCGAACTCCCTCAAACGAATTTTGCTATCCTATGACCATTCGACATACGGCGAGTCCACTGCATCACTATCGGCCCCAACATTCGCTTTGACCTAATTTTAGAAAACAACGACACGAGCAATGATCTGTCCAGCACACAAAATAACTCTTTCTTTTAATGGCTCAAGAAAACCTGATTGAGAACTTGTTGAACGCCATATATTGCAATTCTCTTGGTCGTAACAGTAAGTGGTTCATCACATTTCGATAGAATTAGATCAGCTTGTCGCTGTCATTTCAGACTGGTGTGTGGGCTGAAAGTCAATTACAAGCCAACGAAGGAATTGAACACAGTCATGGATCTTGAATCAATGAATTGAAGGTCTATGATTGTAGACCAAGATATGTACGCAATACGAATTTTTAATTGAAAGAAGAACAAAGACGACACTCGACATGCGTGACTGCTGTCAGGTTAGTTGCTCATTTTCATCTCGATGGCTTTGTTGATCGCTGAAATTGAGGTACATATATTCACAAGTGACTGCTAAGAAACTAATGCATCCCCGACGTATGTAGCATTTTTCAGATGTAAGTCCGAAAGCTATTTTAAGAATGAACCGATGCCCATTCGGAGTGCAGTAATTGTTATGACAAAGCAGCTGCCAAAGCAATGTGGATAACGTCGGTGAAAAAAGGGGAAAAACTGTTAGAAAAAGCGATATATTGGGGAACACAATCGTATTTTCGATTTTACCGGGACGAATTAACCGAAACTTTTGATGTAAAAAAGGGCTTAGACAAGGCGACGCAATATCATGCGACTTTTTTAACATAATTTTTGAGAAGATCGTGCAGAGCTCAGACGTCAACACTAGAGGAACGATCTTTCTCAAGTCTGTGAAACTGCTCACATATGCCGATGACATTTAATACCGGAAGAACTCATCGGGCCCCACTGATAGGGCATTTGCGACCATCAAGAGGGAAGCGCCTAAGTTGGGTCTTGCTGTGAATGAAGGAAGGTAAGATAGTTCCAGTCCTGCTGAATGGCGCAGAAGTATGGCCAATGTCAAATGAGGACGGAGAGATGCTTGATCGCTTTGAAAAGAAAATCCTTCGAATCATATTTAGTTTTCGATGAAGGTGTTTGGAGGAGAAGATTGAATGACGAACTCTACGACCTGTACAACGACATTGGACTATTCAAACAAATTCGATTGTCTCGACTCAGATGGGTAGGTCATGTAGAGAGAATAGACACTTACTCTCCGGCTGAAAGTCTTTGTGGTCAACCCTGAGGGACAACGTGGTAGAGGAAGACCTCGCCTCCTCCGATGGTGTAACCTGCTTGAAAGGGATCTTAATTAGCTGGGTGTACACAACTGAAGGCGTCTAGCCCAAGATCGCAATAGTTGGAGAGGAATGATGACTGAGGCCCAGGTCCACACCGGACTGTAGCTCCGGAATAGGCACGAATTTTCTATAGAAAAAAGCTTGATCGAAAACTCTGGCAAATGCTTTGGAAGATTAAGTGAATTATGGAAAGATTGGTTACTCTTTTCGTCTCTATTGGACGTGATGTTGGTATGGACAACTGCAATCTCCTCAATTGTGTACAATGGATGTTCTCATATGTTCTACAGACAAGCATCGATTATGTCGCTGGATGTAGTCACGCTTGACTCGAAAACTTACTTAAACAACCGCTTAGAGAGATGTCATTAAATTATGGAAATTTCTTTCAGTCACTATTAGAACTGTCTGTACTGCCACTGGCTTTGAAACCGCATTTTTTTTAACTTTTATTTCCTATTCTTCAACGTATTGTATTAAACTAACACATTAGCTACAAGTATCTTCATCGTATGGTACAAATTATATATGTTATTAATAAATTAAAATGAATTATTTCTCAAGGAGATGGCTAGGTATTTTAACTTAGATCTTATGTGGCTGACCGTGACACTACAGAAAATACTTACCGCGTGGTAAGTGCGACTGCTGGCAACTGCTTAACCTAAGCCTAATCCACTTTAGGACAATCGAAATTTGTAAGCCGTCTTTATATCTCGTTTATGCCAGTTGATGTATAACAACTTAAAATTTCTAAAGGAAATGTCAGTGAGAGCAAATTCTCGTGGTGTTTGGAAGAGAGTCTTAACCACCGCCCTAACCTAACGATGTCATATGAAATGAACATTGATCTTAAGCTGACGAACATCGTTATAATCATGCCGATTATCGAATTCGGCCTATTGACTGCGGAGGAAGTAACTCGGACCGGCAATCGAAGTTCAACCCTATTATGGAATCCGGCGGGTGGACCGCACTATCTGTCCGGAAAAAACCTCCCTATCGATCACGTTTGTAATTAGCTGTCTTCTGTCTATTTTTAATTTTATTATTCCATTGTCCTAAGGAATAGTTATTTTAAGGCCGAAATAAAGTATATTGAGGATAAAATTTACTTTTTAAGGGATTTAGAAGAAGAAGAAAAAAATTCCCGGGAAATTCGTTGTAAAATAAAAAGTAGAGCGAAATCATCAAATAATCATCACTTTCGGACCTTCATGATCCACAAGGTTTTTTTTGTAATCAACATTTATTTATTATTAGATCTGTAAAATATTTCAAGTTAAATAAAAAAGCATTCAAATATGTTCGGATACTAAAAGATAAGGTGGTGGCCCGTGGCGTTGTGGGTATGTGCGTCGACCCCAACATCGACGTCGTAGGTTCGATTCTAGCTAGCGACAAAAATAATTTTCACGACCCCACCTCTTTCGAGTTACTGACAATGCTCAAAGAGTATTTCCTGTTTAGAAAAAGCTTCTCTGCCGGAGTCGGCATTAAACTGCAGGTCCCTTCCACTCGTGTGAGAACTATAGCACGCACAACACGAGTGGTTGCTGAGAAAGCTAGGCCCTGGCCCTTTACGGGCTGTAGCGCCACCCATATATATATATATATATATATACTAAAAGATAAACTGCCACCAGTGGCTAGAACTACATCATTGACTCCGGAACTTAAATCGACAGCATGTTTAAGATTGCGGACTGGGGGTGGATATCAAACTGGCAAAGACATTGATGTTGGAATGACAAGTGGGTAAGTTGGGTTTTTCATACCATTTTTTTTTTGCACTACTTCACCGACATCCGTTCACTTTCGGGAATGTAATTTCTAGGAAAATATGCGCGCACAGCTTATTATTCCAACATCTTGCACACAACATAGATTAATATGTTAAAAACGCTGTCACACAATTTTGAGGGGAGTAAGAGGTAGAAGTCGGCTGCCTCTATAGTTCATGACTTCTGGCACACACTTCAAAAACATGCAGATACCAGATTTAAGACATTGCTCGTTGATTGTACTATCCGATTTAAAGACCAATGTGCGGGACTGTCACCTGAAATGTTTTCCATAAAATTCCAAAGTGACTTCAAGGATAACGCTTCTCAAGACTAACTCACAAGCCTAACCAGCTTATGTTCCATTGGACAACACCAAAAGTGTACACGATCACCAGAACCACTTACATTGTCACTTTCCTGCGTAGTATCCTCCAGGCACTTTCGCTGCCGACAGTCTCTTCGCCCGAATGTACCTTTAAACACGTTTCAAAAATATGTTTTGGAACACTTTTGTGATCAGTTTCTTTCACTCCAAAGATCCAATTCGAAAATCACTTGTCCATTCTGCGTGTGGATGCGTCCGTGTGCCGGACTTGAAATGAGAAACAAACTGCGGCAATTCCCCTCGCTTGGCTTTTATATCGCGTCCCTAATTAGATTTGCAACGGACGCCAGAAGAGAATTACCAAACGTAATTGATTTGTTTCGGTTGGTCTTTTCCTTCCCGTCTTGTGCCAAGGGTAGGACAAGGGTGTGATAGGCGTCGAAATAGGGAAAGTGTTACGTCGAGGCTTTAGTGGTTTGTACATGGAATTATTACGCCAATTTTCGAAGGTCACTTGATTCGATGAAGGTATTTACTGGCTTAGTTTTCTTGGTTTTCACTTAAGTAAACTTTACCCTTTTACGAAGGGTGAGCCAGGGGGTGGATGTACAAGTGCAGTATTTAACAATGATGCACGAATGCACAACCCAAGCGGGTCTGTAACGCGTCGACAAACTTGCATAGTACAAACGCCGTAGTTTACGTTGATTTTGCGGTTAAAAAAGCGGCTTATGACGCTCAAGTGGGTTCGGTGTCGTTGTGGGTCGAGGTTCGGGGAGGGACGATAAGGTTACACATTGTCATTAAGTTAAGGGCTTACGTCGACAATGGCAGAAAGAAAATACCGAATTCGATGTGGTGGGGAAAGGGTGTTTTTGTTTATGAAACCGTTGTCTTTCACAGAGAGTAACGTCCTTCGGGGAAGAAAGAAAAATAGTTCAAGAGTATTAAGCCGTTTCTTTTCGCTTTTTGGAAAGGGGTGCTGAAACTTCATACATAAGACGGAGAATTGACTGTAAGACTAACACAGCCTCAGTTTTGGATAAAACACTGGCCGTCCAGTAATAGAACCGGAGAATGTGAAAATGAGTGTATATGAAGAAGATGGGAAAGTGATAGTCATCAACCACAACGGAGAGAAAGATGAAGACAGAGTGGCTGATGAGCATGCTTAAATTACGAAATACTAAGACGCCAGTGATTGCTTTAAAACATGTAAATGGGCGGGCAGAAATCAACAAGATTTCTATATGATATAGATTCTACGGCAGTGCCAGGAGGAGGTTGTCCAAATGTGGTCTCAACAAACAAAAGCCTTTTTGGTCGATAGAACTGGTTTCGATACAAGTCTTTCGAGGTAGCATATACTGTACGTCCAGTGTATATATGTGTTTATAATTTGAATGTTATAACATTAATGTCATCTGAAGGGCGACACTAAAGCCTGACCTGTGCGGCAACACGAATCGCTGCATTACTTACTTCCTTACTTATCTGGTGGCTGCACAGTCCGGGGCGGACATGGGTCTCAACCAAAACCCATCTCCAGTCAGCTCGATTTTTAGCTAGCTCTCAGTTTCGCACGCATAGCTTGATCTTTCCACTTGCGTGCGCCACCCAAGTGGCTGTCTTTCTTTCCGAGCCAGAGCATTGGTTTCCACCCACACTCTGCATGGCCTAGTCATCTCAATCGATGGATTCATCACTCATTTCGCTAGATCGATGTAGCTGAACAGCAAGTAAAGTTCGTCGTTATATCATCTGCTCTACTCATCATCCATGCAAACGGGATCAGAAATGGTTACGCACTGTCCGAGACGTCGGTGTTCAGAGTTCCTTCTCGTTGATACTTGGCCATGTTCTCACCTACCGCTAAGCCCATCTTCGCAGCCTCCGGCTCAATTATAAAAAAAGTTATTGATATCACGCTGTTCTTTAGATAATGTCACTATCGTCGAGATGTGCGAGTAGTTGGACAAACTTTTGAAGGATGGTTCCTCTGGTGTTGGTGAGCGAATCTTAAAAATACGCATTCAAGAATAATGCCGAAAGATCTTATGATGGCGCTTAGCTTTGTCTAAGTCCTTTTTTCACATCAAAGGTCTTAGTTACCTTTTTTGCCGACTCCGAAAGGACGCGTTTGGTAGGTATGCTAAAACTAGACACTGCTCGTCTGACTAGACATTGTTCATACGCGGCCTTTAAATCGGTGAAAAAGTGGTGGGTATCGATTTGTTCCGCCTGAGCTTACTCCAAATTTTGTGTGATTATTTCATCGATTTTGGATTTTCCTGTCCTAAAGCCGCACTGGTATGGTTCTTGACGAATGTTAAGCGTTCGCACATCATGTCAGACATTATCTGTTAGACGATGCTTAGAAGACTAATGCCTACTTGGCTGGCGCAACTGAGGTGGTCATTCTTCGGGTATGCTTTCTTCCGACTTCTTCTTCTTTTTGCAAATGAGTTGGTGCATGCTCCAAATCATCACATGCGACCTTGAAACACCAATATTCTTGTTAAATTTCGGTTTATCTTCACTTCATACAGGTCCTGTAGACGAAGCACGTCATATCGAATTAAAATAAAATAAATTGATTGGGTCTTGTATCGTGTCGACGAACAAGTCGACGCCAATTATGAACCTGAGGGACAGTCGTTTTTTTCTTTGTATAGCGTTACAGTGGGCCTGACCCCAAACTAACAGATGCCATCTCTGTCCCTCTGTCCTTTTGCGCTTGGGTTCGCCACCTGTGACGCTGGATTTCTCTGTTGCGTTGCCTTTCAGGTGCTGAGTTGTCCATGCGCTCAATATGAACCAGTCCCCTTTGGCTTTGGAGCTGTTGAAGTCTTCACTCCTAAACTCATGTCGCTGTACAGACGGTACAGTTCATAGCTGAGTCTGAGATCCTTCAAATGCAGTTCCAAAGTAGAACAAAGATCGCAGACCTTTTTTTCTGGAAGAGATCGAGGTTTCTTCATCCGGTTTTTGAAATTGTCTATGTCTCCGCCATAGGACTAAAATGATGTGTCTAAATCAGCTTCTCAAATGCTGCTTGAGCCCGAAAAAGCAGTGGTTTGCAAGAACTATTCTGCGTTTAGTCTCGGTACTGACGTTGTTCGTACTGTTTACAACAGAGACGAGGTAGACGATCTTGTAGCTGCCCATTGTGACACTCTGTCAAAGGCGTTGATGTGTGTCTTTCTTGAGGGCAGCATATGCAGATCCATTTCATCCGCTGTCGTTTCAGCAAACTCTTCATTGGCGGCTGGCTGCGTTCTGCTAATCAAGTCAATGCGAACAGTTGTATACATTTTTGGAAGAACGTGATTTTAATATTGGCGTGTAAATGTGCACGATCTTATCCAGGATTATGTTGAAGAGATCACATGCCAGCCTCTATGGTGCAGGGAGCATTCTACACTGTCATCCTGCACAACCTGAAGAGTTTTGGTAGTCAACTTCGACGACGGACTTCCCTGGCCTGATGTCACACACATTTGGACCTATCCGATTGTTAACGACATGAAGACGTGTGGCGAATACAAAACGGCAGAACAGATCTTTCACTCGATTTTATGGAGACTTTGTTATGCATCCACATGACGACAGTGCTTGGGTTGTCACTACAGGCGAAATGGTCCAATTTGTTTATTCGATGATTCGCAATATCAACATCCGGCATCACCATATTCAATTTCATTCTGAGCATCGCCCAAGCCCATGCACACATTTTAAATTATATGGAGATGAACAATTTTGTGGTAGTCACATCTCAAGCTGCCTTCATGCAACATTAAATGTAGGCAATCAACTTATTTGTCGGAAGCTGTACAACCAGCCTCCGTCTTCTTTTTCTTCTTGTGGCGCTACAGTCCGGGGTGAACCTGGACCTCGGTCAGCAATCCTCTCCAGCTGGCACGTTCTTTAGCCAGCTGCCTCCAATTTCGCACTCCAAGTTGGTTGAGGTCTTTTTCCACTTGAGTGCGCCATCGGGTTCGTGGTCGTCCTCTATTGCGTTGTCCCACTGGCTCGGAGTCGAAAACTCTTCGGGCTGGAGCAGTGTTGTCCATGCGCTCTACATGGCCTAGCCATCTTAGGCGTTGAATCCGTAGACGCCTGACTAGACTCATGTCGCTGTACAGCCCGTACAGTTCGTGGTTGAATCTCCTTCTCCAAGAACCTTCAACGCAAACAGGACCGAAGATTGAACGCAGAATTTTTCTCTCGAAGAGACCAAGTGCGTCTTCATCCGCTCTTGAGATAGTCCAAGCTTCCGCGCCATACAGCAGGACAGGGATGATCAAGGTCTTATATAAGGTGAGCTTTGTCTTTCGAGAGAGGGCTCTACTACTCAATTGCCTCTTGAGCCCAAAGAAACAGCGGTTGGCAAGAGTTATTCTGCGTTTAATCTCGGTACTGATGTTGTTCGTACTATTTACTTGGGAGCCAAGGTAGACGAAGTCCTTCACTACCTCGAAGTTGTAGCTGCCTATGGTGACGTTCTGACCGAGTCGTCGATGTTGTGTGTCCTTTCTTGATGACAGCATATACTTTGTTTTGCCCTCATTCACCGCTAAACCCATTTTTGCCGCCTCCGTCTCAATACAAGCAAACGCTTCATTGACGGCTCGCTGAGTTCGGCCAATCACGTCAATATCGTCCGCGTATGCTAGCAGTTGAACGGACTTCTGGAAGATCGTGCCTCTAGTGTTGGCGTGTGAGTTTCGCACGATCTTCTCCAACACAATGTTGAAAAAGTCACATGACAGCGCGTCGCCTTGCCTAAAACTTTTTTTGACATTGAAGGTCTCGGTGAGTTCGTTACCGACCTTGATGGAGCAGCGAGAGTTCTCCATCGTCATCCTGCACAATCTGACGAGTTTGGCAGGAATGTCAAAACTAGACATGGCGTTGTATAGCTTGTCTCTATGCACGCTGTCATATGCGGCCTTAAAGTCGACAAATAGGTGGTGGGTGTCGATCTGCATCTCTTGGGTATTTTCGAGGATCTGCCGTAATGTGAAAATTTGATCGATAGTGGACTTCCCAGGCCTGAAACCGCACTGATAAGGACCTATCAGGTTGTTGATGAATGGTTTCAGGCGCTCACACAGAACGGCAGAGAAGATTTTGTAGGCGATGTTAAGGAGACTTAGCCCCCGATAGTTGGCGCAGTCAAAGGGGTCTCCTTTCTTGTGAATCGGGCAAACGATACTAAGATTCCACTCATCGGGCATGCTTTCCTCCGACCATATCCTACAGACGAGCTGGTGCATGCGCCCAACCAGATCATCTCCAGCTGCCTTAAACAGTTCCGCGGACAATCCATCCGCTGCAGCAGCTTTGTTCGACTTCAGTCTCTATATCGCTACCTTGACTTCGTCAAGATCGGGCGGCCGGAATTCTCTTCTATCGTCGTCCATTGCGTAGAGTGGAACATTCAGCCTGACAGCGGTATTGGTGTCCTCTCCACCGTTAAACAGTCTGCAGAAGTGATCCTTCCAGATTCTCAGTATCGACTGCGACTCTACTACGAGTTGTCCCTCTTCGTTCCGACAGGCTTCTGTCCAATGTTTGTACCCTTTGGATAGTTGTTTCACCCGCTGGTAAAACTTTCGGACATTATTTCTGGTACCGCCTCTCGATTTCCTCGATCGCGCGATTCTCATGCTCCTTCTTTTTCTTTTTGAGAAGCCGGTGCTCTTCCCTTCTTTTGAGTTCGTAGAGCTCACGAACCGCTCTCGTCCTTCTATCCAGCGTCGCCTTATATGCTGCTTGCTTCGCTGAATGCGCCGGCTGACACTCATTGTCAAACCATGGGGTTTTTTAGGCATTTTAAAACCCAACACATCAGAGGCAGCTTCTCTGAAGGCGTTTTGACAACGGTTCCACTGTTCGTCAATTGTTTCGCCTGGCAGGGTTGGACTCTCTGAGAGCTTCATAGAGACTCGATCGAAAAAGTTCCCAGCGGTCGATTGCGATTGTAGCTTTCCAACATCAAACTGTTTTGGTCTTGCTCCACTCCGTTGTACAATCGATATCCGAGTTCTGACCTTGGCTACAACAAGGTAATGATCCGAGTCGATGTTGGCACCTCGGAACGTTCGGACATCGAGGACACAGGAGGAGTGTCTGACGTCGATCGCAATGTGATCAATCTGGTTGACGGTTGATTGATCAGGGGACCGCCAGGTCCCTTTGTGAATGTTGAGGTGACACCAACCAGCCTCCGCATCAGTTTAAATCCGAGTAAAGGAATCTGTGATTGTTATTGTGGACGGACAATGCAGCAGAGAATGAATACGTGTAAGGATAGGATCACGCGTTCTCTAACAGAAACTTCATAGTCATTTGTAAAAAATGCTTTATTTCTAACTAGATACTTTAACAGTAATATAAATCTGATATCATCCACGAATAATATTCGAAATCAAACACATGCTCTTTTATTTAGTAACGGTCTTAATGTATAACTAGCTGCAGAGAGCTGCGCAACACTATTCGAGACAAGTGTTCACTGTGTTTGCTTAAAATATTCAACTTTGTTTATTGTTTCTTTATTTTCTCTTTAAATTAATCGAAATAATATTAAATTTTTTATTTATTGGTGAGTGCATAAATCCTTCGATTTCTTCTTCCGCTCCTCGTTTGAATTGCTTCTTCGAGTGCCTGGAATCGGCATATAAGGCGAAGCTGGACTTGAGCTTTGATCTGCAAGGGATATTCAATCAGACTGGGTGTGAAAACAAACACTGAGGCTTGTACTCACCATATGAACTGGACATTGAATGATTCATACGGAGTGGCTCACGCTCACGGGGTTCATGCGAGTTGTCCAACAGGGAGAAATTCTCCGATCGGGATAGCGAGTGATTCTGTATGATCTCTGGACTTTGATTGTGGACAATTGAACGATTTGAAATACAGCTGTCAACAGGCAGAGTGTAGATGTCATCATCTTTGCTGTCGTCAATGTTGTCCACTGGTAGACTCACACTGATTCCTCTAAAGCTGTCGCTCTGCATTCTTTGGTGTAAGATTAGATCTTTCGGGTTTGAGTATGCCTCCAAGTCGATTGGATCGATCTCCTCCGGCCTGGAAGTGGACGTTACTTTTGGTGGGGAATCTTGCGGCAGCGGTAACAGTGGTCCGCAGTGCATGCCGTTTGATTCTTTTTGATACTGATGCTTTCGAAGGCGGGCTTTCTCCTTTGCTCGCTTTGCTTTGGCTTTCTCCTAAAAAAGGAGAGAATTACTTACAACTAGTGGTGAGGATGGACGCGGGAGTAAGTTACCCTTTCTTGGAGCATTTTTGCAAGTTCCTTGTCCTGAGCCTCGATAGCGAGGAGCCTGTCGCGATCTTCCAAGGTTAAGCCGTTCTGCTGCTCCATTTCTTGTAGTTTTCTTGCAAGCTCCTTCAGATGAATGGGTAAAGGATTATTTTGGAACGAGGCTAAGCTTGTAAGACCAACTTACCTCATCCTTCTTCTCCTGTTTGATTTTTTTGCTCATTTCCTTGATCTCGTGCATGGGGAGACCGATTTCTTTCAGGCTCGGATCGACGTACAACTCAATGTCATCGACATTCTCCTGCAGATGATGGCGTCTTTGTTGCGATCCCTCGCTCACGCGAGTCCTCTGGAAAATGAATTCATTTCTTGCCTGCATATCACCGCACCCCTCGGGCGAGGAATGCCTGTTCCTGTAGGCGTTGTGCTTGGCGGGCTCAGAAATAAGGGATATTGCCGATTCGGACGCTTCAGAATACTGAACAATTTTGTCTATTGACGATGACTGTGGTACTTGCTGTGGACTGTGTTTCGAACGACTCACATTGCTGCTCCTGCTGGAGACGTTCGAGACGTGTGAAGAGTCGTGCGATTCCTGGGATTTTCTGGACTGACGACTCATTTGTGGATGGTCTACTAATTGCTGCAGCTCTTCTGGGTGGGAGTTCAGTGGCAGGCCGACGTCCTGGAGATGATTGTTTTGAGTTGACGGTCGCATGTTTTGAGCGACGCTCGCGTTTTGTTGGCTTTCCAGACTGCCGGCGATAGGTAAATTTACGTAGATACTCTAGGAAACGTGAAACGTTTGTCAATATGGATCACATGAGGAATCAGGCCTATGCTCTAGGTTACCTGAAGTTGATCAGCCATTTTCTCGCTTTCTTCTAGCTCACGTTGTCTCTGCTCAAGCAGATCCTGTTCTAGCTTCTCAGCAATCTTCATTGCCACAACCTTATCGTGTTCCTCCCTGCAAAAGGAAATGAACTGGTTAGTGAGTCTGTCACCTGGGTAGACATTCGCATTAACCACTTACTGTTCAGAAAGATATCTCTTGTAGGATTCAATTTGCTTTTGGGCGGTCTCCTTTTCTTTGATTTGCTCGTTAAGTGCTGTTGGGAAATCGGTGCGAACTACCTCGTTACGGTAGCGATTTCCTTTGTAGAAGTCATTAACTGAAATAATGATGTGATTAATTGGGGATTCGGTATGTGTGTGAGGTGGCGTGAAGATAGTTACTCTCTTGGGATTGTAGTTTATACGCTAGAGCTCCATCCTCGCGTACGAGCCATTCTTTACAAACTGAAAACAGAAAAATGAACTATATAGAAAATATGCTGTTGCTTACGATAGAAGATGAGTTCTTAACAATATTTCTCCGCTAATGGACACGGAAACATATTGGGTGGTGTGTCGCCGGATATAACGATGGAAGATCAGTAGTGTATCGCATGATTTATATTGTCTGTGTGGCGTCTAGCGTTGTACAACACTGACATATATCTCTTAGCAATGCCTTAGCCAAGAGCGGAGTCGAATCTATAATCACGGGATTAATAAACGCCATAATAAGAGAAAGGCTGTTATAGGCAACAACTGTATACATCAGAGATAGTAACTAAAACCAGCAAGGGTTGTTCTCAAGAAGGTGTTCTTTCTAAGTAAATTCTGGTCTATGAACTTTTTGATGTACTGAATGTAAGCGGCTTCAAGCTTTTGGTTGTGTTGACGAATTAACTGTCATAATGAGGGGAGAGCATGAGAATGTCATCGGTCTATGAAAATGCGAATAAGGAAAGACTGCCAACAAATTAAGAATCTGCATACCGAAAGGGATGGGCTCCTTGATAGTCTTCTTAAAATCGCGTATAAGATCTTCTCTGCCGTTTTGTGTACCCGCCTGAAGCCGTTCATTAATAATCTGATAGGTCCATATCAGTGTGGCTTCAGGCCAGGAAAGTCCACAACAGACCAAATCTTCACACTACGGCAGATCCTGGAAAAGACCCAAGAAATGCAAATCGACACGCACCATCTGTTCGTCGATTTCAAGGCCGCATATGACAGCGTGCATAGAGACGAGCTATACAACGCCATGTCTAGTTTTGACATTCCTGCCAAACTCGTCAGGCTGTGCAGGATGACGATGGAGAACTCTCGCTGCTCCATCAAGGTCGGTAACGAACTCACCGAGACCTTCAATGTCAAAAAAGGTTTTAGACAAGGCGACGCGCTGTCATGTGATTTCTTTAACATCGTCCTGGAGAAGATCGTGCGAAACTCACACGCCAACACTAGAGGCACGATCTTCCAGAAGTCCGTGCAATTGTTAGCATACGCCGATGACATTGACGTGATTGGTAGAACTCAGCGAGCCGTCAGTGAGGCTTTTGCTAACATTGAGACGGAAGCGGCTAAAATGGGTCTGGCGGTGAATGAGGGCAAAACGAAGTATATGCTGTCCTCAAAAAAGGACATACAACATCGACGTCTTGGACAGAGCGTCACAATGGGCAGCTATAACTTCGAGGTAGGCAAGGACTTCACTTACCTCGGCTCCGGAGTAAATTGTACAAATAACATCAGTACCGAGATCAAGCGTAGGATAACTCTTGCCAACCGCTGTTTTTTCGGGCTCAAGAGGCAATTGAGTAATAGAGCCCTCTCTCGAAGAACCAAGTTGACTCTATATAAGACTCTGATCATCCCAGTCCTGCTATACGGCGCGGAGGCATGGACAATCTCGAAAGCGGATGAAGAAGTCCTTGGTCTCTTTGAGAGAAAAGAGGACGCCCGCGTTTAAGGTGGCGCACCCAAGTGGAGAAGGATCTCAACTAACTTGTTGTGCTAAACTGGAAACAGCTAGCCAGAGATCGAACTAGTTGGAGAGGCATGTTGGTTGAGGCCCAGGTCCACCCCGGACTGTAGCGCCACACAAAGAAGAAGAAGGCTCATTGTATTGAAAGTGGATTAAGAATCTCTTGATAGTTTTGAGAGAAAAGTTCTGCGTGTACCATCTTTGCTCCTGTTTGCGTTGATGGTGTCTGGACGAGAGATGCAACCACGAACTGTACGGACTGCACACGGCATGTACCTAGCTAATCGTTTTCGGATCCAACGCTTAAGACCGCTAGGTCATGTAGAGCGGATGGACATCACAGCTCCAGCCCGAAGAGTCAGTTGGCGAAAGCATGTTGGTTGAGTCCTAGATCTACCCCGGACTGTAGCGCCAATCAGAGAAGAAGAGAATTGAATCACCACACAGATCTAGACGACCGCATTGGTGCTTTTAACAGAGCAATGAAAGTGGCAAACACTAGTACCGCTGGCTGCTAGGTTGTCGAAAAACCATCTAGGGGATTTTTTTTTTCAGAGGAATGGTTTACAGCAAGGCCAGATAAGGCGCAGGTTTCTTTTTTCTGCCCTCACACCATCTATGATTAGTAGAATTAATCGTTTCAAGCTCTCAGAGGTCTGGCAAGTCTCCAGTGTTTTCAGCTTTGCAATTTTGTGGAATGTCAAAGTGTCCCATACGCATTAGGTGGATGTTAAAATGCTCGATCATCTCGATATGCGGCAGGTTTTTTAATGAACTTATTGAATTCCGAGTCTTTAATTAATTTGCTAGGTTGACAAGAACTGCCATCACCATTATCATCTTCTGATCCACATGACCCACAATCGGAGTCACAGGGATTAATCACACATCACATGAGGTTGTTCTCTGCAATGCGACAGGCAAGTTATTCTGCAGCCGTATTGCTGACACAAGAAAGAACCGCTTTGCAACTGTGTGTGTGTCAAACGAGAGAAAATAAGACGAACTCCTCTAAGCGACTGATTCTTGAGATATAGCGAACATTTTTTGGTACATCATCTTGTGGAGTTGGAACAGATTTTAGTACAGTTCCAATAGCACTTCAAGTAATCTAGATTTAAATTACCTAACACTGATACAACGAGGAACATTAAAGATATAACGGAGACAGTCATTCAATACTACATTTAGTTTACGACTGCACGTGAAGTCTAGACAAGGGTATACACAACAATTAAACGTTTAAAATCGATACTGCGCCATCGACTATAACACATCAGACGATTTTTGGCCACCAAGTCGCCTATGTAATGGAGTCTAATTCAAGGCACGCCTCGCAAGTTAAGACGATGGGAACATTCTTGCCACGTTCTTAAACCATAAAAGCATAGCCTTTCCCGTTCCAAGAAGCAGGAGAATCTCTTGTGTCATTACTCAAATTTCATTACCATAGGTGAGAGTTGGAACAAAAACTAAGTTGCAAGACGCCAACTTTGTTGTAGCACCATGCTCGGCTTTTGCAATTGCAGACATAGCAAGCTGATTCAGCTCAATCGATCCTACAGGAAATACCAGCATTCTCATCCCAGCACTTGTGAACACGAGACCATTACCATTTCTCCATCTGCTTCACTGGGACTCCACTAACATTTGGAGTACATTAAACTTGCGGTCTGCAAATTCCCTTATTTGTCCACTTTAACCTTCAACATCCGTACATATGTCCATAAACCCGTCGAGACTGAATGGATCTAAAAAAGGGACAATAAAGCTCATACTCCGGCAGAACAATCCAGAGTTTAGCTCGAGGAACGCAATCGTACATGCGCATGTCCTGAATGTCTTTTCCAAATCTATATAACAGCTGTAGCATACTCTCATGCCTTAAAGTACACACTTCAAGGCCACTGATCTCTCACTGATCATCCCCCATTCTAGACTCCACAATTAGTTGCATTGGGAAAAAAATAGTCTACACATCGGTAGAACGCCAATTGCATCAAATCATTTTTAATGCGCATAGAATTATAAATCCCTCTATTCGTGTGAAAACACGAAGAAACGCCCGGTGGATTGCAACAGCCAGGCATTGTTTCAGACTTGAGGTGAATTAGTGACCGCAAATTGTTCCCCTATCCTTATCTGACTCGTAGTACACGCGTACGTACCATTCGCCCGCGGTTCTTTTGTGTAGCAACAGCTTACAACACTGACCTATCGAAACATTGCTAAATGAAGAACTTTGTAACATGAGTAAATAACATACAGGAAGTCATGCGAACGCTGGAACACGATTACAATTCACACGACGCGGATTAACACCGTTTTCACGCATCGCACGACTAAGCGCCGAAGTACTAGCAAACTAACTTGGAATTCCATTGTGATGAGTTGCATTTAGTTCTCAATGGAGCTGCTTTCCTATTCAGGAATTCAGTCTTTTCAGATATTCTAATGACTGCCCGGGAGATTGTTATGAAATGTGAATGGGGGGAAAACTACATAAGAACCTCTTTGAAAGAGAAGAGCAAAGAATATCATCCACCTCTCGATAACTCAAACGCGACCATTGCGCGAACAGTTATAGCCTAAGCAGATAAAATAGGCATATGGATCCATAACAAAGAAGGCATGAGAAGATTGGGAGGCAGGTGAAGCATTTATCGGCGATAATACGTATTAACATCTGCCACTCGTATCTTTTTTATAATCGACAGCTGGCTGTGAAAAATAGACACAGAACGATTCCACTTGGTGTAGAGTAGTTTTTCTCGCAACATAAACCGGTACGAGGCGAGACTAACATTAACTTTTTATTTGGTGCTTCTCATTGACTTAATGGAAAATTGTAAAACATAATCAATTGGATTCCCACTACTCTCTAGTTCTGGTCTCTAGACCTGAATTACCGGCATTTCATGTGAATTTTGTGTTTCTATCACGGTACATGGGTGTTACAGGCAATATAGGCCTGAACGTAAATGGGCATAGTTCAAGATTAGGTTCAGCTTGCACTAGCTGTATAGCTCTAATGAGTGGGAAATAACAATATATCTTAAGCGATAGCCGCTCAGGCTCGGAGTCTGCGCCAAAGGGTTGCACAGGCACATCAACATGTGGACTTCACGCACAAACGATAGACGAGAAAGCAAATGTTTGCGCTATCGAAACGAACCTGATTTAGACTTTTTTAATGACAGGCTCCAAACCCAACAAGCTTCTACCATAATTAAAATATGGCTGGAAGTCATTTTGAAATGCTACCTATCTTTGTGTCACATATCTACAAAATGGAAACAAATCAAGGTAGTCTTCATCCCAAAGGCGGGTAAAAGCTCGCATGCCTACAGATCTTAAGCCTATTAGCTTATCATAATATATATATGGGTGGCGCTACAGCCCATAGAGGGCCAGGGCCTAGCTTCTCAGCAACCACTCGTGTTGTGCGTGCTATTGTTCTCACACGAGTGGAAGGAACCTACAGCTTTATGCCGACTCCGAACGGCTAAGTTTGAGAAGCTTTTTCTTCTTCTTCTTCTTCTTGATTGGCGCTACAGTCCGGGGTGGACCTGGGCCTCAACTAACATGCCTCTCCAGCCAGCACGATCTTTCGCCAGCTGCCTCCAGTTGCGCAGACCAAGTTGGTTGAGGTCCTTTTCAACTTGCGTGCGCCATCTAGTGCGAGGACGTCCTCTGTTGCGCTGTCCCAATGGCTCGGTCTCGAAGACTCTTCGGGCCGGAGCTGTGTTGTCCATCCGCTCTACATGACCTAGCCATCTTAAGCGTTGGATCCGAAGACGCTTAACTAGGTGCATGCCGCTGTACAGCCCGTATAGTTCGTGGTTGAACCTTCTCCTCCAAACGCCATCAACGCAAACAGGACCAAAGATCGTACGCAGAACTTTTCTCTCAAAACAACCAAGAGCTTCTTCATCCGCTTTCAATAGCGTCCATGTCTCTGCGCCATAGAGCAGGACTGGGATGATCAGGGTTTTATACAAGCTCAATTTGGTGTTTCGAGAGATGGCTCTGTTACTCAATTGCCTCTTGAGCCCAAAGAAACAGCGATTGGCAAGAGTAATTCTGCGCTTGATCTCGGTACTGGTGTTGTTGTCCCTATTTACTCCGGAGCCTAGGTAGACGAAGTCCTTGACTACCTCAAAGATTCTGCTGCCCAATATGACGCTCTGTCCGAGACGTCGATGTTGTGCGTCCTTCCGTGATGACAGTATGTACTTTGTTTTGCCCTGGTTTACCGCTAGACCCATTTTAGCCGCTTCCGCTTCAATACTAGCAAACGCCTCATTGACGGCTCGCTGTGTTCGTCCAATCACGTCAATGTCGTCCGCGTAAGCAAGCAGTTGAACGGACTTTTGGAAGATCGTGCCTCGGGTGTTTACGTTTGAGTTTCGCACGATCTTCTCAAGTATGATGTTAAAGAAGTCACATGACAGCGTGTCGCCTTGCCTAAAACCTTTTTTGACATTGAAGGTCTCGGTGAGTTCGTTACCGACCTTGATGGAGCAGCGAGAGTTCTCCATCGTCATCCTGCACAACCTGACGAGTTTGGCAGGAATGTCAAAACTAGACATGGCGCTGTATAGCTCGTCTCTATGCACGCTGTCATATGCGGCCTTGAAATCGACAAATAGGTGGTGGGTGTCGATCTGCATCTCTTGAGTCTTTTCCAGGATCTGCCGTAATGTGATCGATAGTGGACTTTCCTGGCCTGAAACCGCACTGATAAGGACCTATCAGGTTGTTGACAAAGGGTTTCAGGCGTTCACACAGAACGGCAGAGAGTATTTTATAAGCGATGTTAAGGAGGCTGATCCCTCTATAGTTGGCGCAGTCAAAGGGGTCTCCTTTCTTGTGGACCGGACAAACGACGCTGAGATTCCACTCATCGGGCATGCTTTCCTCCGACCATATCTTACAGATGAGCTGGTGCATGCGCCCAACCAGGTCATCTCCAGCTGCCTTAAACAGTTCCGCGGACAATCCGTCCGCTCCAGCAGCTTTGTTCGACTTCAGTCTAGAAATCGCTTTCTTGACTTCGTCTAAGTCGGGGGGACGGAATTCGTGTTCATCATCGTCCAAATTGAGTGAAACATTCTGCCTGACAGCGGAATTTGTGTCGTCATCGCCGTTCAACAGTCTACAGAAATGATTTTTCCAAATTCTCAGCATCGACTGCGATTCTACTACTAGTTGTCCATTTTCGTCCCTGCAGGCTTCGGTCCGAGGTCTATATCTTCCTGATACTTGTTTTACCTTTTGGTAAAACTTTCGGACCTCCTTCCTGTCGTAACACCTCTCCATCTCCACGACCGCGCGCTTCTCATGCTCTTTCTTTTTTCTTCTGAGAAGCCGGTGCTCTTCCCTTCTCTTCTGTTCGTAGAGCTCACGAACAGCTCTCGTTGTTCGATGCAGCGTTGCCTTGTAGGCCTCCTGCTTGGCTGCATGTACCTGCCTGCACTCGTCGTCAAACCATGGGTTCCTTCTGGGTGGTGTCGTGAAACCCAGCACATCAGTGGCAGCTTCTTTGATGGCTCTTTGACAATGTTTCCATTCTTCTTCTATTGAAAGTGCAGGCAGCGTCGAACTTTCAGAGAGTTTCAGGGAGACTCGGTCGGCAAAGTTCCTAGCGGTCGATTGCGATTGCAGCTTTCCGACGTCAAACCGTAGTGTTCTTTCTCGACTCCGTACTTCTCTCGATATCCTCATCCTTACCTTGGCTACAACAAGGAAATGGTCCGAGTCGATGTTGGCTCCTCGGAACGTGCGGACATCGAGAATATTGGAGGAGTGTCTGACGTCGATCGCAACGTGATCAATCTGGTTGACGGTTGATTGATCAGGAGACCGCCAGGTCCCCTTATGGATGTTGAGGTGTGGGAACCGCGTGCTCATCACAGAGAGGTTACGCCCCGAGGCGAAATCTACCAGCCTGAGTCCGTTTCCGGATGTGTTGTCGTGCAGGCTGTGTTTTCCGATGACTCTAGCAAAGATTTCTTCCTTGCCCAGCTGTGCGTTGAAATCTCCTAGAACGATCTTGGTGTCATAGCTGGGGCATCGATCGTATGTTCTTTCTAGGAGATCATAGAAGTCATCCTTGATATCGTCATCCTTCTCCTCCGTCGGGGCGTGTGCGCAGATCAGGCTGATGTTCCCGAATTTAGCCTTGATGCGGATTGTTATGAGGCGCTCGCTGATATAATCAAAGCTTAAGACTTTTTGCCTAAGTCTGCCTCGAACAACGAATCCTCATCCAAATAAGCGCTGCCTTCCCTCTTTGTAGCAATCACCGTAGTAGATGTCGCAGTTTCTCATCTTCCTTTTGCCCGGCCCATCCCATCGCATCTCCTGGATGGCGGTGACGTCTGCTTTGTAGCAGTCCAGGGCCTCCGCGAGTTCATCGGCTGCACGTGGTCTGTTCAGGGACCTCACATTCCACGTGCAGAACCGAAAATCATTGTCCTTTGATCGTTTGCTGGGGTCGTCAACTTTGAATCCGTCCATATCCGAGGCCTGTTGTCGGTTCGTAACCGTTGGTTTTTTGTGTGGTGAGGGAGTCAACCTCACGCACAACCTACAACTGGTAGGCCAGGCCCATTATTTGACCCTCGGGCAGAGGGGGATCGCTGCATACATTGGTTCACCACACAACGGTTGTTGTATTGGCTATCCGGGGGCGCCACTAGGAGGCTGTATGTCAACTTGACTTATGGACAAGCAGGGATCGCGCTGGCATCCTACCAGGTTGGGTGCAATCAGCAACTTTGCCCTGTGTACATAAGCCATGCTTTTTCTAGACAGGAAATATTCTTTGAGCATTGTCAGTGACTCGAAAGAGGTGGGGCCGTGAAAATTATTTCCGTCGCTCAGAGCTGGAATCGAACCTACCACGTCGAGGTTGGGGTCGACGCACATACCCACAACGCCTCGGGCCACCATTAGCTTATCATCCTTTCTCCTAAAACCACTAGAAAGGCTCCTTGACTTACATCTTAAATCAGCGACTGATCCTACTAGTCTCTCACTACCTCACAAAATTACACTCTTAAATACTTTCAAGTTATAGCTCAACCTTCTTAACAAACAAAAAAATGATGCCAGTTGGAAAACAGGTACCAAGTCTCCAAGCAAATCTGACTTAAGTTTGATCATTAAACATCTAACAGCCTCATCTTCCTCGGGAGATCCAAAATTAGTACTTTGGGTGTAATTACCGGACACAGCGTAATTTCTGCAGCTGTCCTGCACTCGCCTCGAACAAGAATACCGAAGTAGGCTCCTACCTTTACTGATAAAACTGACTGGCTGTCAAAGTTAACATGCCAACCCTATCATCCTGTTTTTAACCCACGTGACAGTAAAATGGACCGACTTTGGGCAAGTTCTCCTTCTAATGTCACTTTAACCTAACCTAATCATAGGCAACATTCTAACACTGACTAGAAGAATCAGCTTACCAACTTTGAAGACTACAAGCCATTAGCATGCTTGACAGGTAAAAATAACACTCGTCAAATCCATTAAACTGGTGGAATACGGTTGGTAAATATCACGATGTGGAGGAGCATGCTCTGTTCTTTCTCATTTTTACATAAATGATCACCTGTCTGATACTTGTAATCCAATTTAAGCCTTCGCTAATGGTAGCGCCCTTAGCTTCTCATACTTCTTCTTACGACTCTACCCTTTGGCAGTAGAAATGGAAAAGCAGCGTATGTTAAACATTTGAAGCATTGAATTCCGATCTTGACAGCATTATTAAGTCGATTAGAAACAATAGATTATAATTCAATGCTTCAAAAATACAATTCTGTCTGATTTTACTTTAGTGAACGACTAATAATTCGAAAGCCTTTATCCATAGTTTAGCTTAGATTATTGGGCTGGCAGCGAAATTGACAGCACACTTAGACCATTGTTGGTCCATTGTTATACCCAGTGCCGTTTTGACGAAACTGGCAAACTTTCCATACATTGTATGTGTGGCAACCACAGCACTTAGTTGGAACGATTACATGGAGGTCGGCAAAACGCCGTGAAATATCTATGATTATGCAAGAAATTCTTCAGACCATCTGATTTGACTTTAATTTTTAATTATTAAGGCGTACATCCGCCCAAAGCTTGAGTACAACACTCATATCTGGTCCGGTGCACCTAAGACCACGCTGATAGAATCCAAAAGCGAGTGATAGAACTTATAGGTATCGCAGAGTTATTTGACTCGCTCGAACATTGACGTACCATGTCTTTTTTTTGTCTGTTTTATCACTAATTAAACTAACAATGCACAAGTGAGCAAAGCCAATTGTATTTCTCCTCCTCCTCGATGAATTCATCCGCAATACACGTCTTGCCAGGAATACCCATCATTCTACTCCTATTTCTGTTTTCGGATGCACAGTTAAATTGAGAGACTCGAAATGGAATGCTCCTCCCAGCAGAATATTTCCCACAAACTACATTACGTATATATTTAAGAAAAATGTTCACAGGTACCTCCTATGCTTTTATACCTTCGGTCCGTGCTGTGTCCTGATCCCGGACACTTTATGGTATCAGTTAAATCATAAAAAAGAGCTGAGATCAAACGTAAAATAACTCTTGCCAGCGCTATTTCTTTGGACTAGCATTTGAGCAATGGAGTAATAGCCCTCTCTCCCGAAGGACCAAAGTAGCTTTGATAGGCCAATGGACACACTCAAAAGTGGTTTAAGAAGTCCTTGTTCTCTTCGAGATAAAAGTTCTGTGTGCGATCTTTGACCCTGTTTGCGTTGACGGGACTTGAAGGAGAAGATTCAACTACGAACTGTACGAGCTATACAGCGACATGAGCCTAGCCAGGCGTCTAAGGATCCAAAGCCTACTGTGGCTGGGCCATGTAGAGCGTATGGACAACTTAGCTTCGGCCAGAAGAATTTTTGAATCCGAAATCCAACGAAAGAGAGGACATGCGCGTTTAAAGTGGCGCACTCAAGTGGAGAAGGACGAAACTGGGCGAAACTGGAGACAGCTAGCCAGAGGTCGTCTTAGTTGGAGAGGGTTGTTGGTTAAGGCACAGGTCCGCCACGGACTGTATAAAGATGAAGAAGAAGATACCATATACGTCCATGAATAGTTTTGACACTTCACCAGTACGGAAGCCTCTTAGCTTCATCAAGGTTAGTATCGAACTCACCGAAACAATCAATATAAAATAAGAGGTTGAACAATAAAGCCACGTGTGACTTATCCCCGTTAGCCTTAATGTTGTGAAGTTCTCTAAAGTAGCAGGTCTATGCGAATAAACCACAAGAGCCAACCTCAAAGAAAACATAACCCTTGTCATCGATCAATTTCAGCTCAATTTATGCGTCAGAGTTATGGAAAATTGTACATTTCGGATGCGCGCAATCCAAAGAAGTACAAGTACAAGTTCCATATACCATCTATACATTGTGGTAGGTTAACTGAGGATTCTACTGAACAAGCATATTCTTTAGAAGATGCAGAGATGACGAGGAGACAACGATCCACTATCTGGACAATTGCCCGCTCTTACGGAAGCGAAAGGAAGGCTTCTGGACAGCTAATCATTGAAAGAACTTGCAGAACTGACGAATTCCGACACAAGAAAAATGGATATAAAGTAAGCAACAAGTAACTCATCACCTTCTCTGCTCCTGCAGTGCTCTTGCCAGTCGTAGGTTCCTGCATCTCGGAGCCTACTACTTCAGCGATCGTAACGAGCTAAAAAGTGCCAGCATTGGCCAACTAAATCGGTTCATCAGCAGCACCAACTGGTTCCAGCGTTAGGAGAAGTCAATCCGCGTGGTATCACAATGGGCCTATTCTGGCCTAAGTGTGACTGCTCTGCAGCAGTCAGCCACTACAACCTAACCTAACCTAACCTAAGCAACAAGTAAGTAAGGGTAAAGGGTCTATAAGAACCAATGAGAAGCTAATATATTTTCATTAGACGATGACACCACAATTAAATCAATCTGGGGAGGAGGCGGATGCATGAAATAATGGATGTTAGTGTTTTGCAGACATTTCGGACTGCTGAAGGCTAACAATGGCTGCTTTTTGCCAATATACAACTTGATGTCTGGAAAAAATAGCATGTAGTATTTTTCATTACTACAGTGCAGACCATGATTCAACGGGAGAATATAAGACATTTTGTGTAGTGACCACTTAGAATGCATGTGGAGGTTTAATAAGGTCTTCCAGTAGGCTCTGGGACATACAAGAATTTCGGCTTGACAGAGGTAGAGCTGTGTATTGGTTTAAAATTTGACCTAAACACACAGCACAGGAGTGGATTCACCCACCCACTTCTTCACACCGACTGCAGAGCAGATCACTTACAAAACAGCTTGCTTCGAACAACTTTAAATGAAGGACAGCATGAATTCAACTCCGTCACCCTTGGGAAAATCGAGATCGCCATTGTGTGCAATCATACGTCCAAGCCCAAGGCAATAATTATCCGCGCAAAATGGAAATTAAATTTCCATGGAGTCGTGCAAAAGTGAACACTTTACATGCAACCGACTAATGGCAACATTTAAATCATGGACGTTAAGACGAGCTTTGCCCACTGGAACTGGGTGAACGAACGGGGTGTGTTTCTTTTTTGTAAATCCGACGAAAAATGTACACTTCTTGGTCGACGGAAGGCGATGAGAAGCTGCAATCGAATTGAAACGAATAGAAACGAATGACTAATGCAACGTCTGTTTTTCCTTTGAGAGCATTTTCTCTTGTTTCGTTGACAGAAACACTTTCTCTAATCGGCAAAATGTTAATTAGTTTATTGCTCTGGAGCTGAATAAATTATCGATGGCTGAAGCAGAAAGCTGCGTGTCAGCATTCTGCCGTTACTTTGGAAGTGAGTCAATGCATGAGCTGAATGCAAACTAAAATCGATCAACACACAGTGGAAATGTTTGGTCAGAGAATACTCTACCAGCGAATGGGTGGTTGCTTCAATGTGATTAAGTATGTTTTGTTTGCTTGGGTTCGAATCGTTCAGTGGCATCAAAAACGCACAACCGTGCTGCATGCGCAAGCAGCTGCATGGATCTCAGAGCTCAAGACTGCACAGTAGGTACACATAACTGCTGCTGAAAGCAAACTTATGCTGGACAAAAGTGTACGTAATATGACACTGTAATACATCTGATATAAGACCGGGGAAACACATTAAAATTGTGATGATTACTAAGTTTGTGTGTCGGATGATAGAGGCCGAGATCAGCGGAAAAAATTTTAAACACGAATGTATGCAACGCGTTATAACAAAATATTCTAGACGTGATGATTCATGGCTGAATTATACAGTACTGTGTTCAATCTGCAACACAATCAATTTTCCTATTACGAAGCTGTCACTACAGCGAGTCAGTTGGTACTCGAACAGTGTCTAGAATAATCTTGTCTAATGCAGTCACTCGTCGGAGAGTAGTAGTAGTCCCTACAACCCCATTAGTGGATGCAGAAGCTAAGCCAAGGTCTATACAAGAGGCTCTTCGAACCTCCGTTCGTGGAACTAAGACAGTTAGAGCTTGATGACTGGAAGCAGAGGGGCCAAGACCGCCAGCGATGGAAGCCAGTAATTACTCAGGCTCGGATCCTCTATGGGTCGCCGGCTTGATATGTAAGTAACTATACAGCCAATGGCGTTCCATACGCCGCGAGAATAAGTAAATATGTCGATTTTTGAAGAATCAGGTTGAGAAGAAACATCAACCTGATGAAAGGTCGCGTAATAGAGCATTACCAGACGGACCGTTCAGTGAATTTTTAGTGAAAGACATACACACGTTTTCGTACAAAGCTTAAACAGTGAATCGGTTAATGGCTGGGGCACTGAAAATCCGCGTGTTATGCACGAATAAGCCATTAGATCCACTCAAATCAACCTCTCGGTGGTGCGGTGTTTATGCGGAAGGACCATTGGCAATACCAACAGAGTTACTGACGAGCGCGTAATAAAATACTTCGGTATCAACAAGTTTTCTGAGCAAGTAATTTTTCATTTTAACATCCCCGATTTCATTTCCACAGACTTCTTTCTTTGCGTTAAATTTAAGTCTCGGATTTGAGCAACCAACCACAAGCCAACCGCAGACTATTCGAAAGGAATGGGAGCATTTATCGCCGGAAATCTTCTGTAAATTGGGGGAAACGGGCACAAAAAATTATGTAACGGGCACAAATGGAGATCAGCACGGACGGTTTGTTTATAAATGAAAGATTAAGTTACTCAAAAACAAAATTGGCTGATTAATAATGCGCCTCTTTGTATCCTTTCCACATGCACATTGTTTAAGTGTTTAGACTATAAAAGCTGCTCTGAAGCTGGATCCGATTTGTCGTGGATTTGAAATATTAACAGCGTCGAAAATTTCTAAAGACAACTCCGATCCGAATGCATCCTCAAATGCGATCAATTTACACGCTGATTGCGATCAAGGGAAGGATCAGTGGTTAATTAGGACACACGAATGGAGGTAGATCGCCAAGCCACTGCATGTGCGCTACCAGAGACGGTCAATACAGCATGTGACTTGCGAACCTTTTACTTTAACGACAAGTTCATCTACAGACTATATCGCCATAAAAAACGGCCAGATGTGATTTTACCGTCTTTTCAACTCTCGATTGCATACTAAACCTCATTCAGAAGCCGATCTTGAGACTTTCATCGAATTTTGGCAGTGTAACCGTTATTCTTTTATAGTTCGGCTTACTTTCCATACCTGTTTCTGAGTGAGCATTTCTCATCGATTCCATATCATAAGGCCATAGCTGCAGGCAATGAAAGTTATCTCGGCAGTCGTGAACCGGTTTCAGGAGAACTGGCAGATGTCACTGTAATTTCAAAGTCATTTCGAGATCTAAATAGTAGGCGATGAGGACAGGTACAATCATCTGATTCTAAACCATTTGATGAACTCTGAACGCGACCAGACACAATAGATCATTAAGGCACAATAAGCCTCACTCACGTCCTCAAGAACACGCAGCATAATATCAACACCGTAGAGTATCAACAAACGACGCACTCAACGATGATCTCCTATTGTGTCCCCCTCAGCGCTCACGCAAACAACAACAGTCAATAATTCTTTTGACACATGCCGCTGCATTATTGCTCCACGATTAGGCAACACAAACGACGACAGCTGCAGTCCATTTAGGCTAACTCCCGGCAAACCATTAAATTATTCCATATTCATCAACAATCGAAATATTATAGACTCTAAACGAGGAAATGATGACCGAGTCGAAATGAAATCAATAAACGAAGCCGATTGCTTGTGAGAGAGCACATTGTTGCGAAATCATTTCCGTTCTACTGAGTGCCCCTCTCTTCGGCTTATTGACTGGACGACGCCAACGGTCTAATCGGATCAATATTGATTGTACACGGTGTATACTCCTCAGCTTGGGAGATTCGTTTTGTGTATGGAGCGACTACGCGAGGGGAGCGCCAGATACACTGCTTGTTTATTAAGAAAGCGAAAGGTGTGCCCCGCTGGATGATGGATCTCACATACAAATCTAACGAAAGGTGAATGTCTGGAGGCACTTGACTTGCTGCGGGATTAACGCAATTTTTAGACTTAATTGAGAAGACAGAAACACAGCGACTTTCCAAACACGCATCACAATGCCAGTTGCCACCGGTAGAAAAGCAGAATACACAACGAAGCAGTCAGTCCCCCTCTTTCTCCAACAGTAATGACTCGAGAGGTTATGTATGTCAGCACTCTATTAGCGAAGCTGATTCAACTGCTGAGACGTGCCCATGCGAAGTGTTGTGAAATGTAACTCAAACTCCAAGATGGCTGTGTTTGCGTTGACGCGTCATGGGTTCTGCGTGCCGCGTGGATTCGGAATTAGCACTGTCTTTAATTAATTTATTAGATCCGAGAGAAGGTACAACGCACTCGAGAATAGAGATCGTAGGAAAGGTCACCCATCGTATGTGAAGACAGAATTAAACGTTTTTAATGTCTTTTCCAAACGAGACATCCGATCGTAAACGTTGACATTGTGCGATTGATGGAAGAGAGTGTAGTAAGTGGCACTTGAAAAGCAACAACGACAGGGTGTGTGGCAAATGTCTGCCTTCCACTCTAGGTAATTAGTAGTCTCAGCATATGCGTTACCAGATGGTCTTGTTCCTGGATCGATAAGGGGAATCATATTTTACGTGCTGAAATGCCAAGTGGAGTCTTCTGTCAGTATAGTGACCTTGAAATGGACATTGCATCGTTCGAGATATGCGAATTATTGAAATCACCCGTTAACAGTCACTTTTGTCTCTTGACAAGGTGGATCGGATTTTCGGTTCCTACGCAGTATAACAATGTTTCAAAAACGTCATCAACAATTCATAGATTCTCCTGAAACACTCATTTTGGGAATTCAACCTACAAAAGGGCAATCAATACATGATTCGGTACATACGTATGATGTGTGAATGCTCTCATCAAAATACGACAAGCAGGCACAAGAACAGGGTAAATATGACTCTTATCTAACTAATTACCGATTGGACAAGAACAAGGTGCCAAGAACTAGCGTTGACACTTTGTATTACGAAAACAAAAAAACAGACTTCTGTCCCACGGAGATATTTTTAGACCTTTCAATGTTCGAGTTCAACTTCCTGGAAACAAGAAAATCGTTCTCAATGACGTTGGAATTAGGAGTGAATGACTTCGGGGTGATGTAGGAGAGGATCAGTTTATGCTTCAATATGATGCTCATCTCTCCGCGGCACCATAATCCATGGTGAACTTATGCCCCGGCCAGAGAGGCTTTCTCCTTGGTATGATCGGCTGATAGTTTATTACTGTGTTCTGCTGCGTTGGCTGTGCAAGAAATACGGCGTCTGAATTTGATTCTAGAAGTCTGAACCAAAGACAAAGCATTTGACGATTTGGAAGAATTATATTGACACAAATTGAATTTATGATGATTGACGCAAGCAAGCTTATTCTCCTCTGCTCCTATAGTCTTCTCTCCAATAGGGAAGCCACATGGAAGAATACTTTTTGTCAGCCAGCTTAGCAGCTTTATCAATAAGACAAATTGTGTTTAACCTAATAAATCTGTTACCACATCGACATTCTCTGGCCTAAGCTAATCTTCTTTTTCCAAACAGGGGTATGCCCATCAACGAGATGACCTAGTCATCTTTCTAACGTCCCCAGTAGAGCATTAACTTGTTATATGAAATTCAGACGGACGACCAAAATTTTCAACGGCCAAAATGGTCCTGAAAAATTGTAGTATGAACAGCTGTTATGATGCTCATCTCTCTATTTCGAAGCATTGACAAGTGACTTATGCAGGCACAGGTGTCTGCACTTAGCCTCTGTCAATGAACTCCTACTCTCACCTCCCCGTGGTGAAATCCGGGAGCCGAGCACCTTCGACTGAAGATGGGGTACCCAACCCCCGTGGGACGTCATTGGCGGCTGCAAACGAGAGCGGGGGAGAGTGGATGAGTCTGTATCAGGGCTCATCTTCTTTACGTATGGCGTCGGAGGAGCTTATCATCAGATTAGCCAATGGCGACATCCAGAGCTACCTGGTACACCCCCTGTTAGAGCTACTCTGACATATTCGGAGCTCAGATCTAAAAGGTTGCCTTCAAGGTCATATCGGGATTTTGGAGTAGAGTTGGCGGCGGAGGAACCCTATCATATAGGGTCAACGGCGGCACTCACAACCTCAGCGAGATTACCGATACCGAAGTCATCCGGACCCTTCGCCCAAGGGTAAAATAAATGGGCCTGGCCTCCCAGCTGGGGGTTGTGCGTGGGCGCTCTCACCACGTAAAAAAACAATATGTTCAGAGACGACCAATTGCCGCGGATACTGACCGATCTACTGTTGACGACCCCAGCAAACGAACGAATGACCATGCTTTTCGGTTCTGCACGTGGAATGTGAGGTCTCTTAACAGGCCACGTGCAGCCGATGAACTCGCGGAGGCCCTTGACTACTATAAAGCAGATATCGCTGCCATCCAGAAAGTGCGATGGAATGGGCCGGGCAAGAAGAGGATGAAAAACTGCGACATCTACTACGGTGATTGCAGCTGAGAGAGGCGCTTATTTGGATGTGAATTTGTTGTTCGAGGCAGACTTAGGCAAAAAGTCTTAAGCTTTTGTCTGCAAAAGCGAACGCCTCATAACATGAATGAGGGCAAAACGAAGTATATGCTGCCCTCAAAAAAGGAGATACAACATCGACGTCTTAGACAGAGCGTCACAATGGGAGCTATAACTTCGAGGTAGTCAAGGACTTTACTTACATCGGCTCCGGAGTAAACGGTACAAATAACATCAGTACCGAGATCAAGCGTAGCCAACCGCTGTTTCTTCGGGCTCAAGAGGCAATTGAGTAATAGAGCCTTCTCTCGAAGAACCAAGTTGACTCTATATAAGACCCTGATCATCCCAGTCCTGCTATACGGCGCGGAGGCATGGACAATCTCAAAAGCGGATGAAGAAGTCCTTGGTCTCTTTGAGAGAAAAGTTCTACGCACGATCTTTAGTCCTGTTTGTGTTGACGGGTTCTGGAGGAGAAGATTCAATCACGACCTGAACGGGCTGTACAGCGACATGAGCCTCGTCAGGCGTCTACGTATCCAACGCCTACGGTGGCTAGGTCATGTAGAGCGTATGGACACCACAGCTCCGGCCCGAAGAATCATCGAATCGAACCTGTTGGGCAACGCAACAAAGGACGCCCGCGTTCAAGGTGGCGCACCCAAGTGGAGAAGGATCTCAACTAACTTGTTGTGCTAAACTGGAAACAGCTAGCCAGAGATCGCGCTAGTTGGAGAGGCATGTTGGTTGAGGCCCAGGTCCACCCCGGACTGTAGCGCCACACAAAGAAGAAGAAGAACAGCTGTTATAGTAAAGGTCCGTCGGCCAGTAACTACTTAACAAGCCTTGGTATAACCTCAACATATGATTCGGTAAAAAAATTTATGAATCTGCAAATTTCAGGTCTATTTGCATTCTACAAAAAATAAATTCGTTCACAGTAATTTCACGTCAAGTCCGGTGTTTGCGGATATGTTAATATATCGGTTGTATCCCGTGTGATTACTAATAACTATCCCGTGTTGATATCAGACCTTTATGTCTGTATCGACATGAAAACTGCACCATAGATGTTATTCGTTTTTTAGGAGCTTGTCGATTGAATATCCAGAATTGAATTCTCCAATTTCGCCAACAAAATGGCATGGTCGATGTAAATAGACGGCAAGACCAAGAGCGAAGTACCGAATCTACCAAGTGCAAATTGCTAGGGAACTCAAACGACTTCTCACGTTCGGCCCATGTAGTTGACGTTATTTAGTTTTTGTTACTTAATGGATAAAGTTGGGGTTATTTATTTGAAATTTTACCATTGAATCACTTTGAATCACATGCTCTACAGTAGTGATGGGAACTATCGAATAAAAACTATCTAGTTATTCGATAGTTGCAAACTATTCATTTATTCGATAGTCGAAAACCATTCATTCATCAAATTGAATGAAAAAAATATTCAATAGTTTTTACTTTTTTTACTTTTACACACGCTAATTTTGACAGCAAGTTTCACCTTTCTGCCTAAAAAATGAAAATGCTAGCTGTCAGTTTTAGTTCGTGTAAAAGGGGCCTTGTATGGCTGGTTGGACTGAGTCAAATGGTCGGCATGGCAGCTTCTCTGAGAGAGAATTTTGTGTATGCATACACACATTGCCAAAATATTTGCATGACAGATTGTTCTATGGTTTGGTTCGAGCCGATAGTTCGACTCAGTTAAGAGACGAGTTCGAATTCGTTCATTTGTATGATGGAAAAATGTTCAAATGGTTTTAGTTGAATGAATGGTTTTTTCGTTCGCTTGGACTTTGGACTATCGGCTGCTATGAACGATTCGTTCAGTTGTATGATGCAAAAATGTTTGAATGGATTTAGTTGTTTGAAGAAGAAATCGCCTGAAGGGAGAAAAATTGAATCAAATAGTCTTCCTTAATAGCAATTCTTTCTGAAAGACGATGGAAGAATAGCCAAACACCGGAATGAGGGATGTAATTAGTTAGTATGTTAGTACTATGTAATGAACTTTGTATTTTATGAATGCAATGAATTAAGTACAAATGATGTATTTATGTATGCATTAAATAAAATAAGAATGGTATTTGATTTTGTAGTTCGTTGTGAGAGGCAAAGGGAACTCACATGAAAAAAGCACCCTTAGGGTAAGAGACGGGGAAGACGGTTTTGATTTATTTTTTGTGATAATTATATATATCTAGGATTAGGCCTCCTAAGGAAACTTCAGAAAAAAAAAACGGGAGCCCCCTCCCCACTCTTCAACCCTGGCGTGTATTGTTTTAACAACCCAGTCGGTGAATGAATGAATGAATAAAATCATTCGATAGTTGAAATTATTCAGTTACTAACTATCGATAGTGCAATTCATTCGATAGTTCCCATCACTACTCTATAGTTTTATAACTCTGTTGCTGTGACATGGGCACTTTGATCATTTTTAAAGATAAGTTATAATCTGCCTTGGTAGCGTAGTCTGAATGTCTACCAGCTACAGAGATGTGCATCGTACAACCCTGAACTCAATTCTTGAACCATCAATAATCACGCTAATGTCTGAGATGAATCGGGAACTTCACCACCGATCAAATTTCGGCAGACCAAGTTGCTGGTATTGAGATGCTCTTGGACATCATCTAACTCAGCCTTTAAGTTAATAGCATCAACTACAACAGTACCAAGATTAAACACAGAATACCTCTTGTCAATAGTGGTGGCCCGTGGCGTTGTGGGTATGTGCGTCGACCCCAACCTCGACGTCGTAGGTTCGATTCCAGCTCTGAGCGACAAAAATAATGTTCACGACCCCATCTCTTTCGAGTTATTGAGAATGCTCAAAGAGTATATCCTGTCTAGAAAAAGCTTCTCAAACTTGGCCGTTCGGCATCGGCATAAAACTGTAGGTCCCTTCCACTCGTGTGAGAACAATAGCACGCACAACACGAGTTGTTGCTGAGAAGCTAGGTCCTGGCCCTCTATGGGTTGTAGCGCCACCCATATATTATATTATTACCTCTTGTCAATCGCTGTTTCTTTAGGCTCAAGCGGCAATTGAGTCACAGAACCATCTCTCGAAACTCCCAGCTGACTTAAGATAACATTTTGCTTGTCCCTGCTTATTTGCCGTAAGCAATTCGCGAGCAAATCAATGTTGAGAGGTTATGCTTCGATGGTTAAAACACGTGGCTCAAATGTCCCCTTCATCAAGAATTTCGAAGCGTGTCTTAAACACGATTCAAGCAGGTGAGTGATCAAGTTGCGCCTGGTCATAAATCCTGATCAGAGTCAGTGGCGGAGCATCGAGTGCAAATGTACGTGCATCATCCGCGTCAACACTTCAATTGCATCATGTGGGTCAGAAGATGATGAGAACGACGATCAGAGGCATGCAATGTTAGAGCCGTGGATATCTATGTCTCAAAGCTACTCTACGCACAGACACTGTTGTAAAGCCGATAAAACGCTTATATTTAAGGCCCAAGACCAAAGAATCCTTTTGCGCTCGTTGACAACACATAAGATCTAATAAGAGGGAGCAAGGCAACGAATGTGGACTATATATGGAATGCATCAAAACCGATGAACTTGACGAACTTTTAACTTTTCTTGCTTCATCATTTTTGTATGGATGTGTATCTTTTTACTCTCATAGGTCGTGTGGGGATGTATGCATTTCAACCGCAATGTCTCTTTGGGTTTTTACAATTAGAACACAGTTTACTGGGTTTCCTGAAGTGGTCGGTACGAAAGATAATTATCAAAAAATAACACAACATCACTGGTTAAAAATGTCCCCAAATAATTAGCGTAAGCAACACTTCAAGCTGATGTAAGATCGTGCGGACCACTTGAATTGTGCAGCACAAATGAATGTATGAAAATTGACATTGTGTGTGGTGGTTGGGTGCCAATGACGCATTTTTACGGATTGTAATAACACCAGAACAAGAAAGCAAGAAATCTCTGATGCCTTGGTTAAACCGTCTGATATATTACCTCCAGAATTTGTTGACCTCGGTCACATTGCCAACGCGACGAACAAAGAGTGCGAACATTTGCTTCTGTTTGTCCAAATCACTGTGCCACTTTAACGCTTTAACATCAGAAAGGCCCTGCAGGCATTTCTTGTTCTCTATCCCGCCTGGATTAAATCTGATAGTGACTTGTCACTATTGCGGCAATCATGCCACTCGGGTGAGTCATTCGGTGCTTCCTTCCATCGGTTTGCCTTTGAAATCTTGTTATTTGCACAACTCCCAGTCGCACGTCTACACAAGATATTGACTCCTTTATTTTCTCGTCTGGCAAGTTGCCCAGCGACTGCTTGCAAGTTCTTTTTTTGTTTTACTTTTAGGAGTTGCACATATTTCTTTTTATAGATGGACTCTATAATTATGAAATATGTACACACTCCATTTGCGTATCACAAACAGATGGAAAATTGAACTGACACAACTTGCAGTTAGCATATTTAGCAAATCCCCACTCGGACGTAGAAGGTCACGAATACAGGCACTCTGTGAAGGCAATCAGTACCAGATGCAGATGCACTTGACATTTGTGACAAAACGTTTCTGATTTGCATTATCTGATTCTATTCAAATGTCATTTTCCAATTTGACTCTAAGAATAGCTTGTCCAACAAAGTATCGTCATTTAAGTTGTTCCCTTTTTGTGACACATTCTTGGGTAAAGGGAGAATGAGAAACAGGGACAAGGGAGAAACATGAACAAGGACTGGGATAAGATCCCAAAGAACCACGCGTAAACCAAAAGCTCATTAGTTCGTTGGTTAAGTTGACTAATACATAAGCGGGAAAAGGCTGGCTGTGGTGCACGAAAAGGATACATGGTCGGACATCAAGGCTGCAATATTGTTTAGTTCTGACCATTGTAGGTACCTTCATATTGTCATGGAAAGACTAGACTATTTAAAGCAAAACTTCTCTCTGATCGCAATGGGTTCAATAGGAATTAAGTGAGACGTGGCCTCATCTACCCATAAACATAACCTACTTCTCAACATGATGTTTTGGACATCCCAGTGGCACGGATTTCACCGATTGTCCTAGAACTAGAATTGTTTAGATGACCTTCAACATTTTTATCAACTTCTTGATCTCTACATGAGATGACTTAACAACTACTCAGTAGACGTCTGTTCTGAGCGACAGGAAACAGATACAGAGCTAGTAATGCAACTGTACGGCGGATTTATCAACCAAGTACGCAACAATGCTTATTGCCACCTGCAAACTCTTGCCGATGATGGCTAGCTAGACCGATCTCTCTAACTAGCAGAAATCTTTGAACAGATTACATGTTACTCGCGTGATTGGTCTCATTACAGGGCGCCATAAGATTAGCTGCCGAGACTCATTTGATTTCTGCAGAAGCTGCATGGATGCAGAGATAAAAAGCATGCAACCCCACACCACCATTGCTCCTACGGTTTGATCTCTCGCAGATACAAGGTTCTGTGAGTTCACCTTTGATACAAAGATAGTAGCTTTACAGTGGACCAGTCTGGTCACATTCCATGTCCCAACGAGTAGCAGCTGGGTAACCGATGCAACAAGTGGAGCTTGCAAATTGTTTATCACAAAGATCTCCTTCATGCGGAGAGATATGTACAAGTCATTGGAAACAGGAACGTCGTCCTTCAGACAAACAAAGCATCCAGTGCCTGTCGGGCAAAAGAAATTCAATTTAAACTTCCTCATCAAACCTTGCGAGCCCGTTTTTCCACATCCACTTCGAAGCTACATTAATTAACCTTTAAATGAATGTGCACCCGTTTTCATTTAAAGTTATGCCATAACCGCTGACAAGCATCCACCTCTCGTCTCTGTGCTGAACTTTAAAAATATTGTAGCCTCAACAGCGTATTTATAACGAAATTCTTGCATCAAGGTCAAACTTAAAAAACCCTGATGCATGCGAATTCGTATCGAAATACTGCAGACGCAACGAGGAAATATCAATTGAGCAGTGTCAAATGGGGGAAACTTGAGTCATGTGTCTTGACCATCGGTGCAAGCACTCTGTAAGCATAAAATCGAATCGGGAAATCAAACTTAATTGGGTGTGGTGCAAATTGAATAAAGGTGAAATGCCGGAGGGTGTCACCTTGTTGGACTTCTTAATGTAATAACATTACACAACGAGCTATGACCGCCTTGGGGGTGTATTAAAAAACACAATAACGCGTTTAATTGAACAGCCGCTCCTTGCTGGCTTCCTCAGCGCAGAGTTATGATTTTAAATCACTTCGAAAAGGTTCATTGTCAAGCACTCGATAAGAAACTGCGCGCCCAAGACTATACTCAAGAGAACTGGGTTAGGCCTTGTTGTCAAACAACATTAACTAATTGCACGCACAGCGAAACACAATTCAAAAGTGCTCGACATCTTATCAGTAAAACCACAATACCGGAACACATTGCTTAGTCAGCCATTTGATTGGCCGAACGAAAATCCATATTTCTAACGACCTCCACCGAAACAGCTGGTTAGTGTGTGCGGGCAAACGCCGGCTGTAGGTACCCATCAACAGGCAAGTAGAACCGATAAAACGAACAGACACATGCCACACCACGTCCGTTCAGCCAATGGACCGAATCTCCGACTGAACAAATTGCGCAGTATTTTGCGAACTAATTCAGGTTTCGTGGATTGGCAGGTGTTCGGGTTCAATGTGGATTGCCTCAACTTGCCGCCGCTCTTTTTGCATACCCCGGTGTGTGTGTGTTCCAAATCATCAATCAAAAACCCAGCGTACAGCATCGCTGAAGGAACTTTCTCTCAATTCTCTCAAATCACATATAATTTTCTTTCAGCTTTCCCAGCATAATTTGCTAGTGAAAGTTTTCTCATTAGCGCTTCATGATAAACGGACGATGTGTGAATGTTGCGAGGAAGCATGAAAATCGAATGAATGAAACAAAGGAGTGGTTAGGAGGCCTTGGCGGCAGGACTGCTGGTGGATTCTTACCTTCATTGACGTGGCCCCTCTTGGGCAAAGCATCCGTTTTGGGTTCACTCATGTTTTTGTGTTATTCTCTGTGCACAGCAAACCGAAGAAGAAAAGAAAAAAAAACAACACGAAACACACTTGGTTCTTCACATTTTTTTGTACCTTTCACCTTTGCACATCAGGAATGCAACACATTCACTGTGAATTCTGGAATCTTGAATTGAAATGAGTATGCACCGCAAAGGGGGGAATATTTCTGCGCGAAGAATCGAATTTTATTTGGCTTCCGACTAACTGGAGAATTGAAAAATCAAAGCAAAAATGCTTTGCTGAGCGATTCTTAAGAATTTTTGACTTTTTTTCTCTTGTAACAATTTCACTTTCCGCCCCGACACAGAACAGCACCTGAAGCGATCCGTTTGCGACTCGAACTCCACGAAAGAAAATGCACCAATAATAATTTCCTTTGTTTCTCTCGCGCGGAGAAAAACGAGAAAATGTCCAAAATAAAAGAGAAACAAGGCAAGACAAATTCCAGAGAAGCGAGACGGATATAGGTGCTGCCGAAGGGGAATGCGAGATGTCGATAGAGTGCGTCACTTCGCCTCGCACAGCTGGTCTTGATTTTACAGCGCGAAGCGGTCACTGTGAGTGATGATGGATTTTATTGGATTCCAGGCCATGGGATATCTGTCGGGTTGTGGTATTTGCTACTGACAGTGGCAGCAATCAGGGGGTGAGAAATGTGTGCGAGTGATTTAAAGATGACAGCGACTTTTAGGAATTATATGAAGAATAGGTGAGGGACTTTTGTCAGGCAATCGCTGACAATAGCGACACTAGAGTGATGGGGTGATGGCGTCTTGGATCGTTGCAGCGTTAGGAAGATATTAATTCTTGAAAACATAATATAGTAGCGATGGACGATTGCGAATGAAATTCACAATCGAATAAATTGGCAATTGTTAAAATTTGAATTCTATTGTCGATTTATTCGGTCTCATCAGAAAACAATCGAATAATAATCGAATCGAATCAAATCGATTATTCTCAGTACCTACTACAACCAAGAGAATGCCGGGTACTAATATCCCATTGTAAAAATGTATGTATTTCTCGATTTATTCATTTGCTGGTGTCAGACTAAAAAATTAGCGTAGGGCTGTGTCTCCAATAAGAAACTATACCTACCATAATAGGAACATTGGGAATGGAAATACAGCCAAACCTTTGTTATTGGAACATCATTAAATCGAATTTTCAATAATTCAAACCAAATTTCTGAAAAATATTGGTTCCCGTGGCTATTTGAATTTTGGAGGTTCGACTGTACTTTCCATTCTTCTCACCCAATTAGTGTACTGTACTCTCACTCTCATAAATATAAAGTGTAAATTGTAGTAGTGAAACGACATGAAAATGAGATGGGCAATTGTGAGAATCGGGGGATGCACACAATTTAGCAATCTCTCTCTGACTTGAAGAATCGGCGAATGCACACATTCGTTGGCGATTGGAATCGGACCTACAAGAATCGAAATTCAACAATCGATTCCGCTCAATTCGAATTCGAATAATTGTGATTGCTAGAACAATCGAATTATTCGATTGTTTTTATTCGCAATTGGCCATCGCTATAATATAGTCTGTTTGGCAGCATTTTTTTAAGCGATCGCTAAGAACAACATTGCTTGTTGTGTTTGTTTGAAATATCCTTTTTATAATTGCAACTTCGAACAAGGATATTTGCAATTAAAAACGCGAAAAGAATGAGACCGGACCAGAAATGTATTAATTGCTATGAATATTGTTATTGTACCGGCAAAGCATACACCTAGTTTTCATGTTTGCATCTCTCTCTAACTTACTGTACCTAACACACTTTCTCTTTGTAATATCCAAGTGTTCTGGTTTATGCAAACATGGATGATATCAACAGATGTCAGAATTATACAAATTAATGACGTGCTCGTTTTTCATTCACAATACCACTGATAGCAATCCATATTTTTTCGAATAGCTCCGAATAGCTATCTTTAAAAATGTGTACGCCACTGCACACCTTTTTCGGAATTTTTGATTTATGTGTACTCTTTTTGCATTTTTTGTTTTGTATTATTTATTTTTTTTTGATTTTCTAATGTTTTTCTTATGTTTTTTATAAAAAATATATTATGTTGCATTTTTTTTTAATTTATTCCTTCTACTGTTCCTTTTCTGTAAAATTTTATTCCAACACATGCACTTTTCATTCGTGCGTTCTTGCATCATTAATGTCGCTGACTGTCAGTTGCATGTACCGTTAAGTCACATTTTCGGCAAATAGTTTTTGATATCGTGTGGTATGCTTGGAGTTATGAGTACAATGATGTTACGCCGTAGAATGTATGTAAGTAGCACTTCTTTGTTATCTGATGGAACTCTTCACATTTATATTGGTTTTACTTGCAATGATTTGAACTAAAGTGGAAAGCTGACTAAACGGATGCTCGGAACCGATCTCAACAAGGAAAATGTAAACGCCGTATAAACGAATTTCTTTCTGCGCAATATAACAAAAAAAAATACAAATTATGTTTTATGCCAATAAAGCGAAAAAGAAACAGAAATAAATAATATTCCAAAGCAATCTATGTGTGTATGTATGTGATTGTGAAAAATCTGCGCGAACGACATTGGAATACGAAATTTTTTTTGAATTGAATTGATTGCCTCCCTGATAGTAGTATTATCCAGTTATCAACCGGGCAGCGTTTTTTAAAGTATCTTGGTTGATTGCGTCTACGGCTCTCCACTGTATAAGCTTCCACCAACAATCCATTGAATTTCGAATATATTTTCACATTTATTTGCCATATTGAGAAGCTTTTTCTAGACAGGAAATATTCTTTGAGCATTGTCAGTAACTCGAAAGAGGTGGGGTCGTGGAAATTATTTTTGTCGCTCAGAGCTGGAATCGAACCTACGGCGTCGAGGTTGCGGTCGACGCACATACCCAACAACGCCACCACCACCAGCTTCTCAAATCTGGCCGTTCGGATTCGGCATAAAACTGTAGGTCCCTTCCACTCGTGTGAGAACAATAGCATGCACAACACGAGTGGTTGCTGAGAAGTTAGGCCCTGGCCCTCTATGGGCTGTAGCGCCACCCATATATATATTTGCCATATATGTATACCGTTCCATTATTGGAACAATAGGATCATATGCATGTCAATGTTACTTTTTATGGGTTTGGTTACAATACATGGTATGGTACATACCCGGGGTTGTGAAATTTAATCATTTTCCGAGTTATTCTTCCAACTGCCACAGCGGCCCTATTAGGCCTACCAACGAAGTGCGCACACCGTTTTGCATGTGCTGGTGTGTGTATTAACCGATCCTGAGAGTTTGGAGTGCATCCGACAACATTGAGATTTTGACCGCAAAATCTAAGCAGTGGTTAGTAAGGCTGTTCTGATGGATTCCATGACCCATCTTCCAACAGCCACAGCGGCCCTATTAGGCCTACCAACGAAGTGCGCACACCGCTTTGGATGTGCTGGTGTGTGTATTACTCGATCCTGAGAGTTTGGAGTGCATCCGACCACATTGAGATTTTGACCGCAAAATCTAAGCAGTGGTTAGTAAGGCTGTTCTGATGGATTTCATGACCCATCTTCCAACTGCCACAGCGGCCCTATTAGGCTTACCAATGACTCGCGCACACCTGTTTCCATGTTTTCTTACGTGTATTAATCGATCCTGATGCAATGGAAAGCATTTCGCGACATCTGAAATTTCAATCAATTTTACCATAGTTTCAATACATGTCAACATTACCAGAACTTGTGAATTGAGACTCGTCTTTAAAAACTTACAAGTTAAGAGGTATGCGATAAGCAGAAGAAAGACGAAATAATAATAAATTACAGTCGATATATGGAGAGTGGATCATCGAGATCAAAATGTAGGATACGGAATCGCGATTCGTTTGAATATATGGTATGCTGTCCAGATCGGAATTCAATGTGCTTGACATACGCTGCCGTTCCAATATTACGTCCGAAGGGCAGGGTCGTGAATTTTGGAACGAATATGAAAAGCTGAGGGTGCTGTCATCCGCGAAGGAGTGGATTGGATTAGAAGTGGCAGACAGGAGATCATTTATAAAAATGAGAAAGAGTGCCGGAGACAGAACAGAGCCTTGGGGGACACCAGCATTTATTTTGTGGATATCAAACTTAAGCCCATCCAAAACAACTTGGATTGAACGGTTCTAAAGGTAGTTTCTAATCCATAGAAGCAGAGATTCATCAACACCATAAGCACGCATTTTCGACAAAAGAGCTTGATGCCAAACTCTGTCAAATGTTTTAGAAATATCAAGCGCAACTCTCTTGCTTTCGCCTGCATTGTGCAAAGATTGGTTCCACTTTTCGGTGAGATAAGCTATCAAATCACCAGTGGACCTGTTGCTGCGGAAACCATACTGTCGGTCATTAAGAAGCTTCCGCGATTCAAGATATTTCATAAGCTGACGATTTATCAGCGTTTCCATGACCTTAGAAAGAAGGGACGTAAGTGCTATGGGTCGGTAGGAGGTGGGTGACGAAGATTCGCCCTTTTTAGGGACGGGCTGGACAAATGCTGTTGATAGATGAAAAAGCGTACGCAGTGGTTTTGCCAGCGAAGAAGAACACCTCTTCAGAAGTATTGGGGCAATACCATCCGGGCCAGCGGATTTGTGCACGTCGAGATCTTTAAATACTCTTGCAACTGTACGAGTGCGGAAGTGAATTTGTCCCATGGTGAAACCAACGATCTCGAGTACAGGTGGGGACAAGTTACAATCTGGCAGTGTTGAGCTGGCTGCAAAATGCGCCGCAAGCAGATTGGCTTTGTCCAAAGAGCTGACAGCTGGGATGTCATTGTAAATGAGCGTGGGAATTGAGGACGAGGCGGAATTCTTTATGTTTTTTCACAAATGACCAAAAGTTTTTGCTACCCTTGGGACATTGTAGCACTTTTTGCCTCAACTTTTGTTCATGGGAGAATTTCACACGTCGGATTATTGCATTGCAGTCATTTCTGGCCCGTTTAAACTTATTCCGGTTTTCCTCAGTAGGGTTGGCTTTGTATAACCGGAAATTCAACTCTCTTATTCTGATAGCCTCTTTACAGCTCGAGTCATACCATGCATTTGGTCTGGGTTTGATACACTTCACTCTATGAATGAAGAATCTCATGCCCAGCTGAAGAATGTTTGTGATCATATCAGCAGCGGCATCCACGTCAGTATCGAGGAAGCATAGTGACCAGTTAAAATTCCTAAAGAAGCTGTTGAGTCCGCTCCAATTGGCTTTCTCGTATAGCAATACTGTTCTTTTCGGAATTTGTTCTCTAACTTTTTGTGGCGAAAACGAGAAATTAGCTGATATGACCTACTAAGACCATAGCAAAAACCATTACGCTTAATATTATGAAATGCAGAACTTCCAACATGGCATACACAATAAATACTTCATAGGTATTCATAGAAAATAAATAGACGCACTTGAGTTCGTCGATGTAGAATTACGTATGAATGTGTACGTCGTCCATCCTATGTTTTACTGAAATTAAACGAGACCCCAAGTGCACGAATAGATATGTGTTAAGATCTAAGTGAGTTGGGCATGGTCAACTGCCGCGTCATATTTTAAAGCATCGGCGGCGGTTAGTGGTTTTGCTGTAACCACTAGTAAAATCGCTATTCTTTGCTCCACTGAATCGAGGAAGATCTTAGTGATGGGCATGATTGAACACTTTTCATTAGGACTGTATTGTTGAGCTAACATCCTAACCATTAGTTTTAAGCCTAGTTGTGATCTAAAATTGTAAAAAAATAATTTTCAATTTTTAAATCGCAATTTAATCAATCGTTTGTCCAGTTTCGTTATTTTTGGCAAAACATTTCACTCTAATGGTATTAGCGAAACAATTTATTGATAAAGTCCTTACTTACTTGAGGTGGCGCTACAAGTCGGGTGGGCCTCAACCAAGAAGGCTCTCCAGCCAGTTTGATCTTGGCCAGCCGCCTACAGTTTCGCACGCATAATTGGTTGAGATCGCTTTCCGATTGCGTGCGCCATATGAGTGTCAGTCTTCCTCTACTGCGTTGTCTCTCGGCGGTTGATTTGAAGACATTTGCAGGATGTTGCATTAGTTTCCACCCGCTCCATATGACCTAGCCATTTCAATTGTTGCATCTTACTCGTACAGTTCGTACAGTTTAACATTATATCTCCTCCTCCACTAACCGTCTATGCAGACGGGACCGAAAATCACACGAAGAATTTTTCTCAACTATGAGCAGCTTCGTTCAGTTTTGACAAGGTCCATGCCTCCGTTCCATATAGCAGGACTGGGACGAATAAGGTCGAGGCGTTACTTTGGTTTTGATTTGTTTAACAATTGCTCTCTTGTTGATTGGTAACCACCCTGGAGGCCAATCCTTCTAAAGTCAAGCCGAGGACAAGAGGTCGCACTTATAAGTTTAGCCTGATGTGATTTAAAATGTATATTAAAAGTTAAAATACTATGCTGCGCCATGTTGACGCCAATCAGCGCTTACCCAATCCCTACAACACTCATCTTGAGTACATACTCATAAGCGAGTGCTTAGGTCTGTATAATGTATAATTGAATATGGACCAAAATGTCAATTCATAGCGTCGAATTGACGAACGCTCGCAGTGGACTCTGTCGCCGAAATTTTCCTTAGAAGTTTGCATCGCTGTCTTCCGCTCCGGCCACAGAAAGTCGACTACATCGCTCAGTACCTGAGTGCATTGACGGTGTCTGATTCCCCATTTGAGTGGTTTCAATTCAATCCAACTCTCAGAGTCGACTCATTTCAGCGCCCCCCAAGAGATTCGAGAGATGCGACCGCACTCCTCAGCCGATCCGTCCCTGGTTAAATAACAGTGCAAAAACGCCCGCGCACACCCTATTCTTCGCTGCATCGACCCATAAACCGATTTGTTTGTGGCACAATGCTTAAGACAACTGGACTCTGCACGTGCATCCGTGGGTGCGGGTCAAATCAGTTTGCTTTCGTTACGCTCCTTCACGTCCACACCGTGGCCCCACAAAAACAGGAAGCTACAAGTAAATAGACAACCGAACCACTCCCAATATGTACAACTACAAATTCACGCAACACACACGCGTGCTGGGCTGAGGTCAATTCACAGGCATAGGTAATCAAATTGATTCCGCGTCCGAATTCAAGCGAATACATTCGATTCAACTCCGCCGCCAGAGATTGGAAGAGACGACAAATGCTCCCAATTAAGAGGAACCATATGAATCATGCCTCCGCGGATGCACGAGGAGGAAAAACGAACGAAAAACAATAACAAAACGAAAAGTTTCCCTCCTTGTGGCGATCACATGTGTGCACACGGCATATACTCCCGTACTCGTACACAGTCATTCGAGATACATAGGGGATGGCCGTATGGACGGATGGATGGATGGATGACTCGAGAGCAGTCCCACCGCAAGACTGGGCCCATTCTGTGCGTTCTCTTGGGTGCGTCTGTACACATTCATGATCCCGGCGAGCACGATCAGTGCTTAAGAAAATCTTCGTTCATAACGATCGCAGCGAGCTCTGTCGAAATCTGCTCCTTCTTTGGCTGCCGCTCGGCCTATGGATGGTGGATACATCTTTTCATATTTTCGCGGATTTTTTCAAGAATATACGGAAAAAAGATACAAAACAGAGATGATTTTTGTAACGTGACGCGAATGAGTTCTCGAGAAGTGCGGTATCGTGTGTGAAAAGTTCTGTCAAAGTGACGACACGGGTGTTTCATCTTCGGTCGACCGGACGTCAGTGGCAGCACACCCCCCCGTGAGAGCTCACTAATCCGTTCGCGTTGCACATGTAACCAACGGGGATACATTAGATACTTTAGTTTTGTGAGCAGAAACGAAAAAATAGAAAAAAAAAAAACAGAGAGTACAAGAATACACGGCACGGCTAAGGCATAATTCATAAATTTACAAAGAACTGTCTTTGTCTGCAGCCGGAGAGCGTAGTCCCGAGTGTAGTGTGGTTTCAGTGTTTTTCAGTTGTTGCGGCAGCAGTGCGACCCTTAATGAGAGGGGGACTTTATTTTTAGCACACACTGATGTATAAATTTATTTATAATTAATTTCCAAGTCATATATCTTTGATCCATTTCGTTTGAGTATCTGTGAAGAGTGGCCATCTCTATGTCTCTTTCTCGTAAAAACGCGTAAAAACTTAAGAAAATACCAAAAAAAACACCAAAAAACAAAAAAAGATAAACGTGATCACTCCCATATATTTATTGCCGCTTCAGTGAATTTGGACGCGAACCGCGCGACTAAACTAAAATTCGAGACGCGCTTACCTGCCTTTCATTTTCCTGTTTTACATAAATTTTTATGGTTTCCCAGAATAAAACATATGGTCAATGAAGGGACTAATTAAAAATCAATTCTCCTGCGGCGCGTACACACTCGTTTACGATCAAATCTAAATCAAATTGTTGCTGTTTACGAGGCAGCGCGCGCTTATTTGTGTGTGTCACTGCGCGAGTCGCCTGTGTTTGATAGTGTCTTCAAAGAAAGAAAATTCATTTAAGCAATAAATTATCGACTGATTCACACCAGAACGAAAAAGAGAAAAGCCAAAACAATGATTGCCAAAGATTCTAAGCCAAACCCATGTAACTCAAGTGAATTGTGTTGCCGCCTTAACTAATTGCCATCGATAAATTCTCATTACCGCTATTGTTTCGAATCGCGTCAACGAGTATCGATTGCGTTTTTCTGTGTGCCGGCGTGCAGGATATGTGGACATTATGCAGATCAGCGTTGGGATGCATTTAATTCTTCGTCTGGCATTGGTCCTGACGATGTCGGTTGTCGGTTCAACGAACGCGATGAAAGGTGAGTGCGGTGTATGGCTTGGGTGACAGAGCGTATTTTTAGGTTAGAGTGAAATTAGATTTGGTTTATCCTTAGTCATCGTTTGGGGAGTCTGTGCGTCTATGAGAGTGTCTTTGTCTATCGGCTGCGCCGGGGAAGCTGTCAATCATCATTTCAGATTAACTGAAAATAGATTAGTCAGCGCCGTTCGGTTAGGCGTTCTTTGTGAGGGAATCTGCGTTAAATTGGAACTTAATTGAGATTGAATATATGGGCAATGCGAAGAAACGATTCGGGAATCAGAAAATTTGACAGGCTCATTAACTTGGATTAAGTCTGTAAGACAGCAGATGTGATCGCCGCAAAACAATGGGGTGACGGCCATTAGTCTAGATTTTATTTCTGTCATAGAAAGTGTGTTGGTGGTCCAAGGGTGTTATTTCTCAATTTCGGCAGAGCTGTTTGGCTAGAGGAATAGGCAGTTGAGGAGCATGTTGGCAAGTATTTATACGCAGTTATCCCACTGCGTTATTCCAGAAGTAAAATCAAATAAAAATTACGATCAAATTAGTATTTTACTCCATTGTATGAACCTTCCCATCATGAATTTAATTAAAATGTCGATTCTGACAAGTGAGAAATCCTGGATGACTCTTCAACACGGTGTTTGGTGACGGATCAACAGAACCATATTCTCACCGAGTGATGTTGTAAAATCACGGCTCTAGTTATTGGGATTTGCAGTTAATTAGCTTTGCCATTGTTTAATGCTTACGGACATATCGACCAAGGATTCAATGAAGTGTTTGCTTAGTGTTCACTGATTTGTTCTAACAGCGCTTGAACTTATGTGCTTCTGGTTCTGCTGTGTTATTACATCTACGGCAAGATTTCATAACATCATGATTATATATCAGCCAGTGCCCTCGTGATATCTTTAGAAGACTGTTTGTGTATAATTTTTAAATTTTGACCATGCCCTGCTAGAGATTGCACAGTTTGTTAACCGAAACCATCTTAGGTCTATATATGTCTTAACTTGGCCCAATGCTTTGTGCACCGCAAAAGACAAGATCTGGGCATCTCTACCACCAAATCAGATCAAAGGACACCAGCTAGATGATACCGACATTTGCGTGACGTTCACGATGGATCTTATTCCTCACAAGCGTACTTTACATACTGCACAACCTGCTGATAGCAACGTTAACATCAGTAAGCATCTGTTCCGTTTATTTTCTTAAATAAAGTTCAGTTTATTGCGAATCAATTTGGAATGAGCTTGGCTTATCGATTCCAACAATAGTAAAAAATCTGTTGTGGTGGTCAATTTTTTGTCACCTCTTAGACCTTACCGAAGAGGTTCTCTAAGACTTTTTGAGTCCCCAATGTACGGGCGTCTCCCCTTTGGGTATTGGAACTAGTAATTTATGGTAGAAATCGTAGATGGAAGGAATTTTCGGGGACAGTCTTGTCTATAGTTTGCTATCAAGCACAGAATCACAATTTTCGGCAGTTGGACAGGCAGTGACTAGTATTGTGGCCCATTGTGCGATCTAGTAGTCGTCTTATGCTTTCTGCAGTATTGAGGTAATCATCATCTTCATCCCTGCGGTTTCTAAATAAATCACTGTAGGTAGCTGCAAGTCTTTTGGCTTGAGAGAGAAATATGAGACAGGATCCGCTTTTACATCAACAAGTTTTCCAATTTGCTTCCTGTATCTAGAAAACTGTATGAAAGCCGCAGTTTTGTTTTAGTTTTAGTGGTTTTTTCGATGGCATCTATTTCTGCCCACCTACGGTTAGTGCGGTTCACGGCGTTCATCATTAGCAGCACTTTTATTGCTTTCAGCGGCAGCCCCGCCGCTTCCATGTTAATTCTTCGGCTGTTTTTTTACGTGAGATACCCTTGTCGACAAGGACTTGGATAGACAGAATATTAAAACCATTATCGGTGTCATAAAACATCCCTCCGGATTATTACAACTTCTTAAGAAACTGGAGAAATTAACAGAAGGAAGAAACTATTTTGTCACCTAGTGGCGTAATCCAATGCGTCCGTAAAGACGGAGAGGGACAACTCGTAGTTGAGTCGCAGTCGATACTGAGAATCTGGAAGGATCACTTCTGCTGACTGTTTAACGACGAAGATGATACTAATACCGCTGTGAGGCAGGACGCAGCGGACGACGATAGCAGAGAATTCTAGATCTAGACAAGTAAAATAGCGATATCGAGATTAAAGTCGAACAAAGTTGCTGGAGCAAACATGCACACAGTCTGCAAAACTTTTTAAGGCAGCCAGAGACGAGCTGCTTGGGTGCATGCACCAACTCATCTGCAAGATATGGTCCAGGAAAAGCATGCCAGGCGATTGGAATCTCAGTATCGCTTTCACGATCCGCAAGACACGAGACTCCATCAAATGCGCCAACTACCGAGGGATAAGTCCCCTAAACATTGCCTATAAGATCTTCTCTGCCGTTTTGTGTGAGCGCCTGAAGCCACCACCTATGCATCGTCTTTTAAGGCACATACTTTAGGAAAGGCGAACCGCTTTCATGTGATTTGTTTAACTTCGTACTGAGTATGTAAATAATGAGAATGGACGCCATATAGGCACCTACAACGAGCTGATTAAGGACTTAATTTCATAGCCACATCATCTTCGGGATCTGGCAGGGCCTCAATCGATAACCCACTCCACCTGTCCCGATCACGACACGACGTCATCCAGTCCTGGTCTGCGCCATCTTGACTTACCGCACTGTCGTCTACTAACCAGGCTACAATTTTCATAGCCTGTTAAACAATACTTTCGTTAAATTACAAGCCTGCAAGTAAACCCAGGCAGTCTCGGATGGCAGTTCGATTTGACGAATGTATTTGAAGCAGATATGATGAATTCATTGGATGTGCGATGGTTCGTGTGTTAAGCAAGTACAAAGACTTTAGAAGAATTGCAACAATGACTAAATGTTGGAAGATGGAGATAAAACTCCTGGATGAAGAACAGATTGCCATAGTCAGTGTTCCAAATTATCTACCAAAAGAAGAAATATCACAGGTATCCAACTCACAGAATTCTTCCAATTCAAATGAATACACCCTAAATCAAGATCATCATCATTCTTGGAGACTCCCAGCAGTCATTTCCGAAAAAAGAAACCCTCATGGGCCTCTGCCCAACGACAGAATCAAATTCGAATAATCTCCTGGCATTTTGTACATAAAGACTTCGGAATACAATTTTATTCATGCGCCACACAATTTTGACGTACGACGAGTGGGCATGGCTAGTTTAAAAATAGCTCCATTGATGAAGGGGCACATGTAGTTCTGACCCACTGAGACAACATCTAACAAATTCAGTTTCTGCTCAATGTATTTGAGGGTGTGCTCAGCTTAATTGATGCAGGTCCGAGAAGATCCACATCCACGCATTTTAAAGATGAAGCTACTGTATGAAATGAATTATAAAAGTACGATGTTCAACGAAGGTACTTTTATGGATTAATTGACTCAAGAGATTGAATGCTTGAACTTCTTTCCTTTTCGGACGTCCTTATTTTCTTGCCCTGGCTCAAGTGGGATGTGCTAAAGGTTGGCCAAGCGGCCGATCAGATTTTTTTTCTCGACAACACCTGAACAAAGGTTTCATTCTTTACTTATGAGGTCAACGACCCATGGGAGGTCTGGGGCTGAGGTGCTGTAAATCATAGCAGAGTTCTTACGATCGTGTGTTCTTAATGCAGCTTCATCTCCCTCTCATGCTAGGAGACTCAAATTGGAACACCGTGTAGCGTTGAAATAGCAATCTCCTAAAACTGCCATTATAAGCTTGTTCACAAATTTGAGTGACAGCTCCATAAAAGTTACAGTCTCAAGGGGCATCGGCTTAGCTAGCTGATTCTGACGCTTTGTAGTCTCCTTAGATAGACATGAGTACCTACGACTGCCCAGAGCGTCGTACGTATGCGTCACAAAATAGGTCATCTTAAGGACATTTTTTGTATTTTCTGTATTCATTTCCATCATTTTCGGTGGCAAATCAGTCATCTTTGAAATATTTACATTAACGTAAACGGGCTGTACAACGACATGAGCCGTATACGGATTCACCAACGCTGCTCCAGGTCGAAAAGTCTTTGACTCAGAACCAATGGAGCAACGCAGTAGATGACGCTCACAAAACCGATGGCGCCGACAAGTTGAGAAGGCCCTCAACCAACAAAACTTGCGAAATTGTGCTTTCTATGCCCTTGTGCCTGTTATCATAATTTTCCCTTAAACAATTCACAAAAACGATGTTTCCCAAGTAAGTACCCATAAGTAAATGTCTAAAATGTAATATTGCGCACCTCAATGTATTGTAAAGTCTTCTTCTCACCACATGGCTGCATTAACCGCAGATAAACTGACCGTTGTTACGTTTTCGCACTTGTCGAACATCAAAATATGTAAATCTGGCCCCATCTCAACCAATTTGTCTGCTCTCCTTAAAGAAATCAATATTTTTTGTTTTCACAGTACACAATCTGTAGATAACAAAAAACATATTCGCTTGCTCAGATCACATATAGCAACACATCGACACGTATTTGTACCTCTTTGTCGAACGAAATCGGTTCTAATAGCAACACAACGTCTAAATCAGCTTCTGTAATAATACTATTTGAAGTACATTAAATTCGTAAATGCCTCGACCTTGTGTTAATTGTTCATATTTATTCTGCTATATTTGTGGAGAATTTATACCGAATTTCCGGAAAATAAAATAACACCATTAATTGAAGAGATTTACCTTTCGCAAGTTAAAATATCCCATCCGGATAAACCTTGGGCACCACCCATTTGTTGCCTTAGGTGTCACCGACAGCCTTTTCAAATGTCTATGATGTGTAGAGAGCCCCAGAGTCACACAGATTGTTACTTTTGTTGCACCAATGTGAAGGGATTTTATCGAAAATCTAACCACCTCCTAAAATATGCAGATGTCTCGTCTGTAACAAGGCCAGCACCTGATTAAGAAGCTATCTTCCGAACAGCTTTCGGACAAACAAAGTTCTCTGTATTGCTCAGATAAATGTCATGGATGATCCCGAATTTGACCTCTCCACTTATTCTGATGCACCACATCATTACTCAGATTGATCTTAAATTTATCAAAACAAAAAAAGCTGATACTGATAGTAGTAGAATCTGGTTAGGTTAGGTTAGGTTGTAGTGGCTGACTGCTGCAGAGCAGTCACACTTAGGCCAGAGTAGGCCCATTGTGATACCACGCGGATTGACTTCTCCTAACGCTGGAACCAGTTGGTGCTGCTGATGAACCGATTTAGTTGGCCAATGCTGGCACTTTTTAGCTCGTTACGGTCGCTGAAGTAGTAGGCTCCTAGATGCAGGAACCTACGACTGGCAAGAGCGCTGCAGGAGCAGGGAAGGTGATGAGTGTTCTCTTCCTCCTCTTCATTCATGCAGCTTCTGCAATAATCATTATATGGTGCACCCATCCTGCGAGCATGAGTGCCAATTACACAGTGCTCGGTTATGACTCCTATAAGGGTTTTAGGTTTTAGGTTAAGTGATGGCCAGATTTCTTTTGTTTTAAGGCAGGTGGTGCCTTCTAGCCATTTGTCATTGGTGGTTTTGATTGTATGAATCTTTAAAAGATGATAGGCTGTAGCGATCGGCATGGAAGGTGGTGCCCCTTCTATCGATAGGGATGAGGTTGTACCACACCTAGCGAGTTCGTCGGCTTTACAGTTTCCTGGTATGTCACAGTGTCCCGGCACCCACATGAGGTGAGTGTTAAAATGCTCGGCCATCTCTTTAAGAGACAGCCTGCAATTAAAGGATGTTTTAGAGTAGAACATGACATTGTCCAGGGATTTTATGGCGGCCTGACTATCGGAACAGATGGTGATATCCCTTTTTGATATCACATTGTTTTTAAGCCAGGACAGCGCTTCTTTAATCGCTATGGTTTCTGCCTGAAAAACGCTACAGTGATCAGGGAGCTTCACGGAGATAGCAATGTTGAGGTCTTGTGAATAGACACCCGCACCCACCCCTTCTTTTGTCTTTGAACCATCCGTGAAGATGCGTAGAGGATCTTTCAGTGTTTGCGTATCAGTCATCCAGTCCGATCTGGAGGGAATACTGATTGAGAATTTCTTTTCAAAGATGGCCTGGGGTAGTAGGCGGTCGGTGTCGCTAGGTAGGAAATTGAATTCCTTGAGAATGGTTGACTGGCCAGTGTTGAGTTCGGACCACAATCGAAGTGTTTTAAGTCTCATGGCTGTACTTGCTGCTGCTTGTTTCCCGAATATTTCCAGAGGTGGGAGATGGAGGAGAATATTCAGTGCGTCTGACGGAGTACTTCTCAGTGCCCCGCAGATACACAGGCAGGCCAGTCTTTGTACTCGGTTGAGTGCATTTCAGTTTACAGCCTTGTTTAGTGCTGTCCACCAAACTGAGACACCATACAAAAGTGTCGGTCTGACAATAGAGGTGTAAATCCAGTGAGCGATGCGAGGTTGTAGGCCCCATTTGCATCCAATAGCCTTTTTGCAGCAAAAAAGTGCAGAAGAGGCTTTTTCTTACCCTTTCCTGGATATTGAGGTTTCTGGTTAAGACTGGGGGGAAAATGAGAGAGTTGGCCTCTGTTAAACAGCTGGTTAAACAGCCACGTGTGTCAAGTAACGAAGCCAAGTTAGGGTTGGCGTGTTTCCTATGATAGCTCGCCAGTTTTTGCATCTACCAACTCTTAAATTGAACTGAATCGATGATGCTCTGCTGAAGAAGATTCCATTCAAATCCAATCCCTGTCACCTAAAGAGCCAGTTTTTGCAGTGAACTCCAGTATTTGTTTTACTTTTGTCTTGCCGAGGTCGCTTAGGTTGTCGAAAATGTAAGAGTCTGGAGTGGCTATCCTGACAGAGACGAGTGCAGGGCAGGCACGGAGGAGGTGTTTTACATTTTTCTCCTCTTCTTCAGCTAGGCTTACAAAGTGAGTTTGTTCCCTATTCCTCGAAAGCCAAAAACTTAGTGTATTGTAATGATATTTATGGCTTAATGCTGTTACTCTGTTATGACAATTTTACAAAAAAAAATAATATGTACCAGTTCATTCTAAAAAGCATGTCCTCACAAGATCCCGATGCGATCTAACTATTTTAAAGAATTTCCCTGATTTTATAAGCTCCAACGAGTAAAAAAATAAAATGTTTCTTCTTGTTGACCAGCGTAATCAGTATGTCCTAGAATTTGGCACTGTTAATCAGAGAGTGCAGTGGGTGTAGTTATGAAACACCGCCTATTAGGTCTTCACGCAAGAAGGACAAGGCGTATTTCCCAACGACATCTGTAGACTGTCTAGACGAGGAAGGAGGAGGGAGATGACGGAGAGACAAGCACCCAACACCTTTTCCGCGACTGTCTTGCTCTCGACTCAACTCGTAAATTCACTATAGGCTCTAAGGATAGGTAATTGGGATGCCAGCACACTTTGACGATAGTTGGCTTATTGTGATAGACTATAGGCTCTTTCTACGAAAGTCTAAACGCCCTCAGTACAATTCCAGTGAATGTACTGGTGAAATTTCGTCGTAATAACGGCAACCTTTTCCCAAAAATGTAGCACCCATGTGGAGGTGCAATAGGCATAATTTTTTTGTGCCAAGTTCATAATGCCACTATCTACCTTGCCCTTCATCATCGCTTCGCTTAGATCGTATCTAGACATAAGAGAATCGTGACCATACAGTATGCTTGGGGCACTCAACACCCGATTCCATTCTAGCCTCATTTACAAGGCAGTCTTGGTCCACTGAAAAGATGCTCGATTTTTATCTGTCTAGGCAAATGATACGAAAAAAGCAGGAGAATAACCAGACCTAACTAACTCGCATACACTCCAAAACAATCGTGATGCCTTTACTTGTACTCAAATTTGGCAAACGAAAGTTTATTAGTTCTCTCGGAAAAGATTTCCTCTGCCTACTAGTTTCACAACGACTTAGAAATCACCTGTGATAGTTGGCTAAATATTCAATCCCACATTCGGCATATGATTCAAATAACTAATTCTTCATTTAGCTTCCCGAAACCCTGGGCTATTAAATATCACTTAAGGGCCGACACGAATATGCCAGTCAAGTTGGGTCTCCATACTACGTGGGCCACTAAATTTTAAGTTACAGTTGCGTTCAAAATAATAGGAGCGTGACGTATATGAGGAGCAAAAAAAATCTCAGAGTTGGAATCAAGTGTGTAGGATTATGTATTTGGGGGCAAAAAGATGCCAACAACACGCGGTGTTCCCAAGCGGTCCCCCATCCAAGTACTGACCGCGCCCGATGCTGCTTGATTTCGGTGATCGGACGAGAACCGATATGTTCAGCATGGTTTGGTCGTTGACGAAATTATGCACATTGTTATGGTTATTCTGGTCTTCGTAGACTCCCCTTAACCCCCTTTCGTGACGGACGTAACGTGAAAATATATTTTAATGGCACATTGGTTAGTTCATAAAGTTCCTGGAAGAAGTATTATCGAGCCTGAGGCAGTGGTAGAGATAGAGAGGAGTGTCTTTTTTTTCTGGCTATTCCAACGGGCATATTGATTTCAGAATAAGAAGATCCCCCATCGCCGTGGATCATTTTATAAGAGATAGTCTGACTGGTGACTACAGTTGATCGGCTTGGAAACTGCAACCACTTCATCTACTAACTTTTAAATTGAACTGAATCGATGGTTCCTGCCCTGCTAAAAATGATTCCATTCAAATTCAATCCTCTCACCTAAGGAGTGTAACTCTTTTTCGAATCACCTTCCATCGTCCCAACTGTGGTCAATTTGAGTTGTGATTAAAAATTCTATTTCAAAATTCAAATTCCCTAGATTATCACTCATGTGCAATGCTTGTTAAAAATTCACACGTCCTCACGACTACTTTTCCACAGTGTCCGGTTATGATGACGATTAGCGTCCTGAGTGACTCAGAGTCTGCCTAGTCTGAGCTGGCCATATTTTCTTTGTTTAATGTCAGGTGGTGCCTTTTAGCCATTTGTGATTAGTAGTTTTGTTTATTTGAACGGAAATGGTAGGATCGGTATAGAAGGTGGATCTCCTGCTGTTCTCTGGTGATTAAGAAGAGGTTAAAATACACGTTGCGAGGTCATCGGACTCGGTACCCACAATAAGTGTATATTGAAACGTTCGGGCAGCCTGCAAGTAAGTCTTGTGTTTGAGGTAAACATGACATTGTCCAAGGATTTACATGCGACCTCGTTGCTCTTGGTTAATACATTTTTCTTGAGCCGTGATCTTCTAGCGTATGTTTGGCAGACATTCAATCCGCTCTGGAATGAATGCGTATTGATAACTCCACGGACGAACCAACAATCTACTCAGCAATATCTACATATGTTTCCTTGCTGCTGTTGCTCACACATGACGAAACCACGTTTTTTGTATACATATATACATATGTATATTAGGAGCCCAAAGAAAAATGTGTATCACAATCACAGTGTCCCCGAAAATGAACAATTATACAACTTTTAAAAAGTTGCCAACCTATTCGAGTTACCGAAGAAAAATTAATTCCACTATTGCCTACCATTTTCGTTCGAGTTATCAAATATTCGAGTTATCGAAGTTTGACTGTATTTACAAACAGTGGGCAAGTCGTTAATGGAAGTTGAAAACAAGATGGGACCACGAGTTTTGTGGGAAAAGGGGAAGAGATTCACATGGGTAAGGCCCACCACTTTCACTCCCTTCCAAGAGCTGATAACATTACCTGAGACCAGACAGTTCCTTTTGATTTCTCTATGCCTGGCCCACACTGGATGAGGCACATGAAGAGCAGGCAATTAAAGGGTTTCGAAGAGCATGTTTTCAGTCAGGTTTCCGTTTTTAAGGCAAGCCAAGGTTGCACAGTACAGTGGGCGAGATTCTGACACGAATCTTAGAAAAGATCCCATACCCAAGCGACTAAATGCAATCCATTTGACATTCCTGACGCCTTTAAGAGCCTACATTGTGCTCTCCGCTGTTTCTTTAGTCTAATCTCTTCTGTTTTGTCTGTTATTTTTTTTCAGTTTCATTCTTTGGCGATGGTTACATGAGCATGCCCCTGCAGGAGGCCAAGCTGTCAACAAACATTCGCATCAAATTCCGCACTCAACAGGAGAACGCATTCCTTTTCCTGGCCGACGGCAGGACCGACTACTGCCTCATACGCCTCGATGGCGGCATCATCAACTTCACGTTCAAAATCGATCGTGATGTCATTCAAGTGAGTACTCTCCCACGATATATGCCTTCGGTCCAACTCCAGTGCTTTCATTCGTTCCCCTCCCACAGCTACTCTCACCAAAGAAGCAAAGACTGAACGACCTGGAGTGGCACGATATTGCCATACAGAGGTACGAAAGCAACATAACCCTCCAAGTGGACGCGAACATCATTCGGAAAACCCTCAAGACCGGCCTGACTGCCTTTAACGTCCACTACGGGACTTTCCTGGGCGGCGTCGGGGACTTCAGGGCGGACTATGTCAAGGACATCAACAACTTCCGTGGATGCATCTCGGATGTGAGTTTCTGTTTCGAGTGCTTCAAGGTTGACTGTCGCCCCGTTTCTCTAGGTCTTCTACAACAACATCAACCTGATCAAGCGAGCCAAAGAGAGGATCAACCACGCCACCAGCATCGGGGTCTCGTGGACGTGTAGTCCGGAGTTCGATGCGGAGGTGGGTGATCCCATTAGCTTCCTCAACGACGATTCCTTCGGACTGATGCTGAAGGAGCTCAACACGGAAGCAGAGTCGTGAGTATTTCCCTCCTCTCAGCCTAGTCTCCTCTGGATCCCTACAGATTCTCTGCCTCCTCTAGAGTTCTGTTTCAGCTGAGGACCATCGAGTCGACGGGACTGGTGTTCTTCAACGGCGGATATGATTTTATCCTCGTCGAGGTGCAGGATGAGTTGTTGCATGTCGTCTTCAACAAGGGCGGCAGCGTTCTGAAGCTGTCCCCGAACGTAACCGTGTCTGATGGCAAGTGGCACCGTGTGCAAATCCTCTACGACTCCGTGAAGGTTGAGTGCATTGTGGACAGCGTCTCAATGACCGAGATGCACACGAACATCACGGACGAGCCCATCCAGCTTGAGAAGAGCTTCTTTGTCGGCGGCGTGCCGGATAAGATGCGAAGAAAGCTGATGATCGAGGGTCTCAAGGTCAACGATCAGAGTCTCAAGGGCTGCATGCGGTCGATTCAGGTGAACGGCTACGCGTTGGGCTTCCCCCAGATGAAGGCCAGCAACAAGCTGGCGGTGGACTGCATTTGGAAGTATCCCTGCATTTACGAGAGTCCCTGCCTGCTGAGCGCTATCTGCAATCAGTGGAGCGTCGACGAGTTCATCTGCTACTGCGACCAGAACTACTGCATCAAGGCCGACTTCCAGGGACCATTCAAAGTAAACCACAGCGCCCTCATTTCAGACATGTCATTTGAGGTCCTTGTGTGCTTTCAGATATTTTCAGACCCCAGTCCGGAGGTGGAGCTGCTGAACATAGCGCCACTGCAGCTGCTGGAGGGCGGCACCATCTTCATAACGTCCATCAACATCGACGTCCTGCTCGACTACAAGCGCTACGATCTCCCCGAGTCTGCGATCCGCTTCAACGTCATCCAGCAGCCTAAGTACGGTACCATCCTGCAGCACTCGAAAGAGAAGAACAACTTTGTGCCCTCGTGGAGCTTTGGTTTGGTCGATCTGAGCACTGACAAGGTTAAGTATGTTCACAACGGTGCTGAGAACTTCAACGATCATGCCACGATTGACATGCAGATCGATGGCCCCGGGCACAAGCTGCCAGATAACATCGTGGGCAAGCATCGATTTCTGCTTCACGCCAACATCACAGCAGTCAACGACCCGCCGCAGCTGCGGATTCCGAGGAACAAGATCCTGCGAGTGATTGAGGGAATCGAGAAGGTCCTGGACACGGACCTGTTCACCATCCAAGACCCGGACAGTCCCAAGGACGTGCTGATCTACACGATCATCTCGCCGAAGAATGCAAAGGAGACTTACGGCCACTTCGAGCTGAATGGCAAGTCCACTGAGACGTTCTCCCAGAACGACGTCGACCAGGGCAAGGTCACGTACATCTACAACTCAACCACCACGGAGTCCCTCTCGTACAACATTAAGGTGCAGGTGTCCGATGGCATCGAGACCAGCGACACGGTGAATCTGCCAATATCTGTCCACCCGCTGGAGCTGCGGTTAGTCAACAACACCGGTCTCATCATGATCCACAAGTCGTCGCTGCTCCTGACGCCGTTCAACCTCTCTGTGGGGACCAACACCGCCGAGGAGAACATCGACATCCGATACGACGTCGTCAAGCCGCCTCAGTATGGGGCCATTCAGCGGCTGAGGCAGATCGACTCGTCTTGGGTAAACGTCGAGTGGTTCACCGACAGTCAGCTGCTGCTCAGTCACGTAAGATATGTCCACAATCTTGGCACCCCGTGGCAGGATGAGTTCAAGGTAAGTGTGATATGGGATTTGCCCTACAGATAGACTTATCTGGATTTCTGTTCGAATTTCACAGTTCGTTGCCTCTCACGGGCTTGTGGCCACACAGACGTTTGACTTCCGGATCACCTTCACGAGCCTACGCATCACGTCGATGAAGCAGTCGGTGGTTGCTATCAACGGTTCCAAAGAATTCATCTTCAACAACAACGTCCTCCTGTTCGAGACGGTGCCTCTGGTCACGTTCCCCCGGCAGATCATTTACAAGATCCTTCAGCCGACCAGGTACGGGTCGATCTTCGTAGAAGGATCGCGGAAGGCTGCGAAAGTAAGGAAAACCAGCACTCACCACTAGAGTCTAACCATTTGCTTTCAGGAAAGGGACTCCTTCACCCAGTACGACGTGGACAAGAACCGCATCAGGTACACACTCCATCGCACCTCATACTCGCCGTTCGTGGACTACCTGGACTTCGTGGTCTCGGTGCTGGAGTGCGACAATGTGATCGGCCGCCTCAAGATCATCTTTACGCCCCTGCCGGAGCACGAGAAGAAGCTGTCGTTCCAGACCAAGCAAGAGCTCCGCGTCCAAGAGGGTGACCGTTCGCTGATCACCAAGCACAACTTCGAAATTGTTTTCAACACCTACGAGAGCCTCCGGTTTCTGGTCTCGATCGCCCCGCAGCATGGAAACCTGTGTCACCACGACAGTGCCAGCGCCAAGCTTAGCCCAATGACCGAGTTCACCTTGGAGCAGCTGTTCTTGAACGAAGTCAATTACTGCCACGACGACACCGAGTCCGCCAACGACACCTTTAGCCTGCTGATCCTGTCGAACGAGGAGATCGACATGCAGTTCGTGTGCCAGATCGACGTCAAGATCAACCTGGTGAACGACAACGCACCGTACCGCACGGTGGATCGCGTCTTCCACGTCGTCCGCGGCTCGCTGCGCACCATCAATCAGGACGAACTGCAGTACATGGACGCCGACGTGAACACAAACCTCTCGGAGATCCACTACATCCACGTGTCCAGCACGAACGGCGGCTTCTACAAGTCGGGCCAGTTCACGGATCAGTTTACCCAGGACGACATCAACAACAGGCAGATAGTCTTCCATCACTCGGGACCGGACATCGGCACGGCCTCGTTCATCGTCACCGACGGCCAGTACGAGTCCACTGGCTCGATGGAGATAAACGCATCGGAGCCGTTTGTATCCATGCTGTCGACGAACGCTACCACTGTGCAGGAGGGGAAGTTCGTCATTCTCCGCAACAGGGACTTCGTGCTGGAGACCAATTTGGACATCAAGCTGGACGGCATACACTACGAGGTGATCACTCCCCCGTCCTACGGGATTCTCATGTATCTGGGGAGGAGAGCCAATGACTCGATTCACCTCAAGGCCTCGAACCTGACGTCCTTGACGAACTTTACGCATCTGGACATTGAGCGGGACCGTCTGGTCTACTGGAACACGGAGATCGCCTCGATGGACGTTGTTCGGTGAGGACAAGAGAGGCCCGGTGGGTTTGGGAGGGTTTTCATTGGTCTTTCGTTGCAGATACCGGGTGGTGATCAAGAACACGTCGGCCGAGGGCGAGGTGGTCTTTAGGATCTACCCATCGGCCTACTGGGAGAACCTGCAAGTGAAGAAGAACCAGACCTTGTTTGTGGAGGAGTCAACCAGTGTGCAACTGTCGAGAGACATCCTTGAGGTGAGTGCCTTGAATCCTTTGCGCAGACGTCTCCATAAATTTTCCATTCCCTTTCAGGTCTCTCACCCAAACATCTCACCGGGTGACATATCCTTCATGGTCAGGTCGCCGCCCATGCACGGTTACTTGGAACTGCAGTCGATGCGGCCCGACGATGACTACAACTGCAAGGTCTTCGATCAGTCGGCCATCAACACCAACAAGCTGTACTACATACAGGCAGGGGTCAACCAATCGACTGACCACTTCACCTTCGACGTGACCAACGGCATCACGTGGCTCACCAATCTGATGCTGAAGATCGTCATCATTCCCGAGAAGCTGTACATGATCACCAATACAGTGACCGTCGTCGAAGGTTCGTCTTTCTCACTCGCATCGCGTGACTTTAGTCTGATGACCTCTTACTTTGCAGGCAAAACGGTGCAACTAACCTCATCGGACATCCAGTCATTCTCCGAGTACTACAGGGGCAAAATCATGGAGTACAAGATCACGCGCCCTCCCTCATCGGGGTACATCATGGCGGGCAGTTCGAATGTGAAGCGGTTCACGCAGAAGCAGCTGGAGAGCGGCACCATTCACTACGCGCACAATGACAACGAGAACACATCCGACTCGATGACGCTCATAGCATTGGCCAGGAACAAGGAGAGCGTCCCCTTCGAGTTGATCATCTCAGTGATCCCCGTCAACGACGAGGTGCCCGTGGTGGCGATCAACACCGGCCTCCAGGTGTGGCACGGAGGGAAGTACGTCATCAAGAACAGCGATCTCAGTGAGTAACCTCAATCAGACCCCATCCCCAGCTTGATTGTTATTCTCATTCCTTGACAGTGGCCCGCGATCATGACACTCCACCGGAGAACTTGACTTTCCATGTGAACTATATCTATGGTGGCTTCCTGGCTCTAAGGGCCGACCTTGCGTCGAAGATCAATCACTTCACCCAAGAGCAGATTAATCGGGACGAGGTGGTGTTTGTGCACGACGTCAACGCTCGGCGAAACGAGATCTCATTCATTGTCAATGACGGCCTGTTCAACACCACCGAGCAAGTACTGAACATCGCCATCAAGCCGGTGGTCATAATCGAGGAGCGCAACGAGAACCTGCACGTGTTCCCGCTGACGAAGAAACAGATCCTGCGCGAGCACCTCATGTACAAGTGCTCCGATGACCAGCGCAAAATCCAGTACAACGTCACGATTCCGCCGAACCTTGGACGCATTCTCTACGAGTTCATGGAGAACGGGCACACCACCGAGATCCAGGCGTTCACTCAGGAAGACATCGACAGTGGCCGGGTGTTCTACGAGCATACGGCTGTCATCCTGGAGTTTCGTGTCAATGATTCGTTCTACTTCGACGTGGCCGCCGAGGAGTCTGACCGCCTGCTCAACCAGAGGTTCAACATCGAGATCTCGGTCTCATCGGGGGGACTGCTGCGGTTCCTGCCCGTTCCCAAGCTGCAGGTCGACGAAGGCGGAATGACGCCGATCAAGCTGGACTTCACCAAGATCTATGAGTACCTTCGGACCAGGGCGGGCATCACCAGTCCCGAGCTATACGTAGAGGTTGTGCAGAAACCGTACCATGGCCGGATTCGGCAGGGACACGACACGAAAGCCGAGAGTCGCATCAATCCGACCGAGTTCCTGACCAAGAAAGTGTACTACGAGCACGACCACACGGACACCGTCGAGGACACGATCCTGATGTCGGTGTTCCTGGCTCAAGGGTAATTTCAAAACCCCTCCTCCCTCCGAGACTGAACTCGATTTTCTATCTTTCAGGAACATCCTTCTGTGCAACTTGACGATTCCGGTGACCATTGATCCGGTGAACGATCAGCCCTTCAAGCTCGTCACACAAGCGCCCCAGATGACCGTGGTCGAGAGCGAGAACCGCACGATAACCAGAAAACTTCTGCTGACCGAGGACAAGGACACGCCCGCCGAAGAGATCACATACGACGTCATGAGCGGCCCCACCCTGGGCGTGCTCAAAAAGATCTCGGCCGACGGCGAAGCTGAGGACCTGATTATCTATTCCAACCAGTTCACACAGGCGGACATCAACAACAACCGCATTGTCTACGTTCACTTCGGGACGCCGCAATCGACCAAGTTCACGTTCACCGTTTCTGACGGGCACTTTAGTCCGGCGTACGAGATATTCACCATCAAAGTCGAACCCATAAGCATCCTGCCGACAGCACAACAGGTGCCAGTGCTCGTCCAGCAAGGCGCCACGAGCGCCTCCCTACAGATGACGAACATCGCGCTGAAGACCAACATACAGCAGCACCGGCTGCTGTACAACATCACCAACTCGCCGCTGTACGGCATCATAGTACTGCGACATCAACCGACGCTTCGCTTCTCGCAGGATCTCCTGGAGGACTTGCAGATCAGCTACATGCAGACCGACCTGACCCGGTCCAACGACACATTCCAAGTTTACGCCTACGTGCCGAACACGAACTACGGCACCGTGGTGGATGTCATCGTGCTCGTTGAGCCGGTCATCAAAATCAATGACATAGCCCTGGGCAAGGAGAGCAAAGTTCGCCTTGAGGTCACTCTGGCGACAAACAGCCCGCTCTCCGTGAAGCTGAACAAGCTCTCGTCCAAGTTTATCATCACCCGTCCGCCCAGCACCGGCCAGATCAGGAAGATCATCCGCAGCTCCGGCGAGAGTGAGAGCCAGAACGAGCGGAGCACGGACACCTTCTCGTACAAAGAACTGCGCAGTGGCGTCATATACTTCGTGCCCTACGAGGCAACCGCTCCGCAGGATGTCGCGGACAGCTTCGAGTACAATCTGATCATCAAGTCAGTGCAGCCAGCACAGGCGGTCGTCAGCATCGACTACCAAAGCGGCGAGAACGACAGCAAGTCTGTTGTCGTGCACAGCGGCGAATTCTCCATCGACTACATGGCCATCGTGTACTGCCTGATCCTGGTGCTGATCATCATCCTCGTCCTGCTGCTGACTCTCAAATTCCGATGCCTCAGACAGAACAAGGTGAACCTCTGCAAGGAGCACCCTCCGTCACTGCCCTGTCCGCCGGACCTGACATCCGTCAGTCCCAGCAACAATTACAACAACTCAGAGGTTGATTCCGTCCCAGTGACAGCCGCCTCCACTCCGCTGCCATGCTTCAGCAACATCCCCCACTGCAAGGTGATGCGTGTCGAGAGCTACAAGGTCAGCAGCACCGACTTCGACGAGTACGATCCGGACTATGACCTGAAAGACGACCAGCGGGAGATCCAGCACATGGTCCCGAACCAGTACCAGCACTCGTACGCCGACAACGACACGTGGAGCTCGTCCTGTGATATGGCCAACGACTTGGCGTACGCCACAGTCAAGTCGAATCAACCGTCCAGTAATCCACTGCTGAGAAGGAACCAGTACTGGGTGTAATCGACGCACAAAGACAGGGATGTGCTGCGCGCTAATTGGGCCACCGCGTGGGCACGCTTTAGGTTAGGTAAGGAACGACCGGGGTCGGTGGGCTCCCAACTGCGTTTACGTTGTAATTATGTATTTATTCGGAATAGTTCTGTAGGTGTGTGTACTCATCGTTTTTTTTTTTTTACTTTTTACAGTTAATTTTGTAATTACCGTTAGTTTTGCCATAAAAACAAATAAATGACATGAATTCTATATGCACTTGTTTGTGGAGAGCCCTTGGGGTTGGTCAACATGGAAGATGGAAGAAGTTTGTGCAACCACTCGTGTTATGTGTGTTCTCTCACGGTCGGGTGGGGTTGATCGGAACGGCTACGTTGAAAATATTTTTCTAGAGAAAAAAGGTGTTTCTTGAGCAGTCGCAATGACTGAAAAGTGGTCAAGTCGTGAAAGTCTTCCAGTTTTCCGACGAAGTGTTTTACTAGAAACTCTCTGCTTTTGGGATATGTTACAAATTCTCGCAGTTCGGATTTATTTGCCACGAGACTGTCTGCCTTTTCGTTTCCTTAGGTGCCAATATCCCCAGTATCCAACAGAGAGTCACCGAGTTCACTAAGAACATCTCACTGACTGACATTTCACTGAGGTTCTATGTCAGAGTGTCTGATGCTATGGCCTGCCTTGTCCTTGGTTATTAGAAACATGGTCTTTGCTCCAGTTCCATGGAGATTTCCTCCTCTCCGGTCAGAGATTCTTTTGTTGTGGCTGAGTCAAGGTCGTCAAGGTCGCTTCGTTTATATGGTTTTCGGTCATTCCAACCATGTTCAATGAGGACCTAGTTCCCATTAAGTGAGGTTCGCTGCACCCTAATAGATCTCGTTGAAAGTTAGTTTGATCCTCAGCTTAGAGCATGTCTTAATTTCTAGTCACTCCTCCAGTCGCCGCTGCTTGACTACCTCTTAATTTTCGTTCCTCAAATAGATGCGATTGAGATTGTCTTATCTTTGAGCCTACCGAAGCTCATCTGGTGTTCATAAACCGCTGCGTCTGTATCCTGTGTTGTCATCGCAGTAATTCTCCACGATTTCCTGATTGCTTAGCTGGGAGATGCTTAGCAGACGTAATGGTTGTCTTGGACCTTCCCGACCATCGCTGCTACGTCTAGCCCCGGCACCCGTTTCTTAAGAACCAGTAAAGGTTTTTTTTTCTCTTTTTACTTTGATAGCAATACTAAAGTTAACAAAATAATACCATTAGACTATTTACTAAGTCTGTTATTCTTTAACTCAAATCCCCCACAAGTGATGATTTCATTTCCAGAATATCGTAAACGTATTTCGTTACTTCTGTGTCAAATGTGAGCAAATTATACTCAGCTCACGTGTAATTACGTGAGTTTCGTCTTGTTATTCCATCACTACCACCATTGGATCTTCTTCGCACGACACGAGGATAATTCTGGGAACTGATCGTCGACTCCGTATAAAAGTTTGATCACAAAATCGACGTTCTTCAAACCACAGTACAACTCAATACCATCAACACTAATTGTTGCGATAAAGCACAATAACAGATAATGTATGAAAACGCTGTTACAGCGCAGACGACAATTTCGTGGCAATGTATGTGGTGACATCGCACCGTCACCACTGCCTATTACAGATCAGTTCCTTAGAGTCAACGTGTGTATAAACCTGACTTCTCCCCACCAGCGGTTAGGTAAAATGATCCATAGGAATTGTATGAACGACTCACATACTAACCTCAATGTCCATCTAACTAAGTCTTACAAAATTGTTCAAGCTCGATGCTCTCCTTTTTATATCTTCAGCTCGTGAGAGAACAAGAGCACCATAGACAAAACAAACATATTCTTAATCTGAAAACATTATAAAGCTCTAAATGCAAACTCAAATTAACAACAATCCACAATGAGTTGCAGAAAAGCCCACATTCTGATCTCGCTCGGATATCGATGGGATCTCAACACTCTCTTCCAACGACAGTCGTATTTTGTTCATATATGTATTTTGCATAAAGAGCCATAAGTTGTCTGTAACAGAACCAAATTCTTCGAAGATTTAGAACACGGGGAACTTGCTGCGTATATGGGTCGATTAGCCTATTAATACACCCACTTGTCTGTGTTGACTTACACGCCTTCGCTCAGGAAATACGGGCCATGTCCGCCTACCACAAATGACGATCACACCTTGATTGCAGTTAGTGTTGTCAGGAATGGTTTAAAGACTTAACATCGTACACAAAAGAAGACGAGTTGCTTAGGCAACAGTTGTCTTAAATATTACTGCTTACTCGATACTTTGAAGAACAAATTGGAAGTAAAACGCTGTGGTGAACATTAAAGATGTTCCAATCCGAAACTTACTTACCTCGAGTTGGAATTGAAACGAAGCGAGTTGCATTCGAGTTGACTAACTCGATTCAACAACAACAGTCAAACTGATTCAAACCAGGCTCGGTATATTGCAACACTATCATTATACAATCGCAATAACATTTTGTGTTGACGGGTTCTGGAGGAGAAGATTCAATCACGAACTGTACGGGCTGTACAGCGACATGAGCCTAGTTAGGCGTCTACGGATCCAACGCCTACGGTGACTAGGTCATGTAGAGCGTATGGACACCACAGCTCCGTCCCGAAGAATCTTCGAATCCGAACCTGTCGAGCAACGCAACAGAGGACGCCCGCGTTTAAGGTGGCGCACGCAACTGGAGAAGGACCTCAACCAACTTGGTGTGCGAAACTGGAGACAGCTAGCCAGGGATCGCGCTAGTTGGAGAGGCATGCTGGTTGAGGCCCAGGTCCACCCCGGACTGTAGCGCCACACAAAGAAGAAGAAGAATAACATAATGAATAATGTCTGTATCTTACTACTCAATGCAATTGGTTAAATTATTAAAGAATTCCAAAAGTGTTTAAAGAAACGAGTTTGAAAATAAATGAGTGCCACTATAGGTTTTTTTATAATATACTTAGCAAACGTGTGGTGGCCCGTGGCGTTGTGGGTAAGTGCGTCGACCCCAACCTCGACGTCGTAGGTTCGATTCCAGCTCTGAGCGACAAAAATAATTTTCTCGGCCCCACCTCTTTCGAGTCACTGACAATGCTCAAAGAGTATTTCCTGTCTAGAAAAAGCTTCTCAAACTTGGCCGTTCGGAGTCGGCATAAAACTGTAGGTCCCTTCCACTCGTAAGAGAACAATAGCACGCACAACACGAGTGGTTGCTGAGAAGCTAGGCCCTGGCCCCCTACGGGCTGCAGCGCCACGCATATATATATATATATATATATTTAGCAAACGTTGTTTTCTATATTATTTCTAGCAAACATTTATTCAGTTCCATAAATATACTCCCTACTCCCGTTCATATGAGATCGTCACGAATTGCAATCTGACAATCCATTCGTATGGAGTTTCTAACTCGCAGAGAACTAGGGGTGCAAACTGACACTTCACTGCGAATTTTTTTGGTCATGGAGGTTGTGGATTGCGCTTGTCTCTTGGTGCAGAACGAACTCAGCTTGACAGTTCACGAAGAGATTGATTGAGTCGCAGAGAAAAACTTTTTAATTATTAATTAGGATACTTAAACTAACTTTTGTTAAAATGAAAAAAATCTATAATTCAGTTATAATCTTTTTACAAAGAAATACAACTTTTGGCTTGTATTTGCTGGAAAACAGGTGTTTGCCGAAAGTTTGCGCTCACAGTTCGCCGCTCATATGAACGGGCCTTAAGTGTGCGGGTATGTACTTATAATCGAAAGCATTGCAAACAATGAGGGTGTGCTTTATTAAGGTTAATAAATTAATCTTTATTAAAGTAACGAATATATTTTAAATTACAATTCTATCTAAACATCAAAAACATCAAATTCTTGATTTCGTCTTTAGCCAACACCAACAAACTGAATCGTTTTCTCACGCGAGAACATACCATGTTCGTGGGAAAAGCATGGTGTTTCCAAATCTAAGCCACATACAGAACATGTCTGGAATTTGGGAATTGCGTGCGTTTGAATGCAATTGATACATCTGTAGGGAACGTAGGGATTCGTGGCAGCAACAAATTTTCGCCTCAAAATGATGTCTTCAGTAAGGTTTTTCATTATTTTATTAATCCAGCTTCATCCGCACCCCTAATCCTTGATGTTTGCTGGATGAGTGGTTACAAGGGTAGATACCTGCAGGGATAACTGATCGATTGATAGTAGATCAGTTATCGACCGGCGAGGGCGGAAGGTCAAATTGAATTACAAAAAAATCATAAACTTTGTATATACTTTGATCACAAAAAAATAAAAACAAAAAACCGATTGGCAGATCTAACCGATGAGCACACAAAATTTCACGAAAATTGGTCGAGCTATCAACATCGCCATCGTGACACCGTTTGAGTGGCGCTACAACCGGCCTAGCATCACAGCAACCACTCGTGTTGTGCGTGCTATTGTTCTTTCACGAGTGGAAGGGACCTACAGTTTTATGCCGACTCAGAACGGCCAAGTTTGAGAAGCTGTTTCTAGACAGAAATAAATGTTTCTTGCAACGCCGCCTCATTGCACCTAGTATGAGTCTCCTAGTCAAGCTAAACAAAAATTAGTTCCTGTTGACTCTATAGCGTCAATGTGGTAAGACTGTTTCAGATATCATAGAAAAAAACAACCCTTAAAATGATAGGTCGGCGTGAGGTTTGCGATTGAAACACATCTAGCACTGCATCTGTTCGATTATTCCGATTGTAAAACATTTAAACATTTATTATTGTTCTCTCTGTTCTTGCTCCAACACAGGAGCGCTTAAACTAAGACTATAGGTATGTAAAACTTAACTAATAAAAGCTACTGTTGTAAATAATAAAACAGCCACTGTTACAACGTGGAAGAGATTAAGTATTTGACTTTGATGGCAGTAAAGGAAAGCTCCGCAATCCAAAGTCCAACTGATCTAGACACGTTCCAGAACTAAGTCCTCAACGTTCACATCTTCGATGATCAGACACGCCATCCATAAGTAACAATTATTGGGAAATAAACTTAAATTAATTGTATTTTATAAACATATACGAAAAGTATCTAAAGTATCACTGTCGATGGACGAATTCGTTGGCAAAGCGGGAGCTTAAATCTAACAGACACCCTGAGGGAAGGGCGGCTCATTGGACGAGGGTGTCACTTGGAGGGCGGCATTATCGTACGAATGGTCTGTGTTGGTGGTGCAATCCTCTCCGGGGTATCTCGTGCTGACCGGAGTGGTCACTGTCAGCACTGTTGAGCCTTCAAAGCCTGAAAGGAGATGAACAAAAATTAAGTTTGGGGTGGGTATGAGGATGACTGATGATGGGACTCACCTGTTGCACTGTATATTTGCGAAGGCGGTCTGCCGATATCGTGTATGTGCATCGCATTGGCTATGGTGCCGGATGTCGGCTCCTTGGTGGATCGATCTCCTTTCGACGAGATGTTTGTCAGAAGCATTTTGACGCGACGGGTCTTTCTGAGCCAGCGAATCAGTTTCACTCCCTTCGACATTAGAACTAGGAAGAACATGATGAGGACGACGATGAGGATCAGGTTCTGTTTAAGTTGCATCGCTCGTAGTTGATTACGAAAGTCGGTCTCTTTTGCGTATGCTGTTAAAAGAAAATTAAAAAGAAGAACGTTCAAAAGAATTGCATAAATGAAGTGTATTTATATATTTGTTGCGACTTGGAAAGTGACAATTCGCTACATTTCGGGTAAATCTAAATCAGTTTTGTGTAATGTAATCACTGCTATCAGAGAGGAGATGGACGAGAAGTATCAGCCAAGTACAGATACCACCATATGCAGTGCAGTCAGAGAAAATTGGGTAGAGTGATACCTTTGAAAACTACGAACCAAGCTAGTATTGAGGTCGTCAATCCACTCAAGGACCTTGCCCAAGTTTGTCATGTAAGTTGCCGATTTCCCAGTTACTTCACAAATCAGAATGAATTTTATCTGAGCGTCAGTTGTTTCCTCCATTGATGTTTTTGGTTCCTTTTTAGTTAAACGAGGGCAAATTGCATCTGTCAGAGATATATGGCAATTCCTTGCTATTTCTCAATTGATGAACGATATAGTCAGAGCGTTTTAACTATCAACGTGAAGAGTGATACATTTGCCGTCTATCGAGCTTGAGATATTGCAAGCATCGGGAAAGCTGTTCCTTGTCTTATGCGACTTTCAGGTCAGTCATGCTTCTGGGCGGTTTCGTGCTCCAGTCATCAGAATTAGGTGGCATCAGGTAACGCTATGGGGCAACGTGAAGGATTGTCTACAGAGCAGAGGCGGACGTAGGTCTTTGGTCTCGTCATAACATACTAATCAAGATATGGATAGGGCTTCAACCAGGCTATTACAATAGGTATGGACATGCCTTCAGCTTTCATCAGAACTATGCCCCAAGTCCTTAGTCTTTTCCCAATCAAATTAATGGGCACAGAGATAGAGGTCTGCTCGGTGAATATACTGAACTTGCTGCGCGTAGTTCCTAGGAACTACGATTTGGACACCTAATCATCTATACTCAGAGACATTGATCGCCTGACACCCACAGTCATGAACCACAAGCCGAAAGAATGCTGTGCGACAAGCATAGAATACAAAACATTTATCATTTAGGGTTTGAGTTAGGTTGGATTAGGATAGGTTAGATTAGCGGGCCGATAGCGTGTAGACCCATTGTAAAGGTGGTATCCTCTCGTATCCATAACTCGAGCCCATTTACGATGTTAAGCCGGATGTACTAATGAACCTGTAAAGAGATGTTAGTGGCTGTGTGAGGAGTACCCTCTCTTTTTTCTAGGTCGTGGGTAAGGCTCATTTTATTTTCATAATACTTCAGATGGTAATGTCCCGTAAGTGCACCAATTACCCCTCTGAGAAGCTTTTTATGTCATTTCGGGAGGTCATTGGACTTAGCACTGTTGTATTTGCGCCATTGCATTCGAGTAGTCTCACAAGTGGTAAGCTCCTTCAACCTCGCATTTGCTGTTCCTATTATCACATCATGAACTTTCTTATGGACATCTGCCAATAGAAGCCGAATGTTTAGGATTGCCTAGAATGGGTGCATTTCAGCCTCGGTGAGGACAAATTCATAGAGATTGCATAGAGCAATCGTGTGATGCATACTAAGCACATTTTTGTCTTCACGGCAGCCCGCTTGGACTTGATTTCTAAAGATTGCTCTAATGGCCGCTAGACTGTTAATAAAAATGATAATATCAGTTGTTGATATTTTCAACATTGATATGATTCTGGCCGCTTCTTTGACTACCAAGACCATCGCTTGAAAAACACTCCCATATTTAGGAAATTTTGATAGAGAAGTGCTTGTTAAGCAATTCGAAAAAAATGTCCGCACCTGTGCCTGTTTTCATCTTCGAATCAACTGTGTGTGGGTCATCTACTCCTCCCTTGACGGGAAATGACATTTGAATGGAATTTCAAAGTCGAAAAATGGGAGTGTGTCCTAGCATGACCAGTGAGGTCTTGCCTTAATTATCCTAAATTAACCCCTAAGGTCGCCTGGCTTGTAGTCATAATCCAGCTACAGTTTGATGGCATATCAGTCATCGGTCAGTTTCCACAGTCATCATCATGAACAGCTGGATTCTGGCGAATTCGCTGGGACCCCACTAGCCTAACCTTACCCTTTATTACTGTCGCGGGTGTAAGGAGAATCTGAAGGTGGGGAGCTAACAACGACAGAGCGGGACATATTTCTTAATTTTGTAACTTCATTAATTTTACATAGCAGCTTATCGGTGTTTCCATGAAAGCTTCTCACGGAGACCTCAAATGGCAGTCTGCGATGAAAATCTCAAAGGCATCTGCTCAAATTCACAGAAATAAGTTCTGTGAACTAACATCAAACAGAACTTCAGAAAAAAAGGAGATAAGTTCTCATCGGAACGACCTACGGAACAGAATGCAGATTGGTTAACAAAATCGAAACGCCAAAATTCTTTCATGGACAGCACAATATATTGTCAAGGAAACATGTGCAGTAAAAGTATGTGAACCACCAACAGTTTCCGCGGAAGCACAGCTTGGTGTGTCATTATTTATAAAAAGAGCTGAATAAAGAAAATCTTTGCACACGACTCTTATGGTAGGGATGATGTACCGGATGAAACTTCACAAAATCCCCTTTGAGTGGAGCAGTCCACCACGAAACCTGTTTCAACTAATCAATTAATGATACTTCAGAGCGATGCATTTTTCCGAGAATACTTGGGGAACGCATGCTTCTGTCAACATCCCTCGCCAGTTAAGTGCTTGATCACATTGTTTACCTTTGGATAACCCTCTTACTCATGCTACGATATTCATTGAGAATATTCTCTTCTATAATTAAGGTAGGCGGTTATTTAACTATGAACTTCAATTACATCATTTGAAGTCTTACATGCCGAGTGAGTGATACAAGTAACAGGTGGAAAATCGATAAATCAATGTGTAGTACGAAGTCGTCTCACCGACTTCACGATGCATTTAACAATTTCACACAAGATGATGAGGGGCCATATGTTCAAGGGTGCCATTAACAAACACGGAAGGTTGGTGTAAGGCATCTACTATGCGGACCTGCAAAAGGCTTGTGGACCACGTTACTCCCTGACCTGGGAATATCTTCTAGGAATGTTTAAGGATCCTAAGCTACATGCACGGAGGATGCAAGGAAATGCTCACATGTCAAACCAAAGGATGTGGGATTCGGCAGTCTACCCTGTTTTCTGCAAAAAATTGAAACGGCTAATTTAAACATATAGTAGCATTAACCTTTCGAAATCACATCGTAGCCACTTGGAATTGAAATTTTCAAATTGTGGTACATAGATATGCATGAAAATAGGTGGTAGATTTGAAAAAAGCAGCAACTCCTCACTATCATTTTTATAGCACAGTCGTCAGTTATAACTCGTCTTTGTAATTTTGTGTACACATTTTAAGTTCTGAGAGGGGCTGCGAACCAAAAAACAACAACAAATGGCATAAGGGGGAATAATTAAAAAGTGTAGTAGATTTTGCACTTTGGGTAATAGATTTGGTCGATTTTTAAATTGCAAAATAGAAATGTATACCATATACCACAATTGTGTGAAATTCTCAACACTGATCGTAGCCTTCGTTGGACTGAATAAAGACTGTAGAGGCGGTAGCAACAATAAAAAAACCCGTCCATATCCACTCCCTGAACTAAAAAGATTAATCAAAGAATGCGATCTATGTGTGAACCCGCACGTAACTCAGATGGTACTCTTAATACAGATTCCACCCTCGGATTCATACCTAAGCCCACCGGTCTCCTGCTCGGGACAGTTATAATTTCAATCAGTATCTCCCAGTTTGCGAAGATATTGCGGACAACCTCACCACCACAGCACGTAACAGCTATTCACCGCCAAAAACAAACTCTTCACAAAAAATCTCAATATCAGGATATCAAATTGAGGGTATTCTATTTGAGATCATTCTCAGATCATAAGACATTACTTTCTGAAGTGGCTGACCGGATCACAAGCTTGCCTACGAATATATACAAGCAACCCTTAAGAGAGTCTAAGAATCCGTGTTTCCTGAACAAATCAAAGGAACTATGGCGTGCCAGGTTCTTCATCCGCTTTCAACAGCATCCACGTCTCTACGCCATAGAGCAGGACAGGGATAATCAGAGTGGTATATAAAGTCGGTTTGGTGTTTCGAGTGATGGATCTGTTACTCAATTGCATCTGGGGCCAAAGAAGAAGCGATTGGCAAGAGGTATTCTGCGCTTGAGAAAATATTTCACCCCTTATGAATACAGACCTGAACAGGCTTGCTTACAGTGATTTATATGTTATGTAAGTCGTAGACTTAACGAACCCATTTGTGGCGACAATTTCGGGTGCTACACATTTCTAAGAAGCGAAATCGTTTTAAAGTTACCCTTAACAACCAGATACGATACGCTATGACATAAACACTACATTACGAAAACCTTAAAGGACGATCTACAGACGCGGCTCTGCATAAAATAATGTGAACAATTGAAAAGCGAATTTAAACTTAGGTTCAACAACGTTCGCATGAATTCGTAACCTTAATTAAAGAATAGATGTGGATACTTTGCACACGTAGTAGCTCTCGCTGCATTCAAGCAAACATTAGGAAACATGCATAACAGCAAATTCATCTGTAGACAAACACCGGAAGGTGTGATCTCTTCTCTTCTCTGGTTTACAGTAAACAATCTATTAAGACTGCATGAGGTTAGGGTGAAAGTGGTAGGATAAGCGCATGATACAGTGATCCGGCTGAATGATGTGTGCGATCATGGAGGGCGCCTTGAGTAAAGTTTGTACCCGGGCTACAAAATGCTGCCAAGGTATCAACTCAAGCAAAACGAATTGATGATCAACTATCGGCCTCTTTCTTGTAGCACTAATTTTCAGCTTAAAGAATAAGCGGGGGCGTGGGTGCAAAGATCTAAACATCCAGTTATCATCCGATTGCCAAGCCACTGTAGTGTCTTTCAACAGAGACACTAGCTTGTCCTTGCTAAGCTTTGTCCTGGCTAAGAACAATGTGATTTCAAGAGTGGCATTCACATTAAACAATTAGTCGTTGTGAGACATGATCACATTTGTCTACGGCACTATAAGTCTGCGGTGTGATTGCAACGAGCATTCTCAATGACGATTTGGGACATCAACCACGGTTGTTAAAGGTGTTTTCAACCCAATGACTTCTCTACAATTCCTTCTGTCTCTTACGAGATGACCGAGATGATGGGGCGTTCGAGATCACAGATGGCACATTGTGCATGACTCGAAACAATTAGAATCTAATGAAGAATTGAGACATGATCAGAATAAGCAGGCCGACCCTCAGGACTCTTATCGGCGTCATCACTGGGCACTGCGCCATTGAATCTCACGCATCCAGATTTCAACTGTTGTCCAGAGGCTGTTGGTACGAGGAAGATGAGGGAAGCTTTGCGCACCTTCTATTCACTTATTCACTTGCAACGCCCTCTCCTCGCTTAGTCTTAATTCGTCCTAGTGTCAGCCACCTTCATTGCTTTGTCAAAGGCTGGTGCCTCGGTGCCTCGTCTGAGAAATGCTATCGACTAGATCCGCCTGGTAACACTGAATGTCGAGAATAGTGGGTTAAAACGGGGATGTTTAAGGCATTAACATGGCCAACATCAAATGGAATAACTGACACAGGGTCGCTTTAGTCACAAAATCAAATGATGACGAATCCCGAACCACATCAATGTTTTCAAAATAAACAAATGACAAGTGATCGGAGACCAAGTGTTCATCCGACAAAGTGACTAAGGGTCAAATGAGACCGAATAATTCTTGCGTAGGTGGCAGCCACTAATCCAAAAACGTGTTAATATTCTTGACCCAATGACACCGCGACTGCGACTCAGTCACTAGCAGTGAAACAGCCGTACTCACATTCCTAACCGACTTTACGACCCCCTAATTGGCCATAAATGATTCACTTACGACCTCTCTTCAGTGAAACGGGCCCGTGATTCAATGAAGAATCGCAAGAATTCCGTTAAGAGGTCTTATCTAATCCGAGCAATCTTGGGACCCTCAGTAGCTGTGATTAATTTTGCGGATATGACGGCGCTGATAAGACAAAGACTGATTTCCTAGCAAACGAAATGTAAACAAGAACCCTCTCGCTGGCGGTGAAATCGCGCACACTCGCAAACACACCGCACCGAGCCCAGATCAACATTCCTACCTGGACAGTAACGATTACAATCGTTTTCGTTGTAGTTGTGCGTTGAGGTGTCGCAAATGTCCTCGCATTTCTCGCATCGGTCACTGAACGATGAGCAGTATTCCTCTCGTGAGCACGGAGGTCCTTGGAAGCACTGCGCCATTTTGTTGCTTCGCGTTGCTGACAGAATGACCTCGACGCTGAATTGTTATTGTTTTCGTTTTTTCAAATTAAACCGAATTGTTTTTCACGCAAATATTTGTTGGCCGAAAACAAAAACCAACTTCACAGATATTGTTCGTCGATGATGCGAACGATGACTCACATCACTTGCGCGCACACGCAGTCCGTCTCGCTTGCACTCGGTACACACACAAAGGGGAGACTTTCGTCAAAAGAATTTGTTAACACTTGGCTTAAAGACTTCACGAAAACAAAACCGGTCCGCTCGACGGCACACGCAAGCAATCGATCAGAACGTAGTCGATGCGTGGAGTTTTTGGGGATGCCTGCAACGGGGAACACTTGTACTGCGCGACTGCGAGGTGGACGCGTTTCCTCTCTTCGAACTCGCTCCGCTGACTGAGAGTACGTTCAGCATCTACGGGCAGACTGCGATTCAACTGCAGTCGGAAGCACGTATCTACGATGAAACCCGTTTTGTAACTATTTATAGCGCAGGTAGTTGTGGAGTGCTGCGCAGCGGTAGATAGCCGTCGGTACCTGTCTTGATCGTCGACGACGGCAGACACCACCGTCTGATGGTGTTGGTGAAGGCGGACGGCACTTGACGTTTTAACTGCTGCTGGTGTGAGGAGAGACAGATAGCTTGTCGTCGGGTGGGTTTGTTAACCTGTTTACCTGCGCGGAACTGCGGAACTCTTCATCTGGTATGAGTTGAATGGTGTTCCGAACGAACTTGTTCGGTTAATGATGCCCGCTTGAGCGCAAAATTATAGATCATGTCATGCGAGGGTTGGGCTCAGGTGTGCGATGCTCTACCGGTGTCTTTCAATGGCGAAGTTCACGTTGCAAACTGATTGAGTTAAGGCAGCGAAAATCACTCAAGCCACTGTGTAGTCAGCTTGGAGACAACCAGGCTCACTATCTGAATGAGAATCGTCGTGGGAAAATAAGGTTTTGACACAGAATGGGAAGAAAGTCACTTGCACCCTTAAACTGACTGCAGAGTGCAAGAGCGGTAGCGAGTTCTGCTACTGCAACGGTCTAGAGTACATATGATGTTCTAGGTAATCAGAGGTTCTCGAAACGCTATCGCTCATCATATATTCCAGAATTAGAGAGAGGATATCATACACTTCAATGCTGCAGTAGATAAGTTCGCTTTGCAGGCGATTGAGGGTGACCAGATAGCAATGATATTTAGTTCCTGCAATTGTAATGAAATTCATGAAAATCGTCTGATAGCTACGTAAGTGCACAGTTTAGATTACCCAGGAGGTAAATATCGCACGTTTGAAACCGTCTGATGATCTGATGGATCAATTGCGGCAACGTCAAGCGAAAACTATCGGTGTCACGGTGAGTCGCAATCGGAGTCGCAATTTCGGTTCCTACGAAAAAAAACTCAATTTTGGTGCTTAAAAGATGAGTACTCTTATTTAGACCTTAAGCCACCAACCAGTCTTGAGATTTTAGTCAGGTGAAGTAAACATAGATGTCGTAGTGACCAGTATCGTTACCGGTCGGGAACTCTCGATTCGCTGTTGCGTCGATCAGATAAATAGAGCATTAACCAGAAGGACAGCCCAGCTTACTTGCAGAATTGGGCCAGTATGAAAATGAAATTGTGCTGACGCAACCAGTTAGCATAGACAAGGTTGCTAGAAATGTTGCCCGCTTTACTGCCGAAATAGTAGCATAGAACCTTATATCTTTCGAAATTCGGAATAACACATGGCCGTGGGCAATGGTCTCAAATGTAAAGCGATATTAACCGTCTTCATTACCCGAGCTGAGGTTCCAACTAGGTGGTGCCACATACTGCGCAAGCGACGCAACACTGAAGTTGTGAGGGAGTTATCTGCTAACTGGGCGACCACGCTCACGGAGAGCGTTTATCAATCGGCCGCTACGATCCTGCCTATTCTGAGCCTTGTAGACGACCTAGCAGATGATTTCGATATGTAAGTTGATACATACAAGTGGATAGGGATGTCACCCCCTTGGTATTTGAAGCTGGACGTGGATCATGGATTACAGGAAAACTTAGATACAACCCATTGAAATGTGTGGAAGAGTTTCCGAAGACTTTGCTGCACTGTGCGTCTACCCAATATCGAGTTTATCCACAATTTCCTGGACATCTCAAAGACATAAAGGGCTATCGTCAGTAGTACACGCGATAGACTGTATTATGATGCCACAACTTCCACAAATTTACTATAAGGGACAAAGTATAACTAGAATTTAGGGACCTCTGAGCCCAGTGGTAGTAAAGGACTTCGTCTTTTTTGGCTCCCAAGTAAATAGTGTGAACAACATCAGTACCGAGATTAAACGCAGAATAACTCTTGCCAACCGCTGTTTTTTTGGGCTCAAGAGGCAATTGAGTAGTAGATCCCTCTCTCGAAAGACCAAGCTCACGTTATATAAGACCTTGATCATCCCTGTCCTGCTATGGCGCGGAAGCTTGGACTATCTCAAGAGCGGATGAAGACGCAATTGGTCTCTTCGAGAGAAAAGTTCTGCATTCAATCTTTGGTCCTGTTTGCGTTGAAGATTCTTGGAGAAGGAGATTCAACCACGAACTGTACGGGCTGTACAGCGACATGAGCCTAGTCAAGCGTCTACGGATTCAACGCCTAAGATGGCTAGGCCATGTTGAGCGCATGGACAACACTGCTCCAGCCCGAAGAGTCTTTGACGCCGGACCAGTGGGACAACGCAATAGAGGACGACCACGAACCCGAAGTCAAGCGTCTACGGATTCATCGCCTAAGATGGCTAGGCCATGTTGAGCGCATGGACAACACTGCTTCAGCCCGAAGAGTCTTTGACGCCGGACCAGTGGGACAACGCAATAGAGGACGACCACGAACCCGAACTGTAGCGCCACAATAAGAAGATGAAGAAGAGCCCAGTGGTAAGGGAATATACCACCGGTTGGGGTTCATTATCGGGAATGCATTATCAGTTGGTATTTTACAAACTCAAGACTGGTGGAATGATGATGATCCATGCATTTCTTTTCTTGCGCCGCTCTTTCATCCCTGGTACGTCGGAATCTGCTGCTATATATCTGTCAATTGTACGAACGTGACTGACGTCGACCACTTATTTGCCAGGCGCAGCTTTGTGGTCTTTTATTTCAGATTTAAGAATCAAACTGTGTGTCTACGTCACTGTTCATTTGTCCACTTTCCCTTCGGTAGTCAGCTGAGAAGCATTTTGTGAGTCGATGTCGTAACTTATAAGTAAGTTTACATTGTACTACCGGGTAGTGTGACATGTCGAACGTCCGCGTCACTTAGACCAATGCATACTAGATCGTACAAATGTGAACGCTTCGTACGACGGTCGTATGGATACGTTGATCAACTTTTCAACTTTTTCGATCCATGTGAACAATAGTGGTATGACCGCAGTACACATTTTTATTTACATTTTAAATTTCAAAGAGTGAGTATCACGGGATGAATGAAAATTATAGTTTGTTTAGGGTCGTGTGTTTATTTAGGACATCATCATCAATGAAAGAAAAACATGCGTTCCGATGATGATCCCACGAAACTACCCTCATAAGCGAAGTCCGTCAACCGCGTAGAACAATGTGAACGCAAGGAACTTTTGGTCGTTCGGACATGTCGCACTAACCGGTAGTATAATGTGAAAGTACCTAAAGGATGCTTAATGGTGACTTGGACAGCTATTCTTGGCGTCACAGTGGAGGCAGTATCTTAGGCGATCATAGAATTCGTCCTAGATTTTGTCATCATTGTCCTCTGTAAGAGGTACAGTGAAATCGGAATGTGATGTATCGAATATGTAGTCTTTTTGAACACGGAATGCTAGATCGTTGATCTAAAAGCTGGACCAGAGACTCTGGTGCCAATTCACTCTCTGTACTCATACGCTTGCAGTTGCCATTGATGTCCCACGAAGAGATGATCTTTATTATCACCTTGTTTACAGACGCTAAACAGCAATGACACCGCTTCTCTCTATGTATTTTATCGAAGAGGGAATTTGCTGTCACAATCCGAATGAAACAGCATGGCTTCATTAGAAGATTCATCTGCTGCTCCTTTATCCAGTAACCTATTCGAACGTTCAAGACAAGACTATGCGCCAAAGTACGTCAATCGACAAGCTCGTTAAATAAAAAGCACAATAAAATCAAGCTTTGTTGCATGAATTGAAATTCAAGTCCATTAGAAGTTAACGAGGGTAAGACGACCTTTCAGCTCATCCTCACCTCGCAGATCTATGTCGTTTGTCAATTCGATAAGCCGCCCCACATTTGCGCTTGCAAACATAATTAGTATTCCTCACTTGAAACTCGAATTGCGATGAGATATGTATTTGAAATTCTCCCCCGATGTTCTCAAGCTAATTTTAATCCGCTGCGCTAATAGCGATCACGTTTGTCAATAACGATGACAGATGGCAATCGGGCAGGTGTTTGGTTCTTCGGCGAACATGGACATTGAGCTGCATTCCGCCACACTACTGGGGTGAATTCTTTAGATAGAGATGTCAAGAGACTCAGGACGTGTCTAGGCGCTTTTAAAATTGTACATTTATTGTCCGGAAAGTATATTAGTACTATATTGTTATTCTTTGTTCAAGCATTTATGTATTTTCCCCCATTATTCTTGTTACTTGTAGCCTATGTAAGCGAGATCATCATCGTATTCTGACCCGCATGATCCACTGAAGTGGGCGCTAGAGTTCTCCAGACCACTCGACCCTTCGCCTTCAACTTTACGCCATCATGACATATGCCCTAGTAAGATCTTTTCTAAATTCTTTTTCTACTACTTCTACTACAATTTCTTCCTGTGAAATATGTAGGTAGAAATGATACTCAATTCGGAATAATATTTGAGTTCTGTATCGGTTCCTGTGGATTCAATAAACCCTAAGTTGGTTTTTTTCCGTAGGGAGTGAGTAAGTTAACTTTATTTGTATCCTTTAACGATGGCAACACGCCCATCTACACGTTTTTGGTATGTGAAAGAGATTCCCGCAACCTGTGTGCCTTAATAATGTCTACCTGTTAATAAACGCCTCTGCTTTATTATTATTTTAAGAGATCTATTCTGAATATGCTTAATTTTAGTTAACCCTGGGATTCACAACAATTGATGTATTTATTATGTCAAAGGGAGGACAAGAGTGGAGCTTCATATACCATATATGCATTATTTATTTAACTGTCACCACGGATTCTGCAAACGATCTCCCTTGATTCTTTTCCGATCAGAATTTGCCGACCTATCGATGCTCTTATTCCATCCGTTCTCGGTTTACGCATGGTATGGCCTATTCAGTTCCACTTGTGTGGAAAGAGAGGCAGCAGCTTCAGCTGCGATTGTCTACGCAGCAGCTCTCTGTTCGTGATAGATTCCGGCCAGATCCTTGAGGATTCGTCTCAAGCATTTGTTCACAACAGTACGTACGATTTTACGTATTGGAGCTGGAGTGGTTGCACATCCAGATTAAAAAAAAAAACAAATTGTTAAGCATGGCGGACCATCCTTGCACAGAGTGCTGTGCCTATCGGATTCCCAATTAGCAGGTGAGGTGACTTGTGTCTTGACCTCATTCTCATAACTTTGTCTGCGCGACATTGATTTTCAGTCCAATTCTTCAGGGGCTGAGTTCCAATGCGTATAATTTCTTTAGTTCTCCGCTAACGATCATTTGATTCTTTTGAAAGCGCTATTGTGTGTGCTAGTCTCGTATCAGTATAAAAGCCAATGATGGAAAGCAGGGGTGATAGTATACACATTTGGTTATTTCTCTAGTGATGGTGAATAAGGTGCTGTCTTCATCCCTGAAGCGCAAAACGCCTGCCTGTAGAGCTTCTTGATGAGCTCGGTGATGAATTTTGGTATTCTAGTGTACTCTAGGGCGTTCCAGATGTCTACTCGTCCAAGGAGTTCCACTCTTGGACGTTTGTTTCTACAAGTCGAACTAGCAACGATTCCCAAGAGATGGAAATACGTATAATTTGTCAACATTTGTGGATTGTACTGGTTAGGTGGGTGCGCTGTGAATTATTCAGCTGACATCAATTACTGCGCTCCAAGTCCTTCCAGCTTTTCACAATGATTGAAGGAAGATATTTCCCTAATGTACCAGTTCAGAAATTCCTGTTATTTGTTTCGCTTTTCGACTCAATTAGAAATTTGGAAAACCTACATACTAATGTAAATTTTTCGGTGAAAAATTTGATGTCTTTAAATGGACTCAATTGTTTCAGAATCAATTAATACAAGTAGGAAAACGTGACCAACGCTGTACAGGACTCGGAGATCTTACACAGCCGCAATGAGTCCTGAGTTCCCTGTTCTAAGATATACTAACGCAATGTCAGTTGTTCCTAGATAGCTCACAACTGGGACTTTTTATCCTATAGCAGTAAAAGCAAGGGTTGCTCGTAAAAGATGCGACGGAGTCGAGTATGGCGGTCTTGGTGAATGAACCTCCCTGATTTGCAATAAATTTCGTGCTTAAATTTTCGCCTCCAAAAGTCAAAAACTCAAACAAGCTGCTGAGACGAAGAACTTTTTATCTGCTTTTGAGATTGTTTCGCTGAGGCACGTTTTACCACAGCGCTGGGATGGTCCAGTCTGTTTGGTTTCTTGAGAGGGGTCTTTCTTACTCACTTGTTCTATCCGGAGCCAAAAAACGCGGTTGACGCTGCGTTTGATTTCGTGCAAATTGACGAGTTTTCTTCTGGCGCTCTGTTGCTCATCTCTATACACATTACATTGAAGTGGAGGTGTCTTCATTCATTTTCTAATTGCTGGCTAGAAAGTTTCATAGCCTAATTCCTTCTTCATGATTATCCTATCCACGAATGAAGAAGTTAATGTTCACTACGTAGATCCGATCAATTGTGAGAGAATAATTGCACGCACTCGACTAAAGAGGAAATACCAAGACCGCCTCGATTTTCGGTAACAAGCTCACTTACTTCCCACTGCATGGCCTCATAATATATATATATTATATATATTATAATATATATAATATATATATATATATTATAATATAAATAATATATATATATATATATATATATATACTTCGGAATAATTTTAAAGAAATTTTTCTCATCTAGAAGCAGTGTGCTGTGCTGTCCTGTTGGGGATGCCTAAAGTGGCGATATGCTCAAACATTTAAGTTTCATGTTCTGCTCTCTCGACGATTTATAATGACTTCACCATTGACTCTGCTTTTGATTGATTTGCATTTTATTTCCCGCGATTTGGAGAGCTTCCATTAAGAACGTTGTTCTAGAGAGGCAAATAATCACAAGTGGGCATCATTTTGGATGTAATTGTTGTCATGAGGAGATTTAATGGCTAATCAAACAGCTTCAAAGGAATGAAGGCGAGTTGAATTCGAACGAGATTGCTGATAAACCAGCTGAGAAAAATTCACAATCTCCGCGAACAAAAAGCGAATCTAATCAAAACGCCAGTTAAGAGAAGTGGTGGCATAACGAAATGCAAACCTCCATGAAAGTCAGTTGACACCTTCGGTCTTATCAACTCAAATGTTTTGATTTATCGCAGTCGTTGTTATTCTAACTCATTTCTAGAGCAACTGATTTATAGAAAAAATCAACAAAGCAGCGAATTTCCCGCGCTCAGCTTTTATTAAATAGGAGCACTTCGGTAGCGAGCATAGAAATTGAATAGGCGAAATGGATTCATGCCACTTGTTAGCAGCTCAAAAGATCTGGCCTCTGCTGAAACTTAACGCTTCCAGTCAGTTTTTCTTGGCGCCTGAGCAGGTCGAGAGGGGACTTCTGTGGGACATTCTCAAGCAAAAATATTGGTGCTGCTTTTGTTATGAACGTCTCATTTCAATCCTGGATGATCGGCGTAATATAATAATAAGTATAATATAGGCGCCGCTACAGCCCGTAGAGGGCCAGGGCCTAGTGTCTCACTAAGCACTCCTGTTGTGCGTGCTATTCCAGTTCTATCAAGGAAGGGACGTACAGTTTTACACCGGCTCCGAACGGTCAAATTTGAGAAGGCATACTCTTTTATCTGATTGACTCGAAAAAGGTGGATCCATGAAAATTACGTTTATCGTACAGACCAGGGATCAAACCAAGACGAGGACCGAGAGTCCTCTAAATGGTTTCGTATCGAATAGTCGCACACCCCACACCAACAGAGAGTTGGTCTACGTCCGTCTACCCACCTACTTAACGCAGTCTGAATCACAGTGCTCATGAAAGAAGAGCGCTTCAAGATGCACCTGCGTAGCAGATATTGATCAACACAATTTCCAAAGATATCACTGTAATCAATAAAGCCACGGATTAATGCGTCGAGCCCTTGCTGTTGAACTCTAGTAAAGTAATGCAAAGTGAAGCCACACAGTTTCACACTCAGATCTGTGTAGATATGAACGAATTTTAAAATGAGTGGAGTGCTTTTCATTCTACAATTATTGCATGTAGTACACACCCACCATTTGTGATTGGCTGAACGAGTAGCAATTGAAATGTGCAACAGAAATTTGCATGTAGCAGACGTTGAGCTTAAATGGCTTTACAAAGCTCGTTAGCTTCCAGTTTCCTGATATGTCTCTAGGGCACAGGTACAAGTTGAACTTTTCAATCCGATCTCCTCCAGAAGCAGCTGGTTATTTATTAGGGTACGCTAATTACAACAGCAAGTTTGCCCATCCTGTAGGCAAGTGAGGTGATAATGTTCTGACGTCTCATTTCGCCTGTTTAAGAAATAGAAAAGCTTGCAGCATGTGTAAAAGTAGCCTTTAGCGTCGTATGTTGCTTTATTGTTTTATGTAATACAAACAATCCTAGTCGTATTCCACCCTCAGAATTGATTTACATGAACTGTCATCGCATTCATAATGAAATGAAATGCAATATAACAACATTTCTGAGTTGACAATTGTTAACACGTAATTAGAAATGAATACGTGCTTAATCGTCACACAGCGTGGATTCCGAAAAAAGTCAACGACAACAAAAATACGTGCATTAGGCTACCTATTTGCATTCCTGATACTAAGTACTGCAAACAACAGCTTGGAAATTATGGAAAAACGTAATTCGAATCACATAAGAACTGATTCAGTCAATGAGAACTTCTGTATGAGCACAGTGGTTAAAAATAAAAGACACCCTCAACACTGATGAAGAAAAAATGACCTTTCGAATCATAACATTGATATATACTTTCATACCTTTTCGCTGATGACAGTGCGTGTTGTATATTGTTCAACTCGCAACTTTGCCCTTTGGTCGGAGCTGAACTGTGTATCTCCATCATTCATCTTCTTTGTTTGTGTGGCGCACAGTTTGGGGTAGATCTATTAACCAACAAACATATTCGCCCTTTTTCTTCTATGTCTACCCCACAGCAGACGCGGGGTTCCTCTTCTGTTTTGCTGTACTGGTTGGGAGTGGAGGACCCGCTCTTCATAACCAATCGCTTGGCTTACAGCTCGTACAGCCAACGTTTGAATTTTTCCTCCCGATGCCACCAAGGCGAACCTGCCCAAAGATCTCAAGCATAAATTTCCTCTCCAAGAGATCCAAGTGTTCTTTATTCAGTTTTGACAATAACAAACGGTTTAGTTAGGGCAACAAAAGTAGTGAAAAGCCATTCACAGGTGGACACTACTAAGGGCACTACGTCCAAACGTGCCAGGTCACTGGAGGCGTCATCCTCGGAGCCCAAAAGGCAAAACTGATTGGTGAAATACCTACAATTGCCAGTAGGCTCAGCAGGCCGTATAGTGACGTGCTGAAAGGTGACATCACTTAAGTCGTATGAGATAAAAGCGCGAAGGTGGAGTCGGCGATTAATGATATCTATTTGACTCTGGTGCCCTCTACCTCTCTCTTGTATATTTTATAAGAAGGTAATGGGACCTTCGAGGAGGAGGTAGCTCTGCGGGCAGAGGTTACATGTTTCGTGCAGAAACTCTCTGTGGGAGTTACCGTGCTGAGTTACCGTGCTCAACGCGGCCTTTGACATTCTGACGACGGTTTGAGCCGCCTTATCCGTCAGCTCATTTCAGGAACTGAAGTTGTTCTGGAAGAAGTTCCAGCCGGTGAGAGAGCGCCGGTCTCTTTTTAGTTTTCTTTTTAGAAAGAATTGAGTCCATTTTTTGGCCAACGCGTAGCGGAGAAAGGAAAGGTCAGGCAGTGCAGAGATTGCCAGGTCTCTCAGATACTCTGTTCGCGACTGGGCTATTTTTTTGGGTGGGTCCCCAGCCAGGCTGATCCTCGGCACGGGTCGTATGACACCTTGATCCAGCCCACCGGAGAGGGAGGGGAGAGATGGGATGTAGTCGGAGGGGAGAGAACTGATGGTTACATCTTACCTAAAACTAACTTGCCTTGTCCCAGTTCTGTCGGGGATTAAGAGCAGAATTCCCGGCGTAGACTACAAGGATATGGCGTGGCGATGCCGTTTCCTTGAAAGCTCAAATTGGTTACCTGCATGACCTTGGATAGCAATGAACTTGATCTACGCTGTATAATTTTTGATACTGCCACCAGATAAGTGTTCTTCAAAAGTAGCAGAATAGATTACATCCAACCACTCAATTGAGACGTCTACACGTGAGGCCAATGAAATGATCCCTCTCTAGGTAAACAAACATTTATTTCTTGAGGTCACTAACCCGAGATACCACAATTTGATTTCATGCGCAAGTCTTCAAAATTCGATGCGCACAGCGACTTTATCAGCCAAAGTCGACCGCAGAAACGATGTACATAAACATTTTTCGTGCTCTTTTTTCGACAAAAAAAAAATACCATTTCACACGTTCGAACGCTGAGCATTGTCACTTCGCCTGTCGCTCGTCAAGCACACTTTACAAAGCGAATTAAACGAATTAATTTGACGGGGACGCTAACGACCTTCATCTCCACAATAAACAGCAACTGCAAAGGAGGCCGGGGAATGTGTCGCCTAACTGCATGGGCTGTTGCATTCCTATAGCAAACGACTCAATTGCTCGCACGATCGCTCCTCCGTTCCGCGATCATTTGAACAGTAAAGCTGCCCGAAAGCTCTGTGCGCCTATCTGAACTTGAATGAATTGTATCGCACAAGGGAAACGCCGCGCCGTCAATTAGCTGACGGACTTCTACAGTGGCGGTTGCTTGTCTGCCGCTTCCAATTGATATCAGTTTTGCGAGCGACACTCGATATCGTGTCGATATCGCGGCGACAATTTTATTCGGCTTCGATCGTTTTGTTTTTTTTTTAATTGCTTCCTTTTGAATTGTGATTAAATTTCTTCAAGAGCTTGTGGAAGTGAAGCTTTTGGAAGATTATTAGTGGTGGATTACACTTGGAGTCCGTGCAATATATCAGCTCAAACGTAAGCAATATTTATTTGTGATCATTTGCGACACTGTTGACTTGCGCTCTGGTGTGATTGTGCAACAAGTGCTGATATTAAGTTTTAGTCAACAGACGGGACGGTATCTTATTTTCGCAGACTATCATAAAGATAAGATTTTAGGGCGATTTGCTTGTGAGTGATAAGACCCTGCGCCGACTGGGGTGCAAAAATTTACAAACTGTGAAAAGCAAATGTGTTAAATTTGCGTGTGCTAAATATACCTAAACGGCATGGCCAATGTCAAGGCCGGGTGCCCGTTCATTCCGCTTTTGTGTGCGATCTGTACGCTTTGTTTGCTGTGCTAAGTGCTAATTGAAGTCAGTCGAAATCTTTAGATTATGCCGGGGTATTATGGTAGGGGACTTGTGAGTGAAGATTCTCTGTGGTGTCTATGCAGTTTTGCGGGTTTTCTGCTGTGTCATGAGAATAATATATAACATTCAACTATTAAACAGAAACTAGTTCCAAACCAAGTTCGTTGAGTATTTGGGCATGGTTTTTGAAGGAATCTGGGAAGTTGATTTTCTCTTCGAAAACGGACGACGGATGGATTCAAAAGAACAGGAACCTTTTTAAAACAGCGAATAGATAAAATTGAATGTTGAATGAGTGAAGCCACTGCTTGGCACTGATGCAGTAAGAAATTTTGAACAAGAGTTACTTATTTGAGGTCTGTTCGGTTACGCACAGGGTAACCAAATAAAAACAATAGGAAAAGAAATTTAAACAACACTTCAGCGGTTTCAAATATGAAATTGATTCTGGCTCTATTTGGAATCTATATTCCTGTCATTATTTATGAAATAGCACACCATTCAAATGGGAGAATTCAAGTTATTGGTTCAAGTTATGCAGTGTTATTTCGATAAAAGAGTTTTGAATGATAGCCTTGAGCGCGTCCAAAACAGTTGGTTTGTTCTTCTAGCCTAAGGACGTGACGTATCCCAGTGGTGCCACGTCTCGGGACTGCAGCGCCAATTGCACCTAGGCATCAAAGTCTCCGTCGCAACAACGAGGATTAACAGATACAATCTCTTGTGAGCCTCGGAAATGAACATTTTTGTAATTATTGCTATAGACCATCCCACTATGCATAGACAAGCCTTGAACGATCCATAATGAAACGACGAGCTTACTTATAATATATAAATCTTATTAATTTCTTTAACTGGACACACTTTGGTGAACGATGTTGCGCTCTTTGTAGCACTTTGGTAACCAATTGGAATTTGTTGCATTGTTGTTGGATATTTGGACGCAGGGATGAGAAAGTAAGGCAATTTGCCCAAAAATATCGAAGAAAGTTTGCAAAAAGTGAAGTAGATAAAAATAAAAACTAAATATTTATATGAAAACTCCTTGATAGCTACTAGAGGTGTCCTCACATTACCACCAAATAGTCAAAATATCCTCACATACTACTGGATGTTTTAATTTTCAAGACATAAGAGGAGACTGTTCATAGGCTATGGTGCAAATAGGCTTATGCCGTTTTGGCTATAGAAGAGGTGTTACAGAATATCTCTTATGTGCAGGATTCATCAACTGAAGTAATACATTTTTCTTTGAAATGCTTAAATGACAACACAATCCTTTGGAAAGCACAGGCTGTTCGTAAATCAAGATACTGTAGGCCTAAAAATCAACAATGGCGATGTATGTAGTGAGCCTGAAATGAAGAAATTATACTTACTGAAAATCTGAAAAACTTTGACAAGGCCAAGTGCACTCACACTGCAGTCGGTTTATCATTGAGATCATCATTGAGTCGGTATCATTTTGATATCACGATGTATCAGAGTTCTTCTCTTTCTTTGTTTGGAGCTACAGTCCGTGGTAGACCTAGCCCTCAACCAAACGAGCCCGTCCTGCCACGATGATCTTTCGACAGCTGGTTGGTTAAAGTCCTTCTGCACTTCTCTGCGCCATCTCGTTCAAGGACGTCCTCTGTTGCGTTACCTCAATGGTTCGGAATCGAAGACGGGCCGGAGCTCTGGTGTCCATGCACTCTACGCATTTTAGCCGCCCCCAACGTCTTTGTGTTCTTCCAAGCACATCAATATTGTCCGTGTAAGGCAGCAGTTGAACGGACTTTTGGAAGATCGTGCCTATGGTGTTGACGTTTGAGCTTCGAATGATCTTCTTAAGTATGATATTGATAATATCACGTGATAGCATGTAGCCTAAGACCTTTTTTGACATTGAAGGCCTCGGTGAGTTCTTGGTCACAGTAACATCACAGGAAATGAGAAAGCGTGTAAACTGGCTAGGCAAGGATCCTCCCTTCAAGCTTGCAGAGGTAGTATTTGTACTTCTACAAGCAGTGGAGGAAAATATTGCTAAACACTTTCTTCAGCTTGCTGGCAGATAAGTCATATTAACTAACTGCGCCACATCACGACAAATAGCGCCCGAGTGTAATCGATCCAGAACATACGATCTCCTATAGCGAAACCTAATCTGTTTTCAGACACTGGCTATAGGAACACATGCCAAAAAATATATATCCCACTTTGCTCACACTGTCGTAGCTGCAACAAAACTGATGAGAACGAGTCTTTACCACATTTCCTTTGTAAATGCCCTGCACTCGATAGAGTCACCACCTACCTTGCTTTAACAGGAAACAATGAAACACCTACCTTCCGAATTTATTGATAATTCCAATTTCTTGTATCGCATAATGTTGCATGTCTTCATGTGATAGCTGTCACCATAAGTCAAGAACTACATGTAATTCCAAATACGAGTCACCTCAGTTAATTCATTAACCGGGAAGAGGAGCCCAATGTTCTCGTCCACAACTTAATGCCGTGCCCCTCAAAAGAATCAATAAAACATAAAAAAATAGAATTTATTCGCTAACGATATTTCCTAATGGCACTGCTAATGACAGCCTGAGCAATAAAAATTCTGCGTGGAATTCGAACGACACGATCAAGAATCTCTCAATGATTGCGGTTGTAGAATGTTCGCGCGAGCCAGTCAAACGACAAATTTGCAAATGCTCACGTGGGTCGTGCTATGGAACGCCAAACGCAATGGAACATCATTAGTGTGCAAACAGAATGTCTAAACGAATGCGAAATGTATTCGATTTTGATATAGAAGCCGACTGCCGGGTCGTCCAGAGTGACAGTGCGAATTGTCGCCGATTCTCCGATTCAAGGCGTGAATTCTGTTTTGAACTGTAGCGCATTAGGTGTTTGTTTGTGGAAAGAATTAATTTTAATCCGATTAGTTTATTTGACTGCGCATGCGAAATTAAGTTTTTTTTTTATACCAGCAGAGTGTCTAGACGAGTGGTTCTAATCTCGTGCTCTTGGACTTCAGATTGATTAATTTCTGTTCTTGATAAATCTTCCGGTCTTGCTAATGAAAATTTAGTCGCTTTCATGCGATAAGTAAATTACTCTAGTCCCGCACGTCAGCAACGGTGTGCGTATCGAGGTCATTATTGCCTTGTCTCATTGAAGTCGGCCACACGCTTTACATAGCTTAAGCGTGTGCAGTTAACTATCAAGGAGTGCACTTTCCTTTCTCTGAGTTGTCTGCTTAAGAATTCTCACAGCAGAATCTGCAAGACTTAAAGGACCTCCGAGGAACAAATGATGGACGAGAATAGGCTCCAGTGTTGCTCGAATTTTGTAGACCTTTAAAGTGTCGATTTCGTAAAGGACAATGTATTTGAGCCCCGTTTGAGAAAACCCTTTCAATGTGCACGGACGAGGCTGGTATTTTGAGATGCTAAAGGTGATAGTTGTGGCAACACGTAGTCATTATGCAATAAACGGACGGAAGAGGTAGTTGTGCCGAAATCAATTACTAGAGTGATATCAGACTTGACAGCTTATTGTCTCCTTGTTCAGCGACTCTTACTCAATACAAGAAATGCTGGTGTTGAATTGTCATGTCAACTGGACGAATACAAATTTTTCTTACACAGGTTAGTTAATATAGTTGGAGAGCCCACCCTTTGTAGACCCATTGTGATGCCCGATGAGACAGGTATCCACAACGCGAGCGCGATGAGTACGATGCTTCTGGTTAGGGTTCCTTTGGATGTCTTTCAGATCATGAAGGTCTTGGAAGAAGTATCATATTCTCCCAGAGTTCTATTACACATTCCGCTGTGGTTTGTACAGGACGGAGGTAGTGAGGAGTATCCTCTCTGTTTTCTGCGTCTTCACAGAGCCTCTGCAGATGCAGTCATGCGTGAGGCTCATTTTATTTTCATGATACCTCAGATGGTTTCGTCCCGTAAGCTCATCGGCTACAATTCTGCACAGCTTCTTATCGCATTTCCGCTGTTCGTTGGATTTATCACTTTAACTCTTAACATGTTGAGCCCGTCGCCGAATTTGCTGTCCTTTTCGTTCAGCCGGCAGCCGGCGAAGTGACAGGAAAAAAAATATCAGTCACGGCATTAAATGAGGAAACTCCAATCCAACGTGAAAAAATTAAAAGTTGTTACGTATTGTAATATGTGTAAAGATAAGCCGCATTTTTGTTCAGAATGTTTCAATAAATTTCATTAAAATTATGTTTGATCACATTTCATTGAGACGAATTTTTTTTTAACGGACCGACGCCAGTCAAACGAAAATTCTAGTGCCGGTCCCCAGGGACTGACGCTGTCAGGCAAATCGATTGTTCGGAGTCAGCAAAAAAGTGTAGTTGGCTTTCATTCTCGAAGAATTATCGCAAGCACAACACAATTAGTGCGGTTCAAAACGTCTTTAGAAATTCACACAGTACCCTGGATAGGATCATGTTGGCGACCTTGAGCAGGAACATACCTCTATAGTTGTTGCAGGAGGTAGGATCCTGTACTCCTTGCCGTAGTAGGTTCTGTTTTCGTTCAAATGTACTAGATAATCAAAAAAATTTGATTATCTAGTACATGCTCTTTACCATACTGGCCACCAGCTTGAAGAGCTCTGACCGTAAGCCATCTTTGTAGTTGTATGAAGAGTGCAGATTTGGATTGAAGTATTCTATCGGATGCCTCAGTCCTGCTTAATTTCTGTTAGAACGTTGAAGCAAATGAAAAAAGTTCATACACTTTATAATTTCCCTCATCCCACATCAATTTCGTGTTCAAAATGGACAAAGAATGAGGTCACAATATAAAACAATGGTGTGTTTTGGCAAGCTGCCCATGTTTAAATGTGTGTCAAAATGTTGGTCGCTTGATAGATGCTGTTTTGACAATTATCCAACTTTAAGATTCAATGAACTGTGACGTCAGTGCCGCATGTGTCTCCCGAAATCTCAATATTCATTGACTGCCCCAATTCTCGGTCATGTTTCAGATAACCACAAGACCTTGAACAATTTAAAGATTCATTTATTAGCGTCCCAATTTGGCCCTCTCATCCCATCTTAAACCTGCTCAGAGTCATGACGCACTAACCGCACGAGCATCGTGCTCAGTCCGCATTCATCGTTCATGATTTTCATTCAAACGTAAACAAGATTGAATTTTTATGAAATTTTTCAATTTCACGAACCGAATCGATGACACTCTGCGGTTGTTGCGAGTACGGATACTCGCTTGGGAACTTGATACTCGTGCAACCACAGCGGGAAATTCAATTCCGCGAAGAAAACATGGAAGATTTTGCAAGAATTTGTCTGGGGAAATTCTCAAAATCAAAAATGATGTAAGGGGGAGATGCTGACTTGAGACCGACAACATCCAAAGATCAAAGGTAACTCTGGATGATTCAGTGGCTTTTTTCATTTTCATTTATGAAAACCTCACAGATTAACTCAAATGGAAATGTACAAGCAAATATGATAACATCGAATGCTGATGCCGCGACAGGGTTAAGTGATTACGCGATCAAATGCTGAATCGAACATCATGTTTAAAATAAGGCTTTCTATAGAGAAGGCGTTGGAAAAGTCCAAAATGTGCTGTTATGTGATGTGACAGTTCAGACAGTGAGAGAATGTAATATTTTGGAGGAAGTAGTGGCTGCCAACGCTTACTCTAATGTTGCATTCATGTTTGAATGATGATACTTTATCGGTGGGGCAACGCTATCAGACAATGTCCAGCTATAGCTGTAAGAATGCTCGAAGAGCTACGGTCCCTTAATATGGGTGCAATCATTACTGCGGCGTGTCTCTTATGTCTGCAGAAGCTGAAGGGTTGGAGAAGATGTTGATATTGTCCATTACTGAAGTAATTTTTCGAACATTAGAGCAATATTCGATTCCTAGATCAGGCGCTACAGTCCGGGGTGGACTTGGGCCTCAACCAACATGCCTCTCCAACTAGCGCCATCTCTGGCTAGCTATCTCCAGTTTCGCACACCAAGTTGGTTGAGGTCCTTCTCCACTTGGGTGCGCTACCTTAAACGCGAGCGTCCTCTGTTGCGTTGCCCAACAGGTTCGGATTCGAAGGTCCTTCTCATTCGTATGCAGTTTTAACTGCTAAACCTGAGCACTCCTCGCTCAAAAAAATACCCTACTGAACAGGTTAATGCAACGGCACCTGTTAACTGAATCGGTTTCAAAGCATATCATCTCTTCGCAATGAGGAACTGGAGCACATTGCATGGTGATTAATCGCTCACGCTTCGATTAACTGCAGTGAGGCGATGACAAATGTCGCAGCTAGACATGTGCTGACGTTCTCTTCGTCATGACCTCGCCACTGCCTTCATAAGAGCTGAGCAGATAAGAGTTATCACTGGTTATGCTTGCGTGCAAAGATAACCACGTTATTTAGGTCATATATACATACCTCAAGAGTACTTTTGTTTTCTTTTTTTTGGTACAAGTTTCGCACGTCGCAATTGTTTTATCGGAAGAATTGTCTGATTGGCTCATTAAGGTGCGCAGTGAGTGTAATTTCATTTTAATTGATTTATTTTTGCTGCGCCCTTACATACATCTGATTTGATGGAACAGTTCATTGCACCAGGTGATGTACTAAGACGTTGTCGAACGTTGTGGACTGTCCATTCTTCTTTGAGTGGCGCGGGTGTTAGCGCTGGAAATGTCAACTTCGTAACGTCGGTCTCATTGGATTAATTATAAGACTTACGATTGCGGATCACCGCTATAGGGTGCTGTCTGATATTGATGCCAGCAAAGCTGCGGACATCATCGCGATAAGCGTCAAAATACACCGTACTTGAGAACGTTTCGAGCTACACATTTTTATCTTCAGTTTTATGCTCGTAATGCATTACTTAGCAGAGAGCTTGATTTTCCATGACAATCAAGAAAGAACGTGAGATGCACTTGTTGAAGGTCACTTAATTGTATCATGCAACAGGTGTCATTTCACAAGAATAAGCAAATATTTCTTTTACCGTGGCATTGTGGGTATGTGCGTGGACCCCAACCTCGACATCGTAGGTTCGATTCCTGCTCTGTGCGACAAAAAAGGCCCTACCTCAGTATATTTGTCTAGAAAAAGCTTCCCAAACTTGGCTGTTAGGAGTCGGCATAAAACTGTAGGTTCCTTCCAGTCGTAAGAGAACAATAGCAAGCACAACACTTTGTTGCTGGGAAACTAGGAATTGGCCCTCTATGACTGCAGCGCCACCCATAAATATATGTACATATGCCCATTGTTTTGTCTGTTGACTCTATATACCGCGAACTAGTTGCTGCTTCTTTTATAAAGCGTTGAAGATTACTGACACTAATGATAAAGAGTAAGTGGGGCCAAAAAATCCTTGCAGCTTTCGTTTGATAGTGGTATTCAATTTCCAGGTATTGCATCTTCAAAGCACCACCAACAACCCTACGTTAGAGCGCAAAAGTCGCGGTTTGGTCCTCATGCTGATTACATTCAATTTTAAGGTCGGGTATAGCATTCCGAACGCAGCTTTAATATTTTCGAAAAGCTTCTAACTATCATCGTCTATTCGGCAATTTCAATTGGGCGCTATTGTCAGAAATACTTATGGTTTTGGTTTTTTCTGTATTTATCTTGAGCACCACTTCGTTTGCAAATGCTTCTAGATTGTGGACCATCAAGTGAAGTTTCATTATGTGATGCGATGAGTAAGCAAACATCGCGTAGTCTAGGTGTTTAAGATAAGATCTCATAGTTCATAGAATGGCATGGATTCCATCTGTCAGTGCTGCACGGAGTACACCGCATTACTATCCGAAACATTAGTGGTGACAGTGTGCACCCTTGACGAACTCCACTCTAGACCGCAAATTAATCTGAGAACTTACCGTTGTGCAAGAAAATGTTTTTGACTGATGAGAATCTAGGGAATTTATTCTGTTGAGTGGAAAATATGATATCCGCGAAGTGGCTGCTGTCAGCGATACACAGACTTGTAAAGCCCGGGATTTCAAGTAACCAAAGAAAGAAGTTTGAGATGGTCAAATCGGTCCATCTTGCTTTTCTTATGTGGAAATATGCCTCAACGTTCACGATGGTGACTCAAACTCGTTCTTGTTGAGATTACGGATTGTTCTCTATTGCTTATCTGTCAGAGTCAGATATGATTGCAAAAATTAAGAATTCTTTCGAAAGGACGAGTAATTTTGCACCACCTATTGCAATAGTTCCCTTCACCTCCTCATCGCTTCAGCTGCTAAAGAAGTCATTATAGGGAAGACTTGGCATGCAGTCACAAGCCTGGTTTGTTTGCGTATATCTTTCTTAAATTTAGCTTTCCAAATCGACATATTTTCTTGCATGAAGGAAGCTCCAGTGAATTTCTAGCCGGAGTGACAATTTGAGATACTTAGAGTATAGACCCGCCTGTACTTCGATCCATTCAACGTTTGCTGTTCAGGCATTCAGTTTGTTTAGCTAAGAAGCTTCTCCAACAAACGCCGTCTCGGACTTCAATTTATACTCCATAGCCTTTTAAAACTAATCTACAGTCGATGAGGATTTTTTAACGTTTGACAATCATACATTGGATAGATATTTATCACATTTTTGCAGAACTATGAGTCGGTTCTGTTATACTTGATCATCAGCCCAGTTTAGGACTTGGTCGTCCTGCGATTTTCAATAATCGCATCAACCCCAACGATAGCAACTTGAAGCCTGAGCTCATGCTGTATTAAGTTCTTCACGGTTGTTATGCATTCGAGTTCAACTATCATATCCTTCTCGAAACAGGCCGAAGAACTGTTCAATTGGAGCTTTGAAGTCCCTACGTTCTATGTAGCATGTAGAGTAAAAAATGCACTTTATCTTGTCCCCATTCACCTTTCTGTCAGCTCAGATAGTCAGTTTTTCAACCGCAGCGAGAGCTTTAACGACAATCACGCTGCGAACCGGTGGCAATTCTGATGTGATTTGCTGTTGGACATATCTGCGCCTACATTGTTTGTAACTCACTTAGCGATTTTCATTCCGATCAATGTGCCACCAGCAATGCAGCCATCACTTCATTGACCTCTTGTCTATGCAAGAGCTTTCTTTTATCACTGATTATCACACACTCATCAGTTAAAATTGCCTAACATATTGCTGCACGACCGGCAGTCGCCAGACTAGTCGTCAGCAACAAGTCTTCTCAGGGCTATATTAATCAAAGTGTTGCAAAATTCAAATCTCACGCAGCTAGATTGCATTTCAGTTTCAACTCGTTGTTAACTGGGGGGATCAAGTATAGCGATGCACATTTGAGACGAACGGCGAAAGTTGTGGCGAGTGATTGTTACGTCAACGAACGCCCTCAAATGAATACCACTTGTCAGCTGTGCACATTTTATGAGTTTGCCTTGTACTTGTTTGGATTGACTCGCTGCCAGTGTTTTAGTTGGCAGATACAAACGCTTCGTTTATGAAGGTGAACAGCCGCATCTTTCAGTAAGGTAATGAGGAACTTTTTTCGGATTTAGTGAAAGGGAGAGAAATAGAGAGGAGAGAGTGGAGTTACGCCTTTCGGCAAGTGATCGATGAATTAATGGTCTATTATCTGAACACGTGTGGCTTTTCAAGTTCATGACGTCTTGAGAATCAGGCCTCAATCACAGTGGGCATCAGAAAGACAGTCGATAGATTCTCCTACATTGTGCGCACCTTGACGCGATAAGTAACTTAAATTTCCAAAAGAAGTTGACTGTTAAGCTCAGCTCAAAAAATTGCTAGACCAATGAAACCAAAGTGCATTAACTGAGCAGCAGTATGACAAAAATGATATGTGTACGCAACAAGAACTGGTGTAGGAACTGGGTTGGGGTAATTGGACTCAGAACAAACGCACAAACATCTTTCAAGCTGAAATTTTCGCCATGGACAATTGCGTTCCAATCACTCTGGACAGAAACTAACTGCGACAACATCAAAGAATTGAGCAGGAGAAACGAAGTACAACGTAACTGGTTCCAAGCGATAGTATGATAGAGGGAAACGAGATCACTGAAAAACTGACCAAGAAAACATCTTGAGGCAATGACCCCACTGAGCTGATGGGTCCCCCAACCAACCATCTCAAATACAACATATACCAGCACTTCCTGTCCTTAGCTTGTAGAAGTTGGTCTAGGTCATCCAAGTTCAAATTCTGTAGGAAAACCTGTCCCTCTTACTCGAAAAGTAGAATTGAAGACCTCCTTAATAAAAACCGGTGCGAAATAGCTAGAGTCGCGGCTGCAAGCACGGGGCACTGGCCCATACGCGTTCACGCTGCTAGACGCTCGGGATACCGCTTAACCCAAAGACCAAAGTCTGACTCACTTTCTATGTGAATGTCCGGCACTAAGCCCAAAGATATATCTCGTTTGGGCAACTTCTCCTTAATGAACTCTCCGAGATCGGCAACCAAAGCATCAGGGTAGTGGTAACAAGTGGTAACAAAACCGCAAGCAACTAAGCTACTTGTACCCGGTTTGAGTCAAGCTCGGAAGCCACCTAAGCCAACCAACCAACAACGTACCTGACCACATGGCGATAGAAGGCAATGGAACCGACTTGCTAGCTAGAAATTGAGCATAAGAACTCTTAACAGGCCCAACACTATTCTGACCATATTCTCAGAGAAGAATTCGAAGAACTAGAAAAGGGGAACCGAACGGAAACTTGGAACAAAAATCATGATATGAAGCAAGCCAAGAAACTTTTAAACCAGTTTAACCGAACGAAGTTTGATCCATGTATAAATATGAGCAAGAATACCCTCTATAACCTCACAGAGCACTGTTGACTCTGGAAGCACTTAAGGAAACTCGGAGTATACGCAGAAGGTTCTTGTAGATTCTGTGAAGAATCTAATAAAATGTCACAACACGGGCTGGGATTTTGTGAGACAGCTGCTAACAAAAAGAAAGCCTGAAAAGGCACCTCTTATCAGAGGAAGAATGAAGTCACAAGAACAATCGCAGTTTCTCAAATTTCTGGTTTAGCGGAATACTCTAGAGCAAATCTCTTCTACTTCTGCACAATAGCAGTCAATAAACCTTAATAAACATTTTAAAAGAACTCAATGTGGGAGGAACTCTTAAAAAAGAAAGGTATTAAAAGGGGCACTATATACTCATCAAGTTGCAGAGTAACCTATGATCGGGAACAGTTAAGGATATTAAGAAAAACGCCAACTTATCACATGAATTGCTTGGAGAACGGATTTCCTGGGCATTTTCATCAGAAATGACAATAGTACGCAGGAATAAAATTAGAGCTTGAAGTTACGATGATTTGACGGATCGGTTCGTCCAGATCATCAATCAAAAATCTTCTTTTGCAAACTGTTTTCCTGTGGTCACTGTTCCAATGTATTGAATTATATGCCTATATGTCTGCGGAAGCAAAACTGTATCTTCCAGGAAATGACATCACATGCGAAGACGGAACACAGCATAAGAAAATCTTCTGCTTAACCAACGATCCTCCATTAGTTCTAATGTCCAATGCTGAATAACCGGTTAATGTTGAACTGCTCTCTTGCAGTTTTTGGCTTATCTAATGTTAGAACTGAACTGATGAGTGTAGCACTGCGATGAAACTCATCCGTGCTAAGGTGGAATGTTGCTTAGGTGTACATAATGAATGGGGATTTTTCTTATGCATAAAACACACTGCTTCAGTAGCATCACTCAATGGGGGAACTGAACTAAATCCATCAGAAAATCCTTACTAATCATCAACCGCCATCGTTTCGTTGTATTCCTTGCGATGAGTGTTGTCGATTGCGACCTTAAAATCGAATTGTGGTTTGTATGGATTTAAAGTGTGTGTTAGTTAGCTAGTGTTTTTTTTCTGTTAACATTAGTAGGCTTGATGTTTTCGATGTAAGGAGTCACTTTGATAGCCAATTCGGAAATTTAGTCGGCGTTTGTCTATCGCTTTGGTACTGTTCGAGGGCTCTGGCAAATTTCGGTGTGCTTTGACGTCGCATGTCAAAATGTCTCTTAGTTGGCTGGTGCAGCTTACTTGCATTGTTGAGGTCCGCGTATCGTCATCTCTTGTCTATTGTATTGTGAGGGCAACTACACGGACTTTAGAAGAATCGCGAGGCATCGCAAGACCTTGAACCTTGAATTGGCTATAGATTGTATGACAGAATCCATTTCTGTAAGACTGTTTTCGTTTTATACTCATAGCCCCTTGTTGTCGTCACCTTAAAGAAAAAAGTGCTGCCATTACCGAATAGGCGTTAAAAGCTTATGGCTCGCAATGAGCAACCATATTTTTCAATTAACGTCACGGAAAGAACTTACATTCTCTATTTTTTTGCATTTTTTCTAAATTTTTTTTTTCATCCTCCTTTTTTACAGCCAATTAAATGCTCTTAAACCTTACGTTTTTATTCTTCGTAATTTCTCATCCACTATATAAAGGATACCGACAGGCGAAACAACCCCCTTGATCACAAAAACATTGCTAACAGCAATAAAATGAATCTGTTTTTTTCTCCTTTACATTTCAGATGAATCACTCAGTACTCTGGGCAACGTTGCTGCTGTCCCTGTTGCACTTCTCAACGTCGTACAACATCCTCTTCATGGGACCCTTTCCCGCGCCAAGCCACTGGATGTGGCTGGAAAACTTTTCCAATGAGCTCCTCAACCGAGGACATCACGTCACGGTTGTGACAAACTTTCGCGCCAAACAACCACATGACAACCGCACCGAGGTGATCATCAATCCAAAGTTCGATATACCGAAGCGCTGTAAGTAGATGTCATGTGTTTTCTATATTTCCATTCACGGTCATCACATGTCGCGAGAGAGAGGCCAATTTGCTTCTCAATTGACTGTCTAATGTTCTGGGGGTTGGCGAGCAAGTAACACTTTAGATTGCATTTTTGCCGGCTCAAGGTTTAGTTCAGGAAAGGTAGGTGAACTTGGAGTGTTGTGAGTGATGTCAAGAAATGCTTGCCGGCTCGCTGGTGCTATGTAAATTCAGGGTAACGACAACAGATCGAAGGCTTTGAAATGACCGACAGTACGACTTTCGTAGTAAAATGTTCGCTGGTGATGGATTATCTCACAGAGCCATGGACAAAATCTGTTTATCGGTTTGGCGAGAGTAATATTTTTTAAACGTGAGAGCAGTCATGAAGCTATATATGAAGCATGTGCTTACATATCGTTTCTTTTATTGCTGGATATTGTCAAAACTGGTGTGCCTCAGCGATCCCTTTTGAATACACTAATGAGCTTTTAACCGTAACTTCTGCAGGGTACCAAACACAATGAAAGAGTTGATTTGTTGGAAAGGAAGTGTCGCTGAAACACGACAAATCGCAATAAAAAAAATTTTACGTATATCAAAGTGGTTCTTCTCCAACTTATGTCATTCAGAGAAGAACCTTTAAAATGATAGCAAACAGGAACATAGTCGCTGTTTATAAATAATAACCCACTACTCCCACTTCTGCCTTTGTGCAGTTACAACGCAAATCTGAATTTCTCCGCTCTCAATAATTACCACCAAATCGTTCGTTGTGTTAAGCTGTGCACACAATCGATTTTCGCTCACCCGGCGACTTATTTTTCTGTTTTCGACCAACCCGGGTTAGATTAATCTGGCATTATGAGGTGCACTTAGATTAAAGTAGGCCCATTGCATTGCCACATGGATCAAATAACAGAAAGGTAGGGTCGGCGTGTTTTCTATGGCAGCCAGCTAAGTTTTGTCAGAGAAATCCAGTATTTGTCTTACTTTTGTCTTGCTGAGTTCGCTTAGATTGTCGAAAAAGTATTAGCCCAGTGTGCCTGTCCGGCTCGAGGCGAGTGCAGGGCAGCTACAGGAGGTCTTATACTTTTTTTTCCTCTTTTTCATCTAGGAAGCTTTTACAAAAGTCAATTGAGAATGGTCCCAGTCTTTTTGCATAAAGATCTGAAAGACAATGTTTAGTGATTACACCCATTGCCGTACTATTTTTGGATCTTCTGAGGGAGATCAGGCTATCAGATCTTTTGGTATCTAGGTTGGGCCAAATTTGCTTGGAGAATGATAGCTATTTTCCATCTGGCATTTGTTTTTTGTTTTGGTATCGCTATCGCACTTACGTACTCGACCGATGATTGTCAATCGTACTTAAGGATGCTCTGTGATAAGAACGTCTCTACGGTTGAGCATTACAGAGATTTATGATTTATTAACCAAAAAGTTGAGAGACTGAGTAAAAGTAGAACAGCGCTGACGGAGAACTTTTGGTGACACTTCAGTTTTGCCTGACATTGCCATTCATAGCTATCATTCAACCAGACTTTACTTTTTGTGTACAACTTGGACAAAATCAGAGGGGGAGTCCTTATTAGAATCGAAAGAATTCGGGAGACCAACCGTCCTTATACCTATGGCCTTTTTCATTTATCGTCAGTGGTATCAGTCGATGAACGAATTGAAATCTGAATTTCCAGGAATTTTTAATGGCTGCTTTTAACTAATTCTTTCGGAGGCAACTTTGAACATAAAATTCCACTTACTCCTGGTCAGGGTACCATTACTCGAAAACCTCAATATCGCTCGACCTCTCCCAAGTCCATCTATCATCTATTATCACTCCTAATCGCCCTTTTCCCAATAAACATACTTGCTTGTCAGGCCGGCGACGCATGAAGGGACCTAGGCACGTTAATTCCAGTCATCAAAACCAAGCTGTCTTACATCCGCGATGGCTTGGTGTTCGGCCTTCCTCTCCAGGCTCTCCATGCTCCTATTCGAAGACCCTCTTAGCTGGAGCGTTGGTGTCCATGCGCTCTATCTGGCCTAGCCAGTGTAGTCGACGGATTTTGTTCTTGCGGACTACATCCACATCCTGATACAGCTGGTAGAGTTAGCGGTTGTGTCTTCTCCTCCATTCGCCTAACTCGCAGACGACGATATCCGACGTTGAATTTTTGTTCCTTAATAAATCCACTGTTTCACTTGCCAATTATACTTCTCTTTTTAAGGAATTCAACGGTGATAGTCGCACTCATACGGAGTTTATTTTCGGGACTAATTTTGAAAATGTTTGCCAAGATTTTGTACGAACAGTTGCTTCCTGCATATAATCACCTTTGACATCAGGCTCATCACGCCAAGCACTGAGTAGAGGTATCACCTACCCGCTCGCTTTCGTATGGCTCGAAACGAGGGTCCGTAACGTCTGAAAGTTCTGAAAACATCCTCGTCCATCAACAAGAACAACAAGACTTTGGGAAACCCTGATCTGACAGTAAATGCCAAAGTCGTTCCAAGTAGTCTGTAGCCGGGGTTGATGATTTTCTGTAGATTCCAGAGAAAATCCTAAAACCACATAACAGACAGTGCTCCATCACTTCTTCGAAAGCTTCAGCTCTCTCCTGTCATATTCATCATCATCATGTTTGAAGCCCTTCAATTCATTCCTTCATATTCTTCAAATTCATTTCGTTTTCAGATCCCAAAAGTGTCATCTTCGAGATGCGGTATAGCAGTGATTTTCAGAATCTAAAAATGTGGTGGGACTTGGGCGTGCTGACCACGGAACACGCTCTGAACGATGCGAATGTAAAGAAGATCATCAGGAGTGATCAGAAATTCGATCTGATCGTCCTCGAGCAGTTCTTCCACGAGAGCCTTCTGATGTTCGTATACAAGTTCAACGCTCCCATAGTCACGATAGGTAAGTGTGGATCGCCTTCGCCATCACACAGCAGATACTCATCAGCACATTTTCAATCTAGGAACTATGGGCTACGCGGACAACATGGACCACGCGATGGGCTTGTTGACGCCTCTTTCGGTCATTCCGCACTTACTGCTGTCCTACACTGACGACATGTCCTTCAGGGAGAGAGCCTACAACACGTACCTGTCTCTGTATGACTACGTCTTCCGGCGGTGGTACTACATGCCTCAGATGCAAGACATGGCTGAGAGACATTTTACCAACTACGTCGAAGGTATGTAGGACCATTCACAAGCACCAGTGCTTCACAATCATTTTATATCAGGTTCTCTGCCGTCTGTGCGGGATCTGGAAAAGAATATTTCGATGATGCTGATCAACAGCCACCGCAGCATTGACCTGCCGCGACCAGGTATGCCGGGTCTTGTGAACGTCGGCGGCATTCACATCAAGCCGGCGAAGAGCCTGCCAAGTGACATTCAGGTAAGAACCGGCTAAGCTCCCAGTCAAATAAGCCACTTCACTGCTTTGTTCTTTTCAGGACTTCATCGACAAGTCTCAGTTTGGCGTAGTCTACTTCAGCCTGGGTTCGTACATGAAGAGCACCGACATGCCGCCGGAGAAGATCGCCGTGCTTCTGCGGGCGTTCGGCCAGATGAAGCAGAACGTGCTGTGGAAGTATGAGGACGACAACCTGCGGAATCTGCCGAAGAACGTAATGATCAAGAAGTGGATGCCTCAGAGCGATATCCTCGCGAACAAGAACGTCCGTCTCTTCATAACACACGGCGGTCTCTTCGGCACACAGGAAGGTGTCCATTGGGGCGTTCCCATGCTGTGCGTGCCCCTGTACGGCGACCAGCACAGGAACACAATAAAGTCAGTTCGCGCTGGACTAGCTCTGCAGTTGGACTTCTCAAAGATGACCGAATCGGAGATAGTCAGCAAAGTTGAGGTTCTCGTCGGGAATCCAGAGTATAAGCGACGTGCTAAAGAGGCGTCCGCTCTGTTCAGGGACAACCCAATTCATCCCATGGATGAGGCGATGTTCTGGATGGAGTACGTGGTCAGGAACAAGGGCGCCCTTCACCTGAAGTCGCACGCTGTCCGTGTGCCGTTCTACAAGTACCTGCTGCTGGACGTCCTGTTTGCTTTCTTAGCCGTTCTGGCAGTGTCCCTCTTTGTCGTATACAAAGTTCTCAAGTTTTTGCTGATCTTCTGGAATGATGCGTACCCCTACAAGGCAAAGGGGGAGTAGGAGCAAAAGTGTGCTGTTATAATTGTGTGTGTGTGCTGAGAAATGTAATAAATGTCCAAGTCTTTTTAAGTCTTAATGAGCAATGATTGACAATGTACGTGGGAAGTAAGAAGGTGGTGAAATTGGACTATTGAAGCTCCAGCCTAGAGTATTCCAGGCTGGGATGAAGTTTCAAATGCTAATACTGATGATTGTGCTTTCGCAGTAGGAATAGAAGGAATGGAGCAAGTTAGCGATTATACCTTCCACCCGTAAAAGCTTCAGGGACCGGACAATATCAGCCCAGTTGTGGCACAAATGTCCGAGGTTCGTGGCATTTCCTGGCTGAGCAACATCTATGTACGATGCATGTGTATAGGTTATATTCCTAAGATATGGCGGGAGGTCAAGATAATCTTCATGCCGAAGACAGGTAAGGCTAGCCACATCGTTTCCAAGAATTACAGACCCTTTGCCTCCTTCTCTCTGAGAGATTTTTACTCCCACTCCTTAAAAATGACAGTCTTCAATTCAATTAGGTGGAGAAAGTACATGAATTTCTCAAACTCTAAGACTTAAACTCGATTTCAAATTGTTTCTTACCACGAAAAGTAGGGGAAACTGCACAACTCGATTCCAAATTGTTTCTTACCACGAAAAATAGGGGAAACTGCACAAAGAATTTAAAGTTGGGCTGTGTTCACGAATTAGAGACCTACACAATATTTTTATATGTTTAAGGTTATTTGATTTTAATGTTATTTGATTTCTAATAATAAATCCGATTAAGGTTCAATTAAAAATTAGTCCTCACTCTTTGCCTCTAGCGTAATTATTGCGTATTAGAAGAAGCAATTTGTTTTCACAGAAGCAATGAAAAAGAGTCGTATAATAGTAGGTATCCTCTATGTAATATTTTTTTTCAATTGACAAGACTATTATGTCCCGAAAAATTATTTGTGTCAAATAGTAGTATCCTACGTCACATATTTTTTTGAAATTTGACAAGACTTTTAGGCCCCGAAAAATTGTTTGACAGTCACATAAATTTGGGGCGGTTATTTTTTTTTTCATATTCGGGGCCTTAGTCTCATCAAAATAAAACAAATATATTACATAGCAATATCTAGTGTTATTATGCGACTCCTGAGCACCCGCTGATTTTCGATTTTTTTTATTTATTTAATTTTTTTAGATTTCGGTGACCACAAAGGTAAAAAATCTTAATTCTAATAAAATTAATCCCACATGTTTGTCACACCACACCACCACAGCCCCGATTTCAAATTATGTCTGACGAAACTTAAGTTTGAGAAGTAAGCTATTTCTTTCTGAAAATTTTGAATTTGAGTGAAAACCGGAGGGTAAAAGGTTTGCAAAAATCTCACAAAAACCGAAATGTAACTTCGGCTGGGTATCAAAGTGACTGCTAAGTGAAAACATACCTCAATACAGCCGTGGATGTAAATATGTGCATGCATATTCGTTCACAATATGTATTTTATACCTATACCTGTGCATTTGTCCACGATTACGACTGGGATTAAGAGCGATCAAATCGGTATACACGCGAAAAAAAGAAAAAAAAGCCCAAATGAATGTTCACACATTTTTTCTGTTATTGGGTTATATGGCGACTATGAAAAAAAAATTAGTTTTTTAGTTAAGCTTTCAACTGCCACAGCGGCCCTATTAGGCCTACCTGTTTCCATGTTTTCTTAGGTGTATTAATCGATCCTGAAGCAATGGAAAGCATTTCGCGACATCAGAAATTTCAATCAATTTTACATACCCGAGGTCGTGAAATTTAACCATTTTTCGAGTTATTCTTCCCACAGCCACAGCGGCCCTATAGGCCTACCAACGAAGTGCGCACACCGTTTTGCATGAGATGGTGTGTGTATTAATCGATCCTGAGAGTTTGGAGTGCATGCGACAACATTGAGATTTTGACCGCAAAATCTAAGCAGTGGTTAGTAAGGCTGTTCTGATGGATTTCATGACCCATCTTCCAACTGCCACAGCGGCTCTATTAGGCTTACCAATGACTCGAGCACACCTGTTTCCATGTTTTCTTAGATGTACTAATCGATCCTGAGAGTTTGGAGTGCATCCGACAACATTGAGATTTTGACCGCAAAATCTAAGCAGTGGTTAGTAAGGCTGTTCTGATGGATTTCATGACCCATCTTCCAACTGCCACAGCGGCCCTATTAGGCTTACCAATGACTCGCGCACACCTGTTTCCACGTTTTCTAAGATGTACTAATCGATCCTGAGAGTTTGGAGTGCATCCGACAACATTGAGATTTTGACCGCAAAATCTAAGCAGTGGTTAGTAAGGCTGTTCTGACGGATTTCATGACCCATCTTCCAACTGCCACAGCGGCCCTATTAAGCTTACCAATGACTCGCGCACACCTGTTTCCATGTGTTCTTAGGTGTATTGATCGATCCTGAAGCAATGGAAAGCATTTCGCGACATCAGAAATTTCAATCAATTGTATATACTAGTAAGGCTGTTCTGATGGATTTCATGACCCATCTTCCAACTGCCACAGCGGCCCTATTAGGCCTACCAACGAAGTGCGCACACCGTTTTGCATGTGCTGGTGTGTGTATTAATCGATCCTGAGAGTTTGGAGTGCATCCGACAACATTGAGATTTTGACCGCAAAATCTAAGCAGTGGTTAGTAAGGCTGTTCTGATGGATTTCATGACCCATCTTCCAACTGCCACAGCGGCCCTATTAGGCTTACCAATGACTCGCACACACCTGTTTCCACGTTTTCTTAGGTGTATTAATCGATTCTGAAGCAATGGAAAGCATTTCGCGACATCAGAAATTTCAATCAATTTTACATACCCGGGGTCGTGAAATTTAACCATTTTTCGAGTTATTCTTCCCACAGCCACAGCGGCCCTATTAGGCCCATCAACGAAGTGCGCACACTGTTTTGCATGTGCTGGTGTGTGTATTAATTGATCCTGAGAGTTTGGAGTGCATCCGACAACATTGAGATTTTGACCGCAAAATCTAAGCAGTGGTTAGTAAGGCTGTTCTGATGGATTTCGTGACCTATCTTCCAACTGCCACAGCGGCCCTATTAGGCTTACCAATGACTCGCGCACACCTGTTTCCATGTTTTCTTAGGTGTATTATTCGATCCTGAAGCAATGGAAAGCATTTCGCGACATCAGAAATTTCAATCAATTTTACATACCCGGGGTCGTGAAATTTAACCATTTTTCGAGTTATTCTTCCCACAGCCACAGCGGCCCTATTAGGCCCATCAACGAAGTGCGCACACTGTTTTGCATGTGCTGGTGTGTGTATTAATCGATCCTGAGAGTTTGGAGTGCATCCGACAACATTAAGATTTGAACCGCAAAATCTAAGCAGTGGTTAGTAAGGCTTTTCTGATGGATTTCATGACCCATCTTCCAACCGCCACAGCGGCCCTATTAGGCTTACCAATGACTCGCACACACCTGTTTCCACGTTTTCTTAGGTGTATTAATCGATCCTGAAGCAATGGAAAGCATTTCGCGACATCAGAAATTTCAATCAATTTTACATACCCGGGGTCGTGAAATTTAACCATTTTTCGAGTTATTCCTCCACAGCCACAGCGGCCCTATTAGGCCTACCAACGAAGTGCGCACACTGTTTTGCATGTGCTGGTGTGTGTATTAATCGATCCTGAGAGTTTGGAGTGCATCCGACAACATTGAGATTTTGACCGTAAAATCTAAGCAGTGGCTGTTCTGATGGATTTCATGACCCATATTCCAACTGCCACAGCGGCCCTATTAGGCCTACCAACGAAGTGCGCACGCCGTTTTGCATGTGCTGGTGTGTGTATTAATCGATCCTGAGAGTTTGGAGTGCATACGACAACATTGAGATTTTGACCGTAAAATCTAAGCAGTGGCTGTTCTGATGGATTTCATGACCCATATTCCAACTGCCACAGCGGCCCTATTAGGCCTACCAACGAAGTGCGCACGCCGTTTTGCATGTGCTGTTGTGTATATTAATCGATCCCGAGAGTTTGGAGTGCATCCGACAACATTGAGATTTTGACCGTAAAGTCTAAGCAGTGGCTGTTCTGATGGATTTCATGACCCATCTTCCAACTGCCACAGCGGAACTATTAGGCTTACCAATGACTCGCGCACACCTGTTTCCATGTTTTCTTAGGTGTATTAATCGATCCTGAAGCAATGGAAAGCATTTCGCGACATCAGAAATTTCAATCAATTTTACATCAATCAATTTTACAATTACGAGTTATTGTTCCCACAGCCATAGCGGCCCTATAAGGCCTACCAACGAAGTGCGCACACCGTTTTGCATGTGATGGTGTGTGTATTAATCGATCCTGAGAGTTTGGAGTGTATCCGACAACATTGAGATTTTGACCGCAAAATCTAGGCAGTGGTTAGTAAGGCTGTTCTGATGGATTTCATGACACATCTTCCAACTGCCACAGCGGCCCTATTAGGCTTACCAATGACTCGAGCACACCTGTTTCCATGTTTTCTTAGATGTTATAATCGATCCTGAGAGTTTGCAGTGCATCCGACAACATTGAGATCGCAAAATCTAAGCAGTGGTTAGTAAGGCTGTTCTGATAGATTTCATGACCCATCTTCCAACTGCCCAGCGGCCCTATTAGGGCCACCAACGAAGTGCGCACATCGTTTTGCATGTGCTGGTGTGTGTATTAATCGATCCTGAGAGTTTGGAGTGCACCCGACACCATTGAGATTTTGACAGCAAAATCTAGGCAGTGGTTAGTAAGGCTGTTCTGATAGATTTCATGACCCATCTTCCAACTGCCCAGCGGCCCTATTAGGCCCACCAACGAAGTGCTCACACCGTTTTGCATGTGCTCGTGTGTGTATTAATCGATCCTGAGAGTTTGGAGTGCACCCGACACCATTGAGATTTTGACCGCAAAATCTAAGCAGTGGTTAGTAAGGCTGTTCTGATGGATTTCATGACCCATCTTCCAACTGCCACAGCGGCCCTATTAGGCTTACCAATGACTCGCGCACACCTGTTTCCATGTTTTCTTAGGTGTATTAATCGATCCTGAAGCAATGGAAAGCATTTCGCGACATCAGAAATTTCAATCAATTTTACATACCCGGGGTCGTGAAATTTAACCATTTTTCGGGTTATTCTTCCCACAGCCACAGCGGCCCTATTAGGCCTACCAACTAAGTGCGCACACCGTTTTGCATGTGCTGGTGTGTGTATTAATCGATCCTGAGAGTTTGGAGTGCATCTGACAACATTGAGATTTTGACCGCAAAATCTAAGCAGTGGTTAGTAAGGCTGTTCTGATGGATTTCATGACCCATCTTCCAACTGCCACAGCGGCCCTATTAGGCTTACCAATGACTCGCACACACCTGTTTCCACGTTTTCTTAGGTGTATTAATCGATCCTGAAGCAATGGAAAGCATTTCGCGACATCAGAAATTTCAATCAATTTTACATACCCGGGGTCGTGAAATCTAACCATTTTTCGAGTTATTCCTCCACAGCCACAGCGGCCCTATTAGGCCCACCAACGAAGTGCGCACATCGTTTTGCATGTGCTGGTGTGTGTATTAATCGATCCTGAGAGTTTGGAGTGCATCCGACAACATTGAGATTTTGACCGCAAAATCTAAGCAGTGGTTAGTAAGGCTGTTCTGATAGATTTCATGACCCATCTTCCAACTGCCCAGCGGCCCTATTAGGCCCACCAACGAAGTGCTCACACCGTTTTGCATGTGCTCGTGTGTGTATTAATCGATCCTGAGAGTTTGGAGTGCACCCGACACCATTGAGATTTTGACCGCAAAATCTAAGCAGTGGTTAGTAAGGCTGTTCTGATGGATTTCATGACCCATCTTCCAACTGCCACAGCGGCCCTATTAGGCTTACCAATGACTCGCGCACACCTGTTTCCATGTTTTCTTAGGTGTATTAATCGATCCTGAAGCAATGGAAAGCATTTCGCGACATCAGAAATTTCAATCAATTTTACATACCCGGGGTCGTGAAATTTAACCATTTTTCGGGTTATTCTTCCCACAGCCACAGCGGCCCTATTAGGCCTACCAACTAAGTGCGCACACCGTTTTGCATGTGCTGGTGTGTGTATTAATCGATCCTGAGAGTTTGGAGTGCATCTGACAACATTGAGATTTTGACCGCAAAATCTAAGCAGTGGTTAGTAAGGCTGTTCTGATGGATTTCATGACCCATCTTCCAACTGCCACAGCGGCCCTATTAGGCTTACCAATGACTCGCACACACCTGTTTCCACGTTTTCTTAGGTGTATTAATCGATCCTGAAGCAATGGAAAGCATTTCGCGACATCAGAAATTTCAATCAATTTTACATACCCGGGGTCGTGAAATCTAACCATTTTTCGAGTTATTCCTCCACAGCCACAGCGGCCCTATTAGGCCCACCAACGAAGTGCGCACATCGTTTTGCATGTGCTGGTGTGTGTATTAATCGATCCTGAGAGTTTGGAGTGCACCCGACACCATTGAGATTTTGACCGCAAAATCTAAGCAGTGGTTAGTAAGGCTGTTCTGATGGATTTCATGACCCATCTTCCAACTGCCACAGCGGCCCTATTAGGCATACCAATGACTCGCACACACCTGTTTCCACGTTTTCTTAGGTGTATTAATCGATCCTGAAGCAATGGAAAGCATTTCGCGACATCAGAAATTTCAATCAATTTTACATCAATCAATTTTACAATTACGAGTTATTGTTCCCACAGCCATAGCGGCCCTATTAGGCCCACCAACGAAGTGCGCACATCGTTTTGCATGTGCTGGTGTGTGTATTAATCGATCCTGAGAGTTTGGAGTGCACCCGACACCATTGAGATTTTGACCGCAAAATCTAAGCAGTGGTTAGTAAGGCTGTTCTGATGGATTTCATGACCCATCTTCCAACTGCCACAGCGGCCCTATTAGGCTTACCAATGACTCGCACACACCTGTTTCCACGTTTTCTTAGGTGTATTAATCGATCCTGAAGCAATGGAAAGCATTTCGCGACATCAGAAATTTCAATCAATTTTACATACCCGGGGTCGTGAAATCTAACCATTTTTCGAGTTATTCCTCCACAGCCACAGCGGCCCTATTAGGCCCACCAACGAAGTGCGCACATCGTTTTGCATGTGCTGGTGTGTGTATTAATCGATCCTGAGAGTTTGGAGTGCACCCGACACCATTGAGATTTTGACCGCAAAATCTAAGCAGTGGTTAGTAAGGCTGTTCTGATGGATTTCATGACCCATCTTCCAACTGCCACAGCGGCCCTATTAGGCATACCAATGACTCGCACACACCTGTTTCCACGTTTTCTTAGGTGTATTAATCGATCCTGAAGCAATGGAAAGCATTTCGCGACATCAGAAATTTCAATCAATTTTACATCAATCAATTTTACAATTACGAGTTATTGTTCCCACAGCCATAGCGGCCCTATTAGGCCCACCAACGAAGTGCGCACATCGTTTTGCATGTGCTGGTGTGTGTATTAATCGATCCTGAGAGTTTGGAGTGCACCCGACACCATTGAGATTTTGACCGCAAAATCTAAGCAGTGGTTAGTAAGGCTGTTCTGATGGATTTCATGACCCATCTTCCAACTGCCACAGCGGCCCTATTAGGCTTACCAATGACTCGCGCACACCTGTTTCCATGTTTTCTTAGGTGTATTAATCGATCCTGAAGCAATGGAAATCATTTCGCGACATCAGAAATTTCAATCAATTTTACATACCCGGGGTCGTGAAATTTAACCATTTTTCGAGTTATTCTTCCCACAGCCACAGCGGCCCTATTAGGCCTACAAACGAAGTGCGCTCGCCCTTTTGCATGTGCTGGTGTGTGTATTAATCGATCCTGAGAGTTTGGAGTGCATCCGACAACATTGAGATTTTGACCGTAAAATCTAAGCAGTGGCTGTTCTGATGGATTTCATGACCCATCTTCCAACTGCCACAGCGGAACTATTAGGCTTACCAATGACTCGCGCACACCTGTTTCCATGTTTTCTTAGGTGTATTAATCGATCCTGAAGCAATGGAAAGCATTTCGCGACATCAGAAATTTCAATCAATTTTACATCAATCAATTTTACAATTACGAGTTATTGTTCCCACAGCCATAGCGGCCCTATTAGGCCCACCAACGAAGTGCGCACATCGTTTTGCATGTGCTGGTGTGTGTATTAATCGATCCTGAGAGTTTGGAGTGCACCCGACACCATTGAGATTTTGACCGCAAAATCTAAGCAGTGGTTAGTAAGGCTGTTCTGATGGATTTCATGACCCATCTTCCAACTGCCACAGCGGCCCTATTAGGCTTACCAATGACTCGCGCACACCTGTTTCCATGTTTTCTTAGGTGTATTAATCGATCCTGAAGCAATGGAAATCATTTCGCGACATCAGAAATTTCAATCAATTTTACATACCCGGGGTCGTGAAATTTAACCATTTTTCGAGTTATTCCTCCACAGCCACAGCGGCCCTATTAGGCCTACCAACGAAATGCGCACACTGTTTTGCATGTGCTGGTGTGTGTATTAATCGATCCTGAGAGTTTGGAGTGCATCCGACAACATTGAGATTTTAACCGCAAAATCTAAGCAGTGGTTAGTAAGGCTGTTCTGATGGATTTCATGACCCATCTTCCAACTGCCACAGCGGCCCTATTAGGCTTACCAATGACTCGCACACACCTGTTTCCACGTTTTCTTAGGTGTATTAATCGATCCTGAAGCAATGGAAAGCATTTCGCGACATCAGAAATTTCAATCAATTTTACATACCCGGGGTCGTGAAATTTAACCATTTTTCGAGTTATTCTTCCCACAGCCACAGCGGCCCTATTAGGCCTACCAATGAATTGCGCACACCGTTTTGCATATGCTGGTGTGTGTATTAATCGATCCTGAGAGTTTGGAGTGCATCCGACAACATTGAGATTTTGACCGCAAAATCTAAGCAGTGGTTAGTAAGGCTGTTCTGATAGATTACATGACCCATCTTCCAACTGCCCAGCGGCCCTATTAGGGCCACCAACGAAGTGCGCACATCGTTTTGCATGTGCTGGTGTGTGTATTAATCGATCCTGAGAGTTTGGAGTGCACCCGACACCATTGAGATTTTGACAGCAAAATCTAGGCAGTGGTTAGTAAGGCTGTTCTGATGGATTTCATGATCCATCTTTCAACTGCCACAGCGGCCCTATTAGGCTTACCAATGACTCGCGCACACCCGTTTCCATGTTTTCTTAGGTGTATTAATCGATCCTGAAGCAATGGAAAGCATTTCGCGACATCAGAAATTTCAATCAATTTTACATATCCGGGGTCGTGAAATTTAACCATTTTTCGAGTTATTCTTCCCACAGCAACAGCGGCCCTATTAGGCCTATGAACGAAGTCCGCACACCGTTTTGCATATGCTGGTGTGTGTATTAATCGATCCTGAGAGTTTGGAGTGCATCCGACAACATTGAGATTTTGACCGCAAAATCTAAGCAGTGGTTAGTAAGGCTGTTCTGATAGATTACATGACCCATCTTCCAACTTCCCAGCGGCCCTATTAGGCCCACCAACGAAGTGCTCACACAGTTTTGCATGTGCTGGTGTGTGTATTAATCGATCCTGAGAGTTTGGAGTGCACCCGACACCATTGAGATTTTGACCGCAAAATCTAAGCAGTGGTTAGTAAGGCTGTTCTGATGGATTTCATGACCCATCTTCCAACTGCCACAGCGGCCCTATTAGGCTTACCAATGACTCGAGCACACCTGTTTCCATGTTTTCTTAGATGTTATAATCGATCCTGAGAGTTTGCAGTGCATCCGACAACATTGAGATCGCAAAATCTAAGCAGTGGTTAGTAAGGCTGTTCTGATGGATTTCATGACCCATCTTCCAACTGCCACAGCGGCCCTATTAGGCTTACCAATGACTCGCGCACACCTGTTTCCATGTTTTCTTAGGTGTATTAATCGATCCTGAAGCAATGGAAAGCATTTCGCGACATCAGAAATTTCAATCAATTTTACATCAATCAATTTTACAATTACGAGTTATTGTTCCCACAGCCATAGCGGCCCTATTAGGCCTACCAACGAAGTGCGCACACCGTTTTGCATGTGCTGGTGTGTGTATTAATCGATCCTGAGAGTTTGGAGTGCATCCGACAACATTGAGATTTTGACCGTAAAATCTAAGCAGTGGCTGTTCTGATGGATTTCATGACCCATCTTCCAATTGCCACAGCGGAACTATTAGGCTTACCAATGACTCGCGCACACCTGTTTCCATGTTTTCTTAGGTGTATTAATCGATCCTGAAGCAATGGAAAGCATTTCGCGACATCAGAAATTTCAATCAATTTTACATACCCGGGGTCGTGAAATTTAACCATTTTTCGGGTTATTCTTCCCACAGCCACAGCGGCCCTATTAGGCCTACAAACGAAGTCCGCACACCGTTTTGCATGTGCTGGTGTGTGTATTAATCGATCCTGAGAGTTTGGAGTGCATCCGACAACATTGAGATTTTGACCGTAAAATCTAAGCAGTGGCTGTTCTGATGGATTTCATGACCCATATTCCAACTGCCACAGCGGCCCTATTAGGCCTACCAACGAAGTGCGCACGCCGTTTTGCATGTGCTGGTGTGTGTATTAATCGATCCTGAGAGTTTGGAGTGCATCCGACAACATTGAGATTTTAACCGCAAAATCTAAGCAGTGGTTAGTAAGGCTGTTCTGATGGATTTCATGACCCATCTTCCAACTGCCACAGCGGCCCTATTAGGCTTACCAATGACTCGCGCACACTTGTTTCCATGTTTTCTTAGGAGAATTAATCGATCCTGAAGCAATGGAAAGCATTTCGCGACATCAGAAATTTCAATCAATTTTACATCAATCAATTTTACAATTACGAGTTATTGTTCCCACAGCCATAGCGGCCCTATTAGGCCTACCAACGAAGTGCGCACACCGTTTTGCATGTGCTGGTGTGTGTATTAATCGATCCTGAGAGTTTGGAGTGCATCCGACAACATTGAGATTTTGACCGTAAAATCTAAGCAGTGGCTGTTCTGATGGATTTCATGACCCATCTTCCAATTGCCACAGCGGAACTATTAGGCTTACCAATGACTCGCGCACACCTGTTTCCATGTTTTCTTAGGTGTATTAATCGATCCTGAAGCAATGGAAAGCATTTCGCGACATCAGAAATTTAAATCAATTTAACATACTCGGGGTCGTGAAATTTAACCATTTTTCGAGTTATTCTTCCCACAGCCACAGCGGCCCTTTTAGGCCTACCAACGAAGTGCGCACACCGTTTTGCATGTGCTGTTGTGTGTATTAATCGATCCTGACAGTTTGGAGTGCATCCGACAACATTGAGATTTTGACCGTAAAATCTAAGCAGTGGCTGTTCTGATGGATTTCATGACCCATATTCCAACTGCCACAGCGGCCCTATTAGGCCTACCAACGAAGTGCGCACGCCGTTTTGCATGTGCTGGTGTGTGTATTAATCGATCCTGAGAGTTTGGAGTGCATCCGACAACATTGAGATTTTGACCGCAAAATCTAAGCAGTGGTTAGTAAGGCTGCTCTGATGGATTTCATGACCCATCTTCCAACTGCCACAGCGGTCCTATTAGGCTTACCAATGACTCGAGCACACCTGTTTCCAGGTTTTCTTAGGTGTATTAATCGATCCTGGAGCAATGGAAAGCATTTCGCGACATCAGAAATTTCAATCGATTTTACATACCCGGGGTCGTGAAATTTAACCATTTTTCGAGTTATTCTTCCCACAGCCACAGCGGCCCTATTAGGCCTACAAACGAAGTCCGCACACCGTTTTGCATATGCTGGTGTGTGTATTAATCGATCCTGAGAGTTTGGAGTGCATCCGACAACATTGAGATTTTGACCGTAAAATCTAAGCAGTGGCTGTTCTGATGGATTTCATGACCCATCTTCCAATTGCCACAGCGGAACTATTAGGCTTACCAATGACTCGCGCACACCTGTTTCCATGTTTTCTTAGGTGTATTAATCGATCCTGAAGCAATGGAAAGCATTTCGCGACATCAGAAATTTCAATCAATTTTACATACCCGGGGTCGTGAAATTTAACCATTTTTCGGGTTATTCTTCCCACAGCCACAGCGGCCCTATTAGGCCTACAAACGAAGTCCGCACACCGTTTTGCATATGCTGGTGTGTGTATTAATCGATCCTGAGAGTTTGGAGTGCATCCGACAACATTGAGATTTTGACCGCAAAATCTAAACAGTGGTTAGTAAGGCTGTTCTGATAGATTTCATGACCCATCTTCCAACTGCCCAGCGGCCCTATTAGGCCCACCAACGAAGTGCGCACACCGTTTTGCATGTGCTGGTGTGTGTATTAATCGATCCTGAGAGTTTGGAGTGCATCCGACAACATTGAGATTTTGACCGCAAAATCTAAGCAGTGGTTAGTAAGGCTGTTCTGATAGATTTCATGACCCATCTTCCAACTGCCCAGCGGCCCTATTAGGCCCACCAACGAAGTGCGCACACCGTTTTGCATGTGCTGGTGTGTGTATTAATCGATCCTGAGAGTTTGGAGTGCATCCGACAAAATTGAGATCTTGACCGCAAAATATAAGCAGTGGTTAGTAAGGCTGTTCTGATGGATTTCATGACCCATCTTCCAACTGCCACAGCGGCCCTATTAGGCTTACCAATGACTCGCGCACACCTGTTTCCATGTTTTCTTAGGTGTATTAATCGATCCTGAAGCAATGGAAAGCATTTCGCGACATCGGAAATTTCAATCTATTTTACATACCCGGGGTCGTGAAATTTAACCATTTTTCGAGTTATTCTTCCCACAGCCACAGCGGCCCTATTAGGCCTACCAACGAAGTGCGCACACCGCTTTGCATGTGTTGGTGTGTGTATTAATCGATCCTGAGAGATTGGAGTGCATCCGACAACATTGAGATTTTGACCGCAAAATCTAAGCAGTGGTTAGTAAGGCTGTTCTGATGGATTTCATGAGCCATCTTCCAACTGCCCAGCGGCCCTATTAGGCCCACCAACGAAGTGCGCACACCGCTTTGCATGTGCTGGTGTGTGTATTAATCGATCCTGAGAGTTTGGAGTGCATCCGACAACATTGAGATTTTGACCGCAAAATCTAGGCAGTGGTTAGTAAGGCTGTTCTGATGGATTTCATGACCCATCTTCCAACGGCCCAGCGGCCCTATTAGGCCCACCAACGAAGTGCGCACACCGTTTTGCATGTGCTGGTGTGTGTATTAATCGATCCTGAAGCAATGGAAAGCATTTCGCGACATCGGATATTTCAATCTATTTTACATACCCGGGGTCGTGAAATTTAACCATTTTTCGGGTTATTCTTCCCACAGCCACAGCGGCCCTATTAGGCCTACAAACGAAGTACGCACACCGTTTTGCATGTGCTGGTGTGTGTATTAATCGATCCTGAGAGTTTGGAGTGCATCCGACCACATTGAGATTTTGACCGCAAAATCTAAGCAGTGGTTAGTAAGGCTGTTCTGATGGATTTCATGACCCATCTTCCAACTGCCAGAGCGGCCCTATTAGGCCTACCAACGAAGTGCGCACACCGTTTTGCATGTGTGTTTTAATCAATCCTGAGAGTTTGGAGTGGATCCGACATCATTGAGATTTTGACCGCAAAATCTAGACAGTGGTTAGTAAGGCTGTTCTGATGGATTTCATGACCCATCTTCCAACTGCCAGAGCGGCCCTATTAGGCCTACCAACGACTCGCGCATACCTGTTTCCATGTTTTCTTACGTGTATTATTCGATACTGATTCATTTCAAAGCATTTCGCCACATCGAAAATTTCAATCAATTTGACATAGCCGGCATCGTCGAATTTGTTCGTTTTTCACCCTCATCTTTCAAATGCTACAGCGGCCCTATTAGGCCTACCAACGACTCGCGCATACCTGTTTCCATGTTTTCTTACGTGTATTATTCGATACTGATTCATTTCAAAGCATGTCGCCACATCGAAAATTTCAATCAATTTGACATAGCCGGCATCGTCGAATTTGTTCGTTTTTCACCCTCATCTTTCAAATGCTACAGCGGCCCTATTAGGCCTACCAACGACTCGCGCATAGCTGTTTCCATGTTTTCTTACGTGTATTATTCGATACTGATTCATTTCAAAGCATTTCGCCACATCGAAAATTTCAATCAATTTGACATAGCCGGCATCGTCGAATTTGTTCGTTTTTCACCCTCATCTTTCAAATGCTACAGCGGCCCTATTAGGCCTACCAACGACTCGCGCATACCTGTTTCCATGTTTTCTTACGTGTATTATTCGATACTGATTCATTTCAAAGCATTTCGCCACATCGAAATTTTCAATCAATTTGACATAGCCTTCATCGTCGAATTTGTTCGTTTTTCACCCTCATCTTTCAAATGCTACAGCGGCCCTATTAGGCCTACCAACGACTCGCGCATACCTGTTTCCATGTTTTCTTACGTGTATTATTCGATACTGATTCATTTCAAAGCATTTCGCCACATCGAAAATTTCAATCAATTTGACATAGCCGGCATCGTCGAATTTGTTCGTTTTTCACCCTCATCTTTCAAATGCTACAGCGGCCCTATTAGGCCTACCAACGACTCGCGCATACCTGTTTCCATGTTTTCTTACGTGTATTATTCGATACTGATTCATTTCAAAGCATTTCGCCACATCGAAAATTTCAATCAATTTGACATAGCCGGCATCGTCGAATTTGTTCGTTTTTCACCCTCATCTTTCAAATGCTACAGCGGCCCTATTAGGCCTACCAACGACTCGCGCATACCTGTTTCCATGTTTTCTTACGTGTATTATTCGATACTGATTCATTTCAAAGCATTTCGCCACATCGAAAATTTCAATCAATTTGACATAGCCGGCATCGTCGAATTTGTTCGTTTTTCACCCTCATCTTTCAAATGCTACAGCGGCCCTATTAGGCCTACCAACGACTCGCGCATACCTGTTTCCATGTTTTCTTACGTGTATTATTCGATACTGATTCATTTCAAAGCATTTCGCCACATCGAAAATTTCAATCAATTTGACATAGCCTGCATCGTCGAATTTGTTCGTTTTTCACCCTCATCTTTCAAATGCTACAGCGGCCCTATTAGGCCTACCAACGACTCGCGCATACCTGTTTCCATGTTTTCTTACGTGTATTATTCGATACTGATTCATTTCAAAGCATTTCGCCACATCGAAATTTTCAATCAATTTGACATAGTTTTCATCGTCGAATTTGTTCGTTTTTCACCCTCATCTTTCAAATGCTACAGCGGCCCTATTAGGCCTACCAACGACTCGCGCATACCTGTTTCCATGTTTTCTTACGTGTATTATTCGATACTGATTCATTTCAAAGCATTTCGCCACATCGAAAATTTCAATCAATTTGACATAGCCGGCATCGTCGAATTTGTTCGTTTTTCACCCTCATCTTTCAAATGCTACAGCGGCCCTATTAGGCTTACCAACGACTCGCGCATACCTGTTTCCATGTTTTCTTACGTGTATTATTCGATACTGATTCATTTCAAAGCATTTCGCCACATCGAAAATTTCAATCAATTTGACATAGCCGGCATCGTCGAATTTGTTCGTTTTTCACCCTCATCTTTCAAATACTACAGCGGCCCTATTAGGCCTACCAACGACTCGCGCATACCTGTTTCCATGTTTTCTTACGTGTATTATTCGATACTGATTCATTTCAAAGCATTTCGCCACATCGAAAATTTCAATCAATTTGACATAGCCGGCATCGTCGAATTTGTTCGTTTTTCACCCTCATCTTTCAAATGCTACAGGGGCCCTATTAGGCCTACCAACGACTCGCGCATACCTGTTTCCATGTTTTCTTACGTGTATTATTCGATACTGATTCATTTCAAAGCATTTCGCCACATCGAAAATTTCAATCAATTTGACATAGCCGGCATCGTCGAATTTGTTCGTTTTTCACCCTCATCTTTCAAATGCTACAGCGGCCCTATTAGGCCTACCAACGACTCGCGCATACCTGTTTCCATGTTTTCTTACGTGTATTATTCGATACTGATTCATTTCAAAGCATTTCGCCACATCGAAAATTTCAATCAATTTGACATAGCCGGCATCGTCGAATTTGTTCGTTTTTCACCCTCATCTTTCAAATGCTACAGCGGCCCTATTAGGCCTACCAACGACTCGCGCATACCTGTTTCCATGTTTTCTTACGTGTATTATTCGATACTGATTCATTTCAAAGCATTTCGCCACATCGAAAATTTCAATCAATTTGACATAGCCGGCATCGTCGAATTTGTTCTTTTTTCACCCTCATCTTTCAAATGCTACAGCGGCCCTATTAGGCCTACCAACGACTCGCGCATACCTGTTTCCATGTTTTCTTACGTGTATTATTCGATACTGATTCATTTCAAAGCATTTCGCCACATCGAAAATTTCAATCAATTTGACATAGCCGGCATCGTCGAATTTGTTCGTTTTTCACCCTCATCTTTCAAATGCTACAGCGGCCCTATTAGGCCTACCAACGACTCGCGCATACCTGTTTCCATGTTTTCTTATTCTTATGATTCATTTCAAAGCATTTCGCCACATCGAAAATTTCAATCAATTTGACATAGCCGGCATCGTCGAATTTGTTCGTTTTTCACCCTCATCTTTCAAATGCTACAGCGGCCCTATTAGGCCTACCAACGACTCGCGCATACCTGTTTCCATGTTTTCTTACGTGTATTATTCGATACTGATTCATTTCAAAGCATTTCGCCACATCGAAAATTTCAATCAATTTGACATAGCCGGGATCGTCGAATTTGTTCGTTTTTCACCCTCGTCTTTCAAATGCTACAGCGGCCCTATTAGGCCTACCAACGACTCGCGCATACCTGTTTCCATGTTTTCTTACGTGTATTATTCGATACTGATTCATTTCAAAGCATTTCGCCACATCGAAAATTTCAATCAATTTGACATAGCCGGCATCGTCGAATTTGTTCGTTTTTCACCCTCATCTTTCAAATGCTACAGCGGCCCTATTAGGCCTACCAACGACTCGCGCATACCTGTTTCCATGTTTTCTTACGTGTATTATTCGATACTGATTCATTTCAAAGCATTTCGCCACATCGAAAATTTCAATCAATTTGACATAGCCGGCATCGTCGAATTTGTTCGTTTTTCACCCTCATCTTTCAAATGCTACAGCGGCCCTATTAGGCCTACCAACGACTCGCGCATACCTGTTTCCATGTTTTCTTACGTGTATTATTCGATACTGATTCATTTCAAAGCATTTCGCCACATCGAAAATTTCAATCAATTTGACATAGCCGGCATCGTCGAATTTGTTCGTTTTTCACCCTCATCTTTCAAATGCTACAGCGGCCCTATTAGGCCTACCAATGACTCGCGCATACCTGTTTCCATGTTTTCTTACGTGTATTATTCGATACTGATTCATTTCAAAGCATTTCGCCACATCGAAATTTTCAATCTATTTGACATAGCCGGCATCGTCGAATTTGTTCGTTTTTCACCCTCATCTTTCAAATGCTACAGCGGCCCTATTAGGCCTACCAACGACTCGCGCATACCTGTTTCCATGTTTTCGTATTATTCGATGCTGATTCATTTCAAAGCATTTCGCCACATCGAAAATTTCAATCAATTTGACATAGCCGGCATCGTCGAATTTGTTCGTTTTTCACCCTCATCTTTCAAATGCTACAGCGGCCCTATTAGGCCTTCCAACGACTCGCGCATACCTGTTTCCATGTTTTCTTACGTGCATTATTCGATACTGATTCATTTCAAAGCATTTCGCCACATCGAAAATTTCAATCAATTTGACACAGCCGGCATCAGCATCGTCGAATTTGTTCGTTTTTCACCCTCATCTTTCAAATGCTACAGCGGCCCTATTAGGCCTACCAACGACTCGCGCATACCTGTTTCCATGTTTTCTTACGTGTATTATTCGATACTGATTCATTTCAAAGCATTTCGCCACATCGAAAATTTCAATCAATTTGACATAGCCGGCATCGTCGAATTTGTTCGTTTTTCACCCTCATCTTTCAAATGCTACAGCGGCCCTATTAGGCCTACCAACGTCTCGCGCATACCTGTTTCCATGTTTTCTTACGTGTATTATTCGAAACTGATTCATTTCAAAGCATTTCGCCACATCGAAAATTTCAATCAATTTGACATAGCCGGCATCGTCGAATTTGTTCGTTTTTCACCCTCATCTTTCAAATGCTACAGCGGCCCTATTAGGCCTACCAACGACTCGCGCATACCTGTTTCCATGTTTTCTTACGTGTATTATTCGATACTGATTCATTTCAAAGCATTTCGCCACATCGAAAATTTCAATCAATTTGACATAGCCGGCATCGTCGAATTTGTTCGTTTTTCACCCTCATCTTTCAAATGCTACAGCGGCACTATTAGGCCTACCAACGACTCGCGCATACCTGTTTCTATGTTTTCTTACGTGTATTATTCGATACTGATTCATTTCAAAGCATTTCGCCACATCGAAAATTTCAATCAATTTGACATAGCCGGCATCGTCGAATTTGTTCGTTTTTCACCCTCATCTTTCAAATGCTACAGCGGCCCTATTAGGCCTACCAACGACTCGGGCATACCTGTTTCCATGTTTTCTTACGTGTATTATTCGATACTGATTCATTTCAAAGCATTTCGCCACATCGAAAATTTCAATCAATTTGACATAGCCGGCATCGTCGAATTTGTTCGTTTTTCACCCTCATCTTTCAAATGCTACAGCGGCCCTATTAGGCCTACCAACGACTCGCGCATACCTGTTTCCATGTTTTCTTACGTGTATTATTCGATACTGATTCATTTCAAAGCATTTCGCCACATTGAAAATTTCAATCAATTTGACATAGCCGGCATCGTCGAATTTGTTCGTTTTTCACCCTCATCTTTCAAATGCTACAGCGGCCCTATTAGGCCTACCAACGACTCGCGCATACCTGTTTCCATGTTTTCTTACGTGTATTATTCGATACTGATTCATTTCAAAGCATTTCGCCACATCGAAATTTTCAATCAATTTGACATAGCCGGCATCGTCGAATTTGTTCGTTTTTCACCCTCATCTTTCAAATGCTACAGCGGCCCTATTAGGCCTACCAACGACTCGCGCATACCTGTTTCCATGTTTTCTTACGTGTATTATTCGATACTGATTCATTTCAAAGCATTTCGCCACATCGAAAATTTCAATCAATTTTACATAGCCGGCATCGTCGAATTTGTTCGTTTTTCACCCTCATCTTTCAAATGCTACAGCGGCCCTATTAGGCCTACCAACGACTCGCACATACCTGTTTCCATGTTTTCTTACGTGTATTATTCGATACTGATTCATTTCAAAGCATTTCGCCACATCGAAAATTTCAATCAATTTGACATAGCCGGCATCGTCGAATTTGTTCGTTTTTCACCCTCATCTTTCAAATGCTACAGCGGCCCTATTAGGCCTACCAACGACTCGCGCATACCTGTTTCCATGTTTTCTTACGTGTATTATTCGATACTGATTCATTTCAAAGCATTTCGCCACATCGAAAATTTCAATCAATTTGACATAGCCGGCATCGTCGAATTTGTTCGTTTTTCACCCTCATCTTTCAAATGCTACAGCGGCCCTATTAGGCCTACCAACGACTCGCGCATACCTGTTTCCATGTTTTCTTACGTGTATTATTCGATACTGATTCATTTCAAAGCATTTCGCCACATCGAAAATTTCAATCAATTTGACATAGCCGGCATCGTCGAATTTGTTCGTTTTTCACCCTCATCTTTCAAATGCCACAGCGGCCCTATTAGGCCTACCAACGACTCGCGCATACCTGTTTCCATGTTTTCTTACGTGTATTATTCGATACTGCTTCATTTCAAAGCATTTCGCCACATCGAAAATTTCAATCAATTTGACATAGCCGGCATCGTCGAATTTGTTCGTTTTTCACCCTCATCTTTCAAATGCTACAGCGGCCCTATTAGGCCTACCAACGACTCGCGCATACCTGTTTCCATGTTTTCTTACGTGTATTATTCGATACTGATTCATTTCAAAGCATTTCGCCACATCGAAAATTTCAATCAATTTTACATAGCCGGCATCGTCGAATTTGTTCGTTTTTCACCCTCATCTTTCAAATGCTACAGCGGCCCTATTAGGCCTACCAACGACTCGCACATACCTGTTTCCATGTTTTCTTACGTGTATTATTCGATACTGATTCATTTCAAAGCATTTCGCCACATCGAAAATTTCAATCAATTTGACATAGCCGGCATCGTCGAATTTGTTCGTTTTTCACCCTCATCTTTCAAATGCTACAGCGGCCCTATTAGGCCTACCAACGACTCGCGCATACCTGTTTCCATGTTTTCTTACGTGCATTATTCGATACTGATTCATTTGAAAGCATTTCGCCACGTCGAAAATTTCAATCAATTTGACATAGCCGGCGTCGTCGAATTTGTTCGTTTTTCACCCCCATCTTTCAAATGCTACAGCGGCCCTATTAGGCCTACCAACGACTCGCGCATACCTGTTTCCATGTTTTCTTACGTGTATTATTCGATACTGATTCATTTCAAAGCATTTCGCCACATCGAAAATTTCAATCAATTTGACATAGCCGGCATCGTCGAATTTGTTCGTTTTTCACCCTCATCTTTCAAATGCTACAGCGGCCCTATTAGGCCTACCAACGACTCGCGCATACCTGTTTCCATGTTTTCTTACGTGTATTATTCGATACTGATTCATTTCAAAGCACTTCGCCACATCGAAAATTTCAATCAATTTGACATAGCCGGCATCGTCGAATTTGTTCGTTTTTCACCCTCATCTTTCAAATGCTACAGCGGCCCTATTAGGCCTACCAACGACTCGGGCATTCCTGTTTCCATGTTTTCTTACGTGTATTATTCGATGCTGATTCATTTCAAAGCATTTCGCCACATCGAAAATTTCAATCAATTTGACATAGCAGGCATCGTCGAATTTGTTCGTTTTTCACCCTCATCTTTCAAATGCTACAGCGGCCCTATTAGGCCTACCAACGACTCGCGCATACCTGTTTCCATGTTTTCTTACGTGTATTATTCGATACTGATTCATTTCAAAGCATTTCGCCACATCGAAAATTTCAATCAATTTGACATAGCCGGCATCGTCGAATTTGTTCGTTTTTCACCCTCATCTTTCAAATGCCACAGCGGCCCTATTAGGCCTACCAACGACTCGCGCATACCTGTTTCCATGTTTTCTTACGTGTATTATTCGATACTGCTTCATTTCAAAGCATTTCGCCACATCGAAAATTTCAATCAATTTGACATAGCCGGCATCGTCGAATTTGTTCGTTTTTCACCCTCATCTTTCAAATGCTACAGCGGCCCTATTAGGCCTACCAACGACTCGCGCATACCTGGTTCCATGTTTTCTTACGTGTATTATTCGATACTGATTCATTTCAAAGCATTTCGCCACATCGAAAATTTCAATCAATTTTACATAGCCGGCATCGTCGAATTTGTTCGTTTTTCACCCTCATCTTTCAAATGCTACAGCGGCCCTATTAGGCCTACCAACGACTCGCACATACCTGTTTCCATGTTTTCTTACGTGTATTATTCGATACTGATTCATTTGAAAGCATTTCGCCACGTCGAAAATTTCAATCAATTTGACATAGCCGGCGTCGTCGAATTTGTTCGTTTTTCACCCCCATCTTTCAAATGCTACAGCGGCCCTATTAGGCCTACCAACGACTCGCGCATACCTGTTTCCATGTTTTCTTACGTGTATTATTCGATACTGATTCATTTCAAAGCATTTCGCCACATCGAAAATTTCAATCAATTTGACATAGCCGGCATCGTCGAATTTGTTCGTTTTTCACCCTCATCTTTCAAATGCTACAGCGGCCCTATTAGGCCTACCAACGACTCGCGCATACCTGTTTCCATGTTTTCTTACGTGTATTATTCGATACTGATTCATTTCAAAGCATTTCGCCACGTCGAAAATTTCAATCAATTTGACATAGCCGGCGTCGTCGAATTTGTTCGTTTTTCACCCCCATCTTTCAAATGCTACAGCGGCCCTATTAGGCCTACCAACGACTCGCGCATACCTGTTTCCATGTTTTCTTACGTGTATTATTCGATACTGATTCATTTCAAAGCATTTCGCCACATCGAAAATTTCAATCAATTTGACATAGCCGGCATCGTCGAATTTGTTCGTTTTTCACCCTCATCTTTCAAATGCCACAGCGGCCCTATTAGGCCTACCAACGACTCGCGCATACCTGTTTCCATGTTTTCTTACGTGTATTATTCGATACTGATTCATTTCAAAGCATTTCGCCACATCCAAAATTTCAATCAATTTGACATAGCCGGCATCGTCGAATTTGTTCGTTTTTCACCCTCATCTTTCAAATGCTACAGCGGCCCTATTAGGCCTACCAGCGACTCGCGCATACCTGTTTCCATGTTTTCTTACGTGTATTATTCGATACTGATTCATTTCAAAGCATTTCGCCACATCGAAAATTTCAATCAATTTTACATAGCCGTCATCGTCGAATTTGTTCGTTTTTCACCCTCATCTTTCAAATGCTACAGCGGCCCTATTAGGCCTACCAACGACTCGCGCATACCTGTTTCCATGTTTTCTTACGTGTATTATTCGATACTGATTCATTTCAAAGCATTTCGCCACATCGAAAATTTCAATCAATTTGACATAGCCGTCATCGTCGAATTTGTTCGTTTTTCACCCTCATCTTTCAAATGCTACAGCGGCCCTATTAGGCCTACCAACGACTTGCGCATACCTGTTTCCATGTTTTCTTACGTGTATTATTCGATACTGATTCATTTCAAAGCATTTCGCCACATCGAAAATTTCAATCAATTTGACATAGCCGGCATCGTCGAATTTGTTCGTTTTTCACCCTCATCTTTCAAATGCCACAGCGGCCCTATTAGGCCTACCAACGACTCGCGCATACCTGTTTCCATGTTTTCTTACGTGTATTATTCGATACTGATTCATTTCAAAGCATTTCGCCACATCGAAAATTTCAATCAATTTGACATAGCCGGCATCGTCGAATTTGTTCGTTTTTCACCCTCATCTTTCAAATGCTACAGCGGCCCTATTAGGCCTACCAACGACTCGCGCATACCTGTTTCCATGTTTTCTTACGTGTGTTATTCGATACTGATTCATTTCAAAGCATTTCGAAACATCGAAAATTTCAATCAAGTTGACATAGCCGGCATCGTCGAATTTGTTGGTTTTTCACCCTCATCTTTCAAATGCTACAGCGGCCCTATTAGGCCTACCAACGACTCGCGCATACCTGTTTCCATGTTTTCTTACGTGTATTATTCGATACTGATTCATTTCAAAGCATTTCGCCACATCGAAAATTTCAATCAATTTGGCATAGCCGGCATCGTCGAATTTGTTCGTTTTTCACCCTCATCTTTCAAATGCTACAGCGGCCCTATTAGGCCTACCAACGACTCGCGCATACCTGTTTCCATGTTTTCTTACGTGTATTATTCGATACTGATTCATTTCAAAGCATTTCGCCACATCGAAAATTTCAATCAATTTGACATAGCCGGCATCGTCGAATTTGTTCGTTTTTCACCCTCATCTTTCAAATGCTACAGCGGCCCTATTAGGCCTACCAACGACTCGCGCATACCTGTTTCCATGTTTTCTTACGTGTATTATTCGATACTGATTCATTTCAAAGCATTTCGCCACATCGAAAATTTCAATCAATTTGACATAGCCGGCATCGTCGAATTTGTTCGTTTTTCACCCTCATCTTTCAAATGCTACAGCGGCCCTATTAGGCCTACCAACGACTCGCGCATACCTGTTTTCATGTTTTCTTACGTGTATTATTCGATACTGATTCATTTCAAAGCATTTCGCCACATTGAAAATTTCAATCAATTTGACATAGCCGGCATCGTCGAATTTGTTCGTTTTTCACCCTCATCTTTCAAATGCTACAGCGGCCCTATTAGGCCTACCAACGACTCGCGCATACCTGTTTCCATGTTTTCTTACGTGTATTATTCGATACTGATTCATTTCAAAGCATTTCGTCACATCGAAAATTTCAATCAATTTGACATAGCCGGCATCGTCGAATTTGTTCGTTTTTCACCCTCATCTTTCAAATGCCACAGCGGCCCTATTAGGCCTACCAACGACTCGCGCATACCTGTTTCCATGTTTTCTTACGTGTATTATTCGATACTGATTCATTTCAAAGCATTTCGCCACATCGAAAATTTCAATCCATTTGACATAGCCGGCATCGTCGAATTTGTTCGTTTTTCACCCTCATCTTTCAAATGCCACAGCGGCTCTATTAGGCCTACCAACGACTCGCGCATACCTGTTTCCATGTTTTCTTACGTGTATTATTCGATACTGATTCATTTCAAAGCATTTCGCCACATCGAAAATTTCAATCAATTTGACATAGCCGGCATCGTCGAATTTGTTCGTTTTTCACCCTCATCTTTCAAATGCCACAGCGGCCCTATTAGGCCTACCAACGACTCGCGCATACCTGTTTCCATGTTTTCTTACGTGTATTATTCGATACTGATTCATTTCAAAGCATTTCACATCGAAAATTTCAATCAATTTGACATAGCCGGCATCGTCGAATTTGTTCGTTTTTCACCCTCATCTTTCAAATGCCACAGCGGCCCTATTAGGCCTACCAACGACTCGCGCATACCTGTTTCCATGTTTTCTTACGTGTGTTATTCGATACTGATTCATTTCAAAGCATTTCGAAACATCGAAAATTTCAATCAATTTGACATAGCCGGCATCGTCGAATTTGTTGGTTTTTCACCCTCATCTTTCAAATGCTACAGCGGCCCTATTAGGCCTACCAACGACTCGCGCATACCTGTTTCCATGTTTTCTTACGTGTATTATTCGATACTGATTCATTTCAAAGCATTTCGCCACATCGAAAATTTCAATCAATTTGGCATAGCCGGCATCGTCGAATTTGTTCGTTTTTCACCCTCATCTTTCAAATGCTACAGCGGCCCTATTAGGCCTACCAACGACTCGCGCATACCTGTTTCCATGTTTTCTTACGTGTATTATTCGATACTGATTCATTTCAAAGCATTTCGCCACATCGAAAATTTCAATCAATTTGACATAGCCGGCATCGTCGAATTTGTTCGTTTTTCACCCTCATCTTTCAAATGCCACAGCGGCCCTATTAGGCCTACCAACGACTCGCGCATACCTGTTTCCATGTTTTCTTACGTGTATTATTCGATACTGATTCATTTCAAAGCATTTCGCCACATCGAAAATTTCAATCAATTTGACATAGCCGGCATCGTCGAATTTGTTCGTTTTTCACCCTCATCTTTCAAATGCTACAGCGGCCCTATTAGGCCTACCAACGACTCGCGCATACCTGTTTCCATGTTTTCTTACGTGTATTATTCGATACTGATTCATTTCAAAGCATTTCGCCACATCGAAAATTTCAATCAATTTGACATAGCCGGCATCGTCGAATTTGTTCGTTTTTCACCCTCATCTTTCAAATGCTACAGCGGCCTTATTAGGCCTACCAACGACTCGCGCATACCTGTTTCCATGTTTTCTTACGTGTATTATTCGATACTGATTCATTTCAAAGCATTACGCCACATCGAAAATTTCAATCAATTTGACATAGCCGGCATCGTCGAATTTGTTCGTTTTTCACCCTCATCTTTCAAATGCCACAGCGGCCCTATTAGGCCTACCAACGACTCGCGCATACCTGTTTCCATGTTTTCTTACGTGTATTATTCGATACTGATTCATTTCAAAGCATTTCGCCACATCGAAAATTTCAATCAATTTGACATAGCCGGCATCGTCGAATTTGTTCGTTTTTCACCCTCATCTTTCAAATGCCACAGCGGCCCTATTAGGCCTACCAACGACTCGCGCATACCTGTTTCCATGTTTTCTTACGTGTATTATTCGATACTGATTCATTTCAAAGCATTTCGCCACATCGAAAATTTCAATCAATTTGACATAGCCGGCATCGTCGAATTTGTTCGATTTTCACCCTCATCTTTCAAATGCCACAGCGGCCCTATTAGGCCTACCAACGACTCGCGCATACCTGTTTCCATGTTTTCTTACGTGTATTATTCGATACTGATTCATTTCAAAGCATTTCGCCACATCGAAAATTTCAATCAATTTGACATAGCCGGCATCGTCGAATTTGTTCGTTTTTCACCCTCATCCTTCAAATGCTACAGCGGCCCTATTAGGCCTACCAACGACTCGCGCATACCTGTTTCCATGTTTTCTTACGTGTATTATTCGATACTGATTCATTTCAAAACATTTCGCCACATCGAAAATTTCAAACAATTTGACATAGCCGGCATCGTCGAATTTGTTCGTTTTTCACCCTCATCTTTCAAATGCCACAGCGGCCCTATTAGGCCTACCAACGACTCGCGCATACCTGTTTCCATGTTTTCTTACGTGTATTATTCGATACTGATTCATTTCAAAGCATTTCGCCACATCGAAAATTTCAATCAATTTGACATAGCCGGCATCGTCGAATTTGTTCGTTTTTCACCCTCATCTTTCAAATGCTACAGCGGCCCTATTAGGCCTACCAACGACTCGCGCATACCTGTTCCCATGTTTTCTTACGTGTATTATTCGATACTGATTCATATCAAAGCATTTCGCCACATCGAAAATTTCAATCAATTTGACATAGCCGGCATCGTCGAATTTGTTCGTTTTTCACCCTCATCTTTCAAATGCTACAGCGGCCTTATTAGGCCTACCAACGACTCGCGCATACCTGTTTCCATGTTTTCTTACGAGTATTATTCGATACTGATTCATTTCAAAGCATTTCGCCACATCGAAAATTTCAATCAATTTGACATAGCCGGCATCGTCGAATTTGTTCGTTTTTCACCCTCATCTTTCAAATGCCACAGCGGCCCTATTAGGCCTACCAACGACTCGCGCATACCTGTTTCCATGTTTTCTTACGTGTATTATTCGATACTGATTCATTTCAAAGCATTTCGCCACATCGAAAATTTTAATCAATTTGACATAGCCGGCATCGTCGAATTTGTTCGTTTTTCACCCTCATCTTTCAAATGCCACAGCGGCCCTATTAGGCCTACCAACGACTCGCGCATACCTGTTTCCATGTTTTCTTACGTGTATTATTCGATACTGATTCATTTCAAAGCATTTCGCCACATCGAAAATTTCAATCAATTTGACATAGCCGGCATCGTCGAATTTGTTCGTTTTTCACTCTCATCTTTCAAATGCTACAGCGGCCCTATTAGGCCTACCAACGACTCGCGCATACCTGTTTCCATGTTTTCTTACGTGTATTATTCGATACTGATTCATTTCAAAGCATTTCGTCACATCGAAAATTTCAATCAATTTGACATAGCCGGCATCGTCGAATTTGTTCGTTTTTCACCCTCATCTTTCAAATGCCACAGCGGCCCTATTAGGCCTACCAACGACTCGCGCATACCTGTTTCCATGTTTTCTTACGTGTATTATTCGATACTGATTCATTTCAAAGCATTTCGCCACATCGAAAATTTCAATCCATTTGACATAGCCGGCATCGTCGAATTTGTTCGTTTTTCACCCTCATCTTTCAAATGCCACAGCGGCCCTATTAGGCCTACCAACGACTCGCGCATACCTGTTTCCATGTTTTCTTACGTGTATTATTCGATACTGATTCATTTCAAAGCATTTCGTCACATCGAAAATTTCAATCAATTTGGCATAGCCGGCATCGTCGAATTTGTTCGTTTTTCACCCTCATCTTTCAAATGCTACAGCGGCCCTATTAGGCCTACCAACGACTCGCGCATACCTGTTTCCATGTTTTCTTACGTGTATTATTCGATACTGATTCATTTCAAAGCATTTCGCCACATCGAAAATTTCAATCAATTTGACATAGCCGGCATCGTCGAATTTGTTCGTTTTTCACCCTCATCTTTCAAATGCCACAGCGGCCCTATTAGGCCTACCAACGACTCGCGCATACCTGTTTCCATGTTTTCTTACGTGTATTATTCGATACTGATTCATTTCAAAGCATTTCGCCACATCGAAAATTTCAATCAATTTGACATAGCCGGCATCGTCGAATTTGTTCGTTTTTCACCCTCATCTTTCAAATGCTACAGCGGCCCTATTAGGCCTACCAACGACTCGCGCATACCTGTTTCCATGTTTTCTTACGTGTATTATTCGATACTGATTCATTTCAAAGCATTTCGCCACATCGAAAATTTCAATCAATTTGACATAGCCGGCATCGTCGAATTTGTTCGTTTTTCACCCTCATCTTTCAAATGCTACAGCGGCCTTATTAGGCCTACCAACGACTCGCGCATACCTGTTTCCATGTTTTCTTACGTGTATTATTCGATACTGATTCATTTCAAAGCATTACGCCACATCGAAAATTTCAATCAATTTGACATAGCCGGCATCGTCGAATTTGTTCGTTTTTCACCCTCATCTTTCAAATGCCACAGCGGCCCTATTAGGCCTACCAACGACTCGCGCATACCTGTTTCCATGTTTTCTTACGTGTATTATTCGATACTGATTCATTTCAAAGCATTTCGCCACATCGAAAATTTCAATCAATTTGACATAGCCGGCATCGTCGAATTTGTTCGTTTTTCACCCTCATCTTTCAAATGCCACAGCGGCCCTATTAGGCCTACCAACGACTCGCGCATACCTGTTTCCATGTTTTCTTACGTGTATTATTCGATACTGATTCATTTCAAAGCATTTCGCCACATCGAAAATTTCAATCAATTTGACATAGCCGGCATCGTCGAATTTGTTCGATTTTCACCCTCATCTTTCAAATGCCACAGCGGCCCTATTAGGCCTACCAACGACTCGCGCATACCTGTTTCCATGTTTTCTTACGTGTATTATTCGATACTGATTCATTTCAAAGCATCTCGCCACATCGAAAATTTCAATCAATTTGACATAGCCGGCATCGTCGAATTTGTTCGTTTTTCACCCTCATCTTTCAAATGCCACAGCGGCCCTATTAGGCCTACCAACGACTCGCGCATACCTGTTTCCATGTTTTCTTACGTGTATTATTCGATACTGATTCATTTCAAAGCATTTCGCCACATCGAAAATTTCAATCAATTTGACATAGCCGGCATCGTCGAATTTGTTCGTTTTTCACCCTCATCTTTCAAATGCTACAGCGGCCCTATTAGGCCTACCAACGACTCGCGCATACCTGTTCCCATGTTTTCTTACGTGTATTATTCGATACTGATTCATATCAAAGCATTTCGCCACATCGAAAATTTCAATCAATTTGACATAGCCGGCATCGTCGAATTTGTTCGTTTTTCACCCTCATCTTTCAAATGCTACAGCGGCCTTATTAGGCCTACCAACGACTCGCGCATACCTGTTTCCATGTTTTCTTACGAGTATTATTCGATACTGATTCATTTCAAAGCATTTCGCCACATCGAAAATTTCAATCAATTTGACATAGCCGGCATCGTCGAATTTGTTCGTTTTTCACCCTCATCTTTCAAATGCCACAGCGGCCCTATTAGGCCTACCAACGACTCGCGCATACCTGTTTCCATGTTTTCTTACGTGTATTATTCGATACTGATTCATTTCAAAGCATTTCGCCACATCGAAAATTTTAATCAATTTGACATAGCCGGCATCGTCGAATTTGTTCGTTTTTCACCCTCATCTTTCAAATGCCACAGCGGCCCTATTAGGCCTACCAACGACTCGCGCATACCTGTTTCCATGTTTTCTTACGTGTATTATTCGATACTGATTCATTTCAAAGCATTTCGCCACATCGAAAATTTCAATCAATTTGACATAGCCGGCATCGTCGAATTTGTTCGTTTTTCACCCTCATCTTTCAAATGCTACAGCGGCCCTATTAGGCCTACCAACGACTCGCGCATACCTGTTTCCATGTTTTCTTACGTGTATTATTCGATACTGATTCATTTCAAAGCATTTCGCCACATCGAAAATTTCAATCAATTTGACATAGCCGGCATCGTCGAATTTGTTCGTTTTTCACCCTCATCTTTCAAATGCCACAGCGGCCCTATTAGGCCTACCAACGACTCGCGCATACCTGTTTCCATGTTTTCTTACGTGTATTATTCGATACTGATTCATTTCAAAGCATTTCGCCACATCGAAAATTTCAATCAATTTGACATAGCCGGCATCGTCGAATTTGTTCGTTTTTCACCCTCATCTTTCAAATGCCACAGCGGCCCTATTAGGCCTACCAACAACTCGCGCATACCTGTTTCCATGTTTTCTTACGTGTATTATTCGATTCTGATTCATTTCAAAGCATTTCGCCACATCGAAAATTTCAATCAATTTGACATAGCCGGCATCGTCGAATTTGTTCGTTTTTCACCCTCATCTTTCAAATGCTACAGCGGCCCTATTAGGCCTACCAACGACTCGCGCATACCTGTTTCCATGTTTTCTTACGTGTATTATTCGATACTGATTCATTTCAAAGCATTTCGCCACATCGAAAATTTCAGTCAATTTGACATAGCCGGCATCGTCGAATTTGTTCGTTTTTCACCCTCATCTTTCAAATGCTACAGCGGCCCTATTAGGCCTACCAACGACTCGCGCATACCTGTTTCCATGTTTTCTTACGTGTATTATTCGATACTGATTCATTTCAAAGCATTTCGCCACATCGAAAATTTCAGTCAATTTGACATAGCCGGCATCGTCGAATTTGTTCGTTTTTCACCCTCATCTTTCAAATGCTACAGCGGCCCTATTAGGCCTACCAACGACTCGCGCATACCTGTTTCCATGTTTTCTTACGTGTATTATTCGATACTGATTCATTTCAAAGCATTTCGCCACATCGAAAATTTTAATCAATTTGACATAGCCGGCATCGTCGAATTTGTTCGTTTTTCACCCTCATCTTTCAAATGCTACAGCGGCCCTATTAGGCCTACCAACGACTCGCGCATACCTGTTTCCATGTTTTCTTACCTGTATTATTCGATACTGATTCATTTCAAAGCATTTCGCCACATCGAAAATTTCAATCAATTTGGCATAGCCGGCATCGTCGAATTTGTTCGTTTTTCACCCTCATCTTTCAAATGCTGCAGCGGCCCTATTAGGCCTACCAACGACTCGCGCATACCTGTTTCCATGTTTTCTTACGTGTATTATTCGATACTGATTCATTTCAAAGCATTTCGCCACATCGAAAATTTCAATCAATTTGACATAGCCGGCATCGTCGAATTTGTTCGTTTTTCACCCTCATCTTTCAAATGCCACAGCGGCCCTATTAGGCCTACCAACGACTCGCGCATACCTGTTTCCATGTTTTCTTACGTGTATTATTCGATACTGATTCATTTCAAAGCATTTCGCCACATCGAAAATTTCAATCAATTTGACATAGTCGGCATCGTCGAATTTGTTCGTTTTTCACCCTCATCTTTCAAATGCTACAGCGGCCTTATTAGGCCTACCAACGACTCGCGCATACCTGTTTCCATGTTTTCTTACGTGTATTATTCGATACTGATTCATTTCAAAGCATTTCGCCACATCGAAAATTTCAATCAATTTGACATAGCCGGCATCGTCGAATTTGTTCGTTTTTCACCCTCATCTTTCAAATGCCACAGCGGCCCTATTAGGCCTACCAACGACTCGCGCATACCTGTTTCCATGTTTTCTTACGTGTATTATTCGATACTGATTCATTTCAAAGCATTTCGCCACATCGAAAATTTCAATCAATTTGACATAGCCGGCATCGTCGAATTTGTTCGTTTTTCACCCTCATCTTTCAAATGCCACAGCGGCCCTATTAGGCCTACCAACGACTCGCGCATACCTGTTTCCATGTTTTCTTACGTGTATTATTCGATACTGATTCATTTCAAAGCATTTCGCCACATCGAAAATTTCAATCAATTTGACATAGCCGGCATCGTCGAATTTGTTCGTTTTTCACCCTCATCTTTCAAATGCCACAGCGGCCCTATTAGGCCTACCAACGACTCGCGCATACCTGTTTCCATGTTTTCTTACGTGTATTATTCGATACTGATTCATTTCAAAGCATTTCGCCACATCGAAAATTTCAATCAATTTGACATAGCCGGCATCGTCGAATTTGTTCGTTTTTCACCCTCATCTTTCAAATGCCACAGCGGCCCTATTAGGCCTACCAACGACTCGCGCATACCTGTTTCCATGTTTTCTTACGTGTATTATTCGATACTGATTCATTTCAAAGCATTTCGAAACATCGAAAATTTCAATCAATTTGACATAGCCGGCTACAGCGGCCCTATTAGGCCTACCAACGACTCGCGCATACCTGTTTCCATGTTTTCTTACGTGTATTATTCGATACTGATTCATTTCAAAGCATTTCGCCACATCGAAAATTTCAATCAATTTGACATAGCCGGCATCGTCGAATTTGTTCGTTTTTCACCCTCATCTTTCAAATGCCACAGCGGCCCTATTAGGCCTACCAACGACTCGCGCATACCTGTTTCCATGTTTTCTTACGTGTATTATTCGATACTGATTCATTTCAAAGCATTTCGCCACATCGAAAATTTCAATCAATTTGACATAGCCGGCATCGTCGAATTTGTTCGTTTTTCACCCTCATCCTTCAAATGCTACAGCGGCCCTATTAGGCCTACCAACGACTCGCGCATACCTGTTTCCATGTTTTCTTACGTGTATTATTCGATACTGATTCATTTCAAAGCATTTCGCCACATCGAAAATTTCAATCAATTTGACATAGCCGGCATCGTCGAATTTGTTCGTTTTTCACCCTCATCTTTCAAATGCCACAGCGGCCCTATTAGGCCTACCAACGACTCGCGCATACCTGTTTCCATGTTTTCTTACGTGTATTATTCGATACTGATTCATTTCAAAGCATTTCGCCACATCGAAAATTTCAATCAATTTGACATAGCCGGCATCGTCGAATTTGTTCGTTTTTCACCCTCATCTTTCAAATGCCACAGCGGCCCTATTAGGCCTACCAACGACTCGCGCATACCTGTTTCCATGTTTTCTTACGTGTATTATTCGATACTGATTCATTTCAAAGCATTTCGCCACATCGAAAATTTCAATCAATTTGACATAGCCGGCATCGTCGAATTTGTTCGTTTTTCACCCTCATCTTTCGAATGCCACAGCGGCCCTATTAGGCCTACCAACGACTCGCGCATACCTGTTTCCATGTTTTCTTACGTGTATTATTCGATACTGATTCATTTCAAAGCATTTCGCCACATCGAAAATTTCAATCAATTTGACATAGCCGGCATCGTCGAATTTGTTCGTTTTTCACCCTCATCTTTTAAATGCCACAGCGGCCCTATTAGGCCTACCAACGACTCGCGCATACCTGTTTCCATGTTTTCTTACGTGTATTATTCGATACTGATTCATTTCAAAGCATTTCGCCACATCGAAAATTTCAATCAATTTGACATAGCCGGCATCGTCGAATTTTTTCGTTTTTCACCCTCATCTTTCAAATGCCACAGCGGCCCTATTAGGCCTACCAACGACTCGCGCATACCTGTTTCCATGTTTTCTTACGTGTATTATTCGATACTGATTCATTTCAAAGCATTTCGCCACATCGAAAATTTCAATCAATTTGACACAGCCGGCATCGTCGAATTTGTTCGTTTTTCACCCTCATCTTTCAAATGCCACAGCGGCCCTATTAGGCCTACCAACGACTCGCGCATACCTGTTTCCATGTTTTCTTACGTGTATTATTCGATACTGATTCATTTCAAAGCATTTCGCCACATCGAAAATTTCAATCAATTTGACATAGCCGGCATCGTCGAATTTGTTCGTTTTTCACCCTCATCTTTTAAATGCCACAGCGGCCCTATTAGGCCTACCAACGACTCGCGCATACCTGTTTCCATGTTTTCTTACGTGTATTATTCGATACTGATTCATTTCAAAGCATTTCGCCACATCGAAAATTTCAATCAATTTGACATAGCCGGCATCGTCGAATTTTTTCGTTTTTCACCCTCATCTTTCAAATGCCACAGCGGCCCTATTAGGCCTACCAACGACTCGCGCATACTTGTTTCCATGTTTTCTTACGTGTATTATTCGATACTGATTCATTTCAAAGCATTTCGCCACATCGAAAATTTCAATCAATTTGACATAGCCGGCATCGTCGAATTTGTTCGTTTTTCACCCTCATCTTTTAAATGCCACAGCGGCCCTATTAGGCCTACCAACGACTCGCGCATACCTGTTTCCATGTTTTCTTACGTGTATTATTCGATACTGATTCATTTCAAAGCATTTCGCCACATCGAAAATTTCAATCAATTTGACATAGCCGGCATCGTCGAATTTGTTCGTTTTTCACCCTCATCTTTCAAATGCCACAGCGGCCCTATTAGGCCTACCAACGACTCGCGCATACCTGTTTCCATGTTTTCTTACGTGTATTATTCGATACTGATTCATTTCAAAGCATTTCGCCACATCGAAAATTTCAATCAATTTGACATAGCCGGCATCGTCGAATTTTTTCGTTTTTCACCCTCATCTTTCAAATGCCACAGCGGCCCTATTAGGCCTACCAACGACTCGCGCATACCTGTTTCCATGTTTTCTTACGTGTATTATTCGATACTGATTCATTTCAAAGCATTTCGCCACATCGAAAATTTCAATCAATTTGACATAGCCGGCATCGTCGAATTTGTTCGTTTTTCACCCTCATCTTTTAAATGCCACAGCGGCCCTATTAGGCCTACCAACGACTCGCGCATACCTGTTTCCATGTTTTCTTACGTGTATTATTCGATACTGATTCATTTCAAAGCATTTCGCCACATCGAAAATTTCAATCAATTTGACATAGCCGGCATCGTCGAATTTGTTCGTTTTTCACCCTCATCTTTCGAATGCCACAGCGGCCCTATTAGGCCTACCAACGACTCGCGCATACCTGTTTCCATGTTTTCTTACGTGTATTATTCGATACTGATTCATTTCAAAGCATTTCGCCACATCGAAAATTTCAATCAATTTGACATAGCCGGCATCGTCGAATTTGTTCGTTTTTCACCCTCATCTTTTAAATGCCACAGCGGCCCTATTAGGCCTACCAACGACTCGCGCATACCTGTTTCCATGTTTTCTTACGTGTATTATTCGATACTGATTCATTTCAAAGCATTTCGCCACATCGAAAATTTCAATCAATTTGACATAGCCGGCATCGTCGAATTTTTTCGTTTTTCACCCTCATCTTTCAAATGCCACAGCGGCCCTATTAGGCCTACCAACGACTCGCGCATACCTGTTTCCATGTTTTCTTACGTGTATTATTCGATACTGATTCATTTCAAAGCATTTCGCCACATCGAAAATTTCAATCAATTTGACATAGCCGGCATCGTCGAATTTGTTCGTTTTTCACCCTCATCTTTCAAATGCCACAGCGGCCCTATTAGGCCTACCAACGACTCGCGCATACCTGTTTCCATGTTTTCTTACGTGTATTATTCGATACTGATTCATTTCAAAGCATTTCGTCACATCGAAAATTTCAATCAATTTGACATAGCCGGCATCGTCGAATTTGTTCGTTTTTCACCCTCATCTTTTAAATGCCACAGCGGCCCTATTAGGCCTACCAACGACTCGCGCATACCTGTTTCCATGTTTTCTTACGTGTATTATTCGATACTGATTCATTTCAAAGCATTTCGCCACATCGAAAATTTCAATCAATTTGACATAGCCGGCATCGTCGAATTTTTTCGTTTTTCACCCTCATCTTTCAAATGCCACAGCGGCCCTATTAGGCCTACCAACGACTCGCGCATACCTGTTTCCATGTTTTCTTACGTGTATTATTCGATACTAATTCATTTCAAAGCATTTCGCCACATCGAAAATTTCAATCAATTTGACATAGCCGGCATCGTCGAATTTGTTCGTTTTTCACCCTCATCTTTCAAATGCCACAGCGGCCCTATTAGGCCTACCAACGACTCGCGCATACCTGTTTCCATGTTTTCTTACGTGTATTATTCGATACTGATTCATTTCAAAGCATTTCGCCACATCGAAAATTTCAATCAATTTGACATAGCCGGCATCGTCGAATTTGTTCGTTTTTCACCCTCATCTTTCAAATGATACAGCGGCCCTATTAGGCCTACCAACGACTCGCGCATACCTGTTTCCATGTTTTCTTACGTGTATTATTCGATACTGTTTCATTTCAAAGCATTTCGCCACATCGAAAATTTCAATCAATTTGACATAGCCGGCATCGTCGAATTTGTTCGTTTTTCACCCTCATCTTTCAAATGCCACAGCGGCCCTATTAGGCCTACCAACGACTCGCGCATACCTGTTTCCATGTTTTCTTACGTGTATTATTCGATACTGATTCATTTCAAAGCATTTCGCCACATCGAAAATTTCAATCAATTTGACATAGCCGGCATCGTCGAATTTGTTCGTTTTTCACCCTCATCTTTTAAATGCCACAGCGGCCCTATTAGGCCTACCAACGACTCGCGCATACCTGTTTCCATGTTTTCTTACGTGTATTATTCGATACTGATTCATTTCAAAGCATTTCGCCACATCGAAAATTTCAATCAATTTGACATAGCCGGCATCGTCGAATTTTTTCGTTTTTCACCCTCATCTTTCAAATGCCACAGCGGCCCTATTAGGCCTACCAACGACTCGCGCATACCTGTTTCCATGTTTTCTTACGTGTATTATTCGATACTGATTCATTTCAAAGCATTTCGCCACATCGAAAATTTCAATCAATTTGACATAGCCGGCATCGTCGAATTTGTTCGTTTTTCACCCTCATCTTTCAAATGCCACAGCGGCCCTATTAGGCCTACCAACGACTCGCGCATACCTGTTTCCATGTTTTCTTACGTGTATTATTCGATACTGATTCATTTCAAAGCATTTCGCCACATCGAAAATTTCAATCAATTTGACATAGCCGGCATCGTCGAATTTGTTCGTTTTTCACCCTCATCTTTCAAATGCCACAGCGGCCCTATTAGGCCTACCAACGACTCGCGCATACCTGTTTCCATGTTTTCTTACGTGTATTATTCGATACTGATTCATTTCAAAGCATTTCGCCACATCGAAAATTTCAATCAATTTGACATAGCCGGCATCGTCGAATTTGTTCGTTTTTCACCCTCATCTTTCAAATGCCACAGCGGCCCTATTAGGCCTACCAACGACTCGCGCATACCTGTTTCCATGTTTTCTTACGTGTATTATTCGATACTGATTCATTTCAAAGCATTTCGCCACATCGAAAATTTCAATCAATTTGACATAGCCGGCATCGTCGAATTTGTTCGTTTTTCACCCTCATCTTTCAAATGATACAGCGGCCCTATTAGGCCTACCAACGACTCGCGCATACCTGTTTCCATGTTTTCTTACGTGTATTATTCGATACTGATTCATTTCAAAGCATTTCGCCACATCGAAAATTTCAATCAATTTGACATAGCCGGCATCGTCGAATTTGTTCGTTTTTCACCCTCATCTTTCAAATGCCACAGCGGCCCTATTAGGCCTACCAACGACTCGCGCATACCTGTTTCCATGTTTTCTTACGTGTATTATTCGATACTGATTCATTTCAAAGCATTTCGCCACATCGAAAATTTCAATCAATTTGACATAGCCGGCATCGTCGAATTTGTTCGTTTTTCACCCTCATCTTTCAAATGCCACAGCGGCCCTATTAGGCCTACCAACGACTCGCGCATACCTGTTTCCATGTTTTCTTACGTGTATTATTCGATACTGATTCATTTCAAAGCATTTCGCCACATCGAAAATTTCAATCAATTTGACATAGCCGGCATCGTCGAATTTGTTCGTTTTTCACCCTCATCTTTCAAATGCCACAGCGGCCCTATTAGGCCTACCAACGACTCGCGCATACCTGTTTCCATGTTTTCTTACGTGTATTATTCGATACTGATTCATTTCAAAGCATTTCGCCACATCGAAAATTTCAATCAATTTGACATAGCCGGCATCGTCGAATTTATTCGTTTTTCACCCTCATCTTTCAAATGCCACAGCGGCCCTATTAGGCCTACCAACGACTCGCGCATACCTGTTTCCATGTTTTCTTACGTGTATTATTCGATACTGATTCCTTTCAAAGCATTTCGCCACATCGAAAATTTCAATCAATTTGACATAGCCGGCATCGTCGAATTTGTTCGTTTTTCACCCTCATCTTTCAAATGCCACAGCGGCCCTATTAGGCCTACCAACGACTCGCGCATACCTGTTTCCATGTTTTCTTACGTGTATTATTCGATACTGATTCATTTCAAAGCATTTCGCCACATCGAAAATTTCAATCAATTTGACATAGCCGGCATCGTCGAATTTGTTCGTTTTTCACCCTCATCTTTCAAATGCCACAGCGGCCCTATTAGGCCTACCAACGACTCGCGCATACCTGTTTCCATGTTTTCTTACGTGTATTATTCGATACTGATTCATTTCAAAGCATTTCGCCACATCGAAAATTTCAATCAATTTGACATAGCCGGCATCGTCGAATTTGTTCGTTTTTCACCCTCATCTTTCAAATGCCACAGCGGCCCTATTAGGCCTACCAACGACTCGCGCATACCTGTTTCCATGTTTTCTTACGTGTATTATTCGATACTGATTCATTTCAAAGCATTTCGCCACATCGAAAATTTCAATCAATTTGACATCGCCGGCATCGTCGAATTTGTTCGTTTTTCACCCTCATCTTTCAAATGCCACAGCGGCCCTATTAGGCCTACCAACGACTCGCGCATACCTGTTTCCATGTTTTCTTACGTGTATTATTCGATACTGATTCATTTCAAAGCATTTCGCCACATCGAAAATTTCAATCAATTTGACATAGCCAGCATCGTCGAATTTGTTCGTTTTTCACCCTCATCTTTCAAATGCCACAGCGGCCCTATTAGGCCTACCAACGACTCGCGCATACCTGTTTCCATGTTTTCTTACGTGTATTATTCGATACTGATTCATTTCAAAGCATTTCGCCACATCGAAAATTTCAATCAATTTGACATAGCCGGCATCGTCGAATTTGTTCGTTTTTCACCCTCATCTTTCAAATGCCACAGCGGCCCTATTAGGCCTACCAACGACTCGCGCATACCTGTTTCCATGTTTTCTTACGTGTATTATTCGATACTGATTCATTTCAAAGCATTTCGCCACATCGAAAATTTCAATCAATTTGACATAGCCGGCATCGTCGAATTTGTTCGTTTTTCACCCTCATCTTTCAAATGCCACAGCGGCCCTATTAGGCCTACCAACGACTCGCGCATACCTGTTTCCATGTTTTCTTACGTGTATTAATCGATACTGATTCATTTCAAAGCATTTCGCCACATCGAAAATTTCAATCAATTTGACATAGCCGGCATCGTCGAATTTGTTCGTTTTTCACCCTCATCTTTCAAATGCCACAGCGGCCCTATTAGGCCTACCAACGACTCGCGCATACCTGTTTCCATGTTTTCTTACGTGTATTATTCGATACTGATTCATTTCAAAGCATTTCGCCACATCGAAAATTTCAATCAATTTGACATAGCCGGCATCGTCGAATTTGTTCGTTTTTCGCCCTCATCTTTCAAATGCCACAGCGGCCCTATTAGGCCTACCAACGACTCGCGCATACCTGTTTCCATGTTTTCTTACGTGTATTATTCGATACTGATTCATTTCAAAGCATTTCGCCACATCGAAAATTTCAATCAATTTGATATAGCCGGCATCGTCGAATTTGTTCGTTTTTCACCCTCATCTTTCAAATGCCACAGCGGCCCTATTAGGCCTACCAACGACTCGCGCATACCTGTTTCCATGTTTTCTTACGTTTATTATTCGATACTGATTCATTTCAAAGCATTTCGCCACATCGAAAATTTCAATCAATTTGACATAGCCGGCATCGTCGAATTTGTTCGTTTTTCACCCTCATCTTTCAAATGCCACAGTGGCCCTATTAGGCCTACCAACGACTCGCGCATACCTGTTTCCATGTTTTCTTACGTGTATTATTCGATACTGATTCATTTCAAAGCATTTCGCCACATCGAAAATTTCAATCAATTTGATATAGCCGGCATCGTCGAATTTGTTCGTTTTTCACCCTCATCTTTCAAATGCCACAGCGGCCCTATTAGGCCTACCAACGACTCGCGCATACCTGTTTCCATGTTTTCTTACGTGTATTATTCGATACTGATTCATTTCAAAGCATTTCGCCACATCGAAAATTTCAATCAATTTGACATAGCCGGCATCGTCGAATTTGTTCGTTTTTCACCCTCATCTTTCAAATGCCACAGCGGCCCTATTAGGCCTACCAACGACTCGCGCATACCTGTTTCCATGTTTTGTTACGTGTATTATTCGATACTGATTCATTTCAAAGCATTTCGCCACATCGAAAATTTCAATCAATTTGACATAGCCGGCATCGTCGAATTTGTTCGTTTTTCACCCTCATCTTTCAAATGCCACAGCGGCCCTATTGGGCCTACCAACGACTCGCGCATACCTGTTTCCATGTTTTCCTACGTGTATTATTCGATACTGATTCATTTCAAAGCATTTCGCCACATCGAAAATTTCAATCAATTTGACATAGCCGGCATCGTCGAATTTGTTCGTTTTTCACCCTCATCTTTCAAATGCCACAGCGGCCCTATTAGGCCTACCAACGACTCGCGCATACCTGTTTCCATGTTTTCTTACGTGTATTATTCGATACTGATTCATTTCAAAGCATTTCGCCACATCGAAAATTTCAATCAATTTGACATAGCCGGCATCGTCGAATTTGTTCGTTTTTCACCCTCATCTTTCAAATGCCACAGCGGCCCTATTAGGCCTACCAACGACTCGCGCATACCTGTTTCCATGTTTTCTTACGTGTATTATTCGATACTGATTCATTTCAAAGCATTTCGCCACATCGAAAATTTCAATCAATTTGACATAGCCGGCATCGTCGAATTTGTTCGTTTTTCACCCTCATCTTTCAAATGCCACAGCGGCCCTATTAGGCCTACCAACGACTCGCGCATACCTGTTTCCATGTTTTCTTACGTGTATTATTCGATACTGATTCCTTTCAAAGCATTTCGTCACATCGAAAATTTCAATCAATTTGACATAGCCGGCATCGTCGAATTTGTTCGTTTTTCACCCTCATCTTTCAAATGCCACAGCGGCCCTATTAGGCCTACCAACGACTCGCGCATACCTGTTTCCATGTTTTCTTACGTGTATTATTCGATACTGATTCATTTCAAAGCATTTCGCCACATCGAAAATTTCAATCAATTTGACATAGCCGGCATCGTCGAATTTGTTCGTTTTTCACCCTCATCTTTCAAATGCCACAGCGGCCCTAATAGGCCTACCAACGACTCGCGCATACCTGTTTCCATGTTTTCTTACGTGTATTATTCGATACTGATTCATTTCAAAGCATTTCGCCACATCGAAAATTTCAATCAATTTGACATCGCCGGCATCGTCGAATTTGTTCGTTTTTCACCCTCATCTTTCAAATGCCACAGCGGCCCTATTAGGCCTACCAACGACTCGCGCATACCTGTTTCCATGTTTTCTTACGTGTATTATTCGATACTGATTCATTTCAAAGCATTTCGCCACATCGAAAATTTCAATCAATTTGACATAGCCAGCATCGTCGAATTTGTTCGTTTTTCACCCTCATCTTTCAAATGCCACAGCGGCCCTATTAGGCCTACCAACGACTCGCGCATACCTGTTTCCATGTTTTCTTACGTGTATTATTCGATACTGATTCATTTCAAAGCATTTCGCCACATCGAAAATTTCAATCAATTTGACATAGCCGGCATCGTCGAATTTGTTCGTTTTTCACCCTCATCTTTCAAATGCCACAGCGGCCCTATTAGGCCTACCAACGACTCGCGCATACCTGTTTCCATGTTTTCTTACGTGTATTATTCGATACTGATTCATTTCAAAGCATTTCGCCACATCGAAAATTTCAATCAATTTGACATAGCCGGCATCGTCGAATTTGTTCGTTTTTCACCCTCATCTTTCAAATGCCACAGCGGCCCTATTAGGCCTACCAACGACTCGCGCATACCTGTTTCCATGTTTTCTTACGTGTATTAATCGATACTGATTCATTTCAAAGCATTTCGCCACATCGAAAATTTCAATTAATTTGACATAGCCGGCATCGTCGAATTTGTTCGTTTTTCACCCTCATCTTTCAAATGCCACAGCGGCCCTATTAGGCCTACCAACGACTCGCGCATACCTGTTTCCATGTTTTCTTACGTGTATTATTCGATACTGATTCATTTCAAAGCATTTCGCCACATCGAAAATTTCAATCAATTTGACATAGCCGGCATCGTCGAATTTGTTCGTTTTTCGCCCTCATCTTTCAAATGCCACAGCGGCCCTATTAGGCCTACCAACGACTCGCGCATACCTGTTTCCATGTTTTCTTACGTGTATTATTCGATACTGATTCATTTCAAAGCATTTCGCCACATCGAAAATTTCAATCAATTTGACATAGCCGGCATCGTCGAATTTGTTCGTTTTTCACCCTCATCTTTCAAATGCCACAGCGGCCCTATTACGCCTACCAACGACTCGCGCATACCTGTTTCCATGTTTTCTTACGTTTATTATTCGATACTGATTCATTTCAAAGCATTTCGCCACATCGAAAATTTCAATCAATTTGACATAGCCGGCATCGTCGAATTTGTTCGTTTTTCACCCTCATCTTTCAAATGCCACAGCGGCCCTATTAGGCCTACCAACGACTCGCGCATACCTGTTTCCATGTTTTCTTACGTGTATTATTCGATACTGATTCATTTCAAAGCATTTCGCCACATCGAAAATTTCAATCAATTTGATATAGCCGGCATCGTCGAATTTGTTCGTTTTTCACCCTCATCTTTCAAATGCCACAGCGGCCCTATTAGGCCTACCAACGACTCGCGCATACCTGTTTCCATGTTTTCTTACGTGTATTATTCGATACTGATTCATTTCAAAGCATTTCGCCACATCGAAAATTTCAATCAATTTGACATAGCCGGCATCGTCGAATTTGTTCGTTTTTCACCCTCATCTTTCAAATGCCACAGCGGCCCTATTAGGCCTACCAACGACTCGCGCATACCTGTTTCCATGTTTTGTTACGTGTATTATTCGATACTGATTCATTTCAAAGCATTTCGCCACATCGAAAATTTCAATCAATTTGACATAGCCGGCATCGTCGAATTTGTTCGTTTTTCACCCTCATCTTTCAAATGCCACAGCGGCCCTATTGGGCCTACCAACGACTCGCGCATACCTGTTTCCATGTTTTCCTACGTGTATTATTCGATACTGATTCATTTCAAAGCATTTCGCCACATCGAAAATTTCAATCAATTTGACATAGCCGGCATCGTCGAATTTGTTCGTTTTTCACCCTCATCTTTCAAATGCCACAGCGGCCCTATTAGGCCTACCAACGACTCGCGCATACCTGTTTCCATGTTTTCTTACGTGTATTATTCGATACTGATTCATTTCAAAGCATTTCGCCACATCGAAAATTTCAATCAATTTGACATAGCCGGCATCGTCGAATTTGTTCGTTTTTCACCCTCATCTTTCAAATGCCACAGCGGCCCTATTAGGCCTACCAACGACTCGCGCATACCTGTTTCCATGTTTTCTTACGTGTATTATTCGATACTGATTCATTTCAAAGCATTTCGCCACATCGAAAATTTCAATCAATTTGACATAGCCGGCGTCGTCGAATTTGTTCGTTTTTCACCCTCATCTTTCAAGTGCCACAGCGGCCCTATTAGGCCTACCAACGACTCGCGCATACCTGTTTCCATGTTTTCTTACGTGTATTATTCGATACTGATTCATTTCAAAGCATTTCGCCACATCGAAAATTTCAATCAATTTGACATAGCCGGCATCGTCGAATTTGTTCGTTTTTCACCCTCATCTTTCAAATGCCACAGCGGCCCTATTAGGCCTACCAACGACTCGCGCATACCTGTTTCCATGTTTTCTTACGTGTATTATTTGATACTGATTCATTTCAAAGCATTTCGCCACATCGAAAATTTCAATCAATTTGACATAGCCGGCATCGTCGAATTTGTTCATTTTTCACCCTCATCTTTCAAATGCCACAGCGGCCCTATTAGGCCTACCAACGACTCGCGCATACCTGTTTCCATGTTTTCTTACGTGTATTATTCGATACTGATTCATTTCAAAGCATTTCGCCACATCGAAAATTTCAATCAATTTGACATAGCCGGCATCGTCGAATTTGTTCGTTTTTCACCCTCATCTTTCAAATGCCACAGCGGCCCTATTAGGCCTACCAACGACTCGCGCATACCTGTTTCCATGTTTTCTTACGTGTATTATTCGATACTGATTCATTTCAAAGCATTTCGCCACATCGAAAATTTCAATCAATTTGACATAGCCGGCATCGTCGAATTTGTTCGTTTTTCACCCTCATCTTTCAAATGCCACAGCGGCCCTATTGGGCCTACCAACGACTCGCGCATACCTGTTTCCATGTTTTCTTACGTGTATTATTCGATACTGATTCATTTCAAAGCATTTCGCCACATCGAAAATTTCAATCAATTTGACATAGCCGGCATCGTCGAATTTGTTCGTTTTTCACCCTCATCTTTCAAATGCCGCAGCGGCCCTATTAGGCCTACCAACGACTCGCGCATACCTGTTTTCATGTTTTCTTACGTGTATTATTCGATACTGATTCATTTCAAAGCATTTCGCCACATCGAAAATTTCAATCAATTTGACATAGCCGGCATCGTCGAATTTGTTCGTTTTTCACCCTCATCTTTCAAATGCCACAGCGGCCCTATTAGGCCTACCAACGACTCGCGCATACCTGTTTCCATGTTTTCTTACGAGTATTATTCGATACTGATTCATTTCAAAGCATTTCGCCACATCGAAAATTTCAATCAATTTGACATAGCCGGCATCGTCGAATTTGTTCATTTTTCACCCTCATCTTTCAAATGCCACAGCGGCCCTATTAGGCCTACCAACGACTCGCGCATACCTGTTTCCATGTTTTCTTGCGTGTATTATTCGATACTGATTCATTTCAAAGCATTTCGCCACATCGAAAATTTCAATCAATTTGACATAGCCGGCATCGTCGAATTTGTTCGTTTTTCACCCTCATCTTTCAAATGCCACAGCGGCCCTATTAGGCCTACCAACGACTCGCGCATACCTGTTTCCATGTTTTCTTACGTGTATTATTCGATACTGATTCATTTCAAAGCATTTCGCCACATCGAAAATTTCAATCAATTTGACATAGCCGGCATCGTCGAATTTGTTCGTTTTTCACCCTCATCTTTCAAATGCCACAGCGGCCCTATTAGGCCTACCAACGACTCGCGCATACCTGTTTCCATGTTTTCTTACGTGTATTATTCGATACTGATTCATTTCAAAGCATTTCGCCACATCGAAAATTTCAATCAATTTGACATAGCCGGCATCGTCGAATTTGTTCGTTTTTCACCCTCATCTTTCAAATGCCACAGCGGCCCTATTAGGCCTACCAACGACTCGCGCATACCTGTTTCCATGTTTTCTTACGTGTATTATTCGATACTGATTCATTTCAAAGCATTTCGCCACATCGAAAATTTCAATCAATTTGACATAGCCGGCGTCGTCGAATTTGTTCGTTTTTCACCCTCATCTTTCAAATGCCACAGCGGCCCTATTAGGCCTACCAACGACTCGCGCATACCTGTTTCCATGTTTTCTTACGAGTATTATTCGATACTGATTCATTTCAAAGCATTTCGCCACATCGAAAATTTCAATCAATTTGACATAGCCGGCATCGTCGAATTTGTTCATTTTTCACCCTCATCTTTCAAATGCCACAGCGGCCCTATTAGGCCTACCAACGACTCGCGCATACCTGTTTCCATGTTTTCTTGCGTGTATTATTCGATACTGATTCATTTCAAAGCATTTCGCCACATCGAAAATTTCAATCAATTTGACATAGCCGGCATCGTCGAATTTGTTCGTTTTTCACCCTCATCTTTCAAATGCCACAGCGGCCCTATTAGGCCTACCAACGACTCGCGCATACCTGTTTCCATGTTTTCTTACGTGTATTATTCGATACTGATTCATTTCAAAGCATTTCGCCACATCGAAAATTTCAATCAATTTGACATAGCCGGCATCGTCGAATTTGTTCGTTTTTCACCCTCATCTTTCAAATGCCACAGCGGCCCTATTAGGCCTACCAACGACTCGCGCATACCTGTTTCCATGTTTTCTTACGTGTATTATTCGATACTGATTCATTTCAAAGCATTTCGCCACATCGAAAATTTCAATCAATTTGACATAGCCGGCATCGTCGAATTTGTTCGTTTTTCACCCTCATCTTTCAAATGCCACAGCGGCCCTATTAGGCCTACCAACGACTCGCGCATACCTGTTTCCATGTTTTCTTACGTGTATTATTCGATACTGATTCATGTTTTCTTACGTGTATTATTTGATACTGATTCATTTCAAAGCATTTCGCCACATTGAAAATTTCAATCAATTTGACATAGCCGGCATCGTCGAATTTGTTCGTTTTTCACCCTCATCTTTCAAATGCCACAGCGGCCCTATTAGGCCTACCAACGACTCGCGCATACCTGTTTCCATGTTTTCTTACGTGTATTATTCGATACTGATTCATTTCAAAGCATTTTGCCACATCGAAAATTTCAATCAATTTGACATAGCCGGCATCGTCGAATTTGTTCGTTTTTCACCCTCATCTTTCAAATGCCACAGCGGCCCTATTAGGCCTACCAACGACTCGCGCATACCTGTTTCCATGTTTTCTTACGTGTATTATTCGATACTGATTCATTTCAAAGCATTTCGCCACATCGAAAATTTCAATCAATTTGACATAGCCGGCATCGTCGAATTTGTTCGTTTTTCACCCTCATCTTTCAAATGCCACAGCGGCCCTATTAGGCCTACCAACGACTCGCGCATACCTGTTTCCATGTTTTCTTACATGTATTATTCGATACTGATTCATTTCAAAGCATTTCGCCACATCGAAAATTTCCATCAATTTGACATAGCCGGCATCGTCGAATTTGTTCGTTTTTCACCCTCATCTTTCAAATGCCACAGCGGCCCTATTAGGCCTACCAACGACTCGCGCATACCTGTTTCCATGTTTTCTTACGTGTATTATTCGATACTGATTCATTTCAAAGCATTTCGCCACATCGAAAATTTCAATCAATTTGATATAGCCGGCATCGTCGAATTTGTTCGTTTTTCACCCTCATCTTTCAAATGCCACAGCGGCCCTATTAGGCCTACCAACGACTCGCGCATACCTGTGTCCATGTTTTCTTACGTGTATTATTCGATACTGATTCATTTCAAAGCATTTCGCCACATCGAAAATTTCAATCAATTTGACATTGCCGGCATCGTCGAATTTGTTCGTTTTTCACCCTCATCTTTCAAATGCCACAGCGGCCCTATTAGGCCTACCAACGACTCGCGCATACCTGTTTCCATGTTTTCTTACGTGTATTATTCGATACTGATTCATTTCAAAGCATTTCGCCACATCGAAAATTTCAATCAATTTGACATAGCCGTCATCGTCGAATTTGTTCGTTTTTCACCCTCATCTTTCAAATGCCACAGCGGCCCTATTAGGCCTACCAACGACTCGCGCATACCTGTTTCCATGTTTTCTTACGTGTATTATTCGATACTGATTCATTTCAAAGCATTTCGCCACATTGAAAATTTCAATCAATTTGACATAGCCGGCATCGTCGAATTTGTTCGTTTTTCACCCTCATCTTTCAAATGCCACAGCGGCCCTATTAGGCCTACCAACGACTCGCGCATACCTGTTTCCATGTTTTCTTACGTGTATTATTCGATACTGATTCATTTCAAAGCATTTTGCCACATCGAAAATTTCAATCAATTTGACATAGCCGGCATCGTCGAATTTGTTCGTTTTTCACCCTCATCTTTCAAATGCCACTGCGGCCCTATTAGGCCTACTAGCGACTCGCGCATACCTGTTTCCATGTTTTCTTACGTGTATTATTCGATACTGATTCATTTCAAAGCATTTCGCCACATCGAAAATTTCAATCAATTTGACATAGCCGGCATCGTCGAATTTGTTCGTTTTTCACCCTCATCTTTCAAATGCCACAGCGGCCCTATTAGGCCTACCAACGACTCGCGCATACCTGTTTCCATGTTTTCTTACGTGTATTATTCGATACTGATTCATTTCAAAGCATTTCGCCACATCGAAAATTTCAATCAATTTGACATAGCCGGCATCGTCGAATTTGTTCGTTTTTCACCCTCATCTTTCAAATGCCACAGCGGCCCTATTAGGCCTACCAACGACTCGCGCATACCTGTTTCCATGTTTTCTTACGTGTATTATTCGATACTGATTCATTTCAAAGCATTTCGCCACATCGAAAATTTCAATCAATTTGACATAGCCGGCATCGTCGAATTTGTTCGTTTTTCACCCTCATCTTTCAAATGCCACAGCGGCCCTATTAGGCCTACCAACGACTCGCGCATACCTGTTTCCATGTTTGCTTACGTGTATTATTCGATACTGATTCATTTCAAAGCATTTCGCCACATCGAAAATTTCAATCAATTTGACATAGCCGGCATCATCGAATTTGTTCGTTTTTCACCCTCATCTTTCAAATGCCACAGCAGCCCTATTAGGCCTACCAACGACAATGTTTTCTTACGTGTATTATTCGATACTGATTCATTTCAAAGCATTTCGCCACATCGAAAATTTCAATCAATTTGACATAGCCGGCATCGTCGAATTTGTTCGTTTTTCACCCTCATCTTTCAAATGCCACAGCGGCCCTATTAGGCCTACCAACGACTCGCGCATACCTGTTTCCATGTTTTCTTACGTGTATTATTCGATACTGATTCATTTCAAAGCATTTCGCCACATCGAAAATTTCAATCAATTTGACATAGCCGGCATCGTCGAATATGTTCGTTTTTCACCCTCATCTTTCAAATGCCACAGCGGCCCTATTAGGCCTACCAACGACTCGCGCATACCTGTTTCCATGTTTTCTTACGTGTATTATTCGATACTGATTCATTTCAAAGCATTTCGCCACATCGAAAATTTCAATCAATTTGACATAGCCGGCATCGTCGAATTTGTTCGTTTTTCACCCTCATCTTTCAAATGCCACAGCGGCCCTATTAGGCCTACCAACGACTCGTGCATACCTGTTTCAATGTTTTCTTACGTGTTTTATTCGATACTGATTCATTTCAAAGCATTTCGCCACATCGAAAATTTCAATCAATTTGACATAGCCGGCATCGCCGAATTTGTTCGTTTTTCACCCTCATCTTTCAAATGCCACAGCGGCCCTATTAGGCCTACCAACGACTCGCGCATACCTGTTTCCATGTTTTCTTACGTGTATTATTCGATACTGATTCATTTCAAAGCATTTCGCCACATCGAAAATTTCAATCAATTCGGCATCGTCGAATTTGTTCGGTTTTCACCCTCATCTTTCAAACGCCACAGCGGCCCTATTAGGCCTACCAACGACTCGCGCATACCTGTTTCCATGTTTTCTTACGTGTATTATTCGATACTGATTCATTTCAAAGCATTTCGCCACATCGAAAATTTCAATCAACTTGACATAGCCGGCATCGTCGAATTTGTTCGTTTTTCACCCTCATCTTTCAAATGCCACAGCGGCCCTATTAGGCCTACCAACGACTCGCGCATACCTGTTTCCATGTTTTCTTACGTGTATTATTCGATACTGATTCATTTCAAAGCATTTCGCCACATCGAAAATTTCAATCAATTTGACATAGCCGGCATCGTCGAATTTGTTCGTTTTTCACCCTCATCTTTCAAATGCCACAGCGGCCCTATTAGGCCTACCAACGACTCGCGCATACCTGTTTCCATGTTTTCTTACGTGTATTATTCGATACTGATTCATTTCAAAGCATTTCGCCACATCGAAAATTTCAATCAATTTGACATAGCCGGCATCGTCGAATTTGTTCGTTTTTCACCCTCATCTTTCAAATGCCACAGCGGCCCTATTAGGCCTACCAACGACTCGCGCATACCTGTTTCCATGTTTTCTTACGTGTTTTATTCGATACTGATTCATTTCAAAGCATTTCGCCACATCGAAAATTTCAATCAATTTGACATAGCCGGCATCGCCGAATTTGTTCGTTTTTCACCCTCATCTTTCAAATGCCACAGCGGCCCTATTAGGCCTACCAACGACTCGCGCATACCTGTTTCCATGTTTTCTTACGTGTATTATTCGATACTGATTCATTTCAAAGCATTTCGCCACATCGAACATTTCAATCAATTTGACATAGCCGGCATCGTCGAATTTGTTCGTTTTTCACCCTCATCTTTCAAATGCCACAGCGGCCCTATTAGGCCTACCAACGACTCGCGCATACCTGTTTCCATGTTTTCTTACGTGTTTTATTCGATACTGATTCATTTCAAAGCATTTCGCCACATCGAAAATTTCAATCAATTTGACATAGCCGGCATCGTCGAATTTGTTCGTTTTTCAACCTCATCTTTCAAATGCCACAGCGGCCCTATTAGGCCTACCAACGACTCGCGCATACCTGTTTCCATGTTTTCTTACGTGTATTATTCGATACTGATTCATTTCAAAGCATTTCGCCACATCGAAAATTTCAATCAATTTGACATAGCCGGCATCGTCGAATTTGTTAATTTTTAACCCTCATCTTTCAAATGCCACAGCGGCCCTATTAGGCCTACCAACGACTCGCGCATACCTGTTTCCGTGTTTTCTTACGTGTATTATTCGATACTGATTCATTTCAAAGCATTTCGCCACATCGAAAATTTCAATCAATTTGACATAGCCGGCATCGTCGAATTTGTTCGTTTTTCACCCTCATCTTTCAAATGCCACAGCGGCCCTATTAGGCCTACCAACGACTCGCGCATACCTGTTTCCATGTTTTCTTACGTGTATTATTCGATACTGATTCATTTCAAAGCATTTCGCCACATCGAAAATTTCAATCAATTTGACATAGCCGGCATCGTCGAATTTGTTCGTTTTTCACCCTCATCTTTCAAATGCCACAGCGGCCCTATTAGGCCTACCAACGACTCGCGCATACCTGTTTCCATGTTTTCTTACGTGTATTATTCGATACTGATTCATTTCAAAGCATTTCGCCACATCGAAAATTTCAATCAATTTGACATAGCCGGCATCGTCGAATTTGTTCGTTTTTCACCCTCATCTTTCAAATGCCACAGCGGCCCTATTAGGCCTACCAACGACTCGCGCATACCTGTTTCCATGTTTTCTTACGTGTATTATTCGATACTGATTCATTTCAAAGCATTTCGCCACATAGAAAATTTCAATCAATTTGACATAGCCGGCATCGTCGAAATTGTTCGTTTTTCATCCTCATCTTTCAAATGCCACAGCGGCCCTATTAGGCCTACCAACGACTCGCGCATACCTGTTTCCATGTTTTCTTACGTGTATTATTCGATACTGATTCATTTCAAAGCATTTCGCCACATCGAAAATTTCAATCAATTTGACATAGCCGGCATCGTCGAATTTGTTCGTTTTTCACCCTCATCTTTCAAATGCCACAGCGGCCCTATTAGGCCTACCAACGACTCGCGCATACCTGTTTCCATGTTTTCTTACGTGTTTTATTCGATACTGATTCATTTCAAAGCATTTCGCCACATCGAAAATTTCAATCAATTTGACATAGCCGGCATCGTCGAATTTGTTCGTTTTTCACCCTCATCTTTCAAATGCCACAGCGGCCCTATTAGGCCTACCAACGACTCGCGCATACCTGTTCCCATGTTTTCTTACGTGTATTATTCGATACTGATTCATTTCAAAGCATTTCGCCACATCGAAAATTTCAATCAATTTGACATAGCCGGCATCGTCGAATTTGTTCGTTTTTCACCCTCATCTTTCAAATGCCACAGCGGCCCTATTAGACCTACCAACGACTCGCGCATACCTGTTTCCATGTTTTCTTACGTGTATTATTCGATACTGATTCATTTCAAAGCATTTCGCCACATCGAAAATTTCAATCAATTTGACATAGCCGGCATCGTCGAATTTGTTCGTTTTTCACCCTCATCTTTGAAATGCCACAGCGGCCCTATTAGGCCTACCAACGACTCGCGCATACCTGTTTCCATGTTTTCTTACGTGTATTATTCGATACTGATTCATTTCAAAGCATTTCGCCACATCGAAAATTTCAATCAATTTGACATAGCCGGCATCGTCGAATTTGTTCGTTTTTCACCCTCATCTTTCAAATGCCACAGCGGCCCTATTAGGCCTACCAACGACTCGCGCATACCTGTTTCCATGTTTTCTTACGTGTTTTATTCGATACTGATTCATTTCAAAGCATTTCGCCACATCGAAAATTTCAATCAATTTGACATAGCCGGCATCGTCGAATTTGTTCGTTTTTCACCCTCATCTTTCAAATGCCACAGCGGCCCTATTAGGCCTACCAACGACTCGCGCATACCTGTTTCCATGTTTTCTTACGTGTATTATTCGATACTGATTCATTTCAAAGCATTTCGCCACATCGAAAATTTCAATCAATTTGACATAGCCGGCATCGTCGAATTTGTTCGTTTTTCACCCTCATCTTTCAAATGCCACAGCGGCCCTATTTGGCCTACCAACGACTCGCGCATACCTGTTTCCATGTTTTCTTACGTGTTTTATTCGATACTGATTCATTTCAAAGCATTTCGCCACATCGAAAATTTCAATCAATTTGACATAGCCGGCATCGTCGAATTTGTTCGTTTTTCACCCTCATCTTTCAAATGCCACAGCGGCCCTATTAGGCCTACCAACGACTCGCGCATACCTGTTTCCATGTTTTCTTACGTGTATTATTCGATACTGATTCATTTCAAAGCATTTCGCCACATCGAAAATTTCAATCAATTTGACATAGCCGGCATCGTCGAATTTGTTCGTTTTTCATCCTCATCTTTCAAATGCCACAGCGGCCCTATTAGGCCTACCAACGACTCGCGCATACCTGTTTCCATGTTTTCTTACGTGTTTTATTCGATACTGATTCATTTCAAAGCATTTCGCCACATCGAAAATTTCAATCAATTTGACATAGCCGGCATCGCCGAATTTGTTCGTTTTTCACCCTCATCTTTCAAATGCCACAGCGGCCCTATTAGGCCTACCAACGACTCGCGCATACCTGTTTCCATGTTTTCTTACGTGTATTATTCGATACTGATTCATTTCAAAGCATTTCGCCACATCGAACATTTCAATCAATTTGACATAGCCGGCATCGTCGAATTTGTTCGTTTTTCACCCTCATCTTTCAAATGCCACAGCGGCCCTATTAGGCCTACCAACGACTCGCGCATACCTGTTTCCATGTTTTCTTACGTGTTTTATTCGATACTGATTCATTTCAAAGCATTTCGCCACATCGAAAATTTCAATCAATTTGACATAGCCGGCATCGTCGAATTTGTTCGTTTTTCAACCTCATCTTTCAAATGCCACAGCGGCCCTATTAGGCCTACCAACGACTCGCGCATACCTGTTTCCATGTTTTCTTACGTGTATTATTCGATACTGATTCATTTCAAAGCATTTCGCCACATCGAAAATTTCAATCAATTTGACATAGCCGGCATCGTCGAATTTGTTCGTTTTTCACCCTCATCTTTCAAATGCCACAGCGGCCCTATTAGGCCTACCAACGACTCGCGCATACCTGTTTCCATGTTTTCTTACGTGTATTATTCGATACTGATTCATTTCAAAGCATTTCGCCACATAGAAAATTTCAATCAATTTGACATAGCCGGCATCGTCGAAATTGTTCGTTTTTCATCCTCATCTTTCAAATGCCACAGCGGCCCTATTAGGCCTACCAACGACTCGCGCATACCTGTTTCCATGTTTTCTTACGTGTATTATTCGATACTGATTCATTTCAAAGCATTTCGCCACATCGAAAATTTCAATCAATTTGACATAGCCGGCATCGTCGAATTTGTTCGTTTTTCACCCTCATCTTTCAAATGCCACAGCGGCCCTATTAGGCCTACCAACGACTCGCGCATACCTGTTTCCATGTTTTCTTACGTGTTTTATTCGATACTGATTCATTTCAAAGCATTTCGCCACATCGAAAATTTCAATCAATTTGACATAGCCGGCATCGTCGAATTTGTTCGTTTTTCACCCTCATCTTTCAAATGCCACAGCGGCCCTATTAGGCCTACCAACGACTCGCGCATACCTGTTCCCATGTTTTCTTACGTGTTTTATTCGATACTGATTCATTTCAAAGCATTTCGCCACATCGAAAATTTCAATCAATTTGACATAGCCGGCATCGTCGAATTTGTTCGTTTTTCACCCTCATCTTTCAAATGCCACAGCGGCCCTATTAGACCTACCAACGACTCGCGCATACCTGTTTCCATGTTTTCTTACGTGTATTATTCGATACTGATTCATTTCAAAGCATTTCGCCACATCGAAAATTTCAATCAATTTGACATAGCCGGCATCGTCGAATTTGTTCGTTTTTCACCCTCATCTTTGAAATGCCACAGCGGCCCTATTAGGCCTACCAACGACTCGCGCATACCTGTTTCCATGTTTTCTTACGTGTATTATTCGATACTGATTCATTTCAAAGCATTTCGCCACATCGAAAATTTCAATCAATTTGACATAGCCGGCATCGTCGAATTTGTTCGTTTTTCACCCTCATCTTTCAAATGCCACAGCGGCCCTATTAGGCCTACCAACGACTCGCGCATACCTGTTTCCATGTTTTCTTACGTGTTTTATTCGATACTGATTCATTTCAAAGCATTTCGCCACATCGAAAATTTCAATCAATTTGACATAGCCGGCATCGTCGAATTTGTTCGTTTTTCACCCTCATCTTTCAAATGCCACAGCGGCCCTATTAGGCCTACCAACGACTCGCGCATACCTGTTTCCATGTTTTCTTACGTGTATTATTCGATACTGATTCATTTCAAAGCATTTCGCCACATCGAAAATTTCAATCAATTTGACATAGCCGGCATCGTCGAAATTGTTCGTTTTTCATCCTCATCTTTCAAATGCCACAGCGGCCCTATTAGGCCTACCAACGACTCGCGCATACCTGTTTCCATGTTTTCTTACGTGTATTATTCGATACTGATTCATTTCAAAGCATTTCGCCACATCGAAAATTTCAATCAATTTGACATAGCCGGCATCGTCGAATTTGTTCGTTTTTCACCCTCATCTTTCAAATGCCACAGCGGCCCTATTAGGCCTACCAACGACTCGCGCATACCTGTTTCCATGTTTTCTTACGTGTATTATTCGATACTGATTCATTTCAAAGCATTTCGCCACATCGAAAATTTCAATCAATTTGACATAGCCGGCATCGTCGAATTTGTTCGTTTTTCACCCTCATCTTTCAAATGCCACAGCGGCCCTATTAGGCCTACCAACGACTCGCGCATACCTGTTTCCATGTTTTCTTACGTGTATTATTCGATACTGATTCATTTCAAAGCATTTCGCCACATCGAAAATTTCAATCAATTTGACATAGCCGGCATCGTCGAATTTGTTCGTTTTTCACCCTCATCTTTAAATGCCACAGCGGCCCTATTAGGCCTACCAACGACTCGCGCATACCTGTTTCCATGTTTTCTTACGTGTATTATTCGATACTGATTCATTTGAAAGCATTTCGCCACATCGAAAATTTCAATCAATTTGACATAGCCGGCATCGTCGAATTTGTTCGTTTTTCACCCTCGTCTTTCAAATGCCACAGCGGCCCTATTAGGCCTACCAACGACTCGCGCATACCTGTTTCCATGTTTTCTTACGTGTATTATTCGATACTGATTCATTTCAAAGCATTTCGCCACATCGAAAATTTCAATCAATTTGACATAGCCGGCATCGTCGAATTTGTTCGTTTTTCACCCTCATCTTTCAAATGCCACAGCGGCCCTATTAGGCCTACCAACGACTCGCGCATACCTGTTTCCATGTTTTCTTACGTGTATTATTCGATACTGTTTCATTTCAAAGCATTTCGCCACATCGAAAATTTCAATCAATTTGACATAGCCGGCATCGTCGAATTTGTTCGTTTTTCACCCTCATCTTTCAAATGCCACAGCGGCCCTATTAGGCCTACCAACGACTCGCGCATACCTGTTTCCATGTTTTCTTACGTGTATTATTCGATACTGATTCATTTCAAAGCATTTCGCCACATCGAAAATTTCAATCAATTTGACATAGCCGGCATCGTCGAATTTGTTCGTTTTTCACCCTCATCTTTCAAATGCCACAGCGGCCCTATTAGGCCTACCAACGACTCCCCCATACCTGTTTCCATGTTTTCTTACGTGTATTATTCGATACTGATTCATTTCAAAGCATTTCGCCACATCGAAAATTTCAATCAATTTGACATAGCCGGCATCGTCGACTTTGTTCGTTTTTCACCCTCATCTTTCAAATGCCACAGCGGCCCTATTAGGCCTACCAACGACTCGCGCATACCTGTTTCCATGTTTTCTTACGTGTATTATTCGATACTGATTCATTTCAAAGCATTTCGCCACATCGAAAATTTCAATCAATTTGACATAGCCGGCATCGTCGAATTTGTTCGTTTTTCATCCTCATCTTTCAAATGCCACAGCGGCCCTATTAGGCCTACCAACGACTAGCGCATACCTGTTTCCATGTTTTCCTACGTGTATTATTCGATACTGATTCATTTCAAAGCATTTCGCCACATCGAAAATTTCAATCAATTTGACATAGCCGGCATCGTCGAATTTGTTCGTTTTTCACCCTCATCTTTCAAATGCCACAGCGGCCCTATTAGGCCTACCAACGACTCGCGCATACCTGTTTCCATGTTTTCCTACGTGTATTATTCGATACTGTTTCATTTCAAAGCATTTCGCCACATCGAAAATTTCAATCAATTTGACATAGCCGGCATCGTCGAATTTGTTCGTTTTTCACCCTCATCTTTCAAATGCCACAGCGGCCCTATTAGGCCTACCAACGACTCGCGCATACCTGTTTCCATGTTTTCTTACGTGTATTATTCGATACTGATTCATTTCAAAGCATTTCGCCACATCGAAAATTTCAATCAATTTGACATAGCCGGCATCGTCGAATTTGTTCGTTTTTCACCCTCATCTTTCAAATGCCACAGCGGCCCTATTAGGCCTACCAACGACTCGCGCATACCTGTTTCCATGTTTTCTTACGTGTATTATTCGATACTGATTCATTTCAAAGCATTTCGACACATCGAAAATTTCAATCAATTGACATAGCCGGCATCGTCGAATTTGTTCGTTTTTCATCCTCATCTTTCAAATGCCACAGCGGCCCTATTAGGCCTACCAACGACTAGCGCATACCTGTTTCCATGTTTTCCTACGTGTATTATTCGATACTGATTCATTTCAAAGCATTTCGCCACATCGAAAATTTCAATCAATTTGACATAGCCGGCATCGTCGAATTTGTTCGTTTTTCACCCTCATCTTTCAAAAGCCACAGCGGCCCTATTAGGCCTACCAACGACTCGCGCATACCTGTTTCCATGTTTTCCTACGTGTATTATTCGATACTGATTCATTTCAAAGCATTTCGCCACATCGAAAATTTCAATCAATTTGACATAGCCGGCATCGTCGAATTTGTTCGTTTTTCACCCTCATCTTTCAAATGCCACAGCGGCCCTATTAGGCCTACCAACGACTCGCGCATACCTGTTTCCATGTTTTCCTACGTGTATTATTCGATACTGATTCATTTCAAAGCATTTCGCCACATCGAAAATTTCAATCAATTTGACATAGCCGGCATCGTCGAATTTGTTCGTTTTTCACCCTCATCTTTCAAATGCCACAGCGGCCCTATTAGGCCTACCAACGACTCGCGCATACCTGTTTCCATGTTTTCCTACGTGTATTATTCGATACTGTTTCATTTCAAAGCATTTCGCCACATCGAAAATTTCAATCAATTTGACATAGCCGGCATCGTCGAATTTGTTCGTTTTTCACCCTCATCTTTCAAATGCCACAGCGGCCCTATTAGGCCTACCAACGACTCGCGCATACCTGTTTCCATGTTTTCTTACGTGTATTATTCGATACTGATTCATTTCAAAGCATTTCGCCACATCGAAAATTTCAATCAATTTGACATAGCCGGCATCGTCGAATTTGTTCGTTTTTCACCCTCATCTTTCAAATGCCACAGCGGCCCTATTAGGCCTACCAACGACTCGCGCATACCTGTTTCCATGTTTTCTTACGTGTATTATTCGATACTGATTCATTTGAAAGCATTTCGCCACATCGAAAATTTCAATCAATTTGACATAGCCGGCATCGTCGAATTTGTTCGTTTTTCACCCTCGTCTTTCAAATGCCACAGCGGCCCCTATTAGGCCTACCAACGACTCGCGCATACCTGTTTCCATGTTTTCTTACGTGTATTATTCGATACTGATTCATTTCAAAGCATTTCGCCACATCGAAAATTTCAATCAATTTGACATAGCCGGCATCGTCGAATTTGTTCGTTTTTCACCCTCATCTTTCAAATGCCACAGCGGCCCTATTAGGCCTACCAACGACTCGCGCATACCTGTTTCCATGTTTTCTTACGTGTATTATTCGATACTGTTTCATTTCAAAGCATTTCGCCACATCGAAAATTTCAATCAATTTGACATAGCCGGCATCGTCGAATTTGTTCGTTTTTCACCCTCATCTTTCAAATGCCACAGCGGCCCTATTAGGCCTACCAACGACTCGCGCATACCTGTTTCCATGTTTTCTTACGTGTATTATTCGATACTGATTCATTTCAAAGCATTTCGCCACATCGAAAATTTCAATCAATTTGACATAGCCGGCATCGTCGAATTTGTTCGTTTTTCACCCTCATCTTTCAAATGCCACAGCGGCCCTATTAGGCCTACCAACGACTCCCCCATACCTGTTTCCATGTTTTCTTACGTGTATTATTCGATACTGATTCATTTCAAAGCATTTCGCCACATCGAAAATTTCAATCAATTTGACATAGCCGGCATCGTCGAATTTGTTCGTTTTTCACCCTCATCTTTCAAATGCCACAGCGGCCCTATTAGGCCTACCAACGACTCGCGCATACCTGTTTCCATGTTTTCTTACGTGTATTATTCGATACTGATTCATTTCAAAGCATTTCGACACATCGAAAATTTCAATCAATTTGACATAGCCGGCATCGTCGAATTTGTTCGTTTTTCATCCTCATCTTTCAAATGCCACAGCGGCCCTATTAGGCCTACCAACGACTAGCGCATACCTGTTTCCATGTTTTCCTACGTGTATTATTCGATACTGATTCATTTCAAAGCATTTCGCCACATCGAAAATTTCAATCAATTTGACATAGCCGGCATCGTCGAATTTGTTCGTTTTTCACCCTCATCTTTCAAATGCCACAGCGGCCCTATTAGGCCTACCAACGACTCGCGCATACCTGTTTCCATGTTTTCCTACGTGTATTATTCGATACTGTTTCATTTCAAAGCATTTCGCCACATCGAAAATTTCAATCAATTTGACATAGCCGGCATCGTCGAATTTGTTCGTTTTTCACCCTCATCTTTCAAATGCCACAGCGGCCCTATTAGGCCTAACAACGACTCGCGCATACCTGTTTCCATGTTTTCTTACGTGTATTATTCGATACTGATTCATTTCAAAGCATTTCGCCACATCGAAAATTTCAATCAATTTGACATAGCCGGCATCGTCGAATTTGTTCGTTTTTCACCCTCATCTTTCAAATGCCACAGCGGCCCTATTAGGCCTACCAACGACTCGCGCATACCTGTTTCCATGTTTTCTTACGTGTATTATTCGATACTGATTCATTTGAAAGCATTTCGCCACATCGAAAATTTCAATCAATTTGACATAGCCGGCATCGTCGAATTTGTTCGTTTTTCACCCTCGTCTTTCAAATGCCACAGCGGCCCTATTAGGCCTACCAACGACTCGCGCATACCTGTTTCCATGTTTTCTTACGTGTATTATTCGATACTGATTCATTTCAAAGCATTTCGCCACATCGAAAATTTCAATCAATTTGACATAGCCGGCATCGTCGAATTTGTTCGTTATTCACCCTCATCTTTCAAATGCCACAGCGGCCCTATTAGGCCTACCAACGACTCGCGCATACCTGTTTCCATGTTTTCTTACGTGTATTATTCGATACTGTTTCATTTCAAAGCATTTCGCCACATCCAAAATTTCAATCAATTTGACCTAGCCGGCATCGTCGAATTTGTTCGTTTTTCACCCTCATCTTTCAAATGCCACAGCGGCCCTATTAGGCCTACCAACGACTCGCGCATACCTGTTTCCATGTTTTCTTACGTGTATTATTCGATACTGATTCATTTCAAAGCATTTCGCCACATCGAAAATTTCAATCAATTTAACATAGCCGGCATCGTCAAATTTGTTTGTTTTTCACCCTCATCTTTCAAACGCCACAGCGGCCCTATTAGGCCTACCAACGACTCTCGCGTACCTGTTTCCATGTTTTCTTACGTGTATTATTCGATACTGATTCATTTCAAAGCATTTCGCCACATCGAAAATTTCAATCAATTTGACATAGCCGGCATCGTCGAATTTGTTCGTTTTTCACCCTCATCTTTCAAATGCCACAGCGGCCCTATTAGGCCTACCAACGACTCGCGCATACCTGTTTCCATGTTTTCCTACGTGTATTATTCGATACTGATTCATTTCAAAGCATTTCGCCACATCGAAAAATTTCAATCATTTGACATAGCCGGCATCGTCGAATTTGTTCGTTTTTCACCCTCATCTTTCTAATGCCACAGTGGCCCTATTAGGCCTACCAACGACTCGCGCATACCTGTTTCCATGTTTTCTTACGTGTATTATTCGATACTGATTCATTTCAAAGCATTTCGCCAAATCGAAAATTTCAATCAATTTGACCTAGCCGGCATCGTCGAATTTGTTCGTTTTTCACCCTCATCTTTCAAATGCCACAGCGGCCCTATTAGGCCTACCAACGACTCGCGCATACCTGTTTCCATGTTTTCTTACGTGTATTATTCGATACTGATTCATTTCAAAGCATTTCGCCACATCGAAAATTTCAATCAATTTGACATAGCCGGCATCGTCGAATTTGTTCGTTTTTCACCCTCATATTTCAAATGCCACAGCGGCCCTATTAGGCCTACCAACGACTCGCGCATACCTGTTTCCATGTTTTCTTACGTGTATTATTCGATACTGATTCATTTCAAAGCATTTCGCCACATCGAAAATTTCAATCAATTTGACATAGCCGGCATCGTCGAATTTGTTCGTTTTTCACCCTCATATTTCAAATGCCACAGCGGCCCTATTAGGCCTACCAACGACTCGCGCATACCTTTTTCCATGTTTTCCTACGTGTATTATTCGATACTGATTCATTTCAAAGCATTTCGCCACATCGAAATTTCAATCAATTTGACATAGCCGGCATCGTCGAATTTGTTCGTTTTTCACCCTCATCTTTCAAATGCCACAGCGGCCCTATTAGGCCTACCAACGACTCGCGCATACCTGTTTCCATGTTTTCCTACGTGTATTATTCGATACTGATTCATTTCAAAGCATTTCGCCACATCGAAAATTTCAATCAATTTGACATAGCCGGCATCGTCGAATTTGTTCGTTTTTCACCCTCATCTTTCAAATGCCACAGCGGCCCTATTAGGCCTACCAACGACTCGCGCATACCTGTTTCCATGTTTTCTTACGTGTATTATTCGATACTGATTCATTTCAAAGCATTTCGCCACATCGAAAATTTCAATCAATTTGACATAGCCGGCATCGTCGAATTTGTTCGTTTTTCACCCTCATATTTCAAATGCCACAGCGGCCCTATTAGGCCTACCAACGACTCGCGCATACCTGTTTCCATGTTTTCTTACGTGTATTATTCGATACTGATTCATTTCAAAGCATTTCGCCACATCGAAAATTTCAATCAATTTGACATAGCCGGCATCGTCGAATTTGTTCGTTTTTCACCCTCATATTTCAAATGCCACAGCGGCCCTATTAGGCCTACCAACGACTCGCGCATACCTGTTTCCATGTTTTCCTACGTGTATTATTCGATACTGATTCATTTCAAAGCATTTCGCCACATCGAAAATTTCAATCAATTTGACATAGCCGGCATCGTCGAATCTGTTCGTTTTTCACCCTCATCTTTCAAATGCCACAGCGGCCCTATTAGGCCTACCAACGACTCGCGCATACCTGTTTCCATGTTTTCCTACGTGTATTATTCGATACTGATTCATTTCAAAGCATTTCGCCACATCGAAAATTTCAATCAATTTGACATAGCCGGCATCGTCGAATTTGTTCGTTTTTCACCCTCATCTTTCAAATGCCACAGCGGCCCTATTAGGCCTACCAACGACTCGCGCATACCTGTTTCCATGTTTTCTTACGTGTATTATTCGATACTGATTCATTTCAAAGCATTTCGACACATCGAAAATTTCAATCAATTTGACATAGCCGGCATCGTCGAATTTGTTCGTTTTTCACCCTCATCTTTCAAATGCCACAGCGGCCCTATTAGGCCTACCAACGACTCGCGCATACCTGTTTCCATGTTTTCCTACGTGTATTATTCGATACTGATTCATTTCAAAGCATTTCGCCACATCGAAAATTTCAATCAATTTGACATAGCCGGCATCGTCGAATTTGTTCGTTTTTCACCCTCATCTTTCAAATGCCACAGCGGCCCTATTAGGCCTACCAACGACTCGCGCATACCTGTTTCCATGTTTTCCTACGTGTATTATTCGATACTGATTCATTTCAAAGCATTTCGCCACATCGAAAATTTCAATCAATTTGACATAGCCGGCATCGTCGACTTTGTTCGTTTTTCACCCTCATCTTTCAAATGCCACAGCGGCCCTATTAGGCCTACCAACGACTCGCGCATACCTGTTTCCATGTTTTCTTACGTGTATTATTCGATACTGATTCATTTCAAAGCATTTCGCCACATCGAAAATTTCAATCAATTTGACATAGCAGGCATCGTCGAATTTGTTCGTTTTTCACCCTCGTCTTTCAATTGCCACAAGCGGCCCTATTAGGCCTACCAACGACTCGCGCATACCTGTTTCCATGTTTTCTTACGTGTATTATTCGATACTGATTCATTTCAAAGCATTTCGCCACATCGAAAATTTCAATCAATTTGACATAGCCGGCATCGTCGAATTTGTTCGTTTTTCACCCTCATCTTTCAAATGCCACAGCGGCCCTATTAGGCCTACCAACGACTCGCGCATACCTGTTTCCATGTTTTCTTACGTGTATTATTCGATACTGTTTCATTTCAAAGCATTTCGCCACATCGAAAATTTCAATCAATTTGACCTAGCCGGCATCGTCGAATTTGTTCGTTTTTCACCCTCATCTTTCAAATGCCACAGCGGCCCTATTAGGCCTACCAACGACTCGCGCATACCTGTTTCCATGTTTTCTTACGTGTATTATTCGATACTGATTCATTTCAAAGCATTTCGCCACATCGAAAATTTCAATCAATTTAACATAGCCGGCATCGTCAAATTTGTTTGTTTTTCACCCTCATCTTTCAAACTCCACAGCGGCCATATTAGGCCTACCAACGACTCTCGCGTACCTGTTTCCATGTTTTCTTACGTGTATTATTCGTTACTGATTCATTTCAAAGCATTTCGCCACATCGAAAATTTCAATCAATTTGACATAGCCGGCATCGTCGAATTTGTTCGTTTTTCACCCTCATCTTTCAAATGCCACAGCGGCCCTATTAGGCCTACCAACGACTCGCGCATACCTGTTTCCATGTTTTCTTACGTGTATTATTCGATACTGATTCATTTCAAAGCATTTCGACACATCGAAAATTTCAATCAATTTGACATAGCCGGCATCGTCGAATTTGTTCGTTTTTCACCCTCATCTTTCAAATGCCACAGCGGCCCTATTAGGCCTACCAACGACTCGCGCATACCTGTTTCCATGTTTTCTTACGTGTATTATTCGATACTGATTCATTTCAAAGCATTTCGACACATCGAAAATTTCAATCAATTTGACATAGCCGGCATCGTCGAATTTGTTCGTTTTCACCCTCATCTTTCAAATGCCACAGCGGCCCTATTAGGCCTACCAACGACTCGCGCATACCTGTTTCCATGTTTTCCTACGTGTATTATTCGATACTGATTCATTTCAAAGCATTTCGCCACATCGAAAATTTCAATCAATTTGACATAGCCGGCATCGTCGAATTTGTTCGTTTTTCACCCTCATCTTTCAAATGCCACAGCGGCCCTATTAGGCCTACCAACGACTCGCGCATACCTGTTTCCATGTTTTCCTACGTGTATTATTCGATACTGATTCATTTCAAAGCATTTCGCCACATCGAAAATTTCAATCAATTTGACATAGCCGGCATCGTCGACTTTGTTCGTTTTTCACCCTCATCTTTCAAATGCCACAGCGGCCCTATTAGGCCTACCAACGACTCGCGCATACCTGTTTCCATGTTTTCTTACGTGTATTATTCGATACTGATTCATTTCAAAGCATTTCGCCACATCGAAAATTTCAATCAATTTGACATAGCAGGCATCGTCGAATTTGTTCGTTTTTCACCCTCGTCTTTCAAATGCCACAGCGGCCCTATTAGGCCTACCAACGACTCGCGCATACCTGTTTCCATGTTTTCTTACGTGTATTATTCGATACTGATTCATTTCAAAGCATTTCGCCACATCGAAAATTTCAATCAATTTGACATAGCCGGCATCGTCGAATTTGTTCGTTTTTCACCCTCATCTTTCAAATGCCACAGCGGCCCTATTAGGCCTACCAACGACTCGCGCATACCTGTTTCCATGTTTTCTTACGTGTATTATTCGATACTGTTTCATTTCAAGCATTTCGCCACATCGAAAATTTCAATCAATTTGACATAGCCGGCATCGTCGAATTTGTTCGTTTTTCACCCTCATCTTTCAAATGCCACAGCGGCCCTATTAGGCCTACCAACGACTCGCGCATACCTGTTTCCATGTTTTCTTACGTGTATTATTCGATACTGATTCATTTCAAAGCATTTCGCCACATCGAAAATTTCAATCAATTTAACATAGCCGGCATCGTCAAATTTGTTTGTTTTTCACCCTCATCTTTCAAACTCCACAGCGGCCATATTAGGCCTACCAACGACTCTCGCGTACCTGTTTCCATGTTTTCTTACGTGTAATATTCGTTACTGATTCATTTCAAAGCATTTCGCCACATCGAAAATTTCAATCAATTTGACATAGCCGGCATCGTCGAATTTGTTCGTTTTTCACCCTCATCTTTCAAATGCCACAGCGGCCCTATTAGCCTACCAACGACTCGCGCATACCTGTTTCCATGTTTTCCTACGTGTATTATTCGATACTGATTCATTTCAAAGCATTTCGCCACATCGAAAATTTCAATCAATTTGACATAGCCGGCATCGTCGAATTTGTTCGTTTTTCACCCTCATCTTTCAAATGCCACAGCGGCCCTATTAGGCCTACCAACGACTCGCGCATACCTGTTTAAATGTTTTCCTACGTGTATTATTCGATACTGATTCATTTCAAAGCATTTCGCCACATCGAAAATTTCAATCAATTTGACATAGCCGGCATCGTCGAATTTGTTCGTTTTTCACCCTCATCTTTCAAATGCCACAGCGGCCCTATTAGGCCTACCACGACTCGCGCATACCTGTTTCCATGTTTTCTTACGTGTATTATTCGATACTGATTCATTTCAAAGCATTTCGCCACATCGAAAATTTCAATCAATTTGACCTAGCCGGCATCGTCGAATTTGTTCGTTTTTCACCCTCATCTTTCAAATGCCACAGCGGCCCTATTAGGCCTACCAACGACTCGCGCATACCTGTTTCCATGTTTTCTTACGTGTATTATTCGATACTGATTCATTTCAAAGCATTTCGCCACATCGAAAATTTCAATCAATTTGACATAGCCGGCATCGTCGAATTTGTTCGTTTTTCACCCTCATCTTTCAAATGCCACAGCGGCCCTATTAGGCCTACCAACGACTCGCGCATACCTGTTTCCATGTTTTCCTACGTGTATTATTCGATACTGATTCATTTCAAAGCATTTCGCCACATCGAAAATTTCAATCAATTTGACATAGCCGGCATCGTCGAATTTGTTCGTTTTTCACCCTCATCTTTCAAATGCCACAGCGGCCCTATTAGGCCTACCAACGACTCGCGCATACCTGTTTCCATGTTTTCCTACGTGTATTATTCGATACTGATTCATTTCAAAGCATTTCGCCACATCGAAAATTTCAATCAATTTGACATAGCCGGCATCGTCGAATTTGTTCGTTTTTCACCTCATCTTTCAAATGCCACAGTGGCCCTATTAGGCCTACCAACGACTCGCGCATACCTGTTTCCATGTTTTCTTACGTGTATTATTCGATACTGATTCATTTCAAAGCATTTCGCCACATCGAAAATTTCCATCAATTTGACCTAGCCGGCATCGTCGAATTTGTTCGTTTTTCACCCTCATCTTTCAAATGCCACAGCGGCCCTATTAGGCCTACCAACGACTCGCGCATACCTGTTTCCATGTTTTCTTACGTGTATTATTCGATACTGATTCATTTCAAAGCATTTCGCCACATCGAAAATTTCAATCAATTTGACATAGCCGGCATCGTCGAATTTGTTCGTTTTTCACCCTCATATTTCAAATGCCACAGCGGCCCTATTAGGCCTACCAACTACTCGCGCATACCTGTTTCCATGTTTTCCTACGTCTATTATTCGATACTGATTCATTTCAAAGCATTTCGCCACATCGGAAATTTCAATCAATTTGACATAGCCGGCATCGTCGAATTTGTTCGTTTTTCACCCTCATCTTTCAAATGCCACAGCGGCCCTATTAGGCCTACCAATGACTCGCGCATACCTGTTTCCATGTTTTCCTACGTGTATTATTCGATACTGATTCATTTCAAAGCATTTCGCCACATCGAAAATTTCAATCAATTTAACATAGCCGGCATCGTCAAATTTGTTTGTTTTTCACCCTCATCTTTCAAACTCCACAGCGGCCATATTAGGCCTACCAACGACTCTCGCGTACCTGTTTCCATGTTTTCTTACGTGTAATATTCGTTACTGATTCATTTCAAAGCATTTCGCCACATCGAAAATTTCAATCAATTTGACATAGCCGGCATCGTCGAATTTGTTCGTTTTTCACCCTCATCTTTCAAATGCCACAGCGGCCCTATTAGGCCTACCAACGACTCGCGCATACCTGTTTCCATGTTTTCCTACGTGTATTATTCGATACTGATTCATTTCAAAGCATTTCGCCACATCGAAAATTTCAATCAATTTGACATAGCCGGCATCGTCGAATTTGTTCGTTTTTCACCCTCATCTTTCAAATGCCACAGCGGCCCTATTAGGCCTACCAACGACTCGCGCATACCTGTTTAAATGTTTTCCTACGTGTATTATTCGATACTGATTCATTTCAAAGCATTTCGCCACATCGAAATTTCAATCAATTTGACATAGCCGGCATCGTCCGAATTTGTTCGTTTTTCACCCTCATCTTTCAAATGCCACAGTGGCCCTATTAGGCCTACCAACGACTCGCGCATACCTGTTTCCATGTTTTCTTACGTGTATTATTCGATACTGATTCATTTCAAAGCATTTCGCCACATCGAAAATTTCAATCAATTTGACATAGCCGGCATCGTCGAATTTGTTCGTTTTTCACCCTCATCTTTCAAATGCCACAGCGGCCCTATTAGGCCTACCAACGACTCGCGCATACCTGTTTCCATGTTTTCTTACGTGTATTATTCGATACTGATTCATTTCAAAGCATTTCGCCACATCGAAAATTTCAATCAATTTGACATAGCCGGCATCGTCGAATTTGTTCGTTTTCACCTCATCTTTCAAATGCCACAGCGGCCCTATTAGGCCTACCAACGACTCGCGCATACCTGTTTCCATGTTTTCCTACGTGTATTATTCGATACTGATTCATTTCAAAGCATTTCGCCACATCGAAAATTTCAATCAATTTGACATAGCCGGCATCGTCGAATTTGTTCGTTTTTCACCCTCATCTTTCAAATGCCACAGCGGCCCTATTAGGCCTACCAACGACTCGCGCATACCTGTTTCCATGTTTTCCTACGTGTATTATTCGATACTGATTCATTTCAAAGCATTTCGGCCACATCGAAAATTTCAATCAATTTGACATAGCCGGCATCGTCGAATTTGTTCGTTTTTCACCCTCATCTTTCAAATGCCACAGCGGCCCTATTAGGCCTACCAACGACTCGCGCATACCTGTTTCCATGTTTTCTTACGTGTATTATTCGATACTGATTCATTTCAAAGCATTTCGCCACATCGAAAATTTCCATCAATTTGACCTAGCCGGCATCGTCGAATTTGTTCGTTTTTCACCTCATCTTTCAAATGCCACAGCGGCCCTATTAGGCCTACCAACGACTCGCGCATACCTGTTTCCATGTTTTCTTACGTGTATTATTCGATACTGATTCATTTCAAAGCATTTCGCCACATCGAAAATTTCAATCAATTTGACATAGCCGGCATCGTCGAATTTGTTCGTTTTTCACCCTCATATTTCAAATGCCACAGCGGCCCTATTAGGCCTACCAACTACTCGCGCATACCTGTTTCCATGTTTTCCTACGTCTATTATTCGATACTGATTCATTTCAAAGCATTTCGCCACATCGGAAATTTCAATCAATTTGACATAGCCGGCATCGTCGAATTTGTTCGTTTTTCACCCTCATCTTTCAAATGCCACAGCGGCCCTATTAGGCCTACCAACGACTCGCGCATACCTGTTTCCATGTTTTCCTACGTGTATTATTCGATACTGATTCATTTCAAAGCATTTCGCCACATCGAAAATTTCAATCAATTTGACATAGCCGGCATCGTCGAATTTGTTCGTTTTTCACCCTCATCTTTCAAATGCCACAGCGGCCCTATTAGGCCTACCAACGACTCGCGCATACCTGTTTCCATGTTTTCCTACGTGTATTATTCGATACTGATTCATTTCAAAGCATTTCGCCACATCGAAAATTTCAATCAATTTGACATAGCCGGCATCGTCGAATTTGTTCGTTTTTCACCCTCATCTTTCAAATGCCACAGCGGCCCTATTAGGCCTACCAACGACTCGCGCATACCTGTTTCCATGTTTTCTTACGTGTATTATTCGATACTGTTTCATTTCAAAGCATTTCGCCACATCGAAAATTTCAATCAATTTGACCTAGCCGGCATCGTCGAATTTGTTCGTTTTTCACCCTCATCTTTCAAATGCCACAGCGGCCCTATTAGGCCTACCAACGACTCGCGCATACCTGTTTCCATGTTTTCTTACGTGTAATATTCGTTACTGATTCATTTCAAAGCATTTCGCCACATCGAAAATTTCAATCAATTTGACATAGCCGGCATCGTCGAATTTGTTCGTTTTTCACCCTCATCTTTCAAATGCCACAGCGGCCCTATTAGGCCTACCAACGACTCGCGCATACCTGTTTCCATGTTTTCCTACGTGTATTATTCGATACTGATTCATTTCAAAGCATTTCGCCACATCGAAAAATTTCAATCAATTTGACATAGCCGGCATCGTCGAATTTGTTCGTTTTTCACCCTCATCTTTCAAATGCCACAGCGGCCCTATTAGGCCTACCAACGACTCGCGCATACCTGTTTAAATGTTTTCCTACGTGTATTATTCGATACTGATTCATTTCAAAGCATTTCGCCACATCGAAAATTTCAATCAATTTGACATAGCCGGCATCGTCGAATTTGTTCGTTTTTCACCCTCATCTTTCAAATGCCACAGTGGCCCTATTAGGCCTACCAACGACTCGCGCATACCTGTTTCCATGTTTTCTTACGTGTATTATTCGATACTGATTCATTTCAAAGCATTTCGCCACATCGAAAATTTCAATCAATTTGACCTAGCCGGCATCGTCGAATTTGTTCGTTTTTCACCCTCATCTTTCAAATGCCACAGCGGCCCTATTAGGCCTACCAACGACTCGCGCATACCTGTTTCCATGTTTTCTTACGTGTATTATTCGATACTGATTCATTTCAAAGCATTTCGCCACATCGAAAATTTCAATCAATTTGACATAGCCGGCATCGTCGAATTTGTTCGTTTTTCACCCTCATCTTTCAAATGCCACAGCGGCCCTATTAGGCCTACCAACGACTCGCGCATACCTGTTTCCATGTTTTCCTACGTGTATTATTCGATACTGATTCATTTCAAAGCATTTCGCCACATCGAAAATTTCAATCAATTTGACATAGCCGGCATCGTCGAATTTGTTCGTTTTTCACCCTCATCTTTCAAATGCCACAGCGGCCCTATTAGGCCTACCAACGACTCGCGCATACCTGTTTCCATGTTTTCCTACGTGTATTATTCGATACTGATTCATTTCAAAGCATTTCGCCACATCGAAAATTTCAATCAATTTGACATAGCCGGCATCGTCGAATTTGTTCGTTTTTCACCCTCATCTTTCAAATGCCACAGTGGCCCTATTAGGCCTACCAACGACTCGCGCATACCTGTTTCCATGTTTTCTTACGTGTATTATTCGATACTGATTCATTTCAAAGCATTTCGCCACATCGAAAATTTCCATCAATTTGACCTAGCCGGCATCGTCGAATTTGTTCGTTTTTCACCCTCATCTTTCAAATGCCACAGCGGCCCTATTAGGCCTACCAACGACTCGCGCATACCTGTTTCCATGTTTTCTTACGTGTATTATTCGATACTGATTCATTTCAAAGCATTTCGCCACATCGAAAATTTCAATCAATTTGACATAGCCGGCATCGTCGAATTTGTTCGTTTTTCACCCTCATATTTCAAATGCCACAGCGGCCCTATTAGGCCTACCAACTACTCGCGCATACCTGTTTCCATGTTTTCCTACGTCTATTATTCGATACTGATTCATTTCAAAGCATTTCGCCACATCGAAAATTTCAATCAATTTGACATAGCCGGCATCGTCGAATTTGTTCGTTTTTCACCCTCATCTTTCAATGCCACAGCGGCCCTATTAGGCCTACCAACGACTCGCGCATACCTGTTTCCATGTTTTCCTACGTGTATTATTCGATACTGATTCATTTCAAAGCATTTCGCCACATCGAAAATTTCAATCAATTTGACATAGCCGGCATCGTCGAATTTGTTCGTTTTTCACCCTCATCTTTCAAATGCCACAGCGGCCCTATTAGGCCTACCAACGACTCGCGCATACCTGTTTCCATGTTTTCCTACGTGTATTATTCGATACTGATTCATTTCAAAGCATTTCGCCACATCGAAAATTTCAATCAATTTGACATAGCCGGCATCGTCGAATTTGTTCGTTTTTTACCCTCATCTTTCAAATGCCACAGCGGCCCTATTAGGCCTACCAACGACTCGCGCATACCTGTTTCCATGTTTTCTTACGTGTATTATTCGATACTGATTCATTTCAAAGCATTTCGCCACATCGAAAATTTCAATCAATTTGACATAGCCGGCATCGTCGAATTTATTCGTTTTTCACCCTCATCTTTCAAATGCCACAGCGGCCCTATTAGGCCTACCAACGACTCGCGCATACCTGTTTCCATGTTTTCTTACGTGTATTATTCGATACTGATTCATTTCAAAGCATTTCGACACATCGAAAATTTCAATCAATTTGATATAGCCGGCATCGTCGAATTTGTTCGTTTTTCACCCTCATCTTTCAAATGCCACAGCGGCCCTATTAGGCCTACCAACGACTCGCGCATACCTGTTTCCATGTTTTCTTACGTGTATTATTCGATACTGATTCATTTCAAAGCATTTCGCCACATCGAAAATTTCAATCAATTTGACATAGCCGGCATCGTCGAATTTGTTCGTTTTTCACCCTCATCTTTCAAACGCCACAGCGGCCCTATTAGGCCTACCAACGACTCGCGCATACCTGTTTCCATGTTTTCTTACGTGTATTATTCGATACTGATTCATTTCAAAGCATTTCGCCACATCGAAAATTTCAATCAATTTAACATAGCCGGCATCGTCAAATTTGTTTGTTTTTCACCCTCATCTTTCAAACTCCACAGCGGCCATATTAGGCCTACCAACGACTCTCGCGTACCTGTTTCCATGTTTTCTTACGTGTATTATTCGTTACTGATTCATTTCAAAGCATTTCGCCACATCGAAAATTTCAATCAATTTGACATAGCCGGCATCGTCGAATTTGTTCGTTTTTCACCCTCATCTTTCAAATGCCACAGCGGCCCTATTAGGCCTACCAACGACTCGCGCATACCTGTTTCCATGTTTTCCTACGTGTATTATTCGATACTGATTCATTTCAAAGCATTTCGCCACATCGAAAATTTCAATCAATTTGACATAGCCGGCATCGTCGAATTTGTTCGTTTTTCACCCTCATCTTTCAAATGCCACAGCGGCCCTATTAGCCTACCAACGACTCGCGCATACCTGTTTAAATGTTTTCCTACGTGTATTATTCGATACTGATTCATTTCAAAGCATTTCGCCACATCGAAAATTTCAATCAATTTGACATAGCCGGCATCGTCGAATTTGTTCGTTTTTCACCCTCATCTTTCAAATGCCACAGTGGCCCTATTAGGCCTACCAACGACTCGCGCATACCTGTTTCCATGTTTTCTTACGTGTATTATTCGATACTGATTCATTTCAAAGCATTTCGCCACATCGAAAATTTCAATCAATTTGACCTAGCCGGCATCGTCGAATTTGTTCGTTTTTCACCCTCATCTTTCAAATGCCACAGCGGCCCTATTAGGCCTACCAACGACTCGCGCATACCTGTTTCCATGTTTTCTTACGTGTATTATTCGATACTGATTCATTTCAAAGCATTTCGCCACATCGAAAATTTCAATCAATTTGACATAGCCGGCATCGTCGAATTTGTTCGTTTTTCACCCTCATCTTTCAAATGCCACAGCGGCCCTATTAGGCCTACCAACGACTCGCGCATACCTGTTTCCATGTTTTCCTACGTGTATTATTCGATACTGATTCATTTCAAAGCATTTCGCCACATCGAAAATTTCAATCAATTTGACATAGCCGGCATCGTCGAATTTGTTCGTTTTTCACCCTCATCTTTCAAATGCCACAGCGGCCCTATTAGGCCTACCAACGACTCGCGCATACCTGTTTCCATGTTTTCCTACGTGTATTATTCGATACTGATTCATTTCAAAGCATTTCGCCACATCGAAAATTTCAATCAATTTGACATAGCCGGCATCGTCGAATTTGTTCGTTTTTCACCCTCATCTTTCAAATGCCACAGTGGCCTATTAGGCCTACCAACGACTCGCGCATACCTGTTTCCATGTTTTCTTACGTGTATTATTCGATACTGATTCATTTCAAAGCATTTCGCCACATCGAAAATTTCAATCAATTTGACCTAGCCGGCATCGTCGAATTTGTTCGTTTTTCACCCTCATCTTTCAAATGCCACAGCGGCCCTATTAGGCCTACCAACGACTCGCGCATACCTGTTTCCATGTTTTCTTACGTGTATTATTCGATACTGATTCATTTCAAAGCATTTCGCCACATCGAAAATTTCAATCAATTTGACATAGCCGGCATCGTCGAATTTGTTCGTTTTTCACCCTCATATTTCAAATGCCACAGCGGCCCTATTAGGCCTACCAACTACTCGCGCATACCTGTTTCCATGTTTTCCTACGTCTATTATTCGATACTGATTCATTTCAAAGCATTTCGCCACATCGGAAATTTCAATCAATTTGACATAGCCGGCATCGTCGAATTTGTTCGTTTTTCACCCTCATCTTTCAAATGCCACAGCGGCCCTATTAGGCCTACCAACGACTCGCGCATACCTGTTTCCATGTTTTCCTACGTGTATTATTCGATACTGATTCATTTCAAAGCATTTCGCCACATCGAAAATTTCAATCAATTTGACATAGCCGGCATCGTCGAATTTGTTCGTTTTTCACCCTCATCTTTCAAATGCCACAGCGGCCCTATTAGGCCTACCAACGACTCGCGCATACCTGTTTCCATGTTTTCCTACGTGTATTATTCGATACTGATTCATTTCAAAGCATTTCGCCACATCGAAAATTTCAATCAATTTGACATAGCCGGCATCGTCGAATTTGTTCGTTTTTTACCCTCATCTTTCAAATGCCACAGCGGCCCTATTAGGCCTACCAACGACTCGCGCATACCTGTTTCCATGTTTTCTTACGTGTATTATTCGATACTGATTCATTTCAAAGCATTTCGCCACATCGAAAATTTCAATCAATTTGACATAGCCGGCATCGTCGAATTTATTCGTTTTTCACCCTCATCTTTCAAATGCCACAGCGGCCCTATTAGGCCTACCAACGACTCGCGCATACCTGTTTCCATGTTTTCTTACGTGTATTATTCGATACTGATTCATTTCAAAGCATTTCGACACATCGAAAATTTCAATCAATTTGATATAGCCGGCATCGTCGAATTTGTTCGTTTTTCACCCTCATCTTTCAAATGCCACAGCGGCCCTATTAGGCCTACCAACGACTCGCGCATACCTGTTTCCATGTTTTCTTACGTGTATTATTCGATACTGATTCATTTCAAAGCATTTCGCCACATCGAAAATTTCAATCAATTTGACATAGCCGGCATCGTCGAATTTGTTCGTTTTTCACCCTCATCTTTCAAACGCCACAGCGGCCCTATTAGGCCTACCAACGACTCGCGCATACCTGTTTCCATGTTTTCTTACGTGTATTATTCGATACTGATTCATTTCAAAGCATTTCGCCACATCGAAAATTTCAATCAATTTGACATAGCCGGCATCGTCGAATTTGTTCGTTTTTCACCCTCATCTTTCAAATGCCACAGCGGCCCTATTAGGCCTACCAACGACTCGTGCAAACCTGTTTCCATGTTTTCTTACGTGTATTATTCGATACTGATTCATTTCAAAGCATTTCGCCACATCGAAAACTTCAATCAATTTGACATAGCCGTCATCGTCGAATTTGTTCGTTTTTCACCCTCATCTTTCAAACGCCACAGCGGCCCTATTAGGCCTACCAACGACTCGCGCATACCTGTTTCCATGTTTTCTTACGTGTATTATTCGATACTGATTCATTTCAAAGCATTTCGCCACATCGAAAATTTCAATCAATTTGACATAGCCGGCATCGTCGAATTTGTTCGTTTTTCACCCTCATCTTTCAAATGCCACAGCGGCCCTATTAGGCCTACCAACGACTCGCGCATACCTGTTTCCATGTTTTCTTACGTGTATTATTCGATACTGATTCATTTCAAAGCATTTCGCCACATCGAAAATTTCAATCAATTTGACATAGCGGGCATCGTCGAATTTGTTCGTTTTTCACCCTCATCTTTCAAATGCCACAGCGGCCCTATTAGGCCTACCAACGACTCGCGCATACCTGTTTCCATGTTTTCTTACGTGTATTATTCGATACTGATTCATTTCAAAGCATTTCGCCACATCGAAAATTTCAATCAATTTGACATAGCCGGCATCGTCGAATTTGTTCGTTTTTCACCCTCATCTTTCAAATGCCACAGCGGCCCTATTAGGCCTACCAACGACTCGCGCATACCTGTTTCCATGTTTTTTTACGTGTATTATTCGATACTGATTCATTTCAAAGCATTTCGCCACATCGAAAATTTCAATCAATTTGACATAGCCGGCATCGTCGAATTTGTTCGTTTTTCACCCTCATCTTTCAAATGCCACAGCGGCCCTATTAGGCCTACCAACGACTCGCGCATACCTGTTTCCATGTTTTCTTACGTGTATTATTCGATACTGATTCATTTCAAAGCATTTCGCCACATCGAAATTTTCAATCAATTTGACATAGCCGGCATCGTCGAATTTGTTCGTTTTTCACCCTCATATTTCAAATGCCACAGCGGCCCTATTAGGCCTACCAACGACTCGCGCATACCTGTTTCCATGTTTTCTTACGTGTATTATTCGATACTGATTCATTTCAAAGCATTTCGCCACATCGAAAATTTCAATCAATTTGACCTAGCCGGCATCGTCGAATTTGTTCGTTTTTCACCCTCATCTTTCAAATGCCACAGCAGCCCTATTAGGCCTACCAACGAATCGCGCATACCTGTTTCCATGTTTTCTTACGTGTATTATTCGATACTGATTCATTTCAAAGCATTTCGCCACATCGAAAATTTCAATCAATTTGACCTAGCCGGCATCGTCGAATTTGTTCGTTTTTCACCCTCATCTTTCAAATGCCACAGCAGCCCTATTAGGCCTACCAACGAATCGCGCATACCTGTTTCCATGTTTTCTTACGTGTATTATTCGATACTGATTCATTTCAAAGCATTTCGCCACATCGAAAATTTCAATCAATTTGACATAGCCGGCATCGTCGAATTTGTTCGTTTTTCACCCTCATCTTTCAAATGCCACAGCGGCCCTATTAGGCCTACCAACGACTCGCGCATACCTGTTTCCATGTTTTCTTACGTGTATTATTCGATACTGATTCATTTCAAAGCATTTCGCCACATCGAAAATTTCAATCAATTTGACATAGCCGGCATCGTCGAATTTGTTCGTTTTTCACCCTCATCTTTCAAATGCCACAGCGGCCCTATTAGGCCTACCAACGACTCGCGCATACCTGTTTCCATGTTTTCTTACGTGTATTATTCGATACTGATTCATTTCAAAGCATTTCGCCACATCGAAAATTTCAATCAATTTGACATAGCCGGCATCGTCGAATTTGTTCGTTTTTCACCCTCATCTTTCAAATGCCACAGCGGCCCTATTAGGCCTACCAACGACTCGCGCATACCTGTTTCCATGTTTTCTTACGTGTATTATTCGATACTGTTTCATTTCAAAGCATTTCGCCACATCGAAAATTTCAATCAATTTGACATAGCCGGCATCGTCGAATTTGTTCGTTTTTCACCCTCATCTTTCAAATGCCACAGCGGCCCTATTAGGCCTACCAACGACTCGCGCATACCTGTTTCCATGTTTTCTTACGTGTATTATTCGATACTGATTCATTTCAAAGCATTTCGCCACATCGAAAATTTCAATCAATTTAACATAGCCGGCATCGTCAAATTTGTTTGTTTTTCACCCTCATCTTTCAAACGCCACAGCGGCCCTATTAGGCCTACCAACGACTCTCGCGTACCTGTTTCCATGTTTTCTTACGTGTATTATTCGATACTGATTCATTTCAAAGCATTTCGCCACATCGAAAATTTCAATCAATTTGACATAGCCGGCATCGTCGAATTTGTTCGTTTTTCACCCTCATCTTTCAAATGCCACAGCGGCCCTATTAGGCCTACCAACGACTCGCGCATACCTGTTTCCATGTTTTCTTACGTGTATTCTTCGATACTGATTCATTTCAAAGCATTTCGCCACATCGAAAATTTCAATCAATTTGACATAGCCGGCATCGTCGAATTTGTTCGTTTTTCACCCTCATCTTTCAAATGCCACAGCGGCCCTATTAGGCCTACCAACGACTCGCGCATACCTGTTTCCATGTTTTCTTACGTGTATTATTCGATACTGATTCATTTGAAAGCATTTCGCCACATCGAAAATTTCAATCAATTTGACATCGTCGAATTTGTTCGTTTTTCACCCTCATCTTTCAAATGCCACAGCGGCCCTATTAGGCCTACCAACGACTCGCGCATACCTGTTTCCATGTTTTCTTACGTGTTTTATTCGATACTGATTCATTTCAAAGCATTTCGCCACATCGAAAATTTCAATCAATTTGACATAGCCGGCATCGTCGAATTTGTTCGTTTTTCACCCTCATCTTTCAAATGCCACAGCGGCCCTATTAGGCCTACCAACGACTAGCGCATACCTGTTTCCATGTTTTCTTACGTGTATTATTCGATACTGATTCATTTCAAAGCATTTCGCCACATCGAAAATTTCAATCAATTTGACATAGCCGGCATCGTCGAATTTGTTCGTTTTTCACCCTCATCTTTCAAATGCCACAGCGGCCCTATTAGGCCTACCAACGACTCGCGCATACCTGTTTCCATGTTTTCTTACGTGTATTATTCGATACTGATTCATTTCAAAGCATTTCGCCACATCGAAAATTTCAATCAATTTGACATAGCCGGCATCGTCGAATTTGTTCGTTTTTCACCCTCATCTTTCAAATGCCACAGCGGCCCTATTAGGCCTACCAACGACTCGCGCATACCTGTTTCCATGTTTTCTTACGTGTATTATTCGATACTGATTCATTTCAAAGCATTTCGCCACATCGAAAATTTCAATCAATTTGACCTAGCCGGCATCGTCGAATTTGTTCGTTTTTCACCCTCATCTTTCAAATGCCACAGCGGCCCTATTAGGCCTACCAACGACTCGCGCATACCTGTTTCCATGTTTTCTTACGTGTATTATTCGATACTGATTCATTTCAAAGCATTTCGCCACATCGAAAATTTCAATCAATTGTTCGTTTTTCACCCTCATCTTTCAAATGCCACAGCGGCCCTATTAGGCCTACCAACGACTCGCGCATACATGTTTCCATGTTTTCTTACGTGTATTATTCGATACTGATTCATTTCGGAAGCACCTCAAACTCTCAGGATCGATTAATACACGCACCAGCACATACAAAACGGTGTGCGCACTTCGTTGGTGGGCTTAATAGGGCCGCTGTGGCAGTTGGAAGATGGGTCATGAAATCCATCAGAACAGCCTTACTAACCACTGCTTAGATTTTGCGGTCAAAATCTCAATGTTGTCGGATGCACCTCAAACTCTCAGGATCGATTAATACGCACACCAGCACATGCACAACGGTGTGCGCACTGCGTTGGCAGGCCTAATATAGGGCCGCTGTGGCAGTGGGAAGATGGGACATAAAATCCATCAGAACAGCCTTACTAACCACTGCTTAGATTTTGCGGTCAAAATCTCAATCTTGTCGGATGCACCTCAAACTCTCTAGATCGATTAATACACACACCAGCACATGAAAAACGGTGTGCGCACTTCGTTGGTGGGCCTAATAGGGCCGCTGTGGCAGTTGGTAGATGGGTCATGAAATCCATCAGAACAGCCTTACTAACCTCTGCTTAGATTTTGCGGTCAAAATCTCAATGTTGTCGGATGCACCTCAAACTCTCAGGATCGATTAATACGCACACCAGCACATGCAAAACGGTGTGCGCACTTCGTTGGTGGGCCTAATAGGGCCGCTGTGGCAGTTGGAAGATGGGTCATGAAATCCATCAGAACAGCCTTACTAACCACTGCTTAGATTTTGCGGTCAAAATCTCAATCTTGTCGGAAGCACCTCAAACTCTCAGGATCGATTAATACACACACCAGCACATGCAAAACGGTGTGCGCACTTCGTTGGTGGGCCTAATAGGGCCGCTGTGGCAGTTGGAAGATGGGTCATGAAATCCGTCAGAACAGCCTTACTAACCACTGCTTAGATTTTGCGGTCAAAATCTCAATCTTGTCGGAAGCACGTCAAACTCTCAGGATCGATTAATACACACACCAGCACATGCAAAACGGTGTGCGCACTTCGTTGGTGGGCCTAATAGGGCCGCTGTGGCAGTTGGAAGATGGGTCATGAAATCCATCAGAACAGCCTTACTAACCTCTGCTTAGATTTTGCGGTCAAAATCTCAATGTTGTCGGATGCACCTCAAACTCTCAGGATCGATTAATACGCACACCAGCACATGCAAAACGGTGTGCGCACTTCGTTGGTGGGCCTAATAGGGCCGCTGTGGCAGTTGGAAGAATAACTCGAAAAATGATTAAATTTCACGACCCCGGGTATGTAAAATTGATTGAAATTTTTAATGTCGCGAAATGCTTTCCATTGCATCAGGATCGATTAATACACGTAAGAAAACATGGAAACAGGTGTGCGCGAGTCATTGGTAAGCCTAATAGGGCCGCTGTGGCAGTTGGAGGATGGGTCATGAAATCCATCAGAACAGCCTTACTAACCACTGCTTAGATTTTGCGGTCAAAATCTCAATGTTGTCGCATGCACCTCAAACTCTCTAGATCGATTAATACACACACCAGCACATGAAAAACGGTGTGCGCACTTCGTTGGTGGGCCTAATAGGGCCGCTGTGGCAGTTGGAAGATGGGTCATGAAATCCGTCAGAACAGCCTTACTAACCACTGCTTAGATTTTGCGGTCAAAATCTCAATCTTGTCGGAAGCACCTCAAACTCTCAGGATCGATTAATACACACACCAGCACATACAAAACGGTGTGCGCACTTCGTTGGTGGGCTTAATAGGGCCGCTGTGGCAGTTGGAAGATGGGTCATGAAATCCATCAGAACAGCCTTACTAACCACTGCTTAGATTTTGCGGTCAAAATCTCAATGTTGTCGCATGCACCTCAAACTCTCAGGATCGATTAATACACACACCAGCACATGCAAAACGGTGTGCGCACTTCGTTGGTGGGCCTAATAGGGCCGCTGTGGCAGTTGGAAGATGGGTCATGAAATCCGTCAGAACAGCCTTACTAACCACTGCTTAGATTTTGCGGTCAAAATCTCAATCTTGTCGGAAGCACCTCAAACTCTCAGGATCGATTAATAGACACACCAGCACATGCAAAACGGTGTGCGCACTTCGTTGGTGGGCCTAATACCGCCGCTGTGGCAGTTGGAAGATGGGTCATGAAATCCATCAGAACAGCCTTACTAACCACTGCTTAGATTTTGCGGTCAAAATCTCAATGTTGTCGCATGCACCTCAAACTCTCAGGATCGATTAATACACACACCAGCACATGCAAAACGGTGTGCGCACTTCGTTGGTGGGCCTAATAGGGCCGCTGTCGCAGTTGGAAGATGGGTCATGAAATCCATCAGAACAGCCTTACTAACCACTGCTTAGATATTGCGGTCAAAATCTCAATGTTGTCGGATGCACCTCAAACTCTCAGGATCGATTAATACACACACCAGCACATGAAAAACGGTGTGCGCACTTTGTTGGTAAGCCTAATAGGGCCGCTGTGGCAGTTGGAAGATGGGTCATGAAATCCATCAGAACAGCCTTACTAACCACTGCTTAGATTTTGCGGTCAAAATCTCAATCTTGTCGGAAGCACCTCAAACTCTCAGGATCGATTAATACACACACCAGCACATGCAAAACGGTGTGCGCACTTCGTTGGTGGGCCTAATAGGGCCGCTGTCGCAGTTGGAAGATGGGTCATGAAATCCATCAGAACAGCCTTACTAACCACTGCTTAAATATTGCGGTCAAAATCTCAATGTTGTCGGATGCACCTCAAACTCTCAGGATCGATTAATACACACACCAGCACATGAAAAACGGTGTGCGCACTTTGTTGGTAAGCCTAATAGGGCCGCTGTGGCAGTTGGAAGATGGGTCATGAAATCCATCAGAACAGCCTTACTAACCACTGCTTAGATTTTGCGGTCAAAATCTCAATCTTGTCGGAAGCACCTCAAACTCTCAGGATCGATTAATACACACACCAGCACATGCAAAACGGTGTGCGCACTTCGTTGGTGGGCTTAATAGGGCCGCTGTGGCAGTTGGAAGATGGGTCATGAAATCCATCAGAACAGAATTACTAACCACTGCTTAGATTTTGCGGTCAAAATCTCAATGTTGTCGGATGCACTTCAAACTCTCAGGATCGATTAATAGACACACCAGCACATGCAAAACGGTGTGCGCACTTCGTTGGTGGGCCTAATACCGCCGCTGTGGCAGTTGGAAGATGGGTCATGAAATCCATCAGAACAGCCTTACTAACCACTGCTTAGATTTTGCGGTCAAAATCTCAATGTTGTCGCATGCACCTCAAACTCTCAGGATCGATTAATACACACACCAGCACATGCAAAACGGTGTGCGCACTTCGTTGGTGGGCCTAATAGGGCCGCTGTCGCAGTTGGAAGATGGGTCATGAAATCCATCAGAACAGCCTTACTAACCACTGCTTAAATATTGCGGTCAAAATCTCAATGTTGTCGGATGCACCTCAAACTCTCAGGATCGATTAATACACACACCAGCACATGAAAAACGGTGTGCGCACTTTGTTGGTAAGCCTAATAGGGCCGCTGTGGCAGTTGGAAGATGGGTCATGAAATCCATCAGAACAGCCTTACTAACCACTGCTTAGATTTTGCGGTCAAAATCTCAATCTTGTCGGAAGCACCTCAAACTCTCAGGATCGATTAATACACACACCAGCACATGCAAAACGGTGTGCGCACTTCGTTGGTGGGCTTAATAGGGCCGCTGTGGCAGTTGGAAGATGGGTCATGAAATCCATCAGAACAGAATTACTAACCACTGCTTAGATTTTGCGGTCAAAATCTCAATGTTGTCGGATGCACTTCAAACTCTAAGGATCGTGCAAAACGGTGTGCGCACTTCGTTGGTGGGCCTAATAGGGCCGCTGTGGCAGTTGGAAGATGGGTCATGAAATCCATCAGAACAGCCTTACTAACCACTGCTTAGATTTTGCGGTCAAAATCTCAATGTTGTCGGATGCACCTCAAACTCTCAGGATCGATTAATACACACACCAGCACATGCAAAACGGTATGCGCACTTTGTTGGTAGGCCAAAAAGTGCTGCTGTGGCAGTTGAAAGATGGGTCATGAAATCCGTCAGAACATCCTTACTAACCACTGCTTAGATTTTGCGGTCAAAATCTCAATGTTGTCGCATGCACCTCAAACTCTCAGGATCGATTAATACACACACCAGCACATGCAAAACGGTGTGCGCACTTCGTTGGTGGGCCTAATAGGGCCGCTGTCGCAGTTGAAAGATGGGTCATGAAATCCATCAGAACAGCCTTACTAACCACTGCTTAAATATTGCGGTCAAAATCTCAATGTTGTCGGATGCACCTCAAACTCTCAGGATCGATTAATACACACACCAGCACATGAAAAACGGTGTGCGCACTTTGTTGGTAAGCCTAATAGGGCCGCTGTGGCAGTTGGAAGATGGGTCATGAAATCCATCAGAACAGCCTTACTAACCACTGCTTAGATTTTGCGGTCAAAATCTCAATCTTGTCGGAAGCACCTCAAACTCTCAGGATCGATTAATACACACACCAGCACATGCAAAACGGTGTGCGCACTTCGTTGGTGGGCTTAATAGGGCCGCTGTGGCAGTTGGAAGATGGGTCATGAAATCCATCAGAACAGAATTACTAACCACTGCTTAGATTTTGCGGTCAAAATCTCAATGTTGTCGGATGCACTTCAAACTCTCAGGATCGATTAATAGACACACCAGCACATGCAAAACGGTGTGCGCACTTCGTTGGTGGGCCTAATACCGCCGCTGTGGCAGTTGGAAGATGGGTCATGAAATCCATCAGAACAGCCTTACTAACCACTGCTTAGATTTTGCGGTCAAAATCTCAATGTTGTCGCATGCACCTCAAACTCTCAGGATCGATTAATACACACACCAGCACATGCAAAACGGTGTGCGCACTTCGTTGGTGGGCCTAATAGGGCCGCTGTCGCAGTTGGAAGATGGGTCATGAAATCCATCAGAACAGCCTTACTAACCACTGCTTAAATATTGCGGTCAAAATCTCAATGTTGTCGGATGCACCTCAAACTCTCAGGATCGATTAATACACACACCAGCACATGAAAAACGGTGTGCGCACTTTGTTGGTAAGCCTAATAGGGCCGCTGTGGCAGTTGGAAGATGGGTCATGAAATCCATCAGAACAGCCTTACTAACCACTGCTTAGATTTTGCGGTCAAAATCTCAATCTTGTCGGAAGCACCTCAAACTCTCAGGATCGATTAATACACACACCAGCACATGCAAAACGGTGTGCGCACTTCGTTGGTGGGCTTAATAGGGCCGCTGTGGCAGTTGGAAGATGGGTCATGAAATCCATCAGAACAGAATTACTAACCACTGCTTAGATTTTGCGGTCAAAATCTCAATGTTGTCGGATGCACTTCAAACTCTAAGGATCGTGCAAAACGGTGTGCGCACTTCGTTGGTGGGCCTAATAGGGCCGCTGTGGCAGTTGGAAGATGGGTCATGAAATCCATCAGAACAGCCTTACTAACCACTGCTTAGATTTTGCGGTCAAAATCTCAATGTTGTCGGATGCACCTCAAACTCTCAGGATCGGTTAATACACACACCAGCACATGAAAAACGGTGTGCGCACTTTGTTGGTAAGCCTAATAGGGCCGCTGTGGCAGTTGGAAGATGGGTCATGAAATCCGTCAGAACAGCCTTACTAACCACTGCTTAGATATTGCGGTCAAAATCTCAATGTTGTCGGATGCACCTCAAACTCTCAGGATCGGTTAATACACACACCAGCACATGAAAAACGGTGTGCGCACTTTGTTGGTAAGCCTAAAAGGGCCGCTGTGGCAGTTGGAAGATGGGTCATGAAATCCATCAGAACAGCCTTACTAACCACTGCTTAGATATTGCGGTCAAAATCTCAATGTTGTCGGATGCACCTCAAACTCCCAGGATCGATTAATACACACACCAGCACATGAAAAACGGTGTGCGCACTTTGTTGGTAAGCCTAATAGGGCCGCTGTGGCAGTTGGAAGATGGGTCATGAAATCCGTCAGAACAGCCTTACTAACCACTGCTTAGATTTTGCGGTCAAAATCTCAATGTTGTCGGATGCACCTCAAACTCTCAGGATCGATTAATACACACACCAGCACATGCAAAACGGTGTGCGCACTTCGTTGATGGGCCTAATAGGGCTGCTGTGGCAGTTGGAAGATGGGTCATGAAATCCATCAGAACAGCCTTACTAACCACTGCTTAGATTTTGCGGTCAAAA